>JAYESA010000003.1:139644189-140336689 GCA_036927795.1 Iris macrosiphon | reverse complement strand
AGGAATGAGGTTAGAGTTGCTTTTATATATATATATATATATATATATATATATACGTGTTAGTATATATAATAGAGGGTATAGGCGGGGTATATCGCGTAGGTTGAGATATCGGATACCGAGGGTATCCGGTATCTCAAGGAGGCGAGTTTATGGGTTTACTAGCTTAATGAGCTAGTTTTGACCTAGAATTTTAGGGGCACCCTTGTTTGACCTAGAGTTGACCGTAGTTGACCCGGTTGACCGCCAAAGTCAACATTTGACCTAGTTTTGACCTAAAGTTGACTTTTTGGACTCCGAGTTGACTTTTTGATCCAGATTTTTTCGGTTTGACCCGTTTGACCTAGAACAACCCTAGAAGCTTATTTTTAGTTATTTTCTATCTGTATAACTCTTTAGAACCCCGTTTAACCTTGCTTTTTGTAATATGTCCTTGCGACACCAGTTCAGACCTCGATTCTTGCCAGTTGCTCAGGACGTCAGGCGAGTACATTCTCTGATAGTTTTTATTATCTGATAATTATTATGATTCAGCTTTTAGTATAGTATTATCTGATTTCTGGCACGACACTGACTAGTATTTCTGGATTCATTTACTTGCGACACGTATATTTCATGTTTCTGGCCTCTATTTTTGGAATCACCTACTGGCATCACATCAGGACTCACTACAGGCATCACTCAAATTTCTGTCTGGACTCATATTTATTTTACGTGTCGGGTCTTGGATTCACTTGTACTAGTCGGGGCAGGAAAATACTCGAGTAGACATGTAAATATTCCCAAATATAGAATCACTCCCTCTGGTCTAATCTGGAATGATAGTAGCCGCACACCCAGTGTGCGGTGAGCCGTACTTACCCATAGCCGTTTACATGTCGAAACAGGTATTTCAGAGACACTAGTTCATTCTTTCTAGTCTGGTCTCACCTACACTTCTTGACTAGTCCCACTTATACTTTCTGGACTGGACTCATTACATTTATTCTTGCTGGACTCACTTCACGTTATTGTGCACACACTTGCTCTTAGTTTAGATTTCTTGTATCCTGTAGTCATTATTATCTTTCTTCTGATTTTCATACATCTTTACCTTTATGCACCAGTTGGCAGATATACATATATGTTTCCTTGTTCATACTTCATTTCTTTCACCTTGTGCCACTTGCTACAACTGCTTTATAGTTTTTATCATTTAACTGGAACTGCTGTTAGAGGTGTACTTGCTCCAATCATGACTAGATATATTTTTTAGAGGATCCGGAGGATTGTTGTCCGATGTTTTATGGACCTTAGCCTGTCGAGGGTGCAGACAGGGACCCCCTAGTTCAGGAGTAATTTTCGGGTTGGTAGTCGGGATCACTAGGACCTCAGTTGTATTTATTAGCTTTTGGTACCGGATTTGTCCCCGACTTTTGGTTTGAGACCTTGTATTACATTTGATTCAGGATATATTGTTGTTATTATTATTATTATTGTTGATGTCTTTAGTAGTGGTTGTTGTTTAGACTTTGTAGTTGTTAGACTTCCTTGTTATCTTATCGTGCTTAGATCATGATTGAGTACTTGTGTTATCTTTATCATATTGTTCCTCCGTTTGGAATTGAGATCTTGGCAGGTACTTATATTGTTGCGTGAGATTGTTAGCTAGATAGTAGACCTAGACAACGTTCTACCGTCGATGCTACGGCGTAGGCTGGACGTACCCACGACTCATGCCCGATTTTTCGGGTGCGGGTCGTGACACGCGATACGAGAAATTTTTATGGATACGGGTTGATTCCGACGCGCACACACGTCTGAATCAACTTCCGCGAAAGCCCACACGTCAGGATATACCATACGCGCCTTTCGGTGTAATTGGTATGCGACGAGACGGTCTCGTTTGGTGGGGCTCACTCTGTATCACAAAATCTTAGTTTTAAACATCAAGTTTTTGGTCATTTTAGAGGTCGAATAATTTAACAAATAAAATAAATTAATAAAAAGTAAAAGAACAGTTAAATTCTCGGTTATACAGAGAAGAAAACTCTTTAATTAGATTTTGAAAATATTAAACAGTTTGGTGGAAAATTAGGCATGAACATGGGGGTTTGGTGTTAAAATTCTGGACTGATTTTGGTCAATTTTTTGGCCAACTTCCGGTCGATTTTTTGACCAATCCAGGGCACGAAAACTCGTCCCGCTTGAAGGAAAATCCTAGAGGGTTAGGTTGTGAACGTACACGGATAAACCGCTCGTAAAAAGAATCAAAGATGGCGGAGATATGATACCTTAAAGTAGGGACAAAACTGCGCTTCTGTCGACGCACGTCAGCCGTGCGCGGGCGGAGGCGGACGACGGCTGTTGCGGCGCGGGGCGGCGGCACTGAGGTGCGGACGACAATCGGTAGTTGGCGCGGGGTGGTCGGCATTGGGGTCGAGGTCTAGGGTTAGGGTTAGGGTTAGGGTTTGGTTTTAATATATGTATGTATATAGATCGAGAGAGAGGGGGGAGGGGGTGCGCTGGTTCACGGGGGGGGGGGAGGGGGTTCTGTTGGGTATATAGGATTTAGTTATTGTTTTGGGTTAGTTAGTAATTAGGAGTAGGTTTTAGATTTAGTTAGTTAAGGTTTATGTTATCTTTTTCTTTTTCTTTTTCTTTTTCTTTTTATTTCTATTATTATTATTATTACTATTACTATTACTATTACTATTACTATTACTATTATTATTATTATTATTATTATTATTATTATTATTATTATTATTATTATTATTATTATTATTATTATTATTATTATTATTATTATTACTATTATTATTATTATTATATATTTATATATATTTGTACACAAAATAAATTCTAGAAAATTTATCACCTTTAAACAAGACTCCAATAATAAAAATTATTTTGTGGAATAATTTTAAATGAGTATTTATATAAGTAGATTAATCAATAAGATTTATTTTCTAATTAACTATAAAAATACTCTAAGAAATTCAATAATTTAATAAAAATTACTTTAAATAAAATTTAAAATTTTAGGGGGCTTACATATACTCCCATAACCGGGTAACACATAGCCCATAACCGGGTATCACATGGCCTATAACCGGGTAACACTGAGACTCACGACCCCGTAGTTTACTCTGAAACTACGGTAGCCAAATGTCTGTCACATACGCCTACTAATTGTCTTCTCCGCCCAATGCCAATGTACAAGTCGCGAATACGACGTGTACATCTCGTACTATAATGCAAGTCGCTATAGAAATAAACTACTAAGCTAAATACCGTCACACATGCTGCTCATACCGATGGCCAATCGATCGAGTATGAAGCACGCGTCCCTATATGAACTCACTCTGTGACGTGCAATGATACGTGTCAAGGCCTGGGGAGTCATATTAATAACTCCATAACTTTAGGTGCATCCACTAGACATTAGGTCAGACACAAATCCTAACGTCAACGCCTTCGTTGACTGCACCCGAGTCTTTCTCGGACGCGCAAAGTTAAATATTAAAACAGATAAACATGCAACTAAATAATGTCTGAATTTAAATAGTACAACAAGGCAAGATATACTTGCATGGAACTCTGGTGTGCACAAGTAAGAATCCGGAACCCACAGCCAAGGTAGAATCATCTTGGATGCCTACGAATAAATAACAATAAATATAAATCACTACATTACATGATGTTAATCACGTACACAAGTACAACTTATGCAACGTCATGAGTTACGCAGATACCAAATAAACGTTCTAATTAAATACGTTGGCTAAGGTTGACTAGTCAAGGATCACGGGGGTAGGTGTACACATAGTTTACTAGTATACAGCATTTACAAGTCATTCTATGGTATCAATTCTCACATGTTACAATCACGATCACATCTAGGATTCGTGTAGGTGCTAAGTTGCATCTCTGACACAGGGGTACTAGGTGTTTCTACGCACTAAGATTTCCAGGACACGTCTGATATGGGTAACCATCTAGGTCTTCACACACGAGTGCGTCATGACTCAGATACCGCGCACAACGAGATAATTAACTACCAAAAATACGTTACAATTATAAATAATGTATACCCTAACCCATGTCCTAGCTAACATGGTAATGCATAAAGCCAGTTTGTCTAAACCCTTAGGTCATAAGTGTTCACATTAAATAATCATATTTACTATGAGGTAAACACTAACTCTAATTCTATTCTGAAACATATACTCAATACACAAAGGTTCACAACTACACAGTTCATTCAACAATACATAGACGCAACCGTACATGAAGAAAAGAAGGCAATATATATACCTAATCGATCGTGGCCAAGGGGGGTGCCCGCGGCTCGTCGGCGGCCTGCCTCCGGCGAGGGAGGGCGGTGCTCCGGCCAGTCACAGCATGCAGCAGCAGCAAAGTAGCAGCTCGCAACAGCATCAGCGGCGGCAGGGTGGTAGGTTGCTGGTGGTGGCTGTGTCTAGGGTGGTTGCTGGTGTAGATGGTGGTGGGAGGTCGTGGCGTGGTGGTGTTGATCCGGCGGAGGGATTGTCGTAGGAAAGCCGGGGATGGTGATGGAGATGGTCGGGATCGTCGCTCAGGAAGGATGGTGAGGGTGGCGGTGGTTGCGGTGATTGCTGGAGGAGAGGGAGGAGGAAGGTCGTGGGGATAATGGTGGCTAAGGGGAGGCGGTCGTATCTCCGGCGGGGTCATGCACGCTCAGGCGGTTGCTCGAAGGGAGGTAAAGTCGAGGAGGAGAGGGCTGTGGTGATGATGGTGTTGGTGATGGTGATGTTGGTGACGATGATGTCGGTATTAAGGTGGTGGTGGTGGTTGCTGATGGTGATGTTGGTGACGGGGCCGACGGTGGTGATGGTGATAACGGTGGCGATGGAGATGGTGACGATGGTGGTGGTGGAGATGACGATGATGTTGGCAGTGGAGATGGTGATGCTGGTGGCGGTGGTTGTCTGTGGTGGTGGTGGCGATGACTGGGGACAAAGGGGAGTCGAGTGATGATGATGATGGTGAACGGAGGAGGCGGAGATGGCTGGCAGTGGAGGAAGGCAGCGGGATGGTTGAGGTCGAGGTCGAGGGGAAGGCGGGGGAGATGATTAGTCGGAGAGGGCTGCTTGCAGGTGGTGGTCGGGGAAGATGGGGGAGTGGCCGGGTGAAGGAGAGTTGATGGTGGCTTAGGGTTTGTTTAGGGTTTCGGTTTAGTAATGGTGCTGATGTGGGTTTTAGGGGAGAGAGAGAGAGAGGTGTATATGTAGGAGAGAGAGAGGGGAGATCTCCTTAGGATTAGGGCCGGCTGTGGGTATTTTCTAAGGGTGAGGGAAACCTCTTCATGAAGGAATAGAGGGTGGAGATGGCTTTGGTGATGGGGGTTTGAAATGGAGGGTGGAGATGTAAGGAGATAAAGTTACATAAAGTACAACAAATGGGGGAGAAATTTCTAGGATGGACCGGTCAAAGAGGAGGGAAGGGTTTCTTCATGGAGTGGATCCAATGAGGGGTAGACACCTCACTGCACTTTTGCATAAAAGTCTCTTAACAATTGGGAAATTGCACAATTAATAGAATTTAGGATTGGATGAGGTAAAACACCATGTTTGGTGTGATGTAGTGGGCTAAAATGGTGTATGGTGTTTAGTATAAACCTTGAGGGTGTGAGTGGGGGTTTGGGTTGGTGTTGGGTCTAATTTCGGGTAAGGTTGGGTCCTTACACCAATTTAATTAAAATTGTGTAAGTGGTGCTCTTTAATTAATTGGAAATACATAGGGTTAAAATTGGGTGGGATACAAGTGTCATGGATGTAGAAAACTCAGATAGAATATTGTCATAAATTGGGTTGCCCAAAACGGATTGAGGTTGTGTCTCCAATTTTGATTGGAACGGACAAAGATGCAAAGTTGGATTTATTTGGATTTAAGAATGGACATTTGTAACGAATATTGTGCGACTAAAATGAAGCACAAGGGAGGGTATTCATGAGTTACACAAAGTTCAGAATGGAAGGCTAGCACATCTAGGAAAGTGTATGAAATTTGTTTATAAGCAATTGCTAGTGTATGTTACGCCCCGATCTCCCGCAGGCTAATCGGCCGTCCCCGCTAGACGGAAATCACCCTCGCCAGCGCTCCCGCGGGACGATTGCTTCGACCCATCCGGGCATGATGCCGCACGAGCGTGAACCGCGCTTGTGCAAGGCCATGGTTCATTGGCTGACGGTAAGAGATCTAAGCCACAGAGTCGTACAGATTGTCCGAGTGTAGCAGAATGTATAAACGCATAAGTGAATGGTAACAAGTTCACTGAGTCGACAATAGCGGAAGCAAGATTGAGTACACCAGTATAGAAGTAAGACAACTCTTTTATTCATATTAAAACAAGTGTTACAGGCAGCGTATAGCCAAGATTACAAGTCGATCGAGCACTCTCTCACAGAAACATAAAAGCGTGCCAAGTGGCTACATTTGTGGAGTGATTGAATAGGCGATGTTCCAAAATTATGTCTAGTATATGTGCATCTGTTCCGGACGCAGCGCTCCAAGGCTCCAGAGTTGAACTCCACGCCTTAGCACGCACGAAGGAGGCATCCGCACTGAACGAGGTTCTCCTGCACCCTGCAAGCAACCTGGTGGGTTATCAGTACATGAATGCACTGGTGGGGAGGCTACTCGCCCGCTCGATAAATCCAAACACGTAATATAGGTTCCGTGCACCAACTACTTTGTTGTCTTTCTAGTTGTGCCTAGGATCAGTTTCATGGCATATATGAAAAGCCTAACTCGTGTGGCAGTGCACCGTGCGATATAAAAGGAAACACGGCGAGACTTACCAACTTACCGTTTGTCCTTCCCTGTCCAAGGCAAACCAAGTTATTTCATGCACCAGGATATATAAACATTCAAGCATTAGCATATGCAAACATAAGTGTCTCAAGCGAGATTTCATATCGAGTGCCCAAGTTCTTCTATTTAATTCGTTTAACACGAGTATACTTATTTTTCAGATTCAAGGTTGATTCCCAGGTTCATAACTCTTTTATCAGGACACTTGGATTCAGCTTCATAGATGCAATACAATGACTCGTACGTGGATTGCCGCTAAGCGAGTATGATCATATGAATGCACATGAGTCGCTGGCGTAGCCATTTATAGACATAGTCATAATAAGATGGTGGTCCCGATGCCCCGGCAATCCGACCAAACTTATCCGTGCTAGTAACAAACTAGTGCGACTACCGGATCTTCCCCCCATGCCGGTTCGGTCCCGGTGCCCCGATGCCCCGAACCGAGGAGATCAAACTTGTGTACAAGCGTCTGTGACTGAATGAATGAGTTCTTGTTATTCTTCCATTATTCTGAGTAAACGGCAATGGTTGTAGGCGCAGGTCATAATCTTTGCTATAAACCATCCCGGGCCGTTCCTGACTTAGTGATTCATTTGTTATGCATTTCACATAATTTGATATGATAATCCATGATTCATTATTCAGATGCAACTTGACATGATGCGCTCCCCTGGTTCGGGGATTGCCTTGGCGACCTAACGGTCCTGGATAATTGCGGCTCATATTGCATAAAAGGAGACTATTTGATAGTCTGCTGGCTAACAAGATACGTGCACGATATACAACAATATTTTACTTGATTTAGGCATGTTTCTATATAACAAGCATTGAATCGAGGCAAGGGTATGAGTTAACATATAGCAGGCAAGCATGCATTCCAATGAAACTTAAAACATTCACGTTGGCTCGGGCCCGAAGGTAAGCCGAGGAGCGAAACCGCAAGGAACTTATCGAATGACATGCTCCAGGGTCGTACAGTACAATGAGTAAACATAGTGTACTTGTATCATCCTACCCGAGGCATAGCAGGCCTGAGGCAACATTACCAGTTAACATATCGAGCAGACAAGTATGCAAACTTAACAATCAGGTTAGCTCGGGCCCGAAGGTAGACCGAGAAGTGAAACCGTTAAGGAATTTAACGAGCGACATTATCTAGAGTCGTGCAATATAACCAGGTGAATAGTGCACTAAGAAAAGCAATACACATATCGATCTATCGAGGCATAGCAGGGTCCAGTTGCCCAAGGCAACGGTAGCATGCGAGGGTTTGTACATAAGCAATTATTTTATTTCCATGTTCTATCATAAGCAGTACAAGTTGGGATTATTCCCTTAGCTAGTGTCACGACCCGCACCCGAAAATCGGGCATGAGTCGTGGGTACGTCCAGCCTACGCCGCAGCATCGGCGGTAGAACGCTGTCTAGGTCAACTAACTAAATAAATAATCTCACACAAAAATCGGGCATGACCTCTCCAAAAGGAGGGCAACCACACAATCAAAATATATAATCTGCCGAGATCTCAACTCCAAACGGAGGAGCAATATCAAAAAGATAACCACAATATACTCAATCACGAATCTAAGCACGATAAGATAACACAGAGATCTAACAACTATAAAGTCTAACCACCAACTACTACTACAACAACCACAACATCAATAATAATAATAATACAACAATACATCATCCAAAATAATATACAAACAAGGTCTCAATCCAAAACCGGAGACAAATCCGGTGCTAAAAGCTAATAAAAATAACAACAAGATCCTAGTGATCCCGGCTACCAACCCGGAAATCACCTCTAAACTAGAGGGTCCCTGTCTGCACCATCGACAGGCTCAGGTCCATAAAACGTCGGACACCAATCCTCCGGATACTCTGAAAAATATGTCCAGTCAGGACTGGAGCAAGTACATCTCTAACAGCAGTTCCATTTAAATGATAAAAACTATAAAACAGTTATAGCAAGTAGCAAGTAGGGTGAAGCAAGTATGAAACAAGAAATATAAATCACTGGTGCATAAAGGTAAAGATGCAAGAATATCAGGAACAAGATAGTAGTAACTGTAAGATACAAGAATCTAAGCTAAGATCAAGTCCGTGCACATGAACGTGTAGTGAGTCCAGCATGAAAAACATGTAGTGAGTCAAGTCCAGAAACATGTAAGTGAGACAAGTCAAGAAATGCATGAGAGTCCAGACTATAAAGAATGAACTCGGTGTCTTTGAAATACTTGTTTCGACATGTAAACGGCTAGGGGTAAGTACGGCTCACCGCGCACTGGGTGCACGGCTGCTATCATTCCAGATTAGACCAGAGGGAGTGATTCCTGATGATGCCAGATAGGAATGTTTACATGTCTACTCGAGTATTTCCCCGCCCCGACTAATACAAGTGGATCCAAGACCCGACACGCAAATCAAGATGAGTCCAGCCTGTACATGAATGATGCCTGTAGTGATGCCTGTAGGTGATGCCAGTAGTGATTCCAGAATAGAGGCCAGAAACATGAAATGTACGTGTCGCAAGTAAATGAATCCAGAAATACCAGTCAGTGTCCCGTGTGGTGCCAGAATAATCAGATGATACTATACTAGAAGCTGAATCATAATAAATATCAGATAATGAAAACTATCAGAGAATGTACTCGCCTGACGTCCTGAGCAACTGGCGATCCGAACTGGTGTCGCAAGGACCTAATGCGAAAAGCAAGGTTAAACAGGGTTCTAATGAGTTAAACAGATATAAAATAACTAAAAATAGGTTTCTAGGGTCGTTCTAGGTCAAACGGGTCAAACCGGTGAAATCTGGGTGAAAAAGTCAACTCTGGGTCCAAAAAGTCAACTCTAGGTCAAAACTAGGTCAAAAGTTGACTTTGGCGGTCAACCGAGTCAACTACGGTCAAGTCTGGGTCAAACTAGGGTGCTCCTGAAATTCTAGGTCAAACCGAGGTCATCTAGCTAGAAAACTCACAAACTCGCCTCCTTGAGATACCGGGATACCCTCGGTATCCGATACCTCAACCTAGGCTACGCACCCCGCCTAAACCCGCTAAAACCTACGCTAGCACACGTAATTATATATATATAAACATATAAAAATCATTCCAAGACAAATCCTAGGCTATTGCTCAAAAACCCCGCTCGAAACCCAATACCTTAGTTATCTTAAGGTATTGAAATACCTTGGTATCTCAAGATATTGAGGTTTCGCTCTAAAACCCCTCTAACTAGCTATCTAGCTATTGATTATGCACCTAGTTATTAATCTAGGCTAGATAATATATATATCTATCATATTTATATATATCTAAGTAGGTATCTACCTATATACATATATATCCACACACATACCCATTAATACCCATTACCTTACTCATACACACATATATATATATATTACCTTACCTTACCCAACTCATAAATATCTATGTATAACTATCTAGATATCTATAGATATGTATATAACTATATGTATATACATCTATATCCTAGATAGTTATAACTATCTATCTACCTATCTATTATCTAGAAACCTAACTATCTATGTATCTATTCAACTATTTACCTTGTTATCTATCTATCTAATTTAACTATCTAACTAGTTGTTTACCTATCTATCTATCTATGAATCTAGCTAGCTATCTATCTAACAATCTATAATATCTATCAATCTTATTCACTATCTAATATCTATCTAGTTATTTATCTAACTATCTAGATATATATATACACCCTATCAATCTATCTCCCTACTACCTCACTGCTTGCTACTGCTACTAGCGCTGCGAATACTAGCTGCTGCTGCTACTGTGCTTATCTGCTGCTGCTGCCACTGCTTTTGCTGCTGCTGCCACTGCTTTTGCTGCTACTGCACCTGCTTTTGCTGCTGCTGCCACTGCTTTTGCTGCTATGCTGCTGCTAGCTGCTGCTACTGCAGCTTTGCTGCTGCTGCAGCTACTGCAGCTGAAGCTGCTGCTGCTGCTCCAGAATCTGCCCCCCCCTCTCTTCTCTCATACACACACACACACACTCCTATATATACACATATATATATATATCTATATATATATATACATGCATCTATATCTATATATATATAACTAAATATCTATATATATATAACTCTCATCTACACACCCTAACACACACACACTAGCACACTCACACACTAATACACACACACCTAAATATATATACATATCTATATATATATACACACATATATATCTATACATCTACACACACACACACACTAACATATATACTAATATCTATATATCCTCACTCACACACACTCACTCACACTAGCACACACCCTCACACACACACTCTCACACACACTAGCACACACATAAACACTCATACATATATATACAAATATATATACATATATATAAACTCATATGTATATACCTATAAACACTCACTCACACTCACACACACTCACCTACACACTCACACAAGCACTCACTCACACACTCACCTACACACTCACACAAGCACTCCCTAACACGCTCACAAACACATAACCACACATATATATATAAATATATATATAAAAAAAACACACACACAAATATATATACACATATATATAAACAAACACAACACAACGCACACCACGCCCACAACGCCCACCAACGCACGCCCAACGACCCCGACACGCCCAAACACCCAAAAATATATAAAATATAACTCGAAACCTCTAGCACACACTCCCCGATACTAACCCAACGCGCGCACAAAGCCGAAACGAGGAAACCAAGTCGAAATGGCCGTTCGGTCATTTCGACGAACACGTGGTGCGCGGCTCGGAAAACCTCCTGAAACGCACACCAAACGAACTCGGAATCGGCCCAAAATTTACCCACGCGCTCTACACGATGTCTAGATCCTAGAAAATGTGCTCCCACGTCGATTCTAGGCCCGTGGCGGAAACGCACACGCACTTAGAATCGGCGACGACGAAAAGCCCCAATTTCGCCCGAAACGCCCGTTTCTCCGCGACACGACTTCCCGTGTCCGAACGGAGACACGCACTCACCCTCACGACTCCCGACAACGTCTACCTAGGTCCATCTAACCTAGGGCATCACCCAAAATTGGGCCAAATTCGGATTCCACCCGAATTCGACACAAAACCTAATGTCAAAGTCTCTAAACTCACCCAAACTAGTTCCAACTTCCTCCTACGGGTAGGGTTAGGGTCTAGGAGGGTTCTACAACACTAATTACACTACACAAAAATAATTAGGAAGGGGAAAGTTAGGTTTTACCTCTTGGGAGTTGGAATCCCAAGGCCAAAGTCCCAAATTCCCTCCAAATCAACTCCCTCAAGCTCCAAGCTTCCAAATCTATCTCTCACACTAGATCTAAGCTTCTCACACCTAGGTTAGAGAAAATGCAAGGTGAGGGTTAGCTTAAGGAAGAAGGAATGGAAGAAAGAAAGAAGAAAAGTGGAAGAAACTTACTTTGGAGGAAGAAGGAGAAGAAAGAAGAAGTGGAGAAGAAGAAGAAATGAAGAAGAAGAAGTGGAGAACACAAAGCAAAGGGGAGGGGCTGCTGGTTTTCTCACGGGTGGGGGGTAGGTAGGCCGGCCATGGGAATTAAAAGGAGATTTACAACTTTCCAAATTCCCAAAACGCCCCTACTCACTCGGTTTTGGGTTCCGGGTTCCAAATGCACTCAAACTAGTTCCAAATCTCTCCAACTAACTTCCTAAAAATAAAATAAATATTCTAAGCCCTAAAATAATTCTCACAAGGGTGTGGGCTGGGTCGGACATGGGTCCACTAGGGTCTGACATGGGTCCAGGCTAGCCAAAATCCTAAAACAATCAATAAAAATATAATACCATCAATAATTAATTATAAATACAATTAATTAAAAATAATGCACAATTAACTAAATTAAAAATAAAAAAAAAATACCCGGCTCTGGAAATGGGGTGGTGACAAGCCTATCCTCCTTAGAAAATTTCGTCCTCGAAATTTAAAGTCAATCACACTCCTCTAGGTAAAACCCCCAACAATCAAAGTCAAGAAATCCTACCTAAACAACACACAAGATCAGGGTCCTACTGGTCGTGTTATCACAGTCTCAATCAGGGTCACTACACTATCTACCACAGCACAAGGAAAAAAGTCTAACAGGTACTAATGAAGCACACCACAAGGAATGGAAAGGACAGGAAGAAGAAACAAGAGACAGACCTGCTAACCCGACATCCGTAGCATCGGCCTCCTCGACCGTCAACGCATAAGCCCTGCCCTGCTGGGGTGTATCCCTCTGCTGGTGCGGGGCATGATGCTGTGCCACAGATGGCCTAGCTCCAACTCTCTGATCCTGTGCTCCACCCAATAGAGGTGCAGTGGGGCAACCTCTCATCTGGTGAGCAGCGGATCCACAGAACAAACACACCTTCAGCCTCCTCCTACAAACATCCCAGGTGTGTCCTGCCTTCCTGCAGTAGGCACAAGTGGGCACCCTCTGATCCTGACCCTGTTGTGCTGCCTTCTGCACATAGGGACGCTTAGCTGGTCCCGCACTACCACTGGCACTGCCTGAATCATCCCTGCCTCTCTTGGACTTGAGCTCCAAGTCATCCTCTGCTCTCTGAGCATCTCCTACTATCTGCTCAAAAGTCGCCTCGCGGTCGCTCCTGGTCAAAGACTTGACCGCCATAACCAAGCCCTTGCGAAACTTCCTCGCCTTGGCTGCCTCGCTCAAGCCATCCACAAATCTGCCCAAACGGCAGAACTCCGCTGCGTACTCGTCCACTGTCATGCTCCCCTGGACGAGTGCCTCAAACTGGCTCTCCAAAGCACTGAGCGCCACATCTGGGAAAAACTTCTCCTTAAAAAGCCTCTTGAAAGCCTCCCAAGTAAGCCCTGGCGCTGCGATCCTCGTATCTGTGCGATACCATGTCAAGGCAAGGTCGAACATCTGACTGCCCGCTGCCTCTATCTGCATGCTGTCTGGAATCTGCGCCAGCCTGAAGATCCCCTCAATCTGCTCTATCCAGTCATCCGCGTACAGGATCCCTTCTGTACCACGGAACTCCTTGGGCCGCATCCTCTGAAAGTCAATGATACTACCCGGCCTCGGAAGCTGAATCTGATCTGCCTGTGGCTGATTCTGTGCCACCCTATCCACTGCCGTCATGGCCACCTGGTGGGCGTTCTCAATGCCCAACCTCATCACATCCACCTGACGGTGCTGCGCATCCATCATCTCCCTGAAGAACGCAAACAACTGCGCGGCATCTACTGGAGCAGGAAGTGGTGGAGGAACCACCGGAACGACTGGGGTAGTCCTCGGATCGATAAGTGGAGAAGGATCCCCGAGAGAAACAGAGGCTCCCTCAACCGCAGGAGTGGTGAGTGGAGCGGTAGCAGCTGCCCGAATACGAGCTGGACGAGAGGTAGCAGACCTCTCCGAGGCAACTGCTGGAACGGTACGATGGGATCGTGTCTTCGGAGGCATCCTGAACACAGATCAAAAGAAGTCAATACGGTGCAAGATACGATATCATCAAAGAAGGACATAATATTTCAAAAGAAGCAATTTCAGAATAATTAGATTGGAATTGTTCCTAGTCGTGATTGAGTACACTCTCATCCTAGATCCTAGATCCTATAGCAGGCTCGCAGCAGTACAACTAAGTTGTTGTACCACCACGACATCGCACTAATTGCGAATCGAGACCTGCATGGGTCCGCCACCAAAAACGTGTCACGACCCGCACCCGAAAATCGGGCATGAGTCGTGGGTACGTCCAGCCTACGCCGCAGCATCGGCGGTAGAACGCTGTCTAGGTCAACTAACTAAATAAATAATCTCACACAAAAATCGGGCATGACCTCTCCAAAAGGAGGGCAACCACACAATCAAAATATATAATCTGCCGAGATCTCAACTCCAAACGGAGGAGCAATATCAAAAAGATAACCACAATATACTCAATCACGAATCTAAGCACGATAAGATAACACAGAGATCTAACAACTATAAAGTCTAACCACCAACTACTACTACAACAACCACAACATCAATAATAATAATAATACAACAATACATCATCCAAAATAATATACAAACAAGGTCTCAATCCAAAACCGGAGACAAATCCGGTGCTAAAAGCTAATAAAAATAACAACAAGATCCTAGTGATCCCGGCTACCAACCCGGAAATCACCTCTAAACTAGAGGGTCCCTGTCTGCACCATCGACAGGCTCAGGTCCATAAAACGTCGGACACCAATCCTCCGGATACTCTGAAAAATATGTCCAGTCAGGACTGGAGCAAGTACATCTCTAACAGCAGTTCCATTTAAATGATAAAAACTATAAAACAGTTATAGCAAGTAGCAAGTAGGGTGAAGCAAGTATGAAACAAGAAATATAAATCACTGGTGCATAAAGGTAAAGATGCAAGAATATCAGGAACAAGATAGTAGTAACTGTAAGATACAAGAATCTAAGCTAAGATCAAGTCCGTGCACATGAACGTGTAGTGAGTCCAGCATGAAAAACATGTAGTGAGTCAAGTCCAGAAACATGTAAGTGAGACAAGTCAAGAAATGCATGAGAGTCCAGACTATAAAGAATGAACTCGGTGTCTTTGAAATACTTGTTTCGACATGTAAACGGCTAGGGGTAAGTACGGCTCACCGCGCACTGGGTGCACGGCTGCTATCATTCCAGATTAGACCAGAGGGAGTGATTCCTGATGATGCCAGATAGGAATGTTTACATGTCTACTCGAGTATTTCCCCGCCCCGACTAATACAAGTGGATCCAAGACCCGACACGCAAATCAAGATGAGTCCAGCCTGTACATGAATGATGCCTGTAGTGATGCCTGTAGGTGATGCCAGTAGTGATTCCAGAATAGAGGCCAGAAACATGAAATGTACGTGTCGCAAGTAAATGAATCCAGAAATACCAGTCAGTGTCCCGTGTGGTGCCAGAATAATCAGATGATACTATACTAGAAGCTGAATCATAATAAATATCAGATAATGAAAACTATCAGAGAATGTACTCGCCTGACGTCCTGAGCAACTGGCGATCCGAACTGGTGTCGCAAGGACCTAATGCGAAAAGCAAGGTTAAACAGGGTTCTAATGAGTTAAACAGATATAAAATAACTAAAAATAGGTTTCTAGGGTCGTTCTAGGTCAAACGGGTCAAACCGGTGAAATCTGGGTGAAAAAGTCAACTCTGGGTCCAAAAAGTCAACTCTAGGTCAAAACTAGGTCAAAAGTTGACTTTGGCGGTCAACCGAGTCAACTACGGTCAAGTCTGGGTCAAACTAGGGTGCTCCTGAAATTCTAGGTCAAACCGAGGTCATCTAGCTAGAAAACTCACAAACTCGCCTCCTTGAGATACCGGGATACCCTCGGTATCCGATACCTCAACCTAGGCTACGCACCCCGCCTAAACCCGCTAAAACCTACGCTAGCACACGTAATTATATATATATAAACATATAAAAATCATTCCAAGACAAATCCTAGGCTATTGCTCAAAAACCCCGCTCGAAACCCAATACCTTAGTTATCTTAAGGTATTGAAATACCTTGGTATCTCAAGATATTGAGGTTTCGCTCTAAAACCCCTCTAACTAGCTATCTAGCTATTGATTATGCACCTAGTTATTAATCTAGGCTAGATAATATATATATCTATCATATTTATATATATCTAAGTAGGTATCTACCTATATACATATATATCCACACACATACCCATTAATACCCATTACCTTACTCATACACACATATATATATATATTACCTTACCTTACCCAACTCATAAATATCTATGTATAACTATCTAGATATCTATAGATATGTATATAACTATATGTATATACATCTATATCCTAGATAGTTATAACTATCTATCTACCTATCTATTATCTAGAAACCTAACTATCTATGTATCTATTCAACTATTTACCTTGTTATCTATCTATCTAATTTAACTATCTAACTAGTTGTTTACCTATCTATCTATCTATGAATCTAGCTAGCTATCTATCTAACAATCTATAATATCTATCAATCTTATTCACTATCTAATATCTATCTAGTTATTTATCTAACTATCTAGATATATATATACACCCTATCAATCTATCTCCCTACTACCTCACTGCTTGCTACTGCTACTAGCGCTGCGAATACTAGCTGCTGCTGCTACTGTGCTTATCTGCTGCTGCTGCCACTGCTTTTGCTGCTGCTGCCACTGCTTTTGCTGCTACTGCACCTGCTTTTGCTGCTGCTGCCACTGCTTTTGCTGCTATGCTGCTGCTAGCTGCTGCTACTGCAGCTTTGCTGCTGCTGCAGCTACTGCAGCTGAAGCTGCTGCTGCTGCTCCAGAATCTGCCCCCCCCTCTCTTCTCTCATACACACACACACACACTCCTATATATACACATATATATATATATCTATATATATATATACATGCATCTATATCTATATATATATAACTAAATATCTATATATATATAACTCTCATCTACACACCCTAACACACACACACTAGCACACTCACACACTAATACACACACACCTAAATATATATACATATCTATATATATATACACACATATATATCTATACATCTACACACACACACACACTAACATATATACTAATATCTATATATCCTCACTCACACACACTCACTCACACTAGCACACACCCTCACACACACACTCTCACACACACTAGCACACACATAAACACTCATACATATATATACAAATATATATACATATATATAAACTCATATGTATATACCTATAAACACTCACTCACACTCACACACACTCACCTACACACTCACACAAGCACTCACTCACACACTCACCTACACACTCACACAAGCACTCCCTAACACGCTCACAAACACATAACCACACATATATATATAAATATATATATAAAAAAAACACACACACAAATATATATACACATATATATAAACAAACACAACACAACGCACACCACGCCCACAACGCCCACCAACGCACGCCCAACGACCCCGACACGCCCAAACACCCAAAAATATATAAAATATAACTCGAAACCTCTAGCACACACTCCCCGATACTAACCCAACGCGCGCACAAAGCCGAAACGAGGAAACCAAGTCGAAATGGCCGTTCGGTCATTTCGACGAACACGTGGTGCGCGGCTCGGAAAACCTCCTGAAACGCACACCAAACGAACTCGGAATCGGCCCAAAATTTACCCACGCGCTCTACACGATGTCTAGATCCTAGAAAATGCGCTCCCACGTCGATTCTAGGCCCGTGGCGGAAACGCACACGCACTTAGAATCGGCGACGACGAAAAGCCCCAATTTCGCCCGAAACGCCCGTTTCTCCGCGACACGACTTCCCGTGTCCGAACGGAGACACGCACTCACCCTCACGACTCCCGACAACGTCTACCTAGGTCCATCTAACCTAGGGCATCACCCAAAATTGGGCCAAATTCGGATTCCACCCGAATTCGACACAAAACCTAATGTCAAAGTCTCTAAACTCACCCAAACTAGTTCCAACTTCCTCCTACGGGTAGGGTTAGGGTCTAGGAGGGTTCTACAACACTAATTACACTACACAAAAATAATTAGGAAGGGGAAAGTTAGGTTTTACCTCTTGGGAGTTGGAATCCCAAGGCCAAAGTCCCAAATTCCCTCCAAATCAACTCCCTCAAGCTCCAAGCTTCCAAATCTATCTCTCACACTAGATCTAAGCTTCTCACACCTAGGTTAGAGAAAATGCAAGGTGAGGGTTAGCTTAAGG
This sequence comes from Iris macrosiphon, assembly GCA_036927795.1. NCBI lineage: Eukaryota > Viridiplantae > Streptophyta > Magnoliopsida > Asparagales > Iridaceae > Iris > Iris macrosiphon. The sequence goes on along the minus strand of JAYESA010000003.1, from coordinate 140,318,010 downwards.
AAGAAGGAATGGAAGAAAGAAAGAAGAAAAGTGGAAGAAACTTACTTTGGAGGAAGAAGGAGAAGAAAGAAGAAGTGGAGAAGAAGAAGAAATGAAGAAGAAGAAGTGGAGAACACAAAGCAAAGGGGAGGGGCTGCTGGTTTTCTCACGGGTGGGGGGTAGGTAGGCCGGCCATGGGAATTAAAAGGAGATTTACAACTTTCCAAATTCCCAAAACGCCCCTACTCACTCGGTTTTGGGTTCCGGGTTCCAAATGCACTCAAACTAGTTCCAAATCTCTCCAACTAACTTCCTAAAAATAAAATAAATATTCTAAGCCCTAAAATAATTCTCACAAGGGTGTGGGCTGGGTCGGACATGGGTCCACTAGGGTCTGACATGGGTCCAGGCTAGCCAAAATCCTAAAACAATCAATAAAAATATAATACCATCAATAATTAATTATAAATACAATTAATTAAAAATAATGCACAATTAACTAAATTAAAAATAAAAAAAAAATACCCGGCTCTGGAAATGGGGTGGTGACAGCTAGGTGCGTTGTATTCTTATTAGCATGCATGGGGTGATTCACCTAGCGACTAGCATATATCATTTTGTATTTTATGTGTGCTGGCTAAGCAAAGACAAGTTCACCATAGCCACCCACCTTAGCGATGATTCGCCCCAGTTGGGCGATACTCCGAGCGAGCCTCTGAAAGCCTAAGCCGGTTCTCTTGAAGGGCCAAGTCTGGATAATCCTTTGCCTCAATGAGTCATCTCACTGAGCAAGGCAGGTCGGGATATTACACTTTTGCCGTTTGAATCGGCAGTCCGCTAGAGCAAAATGGGGTGTTACATCATACACCACTCAGAAAAAGTCTTGTCCTCGAAACTTCCTGAGGGCAAGCCGTTCTATCGAATTTAGTCTAAGCGTAGTTACCGGTACCGCTAGATCCATTTGAACACCATCACCTACTCGTTCCTTACGCCGTGTTGCGTGTGTTCTGAGTCGGTCTCACGGCGCCTTCGTGCGGGACATATTGCTTAACGCATGGGTACGTTACAATCCCTTGGGAATGATGATCTAAGGCTGAGGCAAACTTATACAAGTCATTATGCTTGTTCGGTAGGATATTCACTTGCACTAGCATTCGAGATCAGTATATCGCGAGTCTGGATCGTGCATATATCCGAAGCATCATTCAAACACATGCATGTCAACCAACTTGGCGATAGTGAAGTCTGTGCACTCAAAATTCATATCTCATCGAGTCTTGGATCGTGCACACGTTTAAGGCGTCCCCCAAACATATGCAGTCAACCAAACTTAGAGATAGTGAAATCGGACAAGCTACTTGCGAATTCTCAAGGGTTCCCGTTTAGAAATCACAAGGATACTTCCGATATGGTCAATCAAATCCCAAGTACATTCCATTCCACTCAATCAAGTATTTGCACTCCCGTTATGCACGATTCATTCGATTCAACCAACTAGCGTCCATCCGCTCGGATCAAACATAGGACGCACTCACCGCTCCCAGTCTAACCCTAATTCTTATTGCCCCAGTTCTTTTGCTTGTTCAAGCAACGTTCTAAAGTCGGTTGCACAGGAACTGGGAGTATAGGGCATTTCTGACCGTAGCTGGAAAATACTTCGCATTGAAGTACTCTAAGAATTGCTCCCACGTCTGTGTCTTACCGAAACTACGTTTTATGGAGTTCCACCAGTGATGGGCATTGTCTTTCAGTTGGTCCCTCACTGCGGTCATCCAAAGGTCCGGATATAGCTGAGAAGCCTCTAGCAGCATCTCCATATTGGCGATCCAATCGGAGATCTCCTCTGCAGTCTCGCTGCCCGAAAAGGTATTCGGGCCCATCTGACGAAATCCTCGAACAGTACTAGTTGGCTGAACAGGTACAGGTGCTGGTACGGGCGCTGGGGCAGGTGTCCTCTCCAGAACTGCCATCAAGCTCCATATCATAGTCTCGGTCTGATGTTACTGCGCCTGCATCATGGCCTAGAAGAACTGGAACATCTGCGACTGTCCCTCTGGATGTGACATCTGTTGTAAGCCCCTTGATTTTTCAAAAATTTTAATTTGGATTTTTCATAATTTTCTGTAATTTTCTGGGATTTTTCTGTAATTAAAACCTAGGTATTTTTTGATTAAATAATTTTTAATTGCTATTAAATAATATTAAAATATTATAGAAATAATATTTTATGGTGTAAAATAAAAAATCGGACATAGGATAATTTTCTGTGAATTTATTGGACTCGTGAAATATTTTTAAAGTCCTAAAAACCAAGTTATAATTAAACCAAATTAAACCCCTAAAATAAACCGGGTTTATTTTCAAAATAAACCAAACCGTCTCAGACCCGGTTCAACTGAACCGAACCCAGCCTTATCGGGTCGGGTCGGATCTAAACCCGACCCGAAACCCGACTACCCGAACCCGCACTTAAATAATAGCGGATCGGGTCGGATCCGAATCGAACCCGACCCGAACCCAAACCCGTTAACCCCAAGTCGGATTCCCAATCGGATTCACTGTTCCGACTATATAATCCCCTCCGCCGAAACCCTAATCTCTTCCGCCGCCTACCTGCCCCGCCTCGCCTGAACCCTAGCTATCTTTCTCCTCATCCGCCCGCAGCACCCGACTCCGGCGAAGCAGCTCCTCCCTCGACTCTCCACCCAGAAACCCTAACCAGCCCTAGCCGTCGTCCTCCTCTCTCCTCCAATACCGCCTTCATCCCATTGCCGTCGAACCCCCTCAGCCGCTCCGACCACCCTAGCCCCCTCGGCTTCGTCCCCGACTCCACTTCCTCCCCTTCGACGAACTCCCGGTCGCCTTCGCCTCACCGCCTCTTCTCCTCCGCCCTAGCCCAGCCGAGCACCCCCATCTCCCCTCTTCCTCCCCCGACCTCGACGACGATCCCCTCATCCGCCCTGAGCCCTCGACCAGCCCCCACCGTCTTCTTCGACTCTCCCGCTCCACCGTTGTCCCCTTCCCGAGCCTCCGTCGCACCACCATCGTAAACCCGAGCACAGCCCCGTTGATACCCCACCGTCTTCTTCGACTCCCCCTCTCCACCGTCTCCTCCCCCGTTTCCTCTTCCTCCGCCTCGAGCACGACCCCACAACCCCAGCCCGACCTCGCCGCAGCAACTCCGACCAGAGCCGCCCCCGGCCAGCAGTGCCTCAGCCCGACCCAGCCCCGACGAGCCCGCTCTGCCTCCACACACGTCGACTCCCTTCGGCGAAGCCCTAGCCGCTGGCTGCCGGAACCCTAACCCTAGAACAGCCAGGACACGACTCGGACGCACAGTGTCGAGACGACACACGAACACGAAGAAATCCTCGATTCACGGAGCCCTGTTCAGGTAACCCGTTCTCTCTCCTCGTTGATCCGATTTATGTTCCGTCAGTTGTGACGCGTAGACTGTGTAACCCCCTCGATGCCCGTGTAACTCGCTCGGTGCGTCGCGTCCTGTGGCGATCGCAAACAGCGATCCAAAAATAGGAAAAAATAATACCCCGTTTCAGCCCGAAACTGAGTGTGCCCCGCCAAACGGGACGACTTGGTCGTGCGCGGTCTTCACCGAAACGTGCGCGTCGTCGATACGGACGTACAGGATTTTGCAGAAGTTGATTTGGATGTGCGTGCACACCGAAATCAACGCGTATCCGCCGACAACGCCCCGTATCTGCCTGTTCTGGAACACGTTGTAACTTTGTGTACATACGTCGGATCGAGACGAAACTTACGCCATCGGACTCGTAGCAATACGCTGGTCCTGTGATCCAAGTTTGGTTTGATTATGAGAATATTGACAAAATCGCGTATCGTGGGCCCCGCGGCTCCACTTGACGGGCGATTTTGTGATCGGCTCATCGAAATCCAATTCTGGAAGTTCCGTTGGGTTTGTATCATCGTTCCTGACTTATTGACACTAAGTTTGACAAATTTGGAGACCTTTGACCCTGACACGTTTTTCGGTGCAAAACGGCCCACATGTGGACCCCGCTTTGACCAGAAACTGTCATTTTTGCCCCTGTGTCCAAATTGGACTTAAGGACGGGCGTTTCTAGCTATTTTATATTTTCTGAATCTAATGGTAATATTTATTTCAGCAACTGGAGGAGTACCTGCAGATCACACTGAGACCAGAGCTACAGTTGGAGCTAGAACCACAGGCAAGTGTATCTTGCCAACATTGCAGTTCTTGTTACATATTTCCTTGTTTTATTTATATATTATTGTATATGATTGACCTAGGACCGTGTGACTTTACTTAGCGTCCGATTAATAGTCGGGTGCCAACACCGTACGCGGAGTTGTGTAACGTCACATAGATATGGATATCGTGACCCTTTACATTCAAGTACATCATAACCCAGGACACTTGACACTATTCATGAGACAGAATCTTTCTGAGATATTCATGGTGATTCTGTATAGAATACAGGCTTTATAGCATAGACATTATATTCATAGACATTAGATGACTTGTTATATTAGATATGATCGTGCGTGACATGGACATGATGCATCGTGGACATGAGACGTGTGGTTACATGGGGTGGGGAGAGACACACAGGCTACAGGCTGATCATATATATATAACCCCTATTATTGTGAGGCTCAAGACTCTAAACCCGAGCTTGGCCCATTACTCATTATTACTGCTACCGGCTCCCCGACACAGATCTTGTAGTGGCTCAGCCTGAGTACTAGTGATGCTCTCACTTGTATTTCACTTAGATGGTTACATATTTACCCAGTTTATTCCATTCACTATTTTACTGCATTCATGTTGGCTTGTATTATCTGTACCTTGTTATGTCCCCTGAGGACCTGGATCCGGATTATGTCCCCAGGATTAGCAGACGAGATCTATTCCGAGGTATACGGGACCGGAGCATTAGCATTAGCAGAAGCAGGTGCCTACATTGGAGTAGAACCAGGATCCGAGGACAAGATCATACCAGAGGACTTCTCCTGAGTATTGGCTTCAGATACTCATTTATTTCTGTTCTAGTTACTTTATTTCCAGCCTATTGCATTTATGTATCAGACTTGTTCTCGGATTGTTCTCCGAGACACTTTTATTGAGATATGTTAGTTTATTCTTATTTACATTAATTCTGGCATTTGATCTGTGATTATCTGTTGTGGATGAGATTAGTATAGACTGTGACTTGTATCATTGGACCTATTTATTGTTGTACTACAGCTTAAGTATGCCCCGATGGATCCATTAAATTGGATTTGTCCATCGGTGTGTGCTGTTGGCCATTGCCACGTGTCCAGTCCCTCGATACTTTGGGACTGGGGCGTGACATCTGTGGTGGAAAGGGCGGAGGTGATGGCAATGGGACCTCCGGCTGTGCTGTAGGTGTCTCCTCAGTTGTCGGCCTCTCGGGCTGCGTCATTGGCGTGGCTCTCAAAGTCTGGACCTCTAGGGGGTGCGTCGGGATAGTCTGAGAAGTCTGGCCCTCGTGCTGCTGCTTTGGGTCATCAGGAGAAGTCTGGTGCCAATGTATCAGCGGAGCCTATGGGATCACCGGGGCCTGTGGTGGTGGCTGATCACCGGGTGGTCCCTGGGATGTCTTCTCCCTCGGTGCGGTGGCGGATGGCACTATGGCACCGTATGCCTCGTGCCCACTATGCAAGTTCATCTCGCTGTAAAAGATAGAACAATATTAAAAGAGTACGGGAATAACAAACAGGATACGAATATTTAAATAATCAAATACGAAGGAGGTTCAAAGGCGATAATTTCTATCCTATCGTAGGCTCGCTGGACATGTTACCATACCACAAGCGATAAACATGACCTGCATGGGCGACAACTAAAACCATGTCATACCCCAGTCCTAAAATATACGGGACCAGGCCACGTGACAATGGCCAGCTAATACGACTCCGAGGGATTATCCAATTTAATGGATCCGACGAAATATACTACACTATCCTAACAAGTCTAATAAGCTAACATACATCAGATAAATGTCTAATCTCATCCACAGAATACAATATAATAAGACTGAAGCAAGTACTGGTAAATGAAATACAAAGAGTCTGAATATCCATAATACATCTGAAAAGTCTGATGGGGACAAACCCACTAAAATACAGCAATAGAATAAAAGTGCAGAAAGAAGTAAGATAACTAGACTAGAGTATCAACTAGCTAGATAAGAATACTCTAGTCCAAAACAGCTGCGTACCCAAATCACGGGAACTCCTCTGAAAGTGCCTCAAAGTCCTCAGTCACGAATCCTGTCTCTACTCCTGCTCCGTAGATGGTCGGGTACAAATGTTCGTCCGGATCTGGAAGGGAACCAGGTCCTCAGAGGGACGTAACAAGATATAAAAATATATGTCATAAAGTAAATACTGTGTAAACTCGAGGGTGATCTAACTAGCTAAGTGAAATGCATTTGAAGATAACCTTGGTACGTATGGGTAGATGAAAGGTATAAAGCGTAGCATCGAGCCAGAGGCTAAGTACCTGGCATTAGCTGTAAACTGGATGACAGGAGTATATGCTGACTACATCACCGATCATAATAGCACGCAGCTAGTAATCTCTGCCGGATGTATCGATAAGCATATATTGTCATGCCCCAGTCCCAAAATACGTAGGACTAGAAATACATAAGCATGTCAGCCGTATGTATATGACAACTCTAATATATGGAAACCATATCACATACGTACGCTGTACTATAAAAAATAATTCACAAGTGGTATAGATTTATGTCATAAGTCACAGGGCATAACTAGATCTCATCCACAGAATCAAATAACCAATCAACTATATAACTGAATCAAGTATAAAATGCTTGATAAGAACAAGTAGTTGGGTGGAGACAAATCCACTACCAACTAGAATATAAGAGAAACCAAATAAGTATATCTAATGAACAATGAGACTCGAAGAGAAGACCTCCTCGAAAGATAGATAAGTAGCAAGTCCTGATCCGTGGTCCTGCGAATAGTCAAGATCGTCTACACTTGGAAAGGGACCAGGTCCTCAGAGAGACGTAACAAGATACATAGAAACATGCCAATTGAATACAGTAAAACATGCATAATAGGCAAAAAATATATAAGTACGCTGTACTAGACAATCTATATGAATATGCATAATAAGAACAATAATTTTGATGTATGGGTAGGTATAGGATACTCTATCTATTCTCACAACTCACACACACGTCCATGAACATCAGAAGCCGTCATATCTCGAGGGTAGCGACCATCGCGACATAACTACCGTAGTGCGTACTAGTTACTACGGTTTACCAGAGTGGGTAGCCCATACGCCTACTGATTGTCCTCCCCTCCCATGATACTATGTGTCAAGTGTGTATCAACATATATAGTATATAATTATGACTGAAAAAAATACATATATAATGAATATATAAAAATATGATAAGCATGCAAAGTATTATAAGCAATTTGGCAAGGTATCTTGCCTGGGAAGAAAGCTGCGAAGTGTAAGTGTCCAGACGTCAAGCGCACGGGATCAGAACTATGGCATCAGAATGAACGTCTCCGGATGGAGGGTGGAGATGGCTTTGGTGATGGGGGTTTAAAATGGAGGGTGGAGATATAAGGAGATAAAGTTACATGAAGTACAACAAATGGGGGAGAAATTTTTCGGGTGGACCGGTCAAAGAGGAGGGAAGGGTTTCTTCATGGAGTGGATCCAATGAGGGGTGGACACCTCACTACACTTTTGCATAAACGTCCCTTAACAATTAGGAAATTGTACAATTAATGGAATTTGGGATTGGATGAGGCAAAACATCATGTTTGGTATGATGTAGTGGGCTAAAATGGTGTGTGGTATTTAGTATAAACCTTGAGGGTGTGGGTGGGGGTTTGTGTTGGTGTTGGGTCTAATTTTGGGTGAGGTTGGGTCCTTACCCCAATTTAATTAAAATTAGTGTAAGTGGTGCTCTTTAATTAATTGGAAATACATAGGGTTAAAATTGGGTGGGACACAAGTGTCATGGACGTAGAAGACTCAGAATAGAATATTGTCATAAATTGGGTTGCCCAAAACGGGTTGATGTTGTGTCTCCAATTTCGATTGGAACGGACAAAGATGCAAAGTTGGATTTATTTGGATTTAAGAATGAACGTTTGTAACGAATATTGTGCGACTAAAATAAAACACAAGGGAGGGTATTCATGAGTTACATAAAGGTCAGAATGGAAGGCTGGCACATCTAGAAAAAGTTTATAAAATTTATTTGGAAGCGAATGTCAGTGTAGCGCTCCAAATATCGAAGCAACGGTAAGGTGCACTAAGTGATACAAATATTGCACAATAAATCTAAAATACTATATTCTAATTCTAATTGGCTTCAAACTAACCCTAGTCTCTCTATCTGTAAACCCCCTCACCCAAAATAGTTATTTTGTGTGTATTTTATATTATTATATTTATTATAGATTATTTTAAATATTAAATTTCTTTAGAGTATTCTCTTAGTTAATTAGAAAATAATTTTCTTGATATATTTACTTATATAAATATTTATTTAGAATTATTTTTAGATTATTTTAGATTTTGGAGATTTTTTAGAATTTTTGGGTAGTTAAAACATAGGAAACATAAATTTTTAGAACTTCCATGATTTACTATGAGACCATACTTGCATGTTGTTCCTACCAAATATTTATTTTAGGTTAAAATATTTAATTATATTTTTCTGTAATTTATTTAGAATTTTAAGGAATTTATTTGGAATTTTGAAATTATTTAGGATTTATTTGGTTATATATAATCTTAATATTAGATATATAATAATTTAGTATTAATAGATATTAATAAGATTATATATAAATTATTTGTATTATCTTTAATTCTATTTAAGATTATAAATTATTGAGATAAACTCAAACTCTATTTTAATTAATTTAAATCCTGAGCCTACTAGGAAAGCAACTTCATGCATATCCTATCTTTATTTAAACTCATCCTAATCATATCCAAATTAGCCAATCCTAGTCGTATTCAATTAAGTAGTCTCCACCATTATAAATATATATTAGACTTATGAAATAAACTATGTAAACTCCCTCGACCAGATTTCAGTAATTTAGGATTATTTTTAGCTAATTAGAATTATTGCAACTTTTTAAATTTTATTTTGTTTACATATCCTATTGATTGTGCACCTGTCCCTTACACAAATAATTAGAGCATTACACTAGCTGTTATACCCCAAACAAGTTCACATACCTGTCCTAGACATGTTAGACTATTTTCTTGAATTTTGTACAACTCCCAGATGCTTTATTTTGAGCCTCGTTTGATACGCACAAATATCGTTACAAAAGTCCGTATTTATTTCCTATTTTATTTCTTGCTCTTTATCCATTTCTGTACCCCTAGAGATTGAGGACCAACAAGCACCTGTTTTGCCCAAACAAAAATATGATAATATTCTACTTTGAATATACTACAATTAGTATATTGACACCGTAGTAAAATTATGGCCCTACCTGTCTCTAAATAATTAGAGAACACCGTGCGCAGTATTTATTAAATAATAAATACGGTGACCCGTATCACCCAAAGAATTAGGCCCTGCCCCTGCCCAGGCTCACCCCCACACCCCCCAAGGCACTTCCCCAGCTTTCCCCCTCATTTCTGTACAATTCAGTATTTCTAGGAAATAGGGTATTTTATCAGACAAATTGCGTAATTACGTAAAATACCAATTTTAGGACCTATTTGCAATTTATAGAATTTTAGGGGTTTTATACAAAATTACCAGTGTGAGGTGTCATCACCTCATTGGCTGGTGAACATGGACCGTCCACGTGTCAAGTGGGACCCACAAAATATCTAAATAGCAGCCAAAATATCCTAAAAACGCAAAATACCCAAAACACCCCTAGACTTCACCCTAATTACTACCCATGCCACTCAACCCTAACCCTATAAATACAGCACCCCTCCCCCTTGCAAACCTCACAACTCCTCCCTCCGACCACCACCACCGGCGAAAATTCGCCGAACCTTCGCCCCTCCTCATAATTTGAATTTGATATAGATATCAAGAACGTTTCAAGCAAGTGGATGAGATCCTAAAACTTATCCTATTCGTATTGCAGGCTTGCTCGGTCCCTAAGTTGAAACCGAACAATTTAGTCGTTGACCTGTATGGGCCACCACAAAAACCATGTCACGCCCCTGTCCCAAAATACCGTGGGACCGGACGCGTGGCAATAGCCAGCAGCACACACCAATGGACAACCCAATTTAATGGATCCATCGGGGCATGCTTAAGCTGTAATGTAACAATAAGCAGGTCCAATAATACATCTGTAGGTCTATACTAATCTCATCCACAACATATAATCACAGATCAATTGCCAGAACAAAGCAAATATAATAAACTGACAAATCTCAATAAAAAGTGTCTCGGAGAACAATCCGAGAACAAGTCTGATACATAAATGCAATAGACTGGAAAATAAAGGAACTGGAAATAGAAATAAATGAGTATCTCTAGGCAATACCCAGGAGAAGTCCTCTAGCACAATCTCGTCCTCAGGTGTCGGTACAGCTCCTGTATCAGCTCCTGTTTCTGCTTCTGCTCCTGATAATGCTCCTGTACTGTATAACTCTAGGGGGATCTCCTCTGCTAGTCCTGGGGACAAAGTCCGGATCCAGGTCCTCAGGGGACAGCAAGGTACAGAAAATACAAGACAAAATAAATACAGTACAGCAGAAAATGCAATAAATAGGGTAAGCTATATAACCATCTATGTAAAAATGCAAGTGAGAGCATCACTAGTGCTCAGGCCGAAGCCACTACAAGCTCTGTGTCGGGGAGCCGGTAGCGGTAATAATCGGTAATGGGCCAAGCTCGGGCTTCAGAGTCTTGTGCCTCTCAATAATAGGGGTTTTATATATATATGATCAGCCTGTAGCCTGTGTGTCTCTCCCCACCCAATGTAACCACGCCTCTCATGACCATAACGTCTCATGTCCATGTCAAGCGGGATCATATCTAATGCAACAAGTCATACTATATCTAAGAATATAATGTCCATGTCCTGTATCCTATACAGAATCACCACGAATATCTCGGGAAAATCCTGTCTCATGAATGGTGTCAAGTGTCCTGGGTCATATGGTACTTGATAAGACAAGTACGAGAAGATAAAGTGTCACGAATATCCATCTCTAAATGACAATACACAACACCACGTACGGTGTTGGCACCCGACTAATAATCAGACGCTAAGTACGTCACACGGTCCTAGGTTAAGCATGCACAGCAATATAATGAAGCAAGAAAAATATATAACAATACTGTAGAGTTTGGCAAGGTACACTTGCCTGGGGTCCTGGCTTCAACTGTAGCTCCAGTCTCAGTGTGATCTGCAGGTACTACTCCGGTTGCTGAAATAAACATCACCATTAGATTCAGAAAATATCAAATAGTTAAAAATGCCTGTCCTTAAGTCCAATTTGGACACAAGGGCAAAAATAATATTTTTGGCCCAAAGCGGGGTCCACATGTGGGCCACTTTGCACCGAGAAGCGTATCCGGGTCAAAGGTCTCCAAATCTGTCCAACTTAGTGTCAACAAGTCAGAAACGATGATACGAACCCAACGGAACTTCCAGAATTGGATTTCGATGAGCCGATCACAAAATCGTCCTTCAAGTGGAGCCTGTAGGGCCCACGATACGTGATTTTGTCAACGTTCTCAGAATCGAACCAAACTTGGGTCACAGGACCAGCGTATTGCTACGAATCCGATGGCGCAAGTTTCGTCTCGATCCGACGTGTGTACACAAAGTTACAGCGTGTTCCAGAACCGACGGATACGGGGCGATGTCCGCGGATACGCACTGATTCCGGTGTGCACGCACATCCGAATTGACTTCTGCGAAATCCCACACGTCCGTATCAACGTCGCGCACGTTTTGGTAAAGGCCGCGTGCGACCAAGTCCTCCCGTTTGGCAGGACGTACCCAGTTCCGGGGTGAATCGGGTCATTGGTTTTCCTGTTTTTGGATCGCGGTGTGCGATCACCACAAGACGCGATGCCCCGAGCGGTTTGCACGGGCACCGAGGGGGTCATGCAGGCTACGCGATACAATTTACGGAATTGAAAACAGAATTACGAGGAGGAAAGTACAAGTACCTGAACAGGGCTCAAAATCAGCGTGTTCTTCGTGTCTGAATGTTGTGTCCGACTCGTGTCTGAATGCTGTGTCCGACTCTAGGGTTTCTGTTCAGATTCTGCCGGAGCTGCGGCTAGGGCCGGGAAGACCGGGGAGCGGAGGCGGACTGCTGCGGAAAGTCGGCGTCGGCGGAGTCCGTGCGGCGGTCGGAGATACGGCTCTGAGGAGGGTCTCGAGGGTGCTGGCCGTCGTGGCGAAGGGAAGACGGGGTACGGGGGAGGCCGTGCAGGTTGTTGGCGGCTGGGCAGCGCTGGAGGCACGGCGGGCGGAGGCGGAGGATGAAGGAGAGGGTCGGGGTTCTGAAGTCGGGCGACTTCGGGGCTGGGTTGGAGGGCGGCCGACTGGGTCTAGTCGAGGAGTGAGGGAACAGGCGGCGTCGGGTTCTGCTGGGACGGAGGAGGGCAGTGAGGAGGAGATGGGCGGGTGTTGAGTTGACGGTGCAGGGCAGCGGGTTGTGGCGGTCTCGAGGCGGGGCTGGGCGGAGAGCGAGGCGGAGACGGGCAGCTAGGGGTTCGACGCTGGGGTAGGCGGAAAGGTGGCTAGGTCTTCGGCGGCGAGGGAAGTTTGGCCGGAGAAGGAAGGGAAGATGGTGGCAGGCGTCGAAGGGAGAAGGAGGTGATGGCTAGGGCTGGTTAGGGTGGCACTCGGCTAGGGTTCAGGGAATCTTGGTTGGAGGAGAGGATGATGGAGAGGAGGATGATAGGGGGCAGTCGGCGGAGGCCTAGGGTTCAGGCGAGCAGGTCGGAGGGGATGACGGCGCTGGGATGGTCGGGAGAGGATGCTGCGGCGAGGCGCATCTAGGGTTCAGGTCAGCGGTCGATTAGGGTTAGGGTTAGGGTTAGGTTAGAAAATTTGGGGGAATTTGGGATTAGGGATTTTTCCTTTTCTTTTTCTTTCTTTGTGGAGAAAACTTAGGGAAAATATGTATTTATACAAACCGAAATTGGAATAGGGTTAGACCTAGGATTTGGGCTGGGCCAACGCTCCTCGGGCTTGGCTTCGGCTCTCATGGGGATGTCGGGCGTTTGGCACGGGTTTAATTCGGTTAAAAATCTACATGGGTCTTCAGGGCTTTAAACGGGTTTCCGGAGTCCAATAAATTCACGAAAAATTACCCTATGTCCGGTTTCCCATTTTACACCATAAAATATTATTTTTATAATATTTTAATATGAATTAACCACAATTAAAAATCATCAATTTGCCAAAGGCCTAGGTTTTAATCATCAGGTGGATTGAAATCCTATTCTGGTAATCCTTTGTTCGCATGCTCGTATTAGTACAGTTATGTAACTGATACGATATGCTCAGACATATCTAGAAGGCAAGTATACTAGTCAACTACATATCTCAATCCACGTGAAGTAGTCGTGCGAAGAGCGAACCAAAATGCATTAAGGTTGATCAGACCGTAATACACTGATTCTGAATAGACAATTGTATTATTGTGTCGACCCAATAATACATATGTCATGAACAAGCTCGATAAAAGGATAAGCTTGCAAAACTAGGCTGTAACAGCAGCATAAGTCAAGGTAGTACAAATATAAGTACGCTAGATGATGATGAAAGGAGGTACAACTTAATTCAAGCTCACAAAGACAAAAACAAAATAAGCAATAATAAAAGACTCTACAATCTCTACGGTTATCAATTATAAGCAAGTTCAAAATTACATAGGTTAAGTCTGAGGTCACGAACCAATAGGCACGAGATAAAATAAATCTAGAAACAGAAAACTACGAAAAATTATGGGCATTAATTACTCCATGAGTCTGTGAGTCTTCCAAAGTCGTAGCCAGGGCTTGTCCGCGTCTTCGTAGTCGATTCCTCTGCTGCTGTTGAGCCTGCTGGAAGAGTGTTGCTTGTGGTGCCAAAGGTGGCCTCGGCTGATTCCCTCCTGGGGCTGGTGGTCTAACTCCTTCAACTCTCGTTCGTGGTGCTTTCAATGCTGGAGAGGCTGGCCTTGGTGCTGGTAACGCTTGTTGGTTATTCATTGGTGCTCTGTCTCGACGTTCGGGGCATTCCTTCTTTAAATGCTGACTGGATCCGCAAGCTAAGCATAATTTCCTTTTGCGTCTGCACTCGTTCTCAATGTGTCCTCGCCTGCGACAATATGGACAGACAGGTAGTACTTGCGGAGATGCTTCTGGTGGCTGGTGCATGTGAGGCTTCTTTGCAATTTCTCCCTGTGGTGCTCCGGTTGGTGCTGAGGTGGCTGGTTGATAAATCATCAATGCTTTCTCTTGATGCTGAGAACAGTCCTTGGCTAAGTGTTGATTGGTTCCGCAAATCAAGCACAGTCTCAACTTGCGTCTGCACTCCCTCTCAATATGGCCTACCTTGCCACAATAGTAACAAGTAGGAAGGAATGAGACTCTGGGTGCTGCTCTCGATGGTGGATTCATCTGCGGTCGCTTTGCAGCTCTTTCTTGTTGTGCTTGGTCTGGTGCTGATGTATACGGCCGCTTCTGGCTGGACCCTATCCTGGTGTCGCACTCCATAAGTCTTGCTGTAGTAAGAACATCCTCGTCTAAGGTAGTTGCAGCGGGGCTGATTAACTTCCGTAACTCTGAGCTGAATCTATCGATGAACTTCTCCGCTTGGATCTGCTGAGCTTCTTTCTGAACCTTCTGATGGGCTTGCATCATTGCGTAGAACATTCGAAACATTTGTTGTTCGTCCATAGCCTGCCCTTGTGGAACGGTGGGCGTCGGTGGAGCCAACTGCGTCGATGGTGGAACGTCGTCTTGCTGGATTCTCGTGGCAGGCCGACTTGCTTGACTACGTTGTTGAGCTGTTTGACCTTCTTCAACTGGTGTTACTTCATCTTTGTTGGTTACCACAGCATCTCGTGGTGATCTTGCAGGAGTCTCGTCGCGTGCTTGTAAATTCATTGCTCTGCATCAAAATAAACTATAAGGGCGCTCAGGAATCAAGGCAGGATACGAGTCAAGAAATTAATTTGAATTTGATATAGATATCAAGAACGTTTCAAGCAAGTGGATGAGATCCTAAAACTTATCCTATTCGTATTGTAGGCTTGCTCGGTCCCTAAGTTGAAACCGGACAATTTAGTCGTTGACCTGTATGGGCCACCACAAAAACTATGTCACGCCCCTGTCCCAAAATACCGTGGGACCGGACGCGTGGCAATGGCCAGCAGCACACACCAATGGACAACCCAATTTAATGGATCCATCGGGGCATGCTTAAGCTGTAATGTAACAATAAGCAGGTCCAATAATACATCTGTAGGTCTATACTAATCTCATCCACAACATATAATCACAGATCAATTGCCAGAACAAAGCAAATATAATAAACTGACAAATCTCAATAAAAAGTGTCTCGGAGAACAATCCGAGAACAAGTCTGATACATAAATGCAATAGACTGGAAAATAAAGGAACTGGAAATAGAAATAAATGAGTATCTCTAGGCAATACCCAGGAGAAGTCCTCTAGCACAATCTCGTCCTCAGGTGTCGGTACAGCTCCTGTATCTGCTTCTGTTCCTGCTTCTGCTCCTGATAATGCTCCTGTACTGTATAACTCTAGGGGGATCTCCTCTGCTAGTCCTGGGGACAAAGTCCGGATCCAAGTCCTCAGGGGACAGCAAGGTACAGAAAATACAAGCCAAAATAAATGCAGTGCAGCAGAAAATGCAATAAATAGGGTAAGCTATATAACCATCTATGTGAAAATGCAAGTGAGAGCATCACTAGTGCTCAGGCCGAAGCCACTACAAGCTCTGTGTCGGGGAGCCGGTAGCGGTAATAACCGGTAATGGGCCAAGCTCGGGCTTCAGAGTCTTGTGCCTCTCAATAATAGGGGTTTTATATATATATGATCAGCCTGTAGCCTGTGTGTCTCTCCCCACCCAATGTAACCATGCCTCTCATGACCATAACGTCTCATGTCCATGTCAAGCGGGATCATATCTAATGCAACAAGTCATACTATATCTAAGAATATAATGTCCATGTCCTGTATCCTATACAGAATCACCACGAATATCTCGGGAAAATCCTGTCTCATGAATGGTGTCAAGTGTCCTGGGTCATATGGTACTTGATAAGACAAGTACGAGAAGATAAAGTGTCACGAATATCCATCTCTAAATGACAATACACAACACCGCGTACGGTGTTGGCACCCGACTAATAATCGGACGCTAAGTACGTCACACGGTCCTAGGTTAAGCATGCACAGCAATATAATGAAGCAAGGAAAATATATAACAATACTGCAGAGTTTGGCAAGGTACACTTGCCTGGGGTCCTGGCTTCAACTGTAGCTCCAGTCTCAGTGTGATCTGCAGGTACTACTCCGGTTGCTGAAATAAACATCACCATTAGATTCAGAAAATATCAAATAGTTAAAAATGCCTGTCCTTAAGTCCAATTTGGACACAAGGGCGAAAATAACATTTTTGGCCCAAAGCGGGGTCCACATGTGGGCCACTTTGCACCGAGAAGCGTGTCCGGGTCAAAGGTCTCCAAATCTGTCCAACTTAGTGTCAACAAGTCAGAAACGATGATACGAACCCAACGGAACTTCCAGAATTGGATTCCGAATAGCCGATCACAAAATCGCCCGTCAAGTGGAGCCTGTAGGGCCCACGATACGCAATTTTGTCAACGTTCTCAGAATCGAACCAAACTTGGGTCACAGGACCAGCGTATTGCTATGAGTCCGATGGCGCAAGTTTCGTCTCGATCCGACGTATGTACACAAAGTTACAGCGTGTTCCAGAACCGACGGATACGGGACGATGTCCGCGGATACGCACTGATTCCGGTGTGCACGCACATCCGAATCGACTTCTGCGAAATCCTACACGTCCGTATCAATGTCGCGCACGTTTTGGTAAAGACCGCGTGCGACCAAGTCGTCCCGTTTGGCGGGGCGTACCCAGTTCCGGGGTGAATAGGGTCATTGGTTTTCCTGTTTTTGGATCGCGGTGTGCGATCACCACAGGACGCGATGCCCCGAGCGGTTTGCACGGGCACCGAGGGGGTCATGCAGGCTACGTGATGCAATTTACAAAATTGAAAACAGAATTAGGAGGAGGAAAGTACAAGTACCTGAACAGGGCTCAAAATTAGCGTGTTCTTCGTGTCTGACTCGTGTCTGAATGTTGTGTCCGACTCGTGTTTGAATGCTGTGTCCGACTCTAGGGTTTCTGTTCAAATTCTGCCGGAGCTGCGGCTAGGGCCGGGAAGACCGGGGAGCGGAGGCGGACTGCTGCGGAAAGTCGGCGTCGGCGGAGTCCGTGCGGCGGTCGGAGATACGGCTCTGAGGAGGGTCTCGAGGGTGCTGGCCGTCGTGGCGAAGGGAAGACGGGGTGCGGGGGAGGCCGTGCAGGTTGTTGGCGGCTGGGCAGCGCTGGAGGCACGGCGGGCGGAGGCGGAGGATGAAAGAGAGGGTCGGGGTTCTGAAGTCGGGCTACTTCGGGGCTGGGTTGGAGGGCGGCCGACTGGGTCTAGTCGAGGAGTGAGGGAACAGGCGGCGTCGGGTTCTGCTGGGACGGAGGAGGGCAGTGAGGAGGAGATGGGCGGGTGTTGAGTTGACGGTGCAGGGCAGCGGGTTGTGGCGGTCTCGAGGCGGGGCTGGGCGGAGAGCGAGGCGGAGACGGGCAGCTAGGGGTTCGACGCTGGGGTAGGCGGAAAGGTGGCTAGGTCTTCGGCGGCGAGGGAAGTTTGGCCGGAGAAGGAAGGGAAGATGGTGGCAGGCGTCGAAGGGAGAAGGAGGTGATGGCTAGGGCTGGTTAGGGTGGCGCTCGGCTAGGGTTCAGGAAATCTTGGTTGGGGGAGAGGATGATGGAGAGGAGGATGATAGGGGGCAGTCGGCGGAGGCCTAGGGTTCAGGCGAGCAGGTCGGAGGGGATGACGGCGCTGGGATGGTCGGGAGAGGATGCTGCGGCGAGGCGCATCTAGGGTTCAGGTCAGCGGTCGATTAGGGTTAGGGTTAGGGTTAGGTTAGAAAATTTGGGGGAATTTGGGATTAGGGATTTTTCCTTTTCTTTTTCTTTCTTTGTGGAGAAAACTTAGGGAAAATATGTATTTATACAAACCGAAATTGGAATAGGGTTAGACCTAGGATTTGGGCTGGGCCAACGCTCCTCGGGCTTGGCTTCGGCTCTCATGGGGATGTCGGGCGTTTGGCACGGGTTTAATTCGGTTAAAAATCTACATGGGTCTTCAGGGCTTTAAACGGGTTTCCGGAGTCCAATAAATTCACGAAAAATTACCCTATGTCCGGTTTCCCATTTTACACCATAAAATATTATTTTTATAATATTTTAATATGAATTAACCGCAATTAAAAATCATCAATTTGCCAAAGGCCTAGGTTTTAATCATCAGAAAAAATCCTAAAAATTTCCAGAAAAATCCCCAATTAATAATTCTGAAATTTAGGGGGCTTACACCACAAGATGTGTAATATGATATTTTCAGACTCAGCATTATATATATTCAGCACTATTTTCTGATATTTCTGTGGATGAGATAGATTTACCTGTATTAGACTTGTAATATTTTAGGACAGCGTAGCACGTTCCTTTGGGTCCATTAAATTGGATTAAACCCTTATTGACGTGTCAGCTGGCCAATGCCACGTGGCCTAGTTCCTTACATTTTAGGACTGGGACGTGACATGGCTTTAGTGGTGGCCCATGCAGGTCTAGTTTATTGCTAGTGGTATGATGACATGCCCAGCAAGCCTGCAATAGGATAGAAATCCTAGGTCTCATCCACACTGACTTCATCAAAATTTTGCATCCTGCTTGATTATCAATTATTAATTCCTTGTGCTTTTCTAATTATTCTAATTTTTTCAAAAATATGGATATACCCGGTGGACATGCGATTGATGGGGCTGACCAAGCAACAGACCCCTCGCCCGATGTCTAAGGAACCCCGTCCACCCAGAGAGACCAATCCCCTAGAAGGATGCTGGTCTACCCGACAACCCCGTACATCCACCAGAATCCTGCCCAGACAGGAACACCAGCCCAGCATGAGGGGCAAACTTCCCAGGCCCCAACACCGCAGGCGGAGACACCTCTGCCTCCACCTCCCGCCTTTTCTGCCCAGATGCCACAGCTTGAGGGACAAACTCAAATGTTTCAGTTCCTCCAAGCTATGTTGCAGACTCAATGGCAACAGACTGAAGCCCTGAGACAGTCTCAGTGGCAACAGACTGAGGCCCTGAGACAAACGTTGATGACGGCCTTGGAAAGAACGACTGCCCCGACACCAGCACCTGTCCAACCAATGGGCACAGTCCGAGGCTTCCGCCAAATGAGCCCGAGAAATTTTAAAGGCAGCAAAACCCCAGAGGAGATCTCAGATTGGATCTCCAATACAGAAATGCTGCTGGAAGGCTCACTGTCACGCCCCAGTCCCAAAATATCGAGGGACTAGTCACGTAAAAATGGCCAGCAGTACACACCAATGGACATCCCAATTTAATGGATCCATCGGGCATACTTAAGCTGTAATATAGGTCTACAACAATAGGTCATAATACTAATCTCATCCAGACACAGAATAATAAGAACAACAGCAAATAAAGGGAAGTACATCAAAGTCCAGTCACAGCAGAGTATGTCGGGGAACAACCCGATAAAAAAGTCTAAACACTGGTTCATCAGACCAGAACAAAGGAGTCCAAAATAAAGTATCTGATGAGTACAATATCACAAGCTCAAGTAAAGTCTTCAGCCATCACCTCTGCTTCTATGTTAGGTTCTCCTTCAGCAATAGCTCCTGGTACAACTTTAGCTCCTGTCCCATAAACCTCGGGATAATGCTCTTCTGCTAAACCTGGGGACATCATCCATTCTAGGTCCTCAGGGGACATAGCAAGGTACAGAAATCACAAGCCAAAAGTAATGCAGTAAAATAGAAAATGAAATAAGCAGGGTAACTACATAACCATCTATGTGAAAATGCAACTGAGAGCAACACTAGTACCCAGGCTGAGACTGCTACAAGCTCTGTGTCGGGGAGCCGGTAGCAGCAATATCTAGTAGTGGTCTAGCTCTGCTCGAGAGTCTACAACCTCACAATAGTAGTATATATATAGAACAGCCTGTAGCCTGTGTGTCTCTCCCCACCCAATGTAACCGCACGTCTCATGTCCATGTCACGTGAGATCAGAGCTAATACAACAGTCATAATCTAAGAGTATAATAACTATGTCCATCCTATATCCTATACAGAATCACCTTGAATATGTCAGGAAGATTCTGTCAATGTATGGTGTCAAGTGTCCTAGGTTGTAGTGTACTTGATAACAAGCACGAGAATATAAAAGGTCTCGAATGTCCAACACTAATGACGTACACAACTCCGCTTACGGGGTTGGCACCCGACTGTGATCGGACGCTAAGTAGGTCATACGGTCCTAGGTTATATCATGTACATTAGTCACAGAAAATAGAGCAATAGAACAAAATAAACAATTAGACTAAAATTTATGGCAAGGTACACTTGCCTGGGATTGGAATATCAGTGGCGGTCCTTGTAACAGTGGGTTCAGCAATAACTCCTCCAAAAGCTGAAATGAACATTACCAACAGTCTCAGAACATAGGAAATAGTTAGAAACGCCTGTCCTTAAGTCCAGTTTGGACACAAGGGCAAAAACGACATTTCTAGTCCAAAGCGGGTCCATGTGTAGGTCGCTTTGTACCGAAAACCGGGTCAGGGTCAAAAGTCTCCAAATTAGTCCAACTTAGTGTTAACAAGTCAGGAACGTTGATACGAACCCAACGGAACTTCCAGAATTGGATTCCGATGAGCCGTTCTCAAAATCGCCCGTCAGGTGGAGCCTGTGGGGCCCACGACACACGATTTTTTCAACATTCTCATAATCGAACCAAACTTGACCCACAGGACCTACGTATTGCTACGAGTCCGATGGCGCAAGTTTCTTCTCGATCTGACGTGTATATACTAAGTTACAGCTAATTACAAAAAAGTCGGATACGGGGTGTTGTCCGAGGATACGCACTGATTTCGGTGTGCACGTACATCCGAATCAGCTTCTGTGAAAGCCCGCACATCCGTATCTACGATTCTCACGTGTCGGTGAAGACCGCACGTGACCAAATTGTCCCGTTTGGCGGGGCGTACTCGATTCCGGGGTGAAATAGGGCTTAGTTTTTCCTGTTTTTGGATCGCGGTGTGCGATCACCACAGGACGCGATGCCCCGAGCGGTTTGTCCGGGCACCGAGAGGGTCATACAGGCTACGCGATACAATTTACGGAATTAAAATCAGAGCTACGAGTCAAAAGTTATGGGTACCTGAACTTGTCCGAAAAATCCAAGTTTTCTCGTGTCAAACTCGTGTCCGACACACCTAGGGTTAGGGTTTACTGTTCTGGCTGTGTCCGGTCTCCACTGTTCTTGTGTCCGGCTGAGCTGAATCGTGTCCTGCTGCGGTGTCGAGTCTGTGTCTGGCCGAGCTAGGGCTGAGGGTCGTCGAAGCTGCACGGCACTGGGCGGCGGTCGGCTAGGCTCTGGGAAGCCTCGGGGAGGCTGGACGGCTCTCAACTGAGTCGGCCGGAGGAGATTCGACTCGGCCGGATCTTGATCGGTCCTGACAGCGGGTTCTGATAGTTAGGGAGGAGGGGAGAGGAGATTCCGATGGGTTGGCGGCCGGTACTGGTGCTGGTGGGCGGCTGGGACGGAGAGTCTGCCGGAGTTCTCACCGGAGAAGAAAAAGAAGAGGGGAAGTACCCAGGCGGCCGGCTGAGTTTAAATAGGGGAACTTGGGGAGAAGGACGGCCAGGAGTTGGTCGGAATAGGAAGAGAAGGCGTCGGGGCGTTGAGGGAAGGTGAAGACGGGGGGTCTCCGGCGGCCACGGCGGCGGAAACGGCCGCCGGAGAAGAATCGTCGCGGCTGTACAGATTTTGGGGTTAGGGTTTGAAACGGGTCGGATCGGGTCTTGGCGGGTCGGGTCTGACCCGGATCCGACCCGCTAAGGGTTGGATTGGGTCTGGTTTGATCAAACCGGCCGGCCCGGTCCGGTTCAGTCACTGGGTTGGTTTGGGTTTATTTGATTTAATCAGTTAAATTTTACATTAGTTTTTAAATGCTTTAAAAATTCATCCGGGATCCAATAAATTCCTGGAAAAATACCCCATGTTCAGTTTTTAATTTTACACTAGAAAATATAATTTTCATCACATTTTAATATTATTTAATTTCATTTAAAAATTTATTTTAAATTAGACTACTTAAATTTATAGATTTAAAATTTACAGAAATTGCTAATTAATTCCAGAAAATTTAAATTTAAAAAAATTCTTAAAATTTCAGGTGATTACACTCATAACTTACCCCGACTTGCGGATGACCGCCGTGAGGGCCCAGCTCTTAGGCAACGTCCATCACTGGTGGGAATCCATAGAGCATAGCATCGACAAAGACCAGACTTGGGAACAATTCTTGGAGCACTTCAATGCCAAGTACTTCCCCGCAACAGTCCGAGATGCCCTATACTCCCAGTTCCTGCACTTGGAACAGGAAAATATGACTGTTGACGCCTACGACGTAGAGTTCAGCAGACTAAGTCGATTCGGTACCATCTTGATACCGAATGAGCTGGAGAAGGCCAAAAGATTTCACCACGGCCTCACCTACGAGCTCCAGAGGTATACGAAAATGCAGTCGAGGATCTCCTACGAGGAGGTTCTTACAGAAGCGAGGGTATCCTAATATTTCAAATCAATCTTTCATTCTCATCATATGTCTGTTTCTATTTCGAGGACAAAATATTCTAAGGAGGGTAGATTGTAAACTCCCTCGACCAGATTTCAGTAATTTAGGATTATTTTTAGCTAATTAGAATTATTGCAACTTTTTAAAATTTATTTTGTTTACATATCCTATTGATTGTGCACATGTCTCTCACAAAATTAATTAGAGCATTACACTAGCTGTTATACCCCAAACAAGTTCACATACCTGTCCTAGACATGTTAAACTATTTTTTTGAATTTTGTGCAACTCCCAGATGCTTTATTTTGAGCCTCGTTTGAGACGCACAAATATCGTTATAAAAGTCCGTATTTATTTTCTATTTTATTTCTTGCTCTTTATCCATCTCTGTACCCCTAGAGATTGAGGACCAACAAGCACCTGTTTTGCCCAAACAAAAATACGATAATATTTTACTTTGAACATACTACAATTAGTATATTGACACCGTGTAAAATTATGGCCCTACCTGCCTCTAAATAATTAGAGAACACCGTGCGCAGTATTTATTAAATAATAAATACGGTGACCCGTATCACCCAAAGAACTAGGCCCTGCCCCTGCCCAGGCTCACCCCCACACCCCCAAGGCACTTCCCCAGCTTTCCCCCTCATTTCTGTGCAATTCAGTATTTCTAGGAAATATGGTATTTTATCAGATAAATTACGTAATTACGCAAAATACCAATTTTAGGACCTATTTACAATTTATGGAATTTTAGGGGTTTTTATGCAAAATTACCAGTGTGAGGTGTCATCACCTCATTGGCTGGTGAACATGGACCGTCCACGTGTCAAGTGGGACCCACAAAATATCTAAATAGCAGCCAAAATATCCTAAAAACCCAAAATACCCAAAACACCCCTAGACTTTACCCTAATTACTACCCATGTCACTCAACCCTAACCCTATAAATACAGCACCCCTCCCCCTTGCAAACCTCACAACTCCTCCCTCCGACCACCACCTTCGGCGAAACTCCGCCAAACCCTTCGCGCCTCCTCCGTCGCCGGCAACGGCCACAGAACCAACCCGCCACCAACACCAACAACCCAACTCCACCACCCGACCACCCCCAGCACCACCCTCCGCCACCGTAGACCACCAACACCACCCCTATCCGCTCTGCCTCACCTCCCTCCGCCGAACCACCCTGCCCCCACCGCCCCACGACGCCCCCAGCCGCCGCCAGCCTCCCCGCAGAGCCCCCCGACCCCCCTCCGGCCATTACAACCCGACCAACCCGACTGCCTCCAGCGCCTCCTCCGACCGCCTCTGACCTCCGCCACCACCCCCGGACACCTCGTCGCCCCTTCCTCCGCCATCCAGACCCCCTGCACCGCCACCCCCGCCACCGCACGCGGCGCTGCAGCTGCTGCAAGCCACCGCTGCTGCTGCTGCTGTTAAACACTGCTGCCGTTGCAGCCGTCCCTCCGGCCAGCCGCCGTCGGCTCCCCCGCCGTCCTCCCGCTGGCGACCAGCCGTGGGCCCCCCTGTCACCCTATCAGGTATAAATACCTGTATAATACGTAAATACATAAATAATTATATATGTTTGTATATATGTATATATATATATATATATATGTATATATATATATATATTAATATATATATTAATATATATGTTATTATATATATTTAATTATATATTATTTAATTAAATATTATATATACAGTATATACAGTATGTATTTATATTTCTTTATTTTTCATTTTTATTATTTATTTATTATTTATATGTGTGTATATATATATATATATATATATATATATATATATATATATATATATATATATATATATATATATATATATATATATATATATATATATATATATATATATATATATGTAATTAATAATTATATATATATATTACTATATATATATAATATATATACTTATATACAGTATATTATACAGTATAATATATATATATATATATTATATATATATGCATCTTTCATTTTCTGTTTTTTTATATATATATATATATATATATGTATTATAAATATATATGTATATATATATATATATATATATATATATATGTATATATATATATATATATATATATATATGTATGTATTACTATATAATTATATATATATATATATTATATATATAATAATAATAATTATTACTATTATTAATGCAGAATATATATATATATATATATATATATATATATATTTTACTTTCTTTTCTTCTATATATATATCTATATCTATATATATATGTATATATTTACTTATGTATTATATGTATATAATTAAATATCATATAAGTATATTATATATATATATATATATATATATATATATATATATATATATATATATATATATATATATATATATATGTACCTTTCATTTTCTTTATATATATGTATATATATCTATTATTTGTATATGTATATATATATGTATGCCTTTTCATTTATTTATATATATGTATATATACATACTACATATATATGTATATATATATTATAGTATATTTATGTATTTTTCATTTCTTATTTATATATATGTATATATATATATATAAGTATTTATATATCTATATATTATGATATATATGCATAATATATTATAGTATATACTATATGCCCTTCTATGTTTTTACATAATATATAATATATATTTATAAATATATGTTACATAGACTATATTTATATGTACACTTATATATATATATATGGCTTTTACTTTTTATATTTTATATGAATAATTACTCTCTCTATATATATACCCTATATATATATATGTACTTATATATATATATATATATATATATATATATATATATATATATATATATATATATATATATATATATATATATATATATATATATATATATATATATATATATATATATATATATATATATATATATATATATATATATATATATATATATATATGTGTGTGTGTGTGTGTGTGTGTGTGTTTTAACTATATACCTAATATCATATGCTATATAAATATCTATATATATATATATATGTTATATCTATATGAATATATATGTGACTATATATATTGACTTCTATATATATTACATAAATATATATATACTAATATATTGTGCCCTTTTTATTTAAATTATATTTACGAGCCCTGTAACGTCTTAAACAGAAAATATCTCCAGCACAGTCAGTGACCCCCTGTCACAGGACCCCCCAGACTTGATTGCAAATACAGGTTTTCAAAACAATCATGAAGTAGGCAAGTATACCTTGCCAAGTTTACTGTTTAAATTCAAATACTTTTATATGTTATTGCTCCTGAATTTTATATGACTGTGAGTACCTGAGATTGCCTCAGGTACAGTCAACAGATACGTTGACACGTAGCATAATTAACTTAGTCTTTACAGACCTACCAACATCTGCGAGGGTATCCTAATATCCTCCTAGAACCTGTCACGGGAACACGCAACATGGTTGCAATACATATTGTGATGCGATCTGCGTATTTGATTAGCTACCAGTACGTGTG
Source organism: Iris macrosiphon (assembly GCA_036927795.1). Taxonomy (NCBI): domain Eukaryota; kingdom Viridiplantae; phylum Streptophyta; class Magnoliopsida; order Asparagales; family Iridaceae; genus Iris; species Iris macrosiphon. The sequence goes on along the minus strand of JAYESA010000003.1, from coordinate 140,291,497 downwards.
ACGTGCATCACGACTTAGCATAAAATAAGGAGAACTCAGGAATAATTACGACTTGGCATTAGTTACATTGGGCGGAAAAGATAACTAGTAGACGTATGGGACACCCCCTCCTTGAGTCTTTTATCTTCGTTCCATACTCCTCGGAGATGGACGATTGCAGAGTGCCCATGCGTCTGGGGGCATATGACACATATACTAGCCAGTCAACACGATTGGTGAATTAAGTCAGCATATGTCTGGCCTACACTTTCCCATACGTACTACAAGGTCTTTACTTGCATTCACATAGATGGTTAGCACCTTGTATCTATTTATTTCAGTATTTACATACATGACATATTATTTTTCTGTATCTTGTTATGTCCCACTGAGGACCTGGTTCCCTTCCAGATTTAGACGAGGCCTACTACCCCACGGTGTATGGTCCAGGACAGGAGACCAGACATGCCACAGAGGAAGAGCTAGAGGAGACACCATCAGAATCTACCTGATCCTAGAGGCTCGTTCACCTGGAGATGGAACTATTTTCCCTAGATAGACGATACATTAGTCTATCTTATATTCTGCTATTATTATCTTTTGTAGTGGGTTGTTCCCAGAAGATGTGTAATATGACATTTTCAGACTCAGCATTATATATATTCAGCACTATTTTCTGATATTTCTGTGGATGAGATAGATTTACCTGTATTAGACTTGTAATATTTTAGGACAGCATAGCACGTTCCTTTGGGTCCATTAAATTGGATTAAATCCTTAGTGACGTGTCAGCTGGCCAATGCCACGTGGCCTAGTTCTTTACATTTTGGGACTGGGGCATGACAAACTCTTCTTTCATATTTTTCTTTCCCAAACTCCTCTCTTTTTCGTCCAAAAACAGTCAAAATTTGTCATAAATTTAGCCTCATTTTCTAGTAGTTATGACGACTTAAAAAGACGATATCTCCTAGCTCCGGACTCCAAATGCGCTCCAATTTTTTTGTTAGAACCATATCAAGGTTAGTTTTCTGAATATATAAATTATTTTAATAATTTATGAACCTATTTTTCTAGAAAATTCTAAAAGTGCCAGTTGTCGGAAATTAGACGTATTTTCGTGTTTTCGAGATTTCGGGAGATCCCGAACTCGGAAGTACGAGCCGTTTTAAGTTTCAAAAATCTGACATAAGAAATTCCATAAAATTATTTTTCTAGAATTTATTATGTAAGTTTAATTTACTGTAAAGTTTGTGCAATGTAGAGGTAAATAGAAAACCACCAAAAATTATCATTTGTGCGCCCTTGTAGACATAACTCTTTACCGACTTGTAATTTTATAAAACCGTTGATTCCGGTATTTATGTAGCATTGAAATCTATAGAATTCCACATACAAATCCAAGATTTGAGTCGGTTGACTTTTTGGTCAATAGATTGCCTCGATTTGCGTGCTATGGATCACAAATTCGTAAAGTTGACTTTCTTTGGACCGAATTAGGGTTTAACAATAAAATCAGATTATAATAAGATTAAAATACTATTTTAGGTTATTTTATTCAGAATTAAAATAGATTAAAAGGGAGAAAACTATTCACCCATTTTTGTAACCTAACTTGTTTAATTTATGTGACGGGTAGATCGGACGACGCCTTGAGTTGGGACTTCATCCTTTTTTTCAGACCAGGCAAGATACCTTGCCAAACTACTTATAGTACTTTGCATGCTTATTATATTTTTATATATTCATTTTATGTGTATTTTCTTTCAGTTATAATTATATATTATATATGTTGACGTACACTTGACACATAGTATCATGGGAGGGGAGGACAATCAGTAGACGTATGGGCTATAACCACTTGGTAAACCGTAGTAACTAGCACTCACTATGGTAGTTGTGTCGTTACCCTCGAGGTATGTCAATTTCTGGTATCGCGCTGGTCGCTACCCTTGAGGTATATCGATTTATGATGTTCCTGACGTGTGTGTGAGTTGTGAGATTAGATAGAGTAGCCTACCCATGCCCATACGTTGAAAAGTTGTCCTCATTATGCATATTCATATAGATTTTCTTGTACAGCGTACTTATATATTTTTTGTCTATTATGTATGTTTACTGTATTAAATTGGCATGCTTCTATGTATCTTGTTACGTCCCTCTAAGGACCTGGTCCCTTTCCAGGTGTAGACGATCTTGACTATTCGTAGGAGCACGGATCAGGACTTGCTACTTATCTCTTTCGAGGAGGTCTTCTCTTCGAGTCTCATTGTTCATTAGATGTTCTTATGTGGTTTCTCTTATATTCTAGTTTGGCAGTGGATTTGTTTCCACCCGACTATCATTCCTTGATACTTCATATTGAGATTCAGTTATATAGTAGATTGGTTATTTATTTCTATTTGATTCTGTGGATGAGATTTAGTTATGCCCTGTGACTTGTGATAATATATATACCACATGTGAGTTAACATTCATATTATAGCGTACGTGTGTATTATGGTATCCATATATTGGAGTTGCTATATACATACGGCTGGTATGCTTACGTATTCCTAGTCCTACGTATTTTGGGACTGGGACGTGACACTATCTAAGCTAAGTAGACCTAAATTTGGTCGAGGGAGTTTACACACTCTCTCTCTCTCTAATTTTTTTAAATCTTTCCTTAAAAATAAAACTAAAAAATAATTTATCTTTCAAAACAAAATAAAAATAATCTATCCTGAAAAATAAATATATCCGTACAAAATCTATATTTAAAAAAATTGATTTTAAAATTGATTTATATTTTATATTTAAATTTAATATTAATGTTTATGTTAATGTTAATTTTAATGTAAATGTTATTTTTGTTAGAATAAACGTAAAAGAAGGAAGAAAAAAATATGAGAGAAGATCGCTTATTAGTGTAATCTCATAGTGGGAGGCAAAGGCCTGATTTATACAACCCAATGAAGGTGTAATACTAATCTCTAACCAATGTGGGACTAAAATACAAAGTGGAAATCCAACCCTTTAGTAACCCACGTTATAACACTCCCAATTTGGATGGCTACCATCTCTAAGCCTATTACCTCATTAAAACTTTGCCAAAAAATCTATTAGGACAGAACATGTGCGAAAGAAAAAAGTACAATCTTTTAGATGACTTAGATAGGTGTTAGACACGCTTATTATTGCCTCATTAAAACCTTGTCAGAAAAAATTCAATGGAAAAAAATTCATGACTAAGGAAAAAGAGTACACCGCGTTTTAGTCCATACAAAATGTATCTCCCCCTGAAAATAATTACTTCCCCTGATGGTATTGATCCTGAACAATCAGTTGATGAAGACGTCGCATTCCAATTCCATGAACTAGTTTCTGAAAAGTTGACTTTGACAACGATTTTGTGAACAAGTCTGCAAGATTATCACTTGAGTGAACTTGTTGGACGTCAATATCAAAGTTCTTCTGAAGCTCATGAGTATAGAAAAACTTTGGTGATATGTGCCTGGTCCTGTCTCCTTTAATGAATCTACCTTGAATTTATGCTATACATGCTGCATTATCCTCATGAATAACAGTTGGAGTATCCGTGGTAGGGGAAAGGTGACAGGAGCTACAATATGTTGAATCAACAATCTTAGCTAAATACATTCTCTACTTGTTTCATGGAGAGCCAATATTTCTGAGTGATTTGAGGAGGTAGCAACCATTGTCTGTTTTGTTGAATGCCAAGAAATAGCTGCATTGTTATTAAGAAACACATACCCAGTTTGTGAACGACCTTTATGGGGATCAGATAAATAACCTGAATATACAAAGCCAACTAGATTCGCAATATCAGATAAACCACAAGTATAAAATAATCCCATGTCGGTAGTTCTATGAAGATATCTCATCACATGTTTAATGCCATTCCAATGTCTGCGAGTTGGCGCCGAGCTCTAGCCAACAGATTGATAGAGAATGATATGTCTGGCCTTGTACATTGTGATAGATACATTAATGCCCCAATGGCTCTAAGGTACTATACTTCGGGTCCTAGCATTATTTTATTGTCGTCCTTAGGATGATATGGATCTTTATTGATATCTAAAGATCGAACAACCACTGGAGTGCTAAGGGGATGAGCTTTATCGATATTGAACTGTTTCAATATATTTTTTGTGTATTTGGATTGATGCACTAAAATTTTATTAGTACAATGCTCAATTTGTAATCCGAGACAATATTTCATGTCTCCGAGATCTTTCATCTCGAACTCCTTTTTCAGATAGTTTGTAGTCTCATTGATTTCATGTCTTATCCCAATCAAGTTTATGTCATCGACATATACTGTAACTATAGCGAAACCCTTTTTAGATTTCTTTATGAAGACACATGGGCATATATGATTATTCTCATATCCCTCAATTTTATATATTCACTAAGAGGGTTGTACCACATCCTTCAGGATTGTTTCAAACCGTACAATGAACGTCTTAGCTTTATGGAATGCATGTTCTTAGCTTTTGAGTTGGGTAGGTTAATCCATCTGGGATTTTTATATAGACATCGCTATCTAAATCACTATATAGATAGGCTGTTACAACGTCCATAAGTCTCATGTCCAGATTTTTCTCAACTGTCAGACTTATCAAATAACGAAATATTGTTGCATTAATTACGGAAGAATATGTCTCTTCATAATCAATTTTGGGTCTCTGAGAAAATTCTTGTGCCACTAATCGTGCCTTAAATTGAGCAATTTCATTCTTTTTATTTCGCTTTCTTACAAACATCCACTTGTAACCTACCGGCCTGACATCTTTTGGTGTTTGTACTATAGGTCTGAACACTCCACGTTTATTAAGGGAATCTAATTCTGCTTGAATAGCTACGTGGTTCAGTGTCAACAATGCCCTTAGATATTTTAGTAGCTACCGAGAATGAGAATATCTCATATATTATTATATCTTTGCGATCCCATACCTCTCTTGTATATGTATAAAATATAGGTATCTCTTTGCTTTCAGGTACCTGAGCCTCCTCTTAGGCTTGTGTCTTTTCTAAGACAATAACCTCTTGGGTTTTCAGAGAGTATGGATCTATCATTCATAACCTCTTATTGAGCGTTATGTGTAACCTCCTTAAGAGCGTTACTTGGCTATTTTCTCTTTCTAGGGACTAAGTCCTTTGAAGCTATAGGTCTACCACGCTTCTGGCGTACAGTATATTCATTAGCCACTTTGCTATTTTTCCCTACAGGAATATCAATTCGAGCTGGCGCATTTGCAGCGGGCACATATGATTTAGTCACTTTAGCTGCATCAGTAAATGCATCAGGCATTTGATTTATAATTTCCTGTAGATGCAATATCTTTCGTACCTCAGTTTCATATTGATTAGTATGAGGATCTAGATGAGACAAAGTGGGATTATCCCACGATAATTCATGTCATTTATTTGTGGCGAATGGTTCTGTAAGAATATTTTTTTCTTTCTTATCTCCCCCTAACGGTGGAAATTTAGTCTCATCAAAATGATAGTCTGCGAATCTAAGAGTAAAAATATCATTAGTTAAAGGTTCCACATATCTAATGATTGAGGGAGAATCAAAACTAATATAAATTTCTAAATGGCGCTTAGGTCCCATTTTAGAGCACTGAACAGGAAAAATAGGAACATAAACAACACAACCAAATTTACGCAAATGAGAGATGTTAGGTTGATGGCCTGTCACAAGTTGTGATGGTAAAATTTCATGATATACAGTTGGCCTAACAATGATCAATTTAGCAGCATGAAATATGGCATGTTCTCAAGCTGAAACGGGTAAATTTGATTGCATGAGTAAAGGCCTTGTTATGTGCTGAAAATGCTTAATCACGGACTTTGCTAAACCATTTTGGGTATGAACATGAGGGACTTAATGTTCAAATTATATTCCTACAGAAGCACAATAATCATCAAAAGTACGAAAAGTGAACTCAGCTGCATTATCAGGTCGAATCGTTCTAACATGTTGATCAGGAAAATGAGTCTTAAGCTTAATCAACTGAGAAATTAGCTTGGAGAAGGCAAAATTTCTAGATGAGAGTAAGAAAATATTTGACCAACGACTAGAAGCATCTATTAGAACCATAAAATACCTGAAAGGTGTAACGACCCGCTCCGTTCAACCCGTAGGGCCGATTCAAACGACACAAGTATAGTGAACCGACCTGTCTTGCCCAGCGAGAAGACTCGTTCGATGCAAAGCCATTCAGACTTGGACCTTCAAATGGAGTTCAGACTTAGGCTTTCGGAGGCGCGCTCGGAGTTTCGCTCGACCGATGTGATTCATCACTAAGGTGGGTGGCCCCAGTGAACCTGTCCCTACTTAGCTGCACACTTAAGAAAATGAATGATACATTCTAGTTTTCTGGCTTATAACCTTTGCATGCTAATAATAAAGAGATGAACATACATATCTAAGGGGATAACTCCGTATTATCATTGTATAGAATATGGAGATCTTACTTGCTATTTGCGTAGTCAAACTTATTGAGTCAAAATATAGTAGCTTCTTATATATGCCACAAAAGTAGTTTGAGTTCATACTGAGGCACCGCATCGCATATAATATGACACGGGATATAGTATAATCATTTTGCATACATAGACGAGGAAGACTATCAAGTAGTCGTTCCGAGTTAGGAGAAGGAAAGAAAAGAAAGTACTCGGGATATCCAGATCACGAGGCAGTCTTTAATCAGGGAGTTGCGTAAAGAAGAAAGATCCGAGTGTAGTCCTCGGCAAGATTGAACCGAGTTGTTTCTCGGCTAGGATTAAAAGTGGGGGAGTAGTTGTATGGTCACGGACAACTGGTTGCGCACCAGGTAGAGATGAGTCCTCGACACGATTGTTGAGGCATCCGAATCTTGTCAGCCCGGGAGGACAATGCCAGTGTAGTCCTGGTAATACGCTAGCTGAAGACTAGCGGGCAAGAATGGGACATCCAACGAGGCTTGCTATCGACCTGGATGGTCACCGACTCGTCGGATGGTTCGGGACGCCCAACAAGGCTAGCAACCGAGCTGGGAAGACAGCCGTTCCATCCCATATCATATCCAATATGACTAACAGAGCCAATGACCTTCATATAGATAAGTTATTCTTGCATAGCGGCTATCTGCATTCATACGAGGAGTAACGTGAAGGAGTACATTTGCATGATATTTTGTATTTTTAGAATGGATGCACGGTAACAAACATAGTTCGAGTAGAATGGGTCTGAGGTAGAGACACAAATATAACACTTGGATTTCATAGATGTTCTTTGTTATTCAGTAGATCATTATTCATATTACTGCATATGATAGGAAAGGACGAATGGTAAAAAATGGTAAGATGAACTCAGTTGTTCATTATTATGACACTCTTGAGCAGACACGGATATTACTTTCATTATATTGCCATATAACCGATCCTAAGGTAAAAGACTAGAAAGACAACATAATCAGTCGGTGTACATAACTAATGAACATGCTTGTTATGTGGCGTGGGCGAGAGACATTTCCACCAGTGCATTTAATGTACTGATACCCAACCAGATTGCATACAGGGTGCAAGGGGAAACTTGTACGGATTTAGAGATTTCTTAACGCAATGAGGTGCTGGACCACACTTGGCGTCTTGGAGAATGGCGCGCGGACCTGGAGCTCACATATATGAGACATAATGTATAGAAAAATCATCATCCAGATTATTTGAATTAGTTGTAAGCCTAAGGGCATAATCATTGTAGAGAGGGAGAGAGCACGAGCAACTTGTAATCTCGGCCTAGCGCCGCTTGTAATCTTTACTTTATATCAATAAAGAGCTTGATTTGGATTCACTACTTGTGTTTATTCTATGTTTCCGCTATGAAGACTCTGCGAACTAGTTATCATCGGCCGTTTCGATATTTGCCTCACGCAGGCACAACTCTAAGCTTGCGAGGCATGGCGTCCCGATGGAAACGACCCGCAGGAGCGCTGGCACGATGATTCGCGCCTAACGGAGATGACCGTTTCCTGCGGGAGATCGGGGCATGACAAAAGGTCCGCTAGCAGGATCAATTGGTCTGCAAATATTATCTTGTATTCTCTGAAGGAATGGTGATAATTCAGAAGCTCTTTTAAGAAGTGAATGTCTTATAATAAGTTTATCCTGTGAACAAGCTACACACAAATATTTATTAGGAAAGGAAAGACTTTGGTATGATAAATTTTGCCCATTAGTATTGTTGATGACATTTCTCAATATAGTCGATCCTGGATGACCCAATCTGTCATACCAAAGAATTAGATTTCTTGGATCCTTTAGCCTTTTGCTAGTGATGGGGTAAGATTCTACTACCTTCAGAGTAGTTTGATATAGCCCCAAGGAGATTAACTTGCACTTTTCTAATGTGAGCTTATTGCTTCCAATATTAGAGGTGATACAAAGATACTCTTTGCTATCATCGTTCATGGTTTCAACATGAAATTCGTATATTCGATATCTTTAAAGCTGAGTAGATTTCTATTAGATCTACTAGAGAATAATGCATTTAGAATGACTAAGTATATTCTATTTGGCAACACAACATCGACATTACCATAACCTTCTATAATCTACACGGGTCCAGCAATGGTGGTCACCTTAGCAGTGTTTGAGGCATATGTTATGAAAAACTTCCTAGTTTTCAATATAGTGTCAGTTGTTGCACTATCTATCAAGCATATGCCATCATCATTGTCTATACCTTTCAAAAACAAAAAATATTAATATATTAATATACTACTAAATGGTTAAACTTGTCATATTGTCAATTATTACAACTTGATCTAAATCTAAATGAATCTGCTTCAAAGAAAGTAAACTACCTAGATTATTGATCATATAATGACCAATTTATTCAAAATGGAAAGTAAATAAACTTATATAAGCATACAATAATTATTCATTGACTTCGTATATCATAGCGTTGAAGTGGTCTTCCAAAATTGTATTTTCATCCTTATCTTGGAATAAATTATTAAAATTCATGTGTGTTGTACCCTCCATGAGATTAGTCTCCACACCCTTTGAGGCTTCATACTCGTCCACTTTCTTTTGTGAGCTGCGACAATTTTGCATCCAATGACCAGCTCTTCCACAACGTTTGCAAATATCAATTGGAGCAGCTGGATAGAAATTTGGGCATTGTTTCTTCGAGGATTAAATCGCTTATTTTTGAACTGTATATCGTTCATTGGACCAGAATTGTAGCCATTTCTTTGGCTTCTACGGTGTCTATGCCCTCTACCTTTGTAATTTTCTCGACCCCTAGTATTGGTCACATTTTTTCTAGCACTAGTCGTATTCACTTCAGCTGGAATTGGTGCAGACCCAGTTGGTCTACTAGTGTGGTTTTTGATTAATAACTCATTATTTTTCTCGGCCACGAGTAAGACAACAATGAGTTCAGAATACTTCTTAAAATTACTCTCCCTATACGTCTATTATAGGGTCATATTAGTCGCATAAAATATGGTGAATGTTTTCTCTAGCATAGAATGCTCTGTCACTTCTTCACCACATAACTTCAATTGTGAAGTAATCCTGAACATAGTTGAATTATAGGCTGCAGCTATCTTATAATCTTGGAAACGTAGATTGAGCCATTCATAGAGTGCACCTGGTAGTATGACCATTTTCTGGTGATCATATCTCTCAGCTAGAGAATTCTATAGTACTAAGGGGTCATTGACTGTTAAGTACTCAGCCTTGAGATCATCATGAATATGATGTCTTAGGAAAATTAAAGCCTTCGCTTTATCTTGTGCAGATATTGGCTTATCAGCCACAATTGCGTTACCTAAGCTTTTGGCTTGAAGATGCAATTCAGCATCCAATCTCTAGTTAAAAAAGTTCCAGCTTTCTAAGTTTAGAGGCTTCAAATTATGCTTTGTGAGGCTCGACATATTACGGTATAAGATCAATAATAACAATTTAACATAAGAATATGGTAAATCACCAAACAATTCATGTTCATGGTGTATGCTTCAAACAATAATGTTTCAGAAGTCTATTTATACCAAACAAATCTTGTTCATTTTATGCTTCGAACAATGATATTCCAGAAGTCGTAGGTAAATACCAAACACTAAATGTTCATGGTATACTTTGAATAATGATTATGTTCAAGAAGTTTTTCAAAAATACCACATATGGTATGCTTCGAACAATAATGTTCCAGAAGTCTTATATATATAGACCAAACAATTCATGTTCATGGTTTTGATCTGAATGTATTAACATATATAAAAGAAAGAAATAAATAAAGAATAACTCCAGCGTTCTCTCCGAGAGATCTATATGTGATTAACATCGGAGTGCTATCGGAGTTAACTAAAAGAAGTGAGATGAATGGATAACAAATATTCTTTTTGCCCTAGCGGTATGCCAAGAGATGTATAAACATCAACATCATGCTGTGCCTAGGGTATGCATATACAAAAATAAATAAACATAAATAACTATACATATTACCGAAGTGAAGAATTCACAAATGGCGGCTTCACTGAGATGCTCTCGCTTATTTTCCCATGTTAGAGCTTTGTGCTGATAACGTGTTAGAATAAACGTAGAAGAAGGAAGAAGAAAATATGAGAGCTGATATCTTATTAGTGTAATCTCATAGTGGAAGAAAAATGTCTTATTTATAAAACCTAATGAAGGTGTAAAACTAATCTCTAACCAATGTGGGACTAAAATACAAAGTGGAAATCCAACCCTTTAGTAACCCACGTTATAACAAATTTTTAATTTTTATGTTTATGTTAATATTAATTTTTAATGTTAATACTAATATTAATTCTAATGTTAATGTTAATATTAAAAAAATCTATCTTTTAAAAAATAATAAATTTTCTAAAAAAAATTTATCTTTAAAAATAATATAGCTTTAAAAATAAATCTATCTTTAAAAATAATTTATCTTTAAAGACAAATCTAAAAAATAATCTATATGAGAGATTTAGATTATTTGTTTTAAGAAAAAGACCACATATGATTTTCTATAAGTCACCTAACAATCTCCGGTACGAGTATATATCTTCTACGTACTATATAATGCGGCTTGAAAACGGCTTAAAAGTAAGTCGTTCAAGTCGTTTGCAAATCCTCAATCTAATTTTTTTTTTTAAATGTCACGTGTGTTTATACTTCATCCTCACGTAAAAATTTATAAAATTTTATCTAATTAAATTCCTATATAATTTAAGCTATTTTAATATATCTAAACCAACTAAATAATATTATATATATATATATATATATATATATATATATATATATATATATAATTCTAAAGACATATCTATCTATAACATTTTTTTATTCAAATTATATTTAAACTATTTTAATATAATTTAAATTTCTACCTAATTATTTAAGTATATGAAGAAAAAATTTTCTTATTTACACATAAATATCACAAATCTTCCATCTTCCACAATATAATGTTCAACTGACGCCAAAAGTAGAACCATATCTTTAAAGGTATTTAAGTCTATCTGTGTATTAATTTTTTTTGGATATTACGTAACGTTTGTTTATGTGTATTAAATTTTTTTTTTTGTAGATTATAGAATACTAAAAAGTGTATTAAATCTTTTTTTTTGGTATATGGAGGAATTCTCTAAAGTGAAAGCTATCCAATATGAAACTTTTATATTTTGATTTTGCACCAGGGCTATAACTTTTGCGAGATTACGTGACTTCTAAAAAATATATATGGTCTCTCTCTCTCTCTCTCTCTCTTAAATTTTTTTTTCTAAATCTCTCCTTAAAAATATAACTAAAAAATAATTTATCTTTCAAAATAAAAACAAAAATTAATCTATCCGTACAAAATCTATATTTAAAAAAATTGTTCTAATATTAATTTAAATTTTATAAATTTAATATTAATGTTTATGTTAATATTAATATTAATTTTAATGTTTAATGTCAATGTTATTTTTTAATTTTTATGTTTATGTCTATGTTAATATTAATTTTATGTTAATATTAATATTAATATAATTCTAATTCTAATGTTAATGTTAGTATTAAAAAAACTATCTTTTAAAAAATAATACATTTTCTAAAAAAATTTATCTTTAAAAATAAATCTATATTTAAAAATAATTTATCTTTAAAGACTAACCTAAAAAACAATCTACATGAGAGATTTAGATTATTTTTTAAGAAAAAGACCACATATGATTTTCTATAAGTCACCTAATAATCTCCAGTATGAGTATATATCTTCTACTATATAATGCGGCTTGGAAACGGCTCAAAAGTGAGTCGTTCAAGTGGTTTGTAAATCCTCAATCTAATTATTTTTTTTAAAATTTTTTTAAATGTCACGTGTGTATACTTCATCCTCACGTAAAAATTTATAAATTTTTATCTCTAATTAAATTTCTATATAATTTAAACTATTTTAATATATTTAAACCATCTAAATAATATTGTCTATATATATATTTAAAATTCTAAAGACATCTATCTATAATATTTTTTAATTAAACTTATATTAAAATTATTTTAATATAATTTAAATTTCTAACTAATAATTTAAGTATATCAGGAAAAAAAAAATTCGTATTTACCCCCAAATATCACTAATCTTCATCTTCCATAATATAATGAGGCTTCAAAACGGCTCAAAAGTGAGCCGTCTAAGTCATATGTATATCATTATCAATTAATTATTTTTAAATAAGTAAAAAAAGAAGAAAAAGTTAAATTTGAGCCATCTAAGCCGTATTTATATCATTATCAATTAATTATTTTTTAAAATTAATATTAAGTAAAAAAAGAAGAAAAAGTTAAATTTGTTATAAATTAACATACAATGATTCGAACTCAACCAACCAAAGAATACCTTCCATCTTAACCACATGAGTTAGAAGAGATGCTTATTTTTAATTAGATAATATTACGTAGCTAATCATTCCAAGACTCTTTATGAAAAATAGAAATATATCTATAACTAGTTATAATAAAAATATAATCAAATATATAACAAATTTTATTTAAAATATATATAATAAATTTAATTTTAATTTTTGTTATATTAATTTTTAAAAAAAATTATTTTATGTGCAACGTACATAAATTTACTAGAGCCGGCTTCTCTTACGGGATTTATTTACAGGACATATTTATCGGATGGGTTTAGCAAACAAGGAACACACAACAAATCTTCGGAAGAAATATATTCTCTCCCTCCTAATTCCTCTTTCTCCTTCAAAATACTCCATCACCTCTCAACTCTCTCTCTCCCTCCTAAAAATATTTTTCTTCCTCTTTATCTTTCAAAATATTCTTTCTAAACACAACAACCTATGCTTTCTAAACATTCTAAACTATTCTGCCAATCTCGCGTCAAAGCTCTCCGACGAGTCACATATATGGTGTTTTTGGACGGCTGGCGATATATATAGAGATAAAGGTATGTTGTCAGAAATTATATATACAGTCTGACTGAAGTCAATCATGGTCGGGAGAACAACTCTTATCTTCACCTACCACCGAACATTAATTTCTGTTTTGTACTACTAGCTAGCTAGTTTCGTGTTAAATTAATTTGGCCAATTATACATAGTTATAATTTGGCATGCATGAAATTTAGAATATAGGTGGGTTGTTACTGGAACTGCTGCTGCATGTGCATATAACTCTCCAATAAATTGTAGAAATTGTAGATTGAATTGTAGGAGAGCGAAGGAGAGTGAACTCAAATATGAACTCACTCAAATATGAACTCAAAATAAGAACCTTCGCGGGATTGGCAGAATAGTTTAGAATGTTTAGCGAGATTGGTAGAATAGTTTAGAATGTTTAGGAAGGAGAGGCTTGTGTTTAGAAGGAATATTTTGAAGGAGAAAAAGGAAGCAGAATATTTTAGGAGGGAGAGAGATAGTTGAGAGGTGATGGAGTAGTTTGAAGGAGAAATTAGGAGGGAGAGAATATATTTTTTCGAAGAATTGGTGTGTTTCCTTCCTTGTTTACTAAATCCATCCCGTAAATGAGAGAGAGAGAGAGAGAGAGAGAGAGAGAGAGGTGATGGAATATTTTGAAGGAGAGAGGAATTAGGAGGGAGAGTATATTTCTTCCGAAGATTTGGTGTGTTTCCTTGTTTACTAAACCCATCTCGTAATTAAATTTCGTAAAGAGAGGAGCTCACAGGTGTCCGGGACGAACTTTCAAAATGAGGTTCCATACATAATATAAAAGAATAAAACAAAAGTAAAATAAAAATATGCCTCCACCAAAATTTGAACTAGGAACCTCTCATGTGCAAGTCTAATGTAACAACCACTACACAACAATTGCTTTGTGATAACAATGGTCAATGGTAAATACTAGTTCTATTTTCGGTACAAAATTATTTATATATTTAAACAAAATTTTTTTTTGGGCCCTTCTGGCCCATGGGGCCCTGGGCGGTCGCCCTGTCCGCCCTGGGCCAGGGCCGGCCCTGAGAGAGGCCGACTGTAAATTGGCTTAAAAATGACTCAATTGAGTCATCTAAATCGTTTATAAATACTCCATTAATTATTTAAAAAATTAATTAATTAACTATTTAATATGATTTAATTATAACTAAATATTTTTAATTCAAGTGACTAAGGTGGAACTATTTTATTTGGTTGCTTGAGTTCAATTTTTAGGAATGATAATTTATAATAAATAATTAATTTTTTTAACATTTTTTTCACGAACGTACAAAGCACGTGAATATATATATATATATATATATATATATATATATATATATACTAGTCACATTCACGTGCGACTAGTATATATATATTTTATTTATTTATGTAAAAAGTTCTAATCGCGTATGTACCTTCTCACGTAGTTAAAAATAATAATAAAATTTAAATCATTATAACTATCTTAACATATAATAAATCATAAAATTATATATTCAATATTTAAATTATATTTAAACTAAGTATATGGTATTATCTATCTAAATACATATCAAAAATTCTAAAAAGATCTCTATTAAAAGTTATAATAAAAATATATAATCATATTTAAAATATTTTGATATAATTTAAATTTTTAGTAATATTATAGTTTTTTTTGTACGTGTGTTGCACGCAAATGTGACTAGTAATAATAATAATAATAATAATAATAATAATAATATATATATATATATATATATATATATATATATATATATATATATATATATATATATGGGTGGGTGGTCTCATAATATGAAACCAACGTATGTTACCTTTCAATCTCAGTTTTGTAATTCAAATCCAACGATTGTAAATATGTTGGTTCCATAATATGAAACCATTCAGATGGTTTTAGATCATTCATTCATTCATTCATATATATATATATATATATATATATATATATATATATATATATATATATATATATATATATATAGGCCCACCTGTAGACTGCGGCTCCAAGGGAGCCACCCAGCTGCCCACAGGTGGAGGGGGGATTCGAACCCGGGTTGCCAAGCCCGGGGACCCCCCGCCTTACCACACACACACACACACACACACACACACACACACATATATATATATATATATATATATATATATATATATATATATATATATACACACACCAGGGTCTTAGCCCAATGGTAAGGCGGGGGGTCCACATTAGACTGGTGGTGGGACGCGGAGCCGTAGACGTCTTCAGGGAGAACTGGACCGGAAGGGACATCGCCCCTGCGTTGTTTCATCAGACGGTTGTTTCTGAGTTGCGACATCTCTGGTCGATGGGAGGTTGGGACTTTCCTCTCATTGTCCAGCTTCTTCGGGCCGATGGTAGCGGAGGGGATTATAGAGACAGGCTTGAAGTTTTCGAGCATCTAGACTCGTTCTAGTGGAATCCTACCCATAATGGGATTTTTTCGACTGCTTCAGCTTGAAAGATTGCTAGGCGTGCTTTCCAGGGCCCGCAGAGCCCGTTCCCAGTTTGGGATTGCTGGATACTGAAGAAGTGGTCGATTCTCTTCTGGAGTTGATGCGTCACAAGATTCCGTCAGATGATATTCTTCGGCTGTCGGGGATGGAGATCACTTTCAAGTGTCATTTTTGCTCAGAGCCAGAGGTCGAGACCATCGAACACATATTCTCTTCGGGCTCGGCTGCTTATCATGTCTGGGAGTGCTTCCAAATGGCTTACGGGATCGAGTTTAGGGGAGGGACTTTCTAGGATCGTCTGTATGCTTGGGGGTCGGAGCACCGTTCTCTTGTGAAGGAGTGCATAGTCTCAGCGGTTATCTAGGTCTTTTGGAAGAATAGGAACAAGCATCGATACGAGGGGTTCCCTTCTCTCCCCTGCCCTTCTAACAAGGAAAGCTTTAAGTCAGTTCGCGAAGGCTTGGTGTTGCCACCGTCTTCAAGAGGACTCAGAGCTCGGATTGGTTAGCAGGGTCCAAGCAGGGTGGGACGAGTGAGGAGGGACACTCCCGAGAGTTTTTTTTGTTTTTTGTTTTTGAGGCCCTGCTCTTCATTGGCGGTGCTGGGCTAGGGTTGTGAGTTTTCGCTTTTGTGGCCCGCCTTGTAACCGATTTTGGTCTATAGTTTAATATATCGCCCTTTATTTATATATATATATATATATATATATATATATATATATATATATATATATATATATATGTGTGTGTGTGTGTGTGTGTGTGTGTGTGTGTGTGTGTGTTATATAATAATCCCAAAAAAAAATTCAGAACACCTATAAAATAAAATAACACTATATATATATATAAATATATATATATATATATATATATATATCATTAATAAAATAATTTAATTAACAGAAAAATAAATTCTAATTAATCAAAAGACAATGATGCTAAATAGTTAAATAACTAAACATTATAAATAATAAATATTAAATAAATAAGATAAATAATTAAAGGGGGGTTTATATTCTACCCAACTTATAAATATTTCGTCCTCGAAATTAAAATAAGCATGGTTGAGAAGAACAAGAGAATTTACAGCAGAAGAAAGATAAATACGACTTATCGTATTGGGTTTCTCGAAATTAAAATAAGGCACGATCTAAAGTTAAAGAATACAAAGCAGTAGAAAAAAAATTTAAGTATGAAAGATCATATCTTGATTCTCGAAAGATGGGGGATACCATTACCAATGAGATCCTAGTTTGAGGTCATATTCTAAGAGTAAGGGTATGATTAGTCCATGGTACTATCCAACTTATAAAAATTAAGTTGAAAGTGAAAACTCTAGTCATTGTCATATTTGTAAGATTTCTAGAAGATATCAAATTCCAAGAAAATTACAATAATATTAGGCACTTATGAACTTAGTCAAGGGCTCCCTATATACTACCATACTTCCATTGGTCAATAACTCTATAGGAAAAGTATTAACAATTCAACATTGCTGCTATGTAGGTCATGTCTTTAATAAGACAATATGAAATGACTTGGTCGATCACAACTGGGCAAGATGATATAGAGGGAATCGATCATCGCATGGTAGGGATGATGAAGTGACAAGATCAAGAAAATCATGGAAGGGAGAATTTGTAAACCAAGATAAGTGGAATAAAAATAAGTTCAAGAAGTATTTTCATAGGATTGGATTTGAAGGTAAGACACGATTAAGTAGACATATGGATAATTAAGTCTTAGTGACTAGGTCAAGGGAATTGGAATATAAAAGAGCTAGTAACCTATAGTGATATGGACATTAAACACAAGCAGAGGTTCTAATCAAAGAGTTGGTTTTCTAAATCATAGCACGACTAGGCAAGGAATAAAAAATTTCTCAATTACATAGTTAGAATGATTGGTAACAAAAAAATTACGAGGTTGCGATTGCGAAATAAGACAAGTGATCGCAATATAAAAATATAGTAGTACGGTCGATTGCGAATTACAAATTTTCTACTGACCACCATTATTTGGACGCTTTGGAGCTGTGTTTCCTCCCATGTTGCTATGGCACTTGTGATTGGAAGTATGCACAGCGCCGGTAATAATTGAAGAATACTGTGGTTCAAGAGAAAGGGCATAGTTGAGAACTTCTCGCATAGTCAGGTATTGGAAAACGATCACGTGCGCATGGATGGCAGGTTGCAGACTGCCTTTAAATCGTCTGGCATGACTCGCCGCATCAGGTAAATATGAGATTGCAAATTTGGCGAGCTGGTTGATGGAGTACTGCTTCACTGTCATATTGCCTTGGCAGAGCTGCACGAACTCGTTCTTCTTTTGCCGACTAACGGGAGGGGGTATGAACTCCTCTTCAAATATGCAACGGAAGATAGCCCACGTGATCGTCTCTTCTTTATCGCCTTCTGAGAGAGATCATCGATGTATGTTTCACCAATCGTGCGTGTTCAAACGGAGCTGCAGTTGGGCACATGCAACCCGCTTCTCCTCAGGTACCTCTAGCAGTTTGAAGTGATCCTCAAGCTCTGCCATCCAATCTAGAGCCACGATCGGATCCTCAG
Organism: Iris macrosiphon; assembly: GCA_036927795.1. NCBI lineage: Eukaryota > Viridiplantae > Streptophyta > Magnoliopsida > Asparagales > Iridaceae > Iris > Iris macrosiphon. Next base: position 140,273,020 of record JAYESA010000003.1, on the reverse strand, counting down.
TCCCTTTGAATGGCGTATTGCAGACCTTCTTGAAGTCGGCAAAGTCAAAGGTAGTCGTTTCCTTCTTCTTTGGAGTTTGAGACATTTCGACTTCAAGTGTGGGTTGCTCCACCGTGTCGCTGTTGTCGTTGCAGAATGGTTCGAGGCCAAGGTCTGAACGATCTATTGTAAGGTATCTACCTTCTTTTGTTGGACTACAAATCGGGCTTCTAGATTCCCTTTAAACTTGCTCTGTCTCTCTTTTGCCCGCTTTTCGGCTCGCTCATAGCGAGCCTCATCTTTCTACTGGCTCGCTTCAAGCATCCACATCATTTGCTCAATCGGGTCGACACGGGGCATGGCTCGCGGGCTTCTGGAACTTCCTGAGGTGCCAGAACTACTTTCCTGGACTTGTAACTCACCCTGTGCTAGTGTTGATGCTTGCGCTTGAGTCATTCCTTTAAAAGAAGGTAACTTATATCAGGCTCATAATGTATTATGGACTCATTATATGGAACGTATCTCTTTTTGGCCAAATGAGTTCAAGAGTTTGCATAGGGAATAGATTGTTAAAGGAATCTTTCTGACACGAGTGTCAAAGAAACTTGAAGATGTGCTCTGATACCAATATATCATGCCCCAATTTTGTAGAATCGATAGCCGTCCCCCGGGCGTGACGTCGTGCGTGCCTAGGTTGCGAAACACACAAGGCCAAGATATTTTATATAACGAGCACATATTCAGAGTACGCAGATAATTGAAACACAATGTTGAAACATAAAAAAGTTCTCTTTATTGATAATGAACATCTTTTTACAAACTCTTGAACGAGTCGGATAGTTGCCACATGGGCTTACAAAAGTGGACACAAAATGAGATAATCGTCCTGTATATTATATTATTTTATTAAAACTTTTAAACTATAGACACATTCAGGCGAAGCTATCACCTTTCCACGGAGCTACATAAGTTATGTGCACGAGCTCCTGGATCTTCAAAATGCTTCTTCTAAGGCACGATTAGGGCGTGCCGATAGCTGGACTGGATTGGGAAGTAGCTTCTAACCCAACTATACTAATCAATACGTTATTTATATGAAGCAAACAAGTTATTTGTGGTCTTTCTATCTTGCCTTAGTTCATTTTGCAATCAAGCATTATATATAGAAGTTTACTGAAATAAAATATGTCACCGTTTGGTGACTTTTACCTGCCCGTCTGAACCACCTACACAATACTTACCATGACCTTCCCTGCCACAAAGACATAGTTAGCTTATACAGTTTTAATATACATGGGGATCACTGGCATGATGCCATAGTGGACCAATTTTTAGTTATTGACGAGGATGGTATGCAATAAAAGCACATGATGCGTTGCAAGCCATCCCATCCTTACACATGAGAATAAACATGAAGTTTCGTCCGGATCAGATTGGTACCAGTGTCCCAGCGACCGTCCGTAGGAACTATGACCTTGTGCACAAGTTGTCCGTGATCAAACGACGTCTATGCTAAGTTATCAATTGAAGCAGTTTAAGGCAACATGAGCATGAGACAAGTAGCATGGCATAATTTATTTTGCATAGTCTCCCTGATTAGTTTATTCCATAGCAAGGTGTGTTCTATACATAGCACAATTATAGAAGAAGTATACTTTCTAACTTGAATTGAAACATTATGAAAGAATATTCTAAGCGAACTAGCATACAGCAAGGTAATTGTTTCCAAATTGGTTGACAAGCACAAATAATCTAAGTCTACTCTTTTCTTTATCTTGACATCTTTTAGTTATTATGGTATCGTTTAATCGGAACAATCAAGAATGCAAGATTTTTAGATGTGAAGACTTGAAAGAAGGGTCAACTGAATCGAATTATACCCACTCACAAGTTGGTTGGAGAAAGGAAAGAAAAAGGTGCTTTAAGACTCCGCTTGCACGATGTCTACTGCATGATCACCTGAATTGCCACGAACAACTGATCAATATCTCTTCTACTCTTTCCAAGCTCAAAATAAAATACAGTTCAGTGAATAAAAGTAATAAAATCCATCAAAACCGTTCAAGAAAATACAAATTCGAAAACCAACTCAAAAGCACAAAAGCAACAAGGCGACAGCGAAAACTAGGCAAGAAAACTTGCAGCGTAGAGATCCCTCTTGACTTTACCGCTAAGTCCATCCTTGGGGCACAGTCCACTGAATATGGAAATCAATTTCAAAGAATTAAATCCATAACGAGGATAAGATCTTGATTCAATCTATCTCAATCAAACGATACCGATTTGTATTTCTTAGCCGCGCTCCCCGAATAGGGGAACGGGGCACCACAGTAAGAGCAGCTTCCACACCAGAAGGGCTTGTAACAAGAAGAACCTCCTCCGTCACAGCCTCAGTAGGGGGCACGATGGGATGTTCCTTGCCTCTAGAAAAGCAAAGAAGGGACTGAAACCTTCCCCTAACGAGTTTACTACCCTCTTCTTCCGTGACGCCTTCCTTCGCGGTCACGTCCATAACCTTCAAGGAAGAGGTAGGGTCTGGAGAACCAGAATAACCAATAATTAACTTTGCCCGAAGAATCTGAAGCTGAAGCCAAAAAATCTCTTCCAAAGAAAAGTTGCAAAATAACATACCCGGAGAAGACAACAGGACCTGACGCTCGTCCAGTGCAGTCTGAACTTCCTCCAGATCATTCAAGTCATCCACCAAGATGGGGGAGGTGGCTAGTTCCACCAGGGACTCCCCCAAAACATAACCACCAGAGCCCTCGGGAACAGGCTCCGCGACCTCGGACCCAGGAGAAGCAATCTCTTCGTCCGGCTGCTCATAAGAAACCTCGACGGTCGTACACCGTTGGGGTTGGCCCCTCTCTTCCTGCGTCTGCAAGTTTTCAAACAGACCAGAAGAAAGATATTTATAGAGGGGACCAAGAATAATTAAACTAAGAGGTCACGTAAATACTGCCTCAGCGTCTAGAATAAGCTCTTGGTCAGAAGACACCAGAGCCAGGGGTCCTACCTCCTCTTCTTCTTCTGTTCCTTCTTCTTTGTCCACAACCGGCACAGGGGCCTTGATAGCAACCCGCTTCCTATAACGCGGTCTCGCAGCCACAAATGGTTCCTGCCTTCTCTTTTTGGACATAGGGCTCCGTATCAAGGAGGCCCTACGCTTCATTGGAGAGTTCACTAGAGGCGAGGGGTTGTAGGAAGCATTTTCTTCCCCTGTCGTTGATTCAGAATTGACAAGCACAGCCTATACCCTTGCCTTTCCTGACCTTTCTTGGACTCCCTGCATCGGGGCTTTAACTTAATACCTGCGATGAAGCTAGTATCCCAGTCAAAGCCAGGTGAAGGCGCATTCACGGCTGCATGAAAGAGAGCTGCTACATGGAGGATGTGTGCAGAGAATTTAGCATCGGGCAGGGTAAACCAGACCTGAGTATTGGTGGCAAAGTAATAGTTCCAGGCTTGGACTCCATCAAGAATGCTACCTTCAAAACCAAGATATGGGCTTGGATTGCTCAACGTGAGCTGGCTATATCCAAACTGACGATCAAACCAACTCAGCAGGTAAGGTTCCAAGAAGACAAGTTTTTGGTTCCGGTACCAGATGGGAAGGCCGTATGGAAAGTAACCAACAAAGGAGCTTTGGGGACAGAACCTGACGGTCAACACCACCATCATACTGAACCCTATTCATTTCGTCCTCTGTAAAATTCTGGACCGAGACAAAGAATGAATAGTCTGCTACGCGGGCGAGTGCATGCCGACAGGCGGGAACCTCAGTATGAACCCAGGGCATCCCACTATACTGACGAATAAAAGCATCAGCCTCTATCGTCGTCCCCTCAACTCCAGGATGCATCAATTACGGGTAGTTAATTAACAGCCAACCCATTAGATAATGGTTAGGCATATCAACCAGATTAAAATCTCCAGGGCTTCCATGAGCCATCACTTTGCTCGTAAAAGTATGAATCCCGTGATGGATGTTGTAGACCATCGTTGGGAGTAAAGCTAGCTGATGGCCGAAAACTAACTTCACAGTGGGGAGGATGAGATTGCGGCTAGCCCTCTCGATCGACCCGGAGCCCCCTGGGACTATACAAGTTTGCATCCATATCATCAAGAATCCAGCCAGCATAACCTTACAGACAGTGGAAGGGTATCTTGGTAAAAGTAGTTGAAGGTATCACCTGAGCTATATACCAAACCCTTTACCAGATGTGGTCATTCTCTTAGTATCGTGCACTAGGTCATCTATACTACTCTGGGTTTGAGGGCTCCGAACAATGACCTGGCCCAAAGCTTCAATATTAAAGAGGTAATGGATCCAGGCCTTGGTGTAGGGTAATGTCCCCTCTGTGCTTCTGTCCTTATTCTTCAAAATTTGCTGGCAAGTGCTATGATGGCACAACAATTCCCGGTACACTGCGAGAAACCCCGGATGATGTTTCTCTAACTCCTCAAATTCCTCATTATCAGGTTTGTACTCCTCATAGGGCTCGCTGCCTCAGGGCAACCACAAAATATCATATATCTCGTGGAGGGCAAGTCCCAACTCCCCACTAGGAGTAAAGAAGGTCCCGGTGCGACAGTTGTACATCTTGGTCAAAGCTACGAACAACTTCGAATTCTTCTCAAAACCGTAACAGGAACCCCTTATGGCGTAATAGAGGTTGGCCTCCTTCAGGGGCTGCTCGTACTTCCCTAGCACCAACAGGGTCAAATTAACCCAAGAAGACGAATGATGCAACTAGTTGAGCAAGCATATTTTCTCCTTTGGATAGGACCCCTTGTTTGCGAGCTGGTTCAGAAAATTGTCAGCTTCGTATATACGAACATTCGGCCCCATCTCACTCGTGAAAGCGCCAGGTTCCAACCTGCGAAGAGAATAAGAAAACAATTCCTTAGTCGTCGCTTCTCTCTTCAGTTTAAAGTTAAAACGAATGCGGCTGACTTAGGCTCCTTTTTGGTCTGGGGTCAGGGTGCCCAACATCTTCCTTGGGAGGGATACCATATTGAAGGCCGACAAAGGCAAGTGGTGCTCCATCGTAGGTAAATGTTCCTTCATCCCGCGAGAGGAGAAGGCCCAACTCTCCTTTTTCTTTACTACCTTACCATCCGAGATAGTGAGAGCATCCCCAAATAGGAAGATGGTCTTCAAATGAGAAACGGACTTTGAACCCTCAATCGGCCCAGAGTTTAACTAGCTAAGCACAAAGAACGAAGACTGGTCCATTATTAACTTCATTCTCGCCTCAGACCGACCCTTGTTTATTTGGGCCTGGACATTTGCCACTATGTGGTCGAATATTACGCCCAATGTGGCCTGAGAATGACACACAAGCACCTCCCCTGACGGAGCCACGGGTAAAGTCACTGCAAAACCAGAAATAAGAAGACGGTTAGAACCCTCGGGATGGCATGCGCATCAGAAATAAACTTGAGCGCATAAAGGGATGCATATGATAATGTGACCTAGTCACGAACAAGACCTCCATGCGGTCGAGTCACAACAGGGCCTCCATGCGGCTGAGTCACAACAAGACCTCCATGCGGTCGAGTCAAGATCAACGCATGCAGTTAAAGTAAGACATGCGCATTAAATATGTGACATGGTCATATGGACGGGTCCGAACATGTTCTAATCATGCAGCAGAAAGTAAGCGAAGAGTCTAGATGTCTGTACTCCTACCCCCCCCCCCAAATCTTACCTGGGATGGGCGTTTGAATGTCCTCATGAAAAGAGGAAGAATTCTCCTTGGTGCTAGGTGGGGAAGCCGGGCGCTTTCCCTTGTCGATCTTCTTCGCGGGAGCAGAGGATGAAGCCTTGGGCGTCATGGCAGATGGTCGGAGAAGGTGATCGAAGCAAGGAAAGAGTCGCAGATAAAGGGAGAGGAGAACTCAGCAAGGAAAAAAAAAGTTCTTCTCTCTCCCCCGAGACTCCTATTTATAGACTGCCAAAGAGATAAGGGAAGCCCCCTCGGTTCTCAAGTCCATCTATCAGTCTCTACGGTTGGGTTCTTGGGACGACCTTACCTTCATAACCGTCAGCTTGGGATCCGTGTGAAGAGGTGGGTCAGAATCCAAAAGGAGATCCGCTCAAAAATTGAAACAAATCTTTCAGTTAATGCAGAAGTGACAGCCTGGAAGCACTCATCCATGCGGCCCGCGACCAAGCAGTCCCAATGTCCATGCGACACAATATCCATGCGACCAAAGTGCTTTTCCTCCATGCTTCTTATTCAAAGTATTTCAAACTTGTAAGTTTGAAAACTTTGAAGAGAGTCTTGTAGAAACATGGAAATATACATCCATGCGTCCAACAACCATGCGGCCCAAAATAAAACTCCGAAGAGATCGAGCCGCAGAGTCACCCTACGGCCTAGAAATGCGACATCCATGCGTCCCAATCAGCAAAAACAGCTTTGGCCGCAGATGGACATGGCATGGCATCTTAGCAACTGTAAACCCCCTATTTTTTCAAAATTTTAAATACATTTTCTCAATCTTTTTCTGTAATTTGTGGAATTTAAAACTAAGGTATTGTGTGATTAAAGGATTTTTTTTTAGATAATGCTAATTAATATTAAAATATTATGAAAATAATATTTTGGGTTTAAAATGGAAAACCAGACATAGGATAATTTTCTGCGAATTTATTGGACTCCGGAATCATTTTTTAAAGCCCTAAAACAAATGTACATTTAAACCGAATTAAACCCGCTCCAAACACCCAACATCCCCATGAGAGCTGAAGCCAAGCCCAAGGAATGTGGACAAAGCCCTAATTCCTAGGTCAACCCAAACCAAAATCCTACATGTATATAAACACCTCTTCCTTCCCTTTTCCTTATAATTTATTTTCCCTAAGAAAAACCTAACCTAACTCTAACAGCAGCCGTCATCCCAAACCCTAGCCGCATCTCTCACAAAACCACCCAGTCTCTCCAATTCATCTTCCTACTTCATATTTTCTTTTTTTAATGGAACAATAGATCCATTATTTTCTTCCATACGTGTGAGCCTTCATCATAGCTTGACGTAGAGCCCAATGCCCCAACGATACCTTTCCCGTAGCGGTGCACGCATTGAGTCGGCACACCACTACAGCAGCCATTGCAACCGCCCTTGCCATTGCCTCGCCATGACATTTTCGACAATACTTCCCTCTCCAAAATTCGTGCCTCCGACGAGAAGATCCGAATTCTCCGCTATGGACCACAACCGGCACCATAGCAACGGCATCTCCTACTCCAATCTCTTCAAGCCTCTGATGAACTTCCAACTCCCCCGACCCGACGGCGAAGATGACGACAATTACGGAAACAGCAGCCAGGGCGACAGCACAAGCAGCAAAGGCCAGGAAGACATGCTGGGCTATAGCAACGGACGGTGGAAGTGGGCCTCTGTCGATGCTGACAGCGACGAGGAGGAGACGAGGACGAGGGATTTGGATAGGTCGCCTCAGTATTTGGAAGCGTACTTCGAGTCCGAGTATGGTGGGAGCAGTATGCTGCCATCTTCTGTAGAATCCTCCTACCTGGATATTGGGGAGGGGATCACGTATAGGATTCCTCAGACGTGTGATAGGCTTGCGACTACTCTGAAGTTGCCAACTTATTCAGATATCAAAATAAATGAGCATTTCTTAAAGGGAACCTTGGATTTACGGTCCTTGGCTGCGTTTGTTGCTGGTGACAAAAGGTTTGAGGCAAGGAATCGAGGAGGATTGGTGGAGCCTCAAACACAGTATGAATCACTTCAAGCTAGGTTGAAGGCTCTGTCAGCTAGTAACTCGAATCAGAAGTTTTCACTTGTAGTTAGCGATCTTGGGCCGGACACAATTCCGGAAGGGGCAGCTGGAAGGATACGACGGTCGATCATGTCTGAATCTGGTACTATGCAGATCATCGAGCGCAGTTTGCCTAAGGAGCTGGTAGTGAAGAAAGATCCTTCTGCAATCGAAAAAGAGGAAATGGACAAGATTGGAAAAATCTGGTTAAATATTGTGAGAAGAGATATTCCAAAGCATCATAGGTCATTCACTACTCTTCACAGAAAGAAGATCGGAGATGCGAAGCGTTTTCAGAAATGTGCCAACGAGAAGTTAAATTGAAAGTGAGTATATAAATTAAGTTGATGAGAGGTGCTACGATTCGCACTAGGAAACTTTCTAGAGACATGCTCTTATTCTGGAAGAGAGTAGATAGAGAACAGCTTTTGGAGGAGTACCCACAGGATCCACTGATCCAGTGACAACTGTTGATATTCAAACATCAGGCAAGTGTACCTTGCCATCTCTGCAGTATTGTTACCTATTTTCTTATCTCATTATATTACTGTGCATGCTTAACCTAGGACCGTTTGACATACTTAGCGTCCGATTATCAGTCGGGTGCCAACATCGTACGCGGTGTTGGGTAATATCATCTAGATATGGATATACGTGACACTTTATCTTCTCGTACTTGTCTTACCAAGTACACTTTGACCCAGGACACTGATCATGAGACAGGATCTTTCCGAGATGTTCGAGGTGATTCTGTATAGGACTTGGCATAGATTCTATATTCTAGATACATTATGACTTGTGCATTAGTTATGACCCCGCTGACATGGACGTGAGACGTTATGTTCATGATTTGCGTGGTTACATTGGGTGGGGAGAGACACACAGACTACAGGCTGATTATATATATACACCCCTACTATTGTGAGGCCAAGACTCTGAAGCCCGAGCTTGGCCCATTACTCATTATTACTGCTGCTACCGGCTCCCCGACACAGAGCTGGTAGTATGCTTCAGCCTGAGTTCTAGTGCTGCTCTCATCTTGCATATCACTTAGCTGGTTATTCTAGTATTCCCTTATTGTTCCATCTATTGCTGGATAGTTTTACAGGCTACAGGTTGATTATGTTAAGCCGGCTACTCAGTATCCCGCTGAGCTAGACCACCTCTTGACACCACTACTACCGGCTCCCCTACACAGGGCTTGTAGTTGTTTCAACCTGAGTACTATTGATATATCTTGCATTTATACAGATGTTACATTCTTACCCTGCTTATCTCATTATTTGCTGCACTGTTTATATTCTGGCTTGTATTATTTTCTGTACCTTGCTATGTCCCCTGAGGACCTGGATATGGATTTTGTCCCCAGATTTTGCAGACCAGGTTTACTCCGAGGTTTACGGGACCGCAGCAGGAGGAGCCGATCCAGGAGCCGTACCACCATCTGAGGATGAGGTCTTAGCTGAAGACTTCTCTTGAGCATCCATGTTCATGCTTAATTTTATTTATTATTTCAGTCTTTTATTTTCTGGTCTGTGGAACCATTGTACTAGATATTTATCGGGTTGTTCCCGAAGTACCTTGTGAGACTTGCTGATGATTTATATTCCTTTTTTATTCTGTGGATCATATTTTATATCTTGTGTGGATGGGATTAGTTGTGCCATGATTGTCGTAGACTTGTTTTACAGCTTAAGTATGCCCGGATGGATCCATTATATTGGGTTGGTCCATCGGTGCGTACTGCTGGCCATTGCCACGTGTCTAGTCCCAAGATATTTTGGGACTGGGGCGTGACAGCAACAGGATCATCTCTGACACAGAATTTTGACAAAGATGATTTTATGAATGCCTCAAAAGATGTGAACACATTAAATGACATAAGTCTCACGTCAGTACAGAACTTCACTCTCGATGGATGTGCAGTGCCACATGTACAACTGGCCCCATGCGTCCCATACTCTATGCGTTCCATGCGTCTGTGGACCCATGCGTCCTAAACTTCATGCGTTCCATGCATCTCTGGCCCCATGCATCCCAGACTCCAGGTGTCTCATGCGTCCTTGGCCCCATGTGTCCCAGACTCTATGCATTTTATGCGTCTCTGGCCCCCATGTGTTCCATGCGTCTCTGGCCCCCATGCGTTCCATGCTGTCACGCCCCAGTCCCAAAAATATACGGAACTAGGCCACGTGGCATTGGCCAGCTGACACGTCACTAAGGGAATACCCAATTTAATGGACCCAAAGTGATGTGCTACGCTGTCCTAAATACTACAAGTCTAAATTCAGGTAAATCTATCTCATCCACAAGAATAACAGGGAAAGTGCTGAGTATATATAGATGCTAAAACTGAAATGTCATATACAATCCAGATAAAGTCAGGTGGGAACAATCCCACTACAAAAAGTGGCAGAAGTGAAATAAGATAAACTAGCACAACATCCTCAAAATATGTAGCTCCATCTCCAGGGGTACTCAGGTAGACTCTGACGGCATCTCCTCTAACTCCATCTCCAGAGCATGTCCAGACTCCTGTCCAGGTCCAGATACTGTGGGGTGGTAGAGTGTCTCAACTAAACCTGGCAGGGAACCAGGTCCTCAGAAGGACGTAACAAGATACAAGAAAATAACATGCCAAGTATGTAAATACTGAATTAAACTACTGAATAAAATAAAATAAATAAAGGGTGCTAACCATCTAAGTGAATGCAAATTGAGACAACCTAATACGTATGGGAAATGTGTGGCTAGACATATGCTGACGTAATTCACCAATCTGTAGTGACAGGCTAGTATATGCCACATATGCCCCCGTTCAAGGGCACTATACAATTTTCCATCTACGATGAGAATGGTTACATGAATACATATCTATATCATCCGTATCACTCCGTCGAGTGCGGCACATGGTAAAGAGGTGGGTGTCCCATACGTATTTTAGTTGTTCTCCCCTCCCAATGTAACTAAATGTCAAGTCGTATAATTCCTGAATTATTCTAATCCGTGATGCGGTCACACGTACTGGTAGCTAGTCAACTACGCAGCTCGCATCCCAATATGCATTGCAACCATGTTGCGTGTTCCCGTGATAGGGTTTAGGAGAATATCAGGATATCCTCTCATAATTGTTGGTGAGTCTGTAATATTATGTTAAATGTCAACAAATCAACTGACTGTACCCAAGGCAGTCTCAGGTAATCATGGTATATGAAATACAGAAATAAGAGCATATAACAATATTGAGAATTTAAACAGTACTTGGCAAGGTATACTTGCCTACTCCCTGATAGTGTTTGGTAACCTGATCTCACAGTCAGGTTTGTAGTTGCTTGTGACAGGGGTCACTGGTTGTGCTGGAGATATTCTCTGTTAAAAATATACAGGTTCGTGAATTATCAGGGTATATAAAAGTATATATATTTACCTATGTATAATATATATAGGATACACACCCACATATATATAGATATATAGTATATATATATACTTATAGATATAGTATGTAGTAGTAGTATATATATAGCATATATATACAGAAAAGAGAATGCAGGAATGTAAATTTATATAATAGCAGGGTATTTCCACTGTCATAAATATTATGATATAATAATATTATCAGGGTGTATCCACTGATTAAATAAATTAAAATGACAGGCAGAAATTAAATACGTATATATCTATGTACTGTATTATACAGTACTATATAGTATATATATATAGATAATAAAAATGACATTGCAGGAATTTTAAATATAAATATAAGTGCTGTAATATCCAGCACTAATATCAGGGTCTATAGGTGACCACTGTTTATGTACAGTATTTATAATAATATTATTAGGGTCTATATGTGACCACTGATAAATATTATATAATAAATTTAAAGACAGTGCAAGAATTGGAAATACATATATATATAGTATAAATATAAGCTGTAATGTCCAGCAATATTATATAATATAATATATATAATATATTGTATATATAGGTAATATATATACAATATATAGATACTATATATATTTAGATATATATATGTATACATATATATAAAGGAAAAGAAAAGTGTAGGAAATGAATAAAAATGAAAAGCATATAATATATATATATAATTATACAACACATAATATATATATCTATATAGATTTATATATATATATATATAAAAGAAAAATGCATATGTATATTTACAAAATACATATATATATACTATTTTTAGTAAATACTGAATATATATATGATAACATATATATATGGTATATATATATATATATACATAGAAATTATTATACATATATATAAAATATATACATATAATAATAACAATAATAATAATAATAATAATAATAATGCATATAATATACTGTATTTATAGTATTATATAGTATATATAATATATAAATAAACACATATATATATTAATATACATATATATATACATATATATACATATATATACATATACATATACTTATAAGTATTTATAGATATAAGTATATACATAATTTATACATATATTAAATACATATATATAAAATATTAATAATAATATATATACTGTATACTGTATATACAGTATAGTTAATATAATATATTTTATTATATATATATAAACATATATATATGTAGTTATACACATATATATATACATATATATATATATATACATACATACATAAATATATACATATATACATGTATATACAGGTATTATACCTAAAGGAAGGTGACAGGGGGTCCACGGCGAGTCGACGGCGAGAGGACGGCGGCGGAGTCGTCGTCGGCCGGCCGGAGAAGCAACGGCAGTATCAGTAGCTGCTAGCAGTAGCAGCAGCAGCAGCAGCTTGCGGCAGCTGCAGCGCCGCGGAGCAGCGGCGGAGACGGCCGGTAAGGCTGAGGGATCGAAGGAGGGGAGGGTGGCGGAGAGATTGGTGGTGGTGGCGGAGGTCGGGGGTGGCCGGAGTGGCGGTGGGAAGCGTCGGGGAGTGGTGGTGGTGCTTTGGAGGCGAAGTCGGGGAGGAGGCTGCGGGGGAGCTACCGGCCAGGACGGTGGTCGTGGGGAGGTGTGGCGGTGGTGGTTGGGTAGAGGAGGTCACGGCGGAGCGGATGAGGTCGGTGGCGGAGGTCCACGACGGCTAGGGCGGCGGTGGTGGGCGGTCGGAGGTCGGGGAGGCTGCTGTCGGGCAGGGAGGGGAAGATGCTGCGGTGGCTCGCCACGGCGGAGGCGGTGGCCGGAGAGGGTGGCGGTGGACGGGGAGGTGGCCGGGGGAGGGGCGAAGGGGTTGGCGGTGGTCCGGCGGTGGGCGGTCGCCGGAGCTGGCCGAGGGGAGTCGGGGAATGAGAGAGAGGGGTGTGTTTTAGGGTTTATATAAGTTTTACCCCAATGGCATTTTGGTAATTAAAGGGAAATGTTGGGGTATTTTAGTAATTTGATTTTTAGGATATTTTCTAATAGATTTTTCTGGATAATAATGCCACATGTAGGTGTTAGGTTGTCTAGCCAATGAGGTTAGGCCACCTCACATATATTTTTGCATAAAAACCCTAATCTTTTCACAATTTGCATAAAAGTCCAAAAATTGGGAAATTGCGCAATTATGCAATTTGTCTGAAAAATCACCTGGTTCTAAAAATTACCAAAATTTACAGAATTGAGGGGAAATGCTGGGGAAGTGTTTTGGGAAGTGCGGGGATGAGTCTGGGCAGATGCAGGGCCTGATTCTGCAGGTGATACGGGTCACCGTATTTATTATTTAATAAATACTGCGCACGGTGTTCACTAATTATTTAGGGGCAGTTAGGGTCATAATTTTTCTACGGTGTCAATACGATAATTGTAATACAATTAGTGTAGAATATTATCGTATTTTTGGTTGGGCAAAACAGGTGCCTACTGGTCCTCAAATCTCTAGGGTACAGAGGTTGGTAAAGAGCAGAAAATTAAATAGGAATTAAATACGTACGTTTGTAACGATATTTGTGCGACTAAAACGAAGCACAAAACGAGGTTTCTGGGAGTTGCTAAAAATACAGAAAATGTAGTCTGACTAGTCTAGAGCAGGAATGTGAAATTTGTTTAGGGTTAACAGCTAGTGTGATGCCCTAATCAATTGTGTAATGAACAGGTGCACAATCAATAGAATATATTAATAATTAAATTTTTAAAAAGTTACACTAATTCTAATTAACTAGAAATAATATTAAAATACTGAAATTTGGTCGAGGGAGTTTACACATGCGTCTCTGGCCCCATGTATCCCAGGCTCCATGCGTCCCAGACTCCATGCATCCTATGCGTCCCTGGCCCTATGCGTCCCAGACTCCATGTGTTTCATGCATCTCTGGCCCCATGTGTCACATGCGTCCCTGGTCCCATGTGTCCCAGGCTCCATGTGTTCCATGAGTCTATGGTCCCATGTGTCCTAGACTCCATGCGTCTCATGCGTCTTTGGCCACATGTGTTTCAGACTCCATGAAGACCAAATTTTGCTGTTAGGACATGAGTGATTCTCTCAAACCAAGTGCGGACCATGTGTCAAGCTGACCAAGTCACGCCCACAAAGGACGAGAACCATCTAGATCTTCAGCAATAGAAAATTCCAACAAGCGCCCACGTGACAGCCTGACCCACTCACGGTTACAACTGGACCATATTAAGGAGGCACACGTGTAAACCCCCTGAATTTTCAAAATTTTAAAAACTGGATTTTTCACAATTTTCTGAAATTTTCTGGGATTTTTCTGTAATTTAAAAACAGGGTTTTAATTATTCAATAATTTTTAATTGATATTAAACAGTATTAAAATATTATGAAAATAATATTTTTGGATGTAAAATGAAAAACTGGACTTAGGGCAATTTTTCTGGAAATTATCGGACCCCGGACCTATTTTTAAATGCCTAAAAAGTATTTATTTATTTATTTATTTATTTATTAATTAGTTTCTGATTATTATTATTATTATTATTATTATTATTATTATTATTATTATTATTATTATTATTATTATTTTTATTTTAAAAGCCCAAGCCCAAGCCCAAGCCCGCGGCCCATAACCCATTACCCAGCCCACTCCCCACCGGGTCGGGTCGGGTCGGGTCCGCCCGCCGCCCGACCCGCTACCCGGGGACCCGTCTTCCCCAGTCTCCCTCTCCCCCGCACTTCCCGCCGCCTCGCCCGGCCGCGCGCCGCTCGCCCGCGCCCACGTCCACACCACGACCTCCCCTCCCCCGCTCGGCTCCGCCTCCCACGGCCACGTCCCCGCCCATCTCGGCCCCCAACCGCCTCCGGCCCCTTTATAAACCCCCCCCGATCCCCTCTCGACCACCGCCAGCCACCGCACCCCTCCGCCGTGCCCCCAGCCGCTGCCACTGACCCACGACGCTGCCGTCCTCGCCGTGCCGACCATCGCCACGACCCCACCACCACGACGAGCCCGCCGCGCCTCCCTCCCTCTCCTCGTCGACCGACGACAGCAGCGGCGAGCAGCAGCGAGCAGCCCCCGCGCCGCCTCCAGCTCCGCCGCGAGCACCGACGCCGCCTCGCCGCGCCGTCCTCGGCCCCCAACCGCCGCAGCCCGGCCGCACAGCGCCGCCCCTCGCCGGATCCCCAAAGCCCAGCACAGTAAACCCTAGGTCGGACACGTGTGTCGGACACGTGTCGGACACGACTTGACCCTGTTTTTCGGGTCCCCTTCAGGTGCGTGTAACTTTTTGCTCGTAGCTCCATTTTTGTTTCCGTAAATTGCGTTGCGAAGCCTGTATGACCCTCTCGGTGTCCGGACAAACTGTTCGGGGCATCGCGTCCTGTGGTGATCGCACACCGCGATCCAAAAATAGGAAAAACCAGACCCTGTTTTACCCCGGAACTGAGTACGCCCGCCAAACGGGACGACTTGGTCGCGCACGGTCTTCACAGATACGTGCGCCTCGTCGATACGGACGTGTGGGATTTCGCGGAAGCTGATTCGGGTGTGCGTGCACACCGGAATCAACGCGTATCCGCGGACATCGCCCCGTATCCGTACTTTCTAGAACGTGCCCTAACTTTGTGTACACATGTCGGATCGAGACAAAACTTGCGCCATCGGACTCGTAGCGATACGCTGGTCCTGTGGGTCAAGTTTGGTTCGATTCTGAGAACGTTGACGAAATCGCGTGTCGTGGGCCCCACAGGCCCCGCTCGACGGGCGATTTTGTGAACGGCTCATCGGAATTCAATTCTGAAAGTTCCGTTGGGTTCGTATTAGTGTTTCTGACCTGTTAACACTAAGTTTGGTGAATTTGGAGACCGTTGACCCGGACGCATTTTTCGGTGCAAAGCGGGCCCACCGGTGGACCCCGTTTTGGCCCGAAACTGTCGTTTCTGTCATTGTCTCCAAATTGGACCCAAGGATAGGCGTTTCTAGCTGATTGATATTTTCTGGATCTGATGGTGATGTTTGTTTCAGCAACCGGAGTACCGCATGTAATTCCCGCCGAAGTCAGAACTGCAAACCGAACCGGAACCTCAGACAAGTGTACCTTGCCAAAACTTGCAGCTTGCTAGTTATTTTCTGGACTTGTTTATACATCAGTGGGCAAGTAAAGCTTTCCAATTCTCAGATAATCCTGGTTATAGTATTTTACTTGATTTCTGGTAGATTCTTATGCAACATGTTTAACTGCTTAACCCAGGACATCTGACACTCTTCATGTGACGGAATTGCCTGAGATATACCTGGTGATCCCGTATAGGTTACATTTTTATGTCATTTCCACTTTACATGCTTAGATTCTAGCCTGACTCATTGCATTAGTTCAAACTTGCGTGACTTGTACCTGATATTTTCTGGAACTGTGACGTGAGATTACATGGGGTGGGGAGAGTATTGTCATATCAAGGCTGAATATAATATAATATAAATACTTATATCTGGCGGTGCCTTAGACTCTGATACAGAGCTTTGGTTCCTTACTGGCTCCTCGAGAAAATACTGCTATGGTTTCTTCGACACTGATCCTGTAGTAGTCAGCCTGAGTATGACTAAAACTCTCACTTGCATATCACTAGCTGGTTTACATATTTACCCTGCTATTTCATTATTGCTGCACTGCATATGTTTTGGCTTGTATTTTCTGTACCTTGTTATGTCCCCTGAGGACCTGGAATGGACTATGTCCCCAGGTATAGCCGAGGAGAACTACCCCGAGGTGTACGGTACAGGAGCACTCCTTGGAGCAGAACCCGGAACCGAGGACGAGATAGTGGCAGAAGACTTCTCCTGAGCACCGGCTACAAAGTCACAGTATTTCCATTTCAGTATTTTATTTCCTGTCTGTTTCCTTAAATGTAACAGAATAATTCTCGAATTTGTTTCCCGAGATAACCTTATTTAATATTGCTTATTTATTTCTATTACATTAATTCTGGCAATTAATCTGTGTTTGTTCTGTGGATGAGATTAGTAATACCTGAGACTTGTACTTAGTACTGCTAGACTACAGCTTAAGCATGCCCTGATGGATCCATTAAATTGGGTTGTCCATCGGTACGTGCTGCTGGCCATTGCTCACGTGCTCAGTCCCTCGTCATTTTGGGACTGGGGCGTGACATAGTTTTTGTGGTGGCCCATGCAGGTCTACGACTAAATTGTTCGGTTTCAACTTAGGGACCGAACAGGCCTGCAATAAGATAGGATAAGTTTTTAGAATCTCATCCACTTGCTTGAATCATTTTTGATATTTGTATCGTACTCGAACTAATTTGAATTTGCATCTTGCCTTGATTCCTGTGCGCCTCTTATTGGTTATTTTGGATACAGGGAAATGGACCCACAAGAATGCAACGAGACTCCCGCCGGAACACCACAAGCTACAGGTGTCACCTATGACGACGAAGTAACACCAGTCGGAGGAGTTCCCCCAACTCAACAGAGCCAGCAGGCAGGTCAACCTAACTCCCGATTCCGACGCGATGATATTCCACCTCCGCCGTAGTTCATTCCACCAACGCCCGTATTCCCACCAGGACAGCCAATCGACGGGCAGCAAATATTTCAGATGATCTACGCGATGATGCAAGATCAGCAACAAGTTCAACACGAGGCTCAGCGTCGCGAAGCTAATTTCTTAAGGGACAGCATTGTAACTGCACTGGAGCAGGCCAACCTACCAGCTCGACGGCCAACTACAGGCTCAATCACTGACTTCCGCCAACTGAAGCCCCGCACTTTTTCTGGAAAAGAGGAGCCCACAGAAGTTCACGAGTGGCTCACCAACATTCGGCATCAACTTGAAGCAGCTGAACTTCCACGGGAACGCTGGATGACTGCCGTCCGAATGCAATTGACGGATAATGCCCATCACTGGTGGCTATCCGAGGAGATGCGACTCGGACCAGACCGAGTCACTTGGGAGGAGTTCTCCAGACTCTTCCAGGAGATGTACATTCCTGCCATCGCTCGATCAGAACTGCGGGACAAATTTAATCGCCTCACTCAGGACTCCATGACGGTGGAAGAGTACAACGCAGAATTTATTCGTCTGAGCCGCTTCGCCCCCACCCTGATCCCGACTGAGGAAGAGAAGGCCGAGAAATTCTTCGACGGACTGAACATTGAGCTGCAGAAACTAATTGGGTCCGTCGCACCAACATCATACTCGGACGTCCTTGCTGTGGCTCGACGCATAGAGCGCGTCACCAAGAGAGAGGCCAGACTGAAGCGGCCTTCCCCATCTGCACCAACCAAAGCAGCATAAGAGGAGTCTGCAAAACGTCAACAAATAAGCTCGCCACCAGCAGCAGCACCAAAAGCCTTCTACCTTCCTACCTGTTACCACTGCGGCAAGATAGGCCATGTCGAGAAGGAATGTAGACGTAAACTTGGGCTATGCTTAGGCTGCGGATCCAGACAGCATGCAGTGAGAGACTGCCCTGAGCGTAGAGAAGGAGCACCAAGGGCGAACCAGCAAACTCCACCAGCACCTCGAGCAGCACCCTATCAGCAAGCTCAGCAACAGCAGTGGAATCTACCTCAAGGACGAGAGCAAGCTTACGCGATGACTGTGCAGGAAGCCGATGCGAGTAAGTGATTTATAGTTTTCTGTTTCCAGTCTTGTCGTAGTTCGTGCCCGTTGGTTCGTGACCTCAGCCCCAACCTAGTAAATTGCAACTTATTAATAACAACCTGGTTTTCATAAAAGTTATAGTTTTAACTAGATTTTCCTGGAAAGTATAAGCTTTCGATTTTAGGGAAATGGTATTTCCCTGAAGTCTCTTGTGATGTGCTTTCAAACGATACCTGCGACCGTGTCATCTCTGCTGACCGGTTATTCTTTGATTGCGAGGACGCAATCCTCTTAAGGGGGGTAGATTATAAACCCCCTGAATTTTCAAAATTTTAAAAACTGGATTTTTCACAATTTTCTGGAATTTTCTGAGAATTTTCTGTAATTTAAAAACAGGGTTTTAATTATTCAATGATTTTTAATTGATATTAAACAGTATTAAAATATTATGAAAATAATATTTTTTGGATGTAAAATGAAAAACTGGACTTAGGACAATTTTTCTGGAAATTATCGGACCCCGGACCTATTTTTAAATGCCTAAAAAGTATTTATTTATTTAATTATTTATTTATTAATTAGTTTCTGATTATTATTATTACTATTATTATTATTATTATTATTATTATTATTATTATTTTTATTTTAAAAGCCCAAGCCCAAGCCCAAGCCCGCGGCCCATAACCCATTACCCAGCCCACTCCCCACCGGGTCGGGTCGGGTCCGCCCGCCGCCCGACCCGCTACCCGGGGACCCGTCTTCCCCAGTCTCCCTCTCCCCCGCACTTCCCGCCGCCTCGCCCGGCCGCGCGCCGCTCGCCCGCGCCCACGTCCACCCCACGACCTCCTCCTCCCCCGCTCGGCTCTGCCTCACACGGCCACGTCCCCGCCCATCTCGGCCCCCAACCGCCTCCGGCCCCTTTATAAACCCCCCCGATCCCCTCTCGACCACCGCCAGCCACCGCACCCCTCCGCCGTGCCCCCAGCCGCTGCCACCGACCCACGACGCTGCCGTCCTCGCCGTGCCGACCATCGCCACGACCCCACCACCACGACAAGCCCGCCGCGCCTCCCTCCCTCTCCTCGTCGACCGACGACAGCAGCGGCGAGCAGCAGTGAGCAGCCCCCGCGCCGCCTCCAGCTCCGCCGCGAGCACCGACGCCGCCTCGCCGCGCCGTCCTCGGCCCCCAACCGCCGCAGCCCGGCCGCACAGCGCCGCCCCTCGCCGGATCCCCAAAGCCCAGCACAGTAAACCCTAGGTCGGACACGTGTGTCGGATACGTGTCGGACACGACTTGACCCTGTTTTTCGGGTCCCCTTCAGGTGCGTGTAACTTTTTGCTCGTAGCTCCGTTTTTGTTTCCGTAAATTGCGTTGCGAAGCCTGTATGACCCTCTCGGTGTCCGGACAAACTGTTCGGGGCATCGCGTCCTGTGGTGATCGCACACCGCGATCCAAAAACAGGAAAAACCAGACCCTGTTTCACCCCGGAACTGAGTACGCCCGCCAAACGGGATGACTTGGTCGCGCACGGTCTTCACAGATACGTGCGCCTCGTCGATACGGACGTATGGGATTTCGCGGAAGCTGATTCGGGTGTGCGTGCACACCGGAATCAACGCGTATCCGCGAACATCGCCCCGTATCCGTACTTTCTGGAACGCGTCCTAACTTTGTGTACACACGTCGGATCGAGACGAAACTTGCGCCATCGGACTCGTAGCAATACGCTGGTCCTGTGGGTCAAGTTTGGTTAGATTCTGAGAACGTTGACGAAATCGCGTATCGTGGGCCCCAAAGGTCCCGCTCGACGGGCGATTTTGTGAACGGCTCATCGGAATTCAATTCTGAAAGTTCTGTTGGGTTCGTATCAGCGTTTCTGACCTGTTGACACTAAGTTTGGTGAATTTGGAGACCGTTGATCTGGACGCATTTTTCGGTGCAAAGCGGGCCCACCGGTGGACCCCGTTTTGGCCCGAAACTGCCGTTTCTGCCCTTGTCTCCAAATTGGACCCAAGGACAGGCGTTTCTAGCTGATTGATATTTTCTGGATCTGATGGTGATGTTTGTTTCAGCAACCGGAGTACCGCCTGCAATTCCCGCCGAAGTCAGAACTGCAAACCGAACCGGAACCTCAGACAAGTGTACCTTGCCAAAACTTGCAGCTTGCTAGTTATTTTCTGGACTTGTTTATACATCAGTGGGCAAGTAAAGCTTTCCAATTCTCAGATAATCCTGGTTATAGTATTTTACTTGATTTCTGGTAGATTCTTATGCAACATGTTTAACTGCTTAACCCAGGACACCTGACACTCTTCATGTGACGGAATTGCCTGAGATATACCTGGTGATCCCGTATAGGTTACATTTTTATGTCATTTCCAGTTTACATGCTTAGATTCTAGCCTGACTCATTGCATTAGTTCAAACTTGCGTGACTTGTACCTGATATTTTCTGGAACTGTGACGTGAGATTACATGGGGTGGGGAGAGTATTGTCATATCAAGGCTGAATATAATATAATATAAATACTTATATCTGGCGGTGCCTTAGACTCTGATACAGAGCTTTGGTTCCTTACTGGCTCCTCGAGAAAATACTGCTATGGTTTCTTCGACACTGATCCTGTAGTAGTCAGCCTGAGTATGACTAAAACTCTCACTTGCATATCACTAGCTGGTTTACATATTTACCCTGCTATTTCATTATTGCTGCACTGCATATGTTTTGGCTTGTATTTTCTGTACCTTGTTATGTCCCCTGAGGACCTGGAATGGACTATGTCCCCAGGTATAGCCGAGGAGAACTACCCCGAGGTGTACGGTACAGGAGCACTCCTTGGAGCAGAACCCGGAACCGAGGACGAGATAGTGGCCGAAGACTTCTCCTGAGCACCGGCTACATATTCACAGTATTTCCATTTCAGTATTTTATTTCCTGTCTGTTTCCTTAAATGTAACAGAATAATTCTCGGATTTGTTTTCCGAGATAACCTTATTTAATATTGCTTATTTATTTCCATTGCATTAATTCTGGCAATTAATCTGTGTTTGTTCTGTGGATGAGATTAGTAATACCTAAGACTTATACTTAGTACTGCTAGACTACAGCTTAAGCATGCCCTGATGGATCCAATAAATTGGGTTGTCCATCGGTGCGTGCTGCTGGCCATTGCTCACGTGCTCAGTCCCTCGTCATTTTGGGACTGGGGCGTGACAACACGTGGCATCCTCTAGCATCCATGCGGCCTAACATATGCGTGTCCAAGGATGACTATATATACCCGGGTGGCCTACCCAAAAAGGAGGGAGACAGGGGTCGCCAACACAGAGAGGAAGAACATACCAAGACGAGCAAAAAGAGAACATAAGCTTCTTCACCCTGCATCGGATCGTCAACGGAATAAAGGAGCCGTCACGACGCTCTTTGTCCATCGTCACACCTCAGATCAAAATATTGTACTTAGATAATTCTGTTTAGGATTCTTTGTACTCTTTTTCGTTCCTTAAATACAAAGTTTGCAAGAACACATTTAATGGATAACAGAAGTAAGTTCTCAAATGGGGCACGAAGAGAGTATTTATAGAGTAGTGTGAAAACCATAATTATAATCCTGACCGTCAATCAGTTACAAAAAGATTGGAACGAATTAAATTCAAATCCCACAAAAAATAAAATAAAATTAATGACCCAATCTTTCCATAACCGATTAAATCCGCTATCAGCGGAAGTGTGTGCACAACATGCACGTGCGCACAATATGTCGCAACAAAATGCGCACAAGCGCCGCGATGCTGACGTGCAAAGTGCGTCAACAAAGCGTCATTGAGCCTTGGTCACTTTGAGACTTAACTCCTAAGAATTTTTTTTCAAGAAAGTGACCAAAAGCATAAATATTTTCTTTGAAGAATCAATCATTTCCCTCATAAGAAAACACTCCCACATGTGTCCCGTGCATTCCTCAACACAAGCAAAGTATTATATTGAGATACACATTTGGTGGTATAGCCAATGTGAGACTATTTCTACTGATCCAAAGGCAAAAAACACAACATTTACATCGATATATACTTCATTAGAAGCAGTTCTCAATTTGGAAGTCAACTACTTGTATTAAGAGCAACAGTACCAAAATGCAGTGATACGGAGAGGGAAGCAAAACATCTTTGAACCGTTGTCTTTTTCGTCACTGTTTGTTGAATTGTTGACGTTTTGTACTGGTAGAAGTTCAAGGCTGCGTTCGAGCTTTGGTGATTACCGGACGCCTACGGCGATGACTAAAATATGTTAGTAAAAGTATACCGGGAGGAAATTTAGGGATTAGCATACTTGGTCAAGAACTATCAATCGACAGAGAGAGAGAGAGAGAGAGAGAGAGGCATTCCTCAGTGTTCTCCTTCTGAGGGCAGTCCTGAAATCCTAATTCACATATCAACATAAGTGGTTGGCTGGATGATGCAACATATACTGTGGAGAAAATAATTTTAAATAAATTAGTAAAAAAAAAAAAAAATTAAATATTAGAAATTTACTACAACGAAATCGTTCCCCAACGAAGATAACACAATTATGAAAAATGATTTTTTTTTACTTTCTTTTGATATGGCAAAATTTTGACTTTGTCCAAATTTCCCTAACCTAGTTGACGAATATATCACATATGGGTTGGATTTTATTTGATTTTTTTTGTTTGGATTTTTTGTGTAGGTTTTGGATTTTATTTGGTTTATTTCGTTTGGGGTTTTTTTTTTGTTGGTTTGGGTTTTCTTGTGTTGGTTTTGGTTTATTGTTTTTTTTTTTTTTGTTTTTTTTTGGGAGCAAAGAGTGATTTGGTTTTTTTTTTTCTTTTTTTTTGGTTTATATATTATTCAGTTTAATTGCCAACTACTCTTTTTTGTAAAATAGGTTATTTTGGTTTTTTTAGGGTTTTTTTTTTACGGAATAAAGAGTGTTTTGTTATATATATATATATATATATATATATATATATATATATATATATATATATATATATATGGGAATAAAAGAGTTGTTGGCGAAAATATTTAAAAAAATAAAAATAAACCAAAGCACTCTTTATTCCAAAAAATCAAAAAATCAAATAAAAAAATCCCACATCAGTACAAAAGGAAAAAAAAAATCTTTGCCGTAAGAAAATGACGTATGCCGTCGAGCATAATTCGAGGGCCCATAACTATTTGTTTGGAAATTACTTTTATCAAACATTAGGTCGATTTGTATGCTCTCAACGAGAGTAACACAATCCGTGTAGTTATCCGAGACAAGACGCACGTGTTACATACAAAAGTATAAATTTTAAAACTTCAAAGTATCATAACTTTTGACTGAGAGATCGAAACGAGATACAACTTGTGCCAAAATGACCGTATCGTAAAGTACTACGAGATAAAGCATTTCATCATTTGACAGACTTTTCAAAATTTCATAATCGCAAAAAAAATGATGTTTCGATCTCCAAATTTTACTTTGATTAAATTTATTTTCAGGTTTTCATTTGATATTTTGATGTTACGAGTCAAAATTGGTGTTTCTAGACCCTCAAACATTATCATATAATATATCAATATGAAGATAACTAAAAATGGGACAAAAATATTTCTTTTGAATTTTTGAACGACAAAATTATCTATTTTTAGACAATTTACGAATCGTAATAAGATCGATTTAACTTTCGATTACGGTAGAAACTTTAAAAGACCATAACTTCTTCTTTCGATTGGCATTGTTAAACTGAATAACATATAAAACAAACCAAAAAGAAATAATAGTTTGTTTGGTTTAGTTAATTTTCCCAAAGTTATTTTTCTTTTTTTAAAGGACCATAGCTATTACCAAACCAATTTTTTTTTTGATAATTTCTCCAACGTACGTAGTTGACAAAATTTTGACTTATACACAAATTCTAAATTCGCCAACGTGGTTGGCGAACTCTTTCGTTCCGATTAATTTCTCCAAATTTTTTTGTTTTTGCTATTTTATTTAAAAAAATTATTGCTATAGCACATATTCTTTAAAACGAACAAAACCAAAGTAATAAAATAAGACAAACCACTCTTTATTCCCAATAAAAAAACCTAATTAAAAAAAACCAAAAAAACCAACAACAAAAAAAAAACAAAAGGATAATTTTGCCAACTTGGTTGGCAAACAGCCTAGTTGGGGAAAATATTTTAAAAAATTATAATAAACCAAATAAACCTAGTTTACAACAAAGAGCCCTTGGAGATTAAACAGAATAATATATAAACAAAAAAAAAAACTAAACCAAATCAAATCACTTCTACTCCCACAAAAATAAACCAAATAAAAAAAAACCAAATAAACCAAAACCAACACAAGAAAACTCAAACCAACACACAAAAAACCCAAATAAAATAAACCAAACAAAATCCAATACCAACACAAAAAATCCAAACAAAATAAACCAAATAAAACCCAACCCATATGTGATATATTCACCAACTAGATTGGCGAAATTTGGACAAAGTCAAAATTTTGTCAACCAAGTTGACAAAAATATATATATATATATATATATATATATATATATATATATATATATATCGGTTAAAAATTCGATTTTATTAATTAATTTAAAATTATTTTTTCTACAGCAAATTTTCTGTATATTCTACCATTTACACTATTTTAAATTTATGATTTGATATAATTAGAATAAGTAGTGCCACAAATGTTATACCAACTTCCGCAACAACAATAATTTTTATTGTGGAAAAAATGGCTACAATACCATATTTAATGTCAAAATAACCAAACGTTTTAATTGGTAGAAGATTACAATGAATCTCTTATGGAGATGATTTATAATATAATCTCTACAAGGAATATATTTTGGAAAATAATTATACTTTAAGGTCCTTCATCTTTGTCTTTCTTCTTGAGTTTTATGTGGGATTTGAATCTTTGGGCAAAGAATCAACATATTTTTATTGTATCTTTTATGGAGTTATAAAGATTGAGATTTGTTAAGGTGTCTTACCGAAAATATTTTGTTTGATCTATCTTGGTACTTTTGTTAGACGTTGATTCATTATCTTTAGGTGGGTTGGTATCGCTTTTGCGTCCGTGTCTGTGACCAACTCTGGTTCGGGTCAGATTATGTTTCCAACAATTGGTATAAGAGCTCTCAGGTTCTTGAGAGGCAAGGCGTAACAATATCTACGAAGCAAATGAACTAACGTATAATCACCCTCACATGTTGGAACGGGACTATTTGGAACCCAATGATGGAGGATTTACTCTGATGCAAGATTTTTTTTTGGTCTGTTAGAGGACGACAACGCCAAACCATCGAACAAATATGCTAATGACTAGAAATGATTGGATCAGAAGGCCATTGGATTCATCCGCCAATGGCGGAAGGATTCGATGTTTCATCGCGTGTCCATGGAGAGTTCATCAAAAGCATTATGGAAGAAGCTGCATTCGCTATACGAACACAAGATAGCTGATAACAAGACATTTCTTATTCGCAAACCCATCAACTCGAAGTACACGAAGAGTGCTTGGATGAGACAACATATGAACAAAATGTAGGGTATCATCAATCAACTGTCTGCGATGAAGATGGTGATAAAAGATGAGTTTCAGGTCATGATGTTTTTGAATTCTCTGTCAAAAAGCTGAAAGATGTTGGTGGTGTCTTTGAGCAACTCAGTACCTTTTAAAATTTTCACGAGGGAGAGTCAAATAAAATTTGCTTAATAAGAGGAGAAAATTTTCATGAGGGAGAGTCAAATAAAGTTTGCTGAATAAGGAGGTCTGACATAAGCGAATAGAAAAATTACTGTCTGAGCCAATAAAGAGAGTTTGTTGAATAAGGAGGTTGACATAAGCCAATGGAAAAATTAGGGTTCGGAGCCAATAAAGAGAGTTTGTTGAAATAATTTGTTGAATAAAGAGATCTGACACAAGCGAATAGAAAATTACGGTACGGATATCGTAGAAAAATACTATTTTTCGTGTTGAATGAGAGAAAGAGTGAAAGAATTGAATTGTGCGTGCACTCACTCACTTTCTCTCACGGACAAATGGCTAGCTAGCTATATACAGCCAAACCTCAACCAATAATATAAAATTACACAAACTACAGTAGTCATTATCGTGTAAAAGAATTGAATTTTGCGTACACCCAACCCAACCCAACCCACTCCCCTCTCCCGGACTAATGGCTATATATAGCCAAAGCTCAACCTATAATATTGACACAAACTAATTAACCAACATGGAGGCCTCATTTCTCATCCTCGTC
The DNA here is from genome assembly GCA_036927795.1 of Iris macrosiphon. Classification (NCBI taxonomy): domain Eukaryota; kingdom Viridiplantae; phylum Streptophyta; class Magnoliopsida; order Asparagales; family Iridaceae; genus Iris; species Iris macrosiphon. Next base: position 140,245,901 of record JAYESA010000003.1, on the reverse strand, counting down.
TCCATCTTCATTTCTATGTCCATCTCCTTCCTCCTCCTGGCCATGAAGAAGAAGAAGAGTAGGCTTCCACCTGGCCCGCTAGCACTTCCTTTGCTCGGCAACCCTCTCTGGCTCCGAGCATCGGTCTTGGATATTACGTCAGTCCTCCAAGGCATCCATCGCAAGTATGGCCCAATTGTGACCCTCCAATTGGGCGCTCGCACCGCAATCTTCATCTCTGACCGCAACATGGCACGCAAAGCCTTGGTCACTCTCGGGACCTCCTTCTCCGACCGCCCCCCTCCGAATCCCGCCACGAGTTTCCTCCACAGCAATGAACAGTACACCATCACCGGTGGAGCCTACGGCCCCATATGGCGGCTCTTCCGTCGTAATATGAATTCCGAGATCCTTCACCCTTCCCGTGTGAAGTCCTTCGCGCCGGGCCGTGAATGGGTCCTCGGCCTCCTCAAGAAGCATTTATATGATCAGCTCCAATCCTCTGATGGAGGTGTTGTCGTCCCCTATGATATCTTTTTGTTTACTCAGTTCTCCCTTCTATTCCTCATTTGCTTCGGGGAGAAGCTTGACGAAAGCTTCATTCGGAAGGTCGAGGGCCCGATTCGCGAACTCCTCATCTACGAGAGGGATCTTGACTTCCTTGCGTTCTTTCCTTCCTTCTCGAAGTTACTTTATCGAAGCCGATGGAAGCGGGCTCTCGACACAAAACGGAAGCTGGAGGACCTCGAACGTCCGCTGCTAGAAGCCCGCAGAGAGAACAAGAAGAACAGTGGAGATAACCAAGATCAAGTTAGGCCTTACGTGGATTCCCTCCTCGAACTAAAACTTCCAGGCAAAGGCAGAGGCCTAACCGACAGCGAGATTATAGTGCTCGCTGAGGAGATCATGACTGCTGGCACTGACACTACGTCAGCATCACTGCAGTGGACCATGGCGAATCTCGTGAGAAATCAAGAGATACAGAACAAGTTATATGAAGAGATTCAAAACGTGGCTAAAGGCGAGTCGGTGAAAGAAGAGGAATTGCAGAAGATGCCCTATCTAAGGGCAGTGATACTAGAAAGTCTAAGGCGGCACCCGCCTACGCACTTTGTCTTGCCGCATGCGTTGAAGGAGGACGTAGAGTTCGAAGGGTATGTCATACCCAAGGACGTGATGGTAAATTTCTTTATTGCGGATATCGGTTGGGACGAGAGGACGTGGGGGGAGCCGATGGAGTTCAAGCCCGAGAGATTCTTAGCCTGCAGCAGCGAGGAAATTGTGGATATGACAGGGAGTAGGGAGATCAAGATGATGCCATTTGGAGCGGGAAGGAGGATTTGTCCAGGGATGGAACTTGGCATGCTGCATCTGCAGTTATTTGTGGCCAATTTGGTGAAAGAGTTCGAGTGGAAACAAGTCGAAGGAGAAGATATTGATATGACGGAGAAATTTGACTTTATGATGGTGATGAAAAATCCGTTGCGTGCTCGTTTGATTCCAAGAAGAAAATGAATATGTTGGCTAGGGTACTGCAATCCTATTTTGCATGCATGTATACTTTGTTATTTCATGTGTGACTTCATTAGAGTATAAATAAATAAATAGGGGCTATGTATCTCCATTCATTAGGATGGCCAGTAAAGACTGTGGCAGCAGCCTGCAGTAGAGTGTCATCCCATCCCATATAATGCTTAAGATTGTCAATGTGTGACTTATTACTTTGCTAAATAAATCCTTTCATGTTTATGAAAAACTACGCACATCTTTCATATTCAGTTTTGTATTTATTTCGTGCCTCTAGTCTTGTTAGCAATTCGGCAAATAAAAAAAATTTAAAACGTCGAAAGTACGAATACAAATTGGTACAGTACAAATAAAATACGTTAAAAATTTTGTCAAATAATCGTTAAACGAAAATATTGATGTTAGAAACTTCATATACTTAATAGGGTTGTCAAATTTGATTAATTAAACATGTTACTACCATATTTTTTGTGCCAAATTTGTCAATAATACATATAGAATACATTTAAAATTTTACATGCTTAAAATTTACATACTAATTCGAATCATTCAAAAATACGTAAATATTATATGTTTCTGAAAGATACGAAAAAATTCACATATAATATAAGTTTTATTGGGATTATTTCTAACAAGGGCCTTAGCCCAAGGGTTCCCTAAGGTGGGAGACATCCTTCACCTCTATTTGAATATGAGTCGGAGTAAGTGTCTTCAATTGAATAAATTGTGGCAATAGAGGCAGTGGGTCAAAAAAAATAAAATGTTACGTGGGATTGACAATTAAGAATAAATAAATAAATTATCCATCACCACAAATTAGACTAGCGGTAGCTCAACTTTACAAAACTCACAACAATAAAATTAAGCCTAAAAAAATGAGGTTCGCCTAAGATACCTCATATACAGTTTGCTCTTTCCGTGGGTCTTTAAAGGCTATTGCATAATTAGTCATACAATTCTACGATCGATTTTTTTCTTTTCTTCTGAAGTATAGCAGATCTTAAAATTTTATTTAGCAAAATAGTATACTTGAAATTTATTTAACAAAATAGTGTACTTTAATAATGGGTCACCTTAAACAATGAAAAAGTACTTAAATTGACCTTGCATGCATACTTGCCAAAATTAAGCTAAAGCTGTTAAGTTTTTTTTTCTTTTTTTTTTCTTTTATGGATGGATGGATGTGAGTGGTAGTGGTGGTTAACAATGGGACAGTGTACCTAACAAAATTTACATTGGAGACCTAAGCAAAATATATATATTGTAACCTAAGTTTCATGTTTGCTAACCTTAGATTTTCTCGGTTATCTATATTTTTGGATTTCTATCTGTTGGACACGTTGTGGAAGTATTTGTCAACCCATCTGAGATAACTAACCAATCTACGAACACCAAACACATATGAAGACAAGTATATGACGGTGACTACGTCATCTAAACAAATTTTAACCTTTATAAGAAATTACAAGATTACAAAAAACTAATGTTGAAGCACTTTGTCCTAATAGGTTCATCCCCCTCACCACACTCAAGAAGTAACGACAACTATTACAATTGAAATCACTCACCAACCCGTAGCAATTTTTCAAACCGAAGTTGACTCCTCCTCGATTAAATCTCTTCTTCATTCTTTCTTGTATGGAGAAGAACCCTAAGAGTAAAGCACGGACTTTCTCTTAGATTTTCTTGTGGACGAGCACCTTGAATCTTCACCTTTGAGCATCCACCCTCCTCCTTTTTTTATAGGATGAAAAATCATATTTTAGGTCATAATAGGATTTCCTAAATAAGATATCTTAAAATAAGAATCTTATTACACCTAAAATAGTCCAACACCAATTATGGACGTCCAAATATGGTCAGATGAAATATTTGATACAAACTTGAAATATAATCAAATCTTACATTTAATGTAGATTTTTAAATTATATCAAAATCAAATATTTGACTATTTGGGCTCAAAAATTTACCAAATCCAGACTAGATCCCAACAATCTCCCCCACCAGTCTGATGAGAGGGTGTTGACCTCATGACTTCTCAACTTGACTCAATGTATGTCGTCCTGCGACAGTTCCTACTCCCCTATGCCACAGATCTCCGATCCCCCGAGCTGCTTTGCATCTTCCTTTGTCTCCAGCACGTCGACGCTAGCTGTCATACGTAACGCCTCATGCACCACTGGATCCTGTCGATATCAATGACATGGCCAAGATCGAAGTCCCTAACGATCAGCCTCACCATGAGTCTTGGCTGCATGTTGCCGAGTTTCGTCTTCCACCGGAACGTACTACCGTTTCGACGAGCTTCTTCACCCTTGGCTGGCCCAACCAAGCGTACAGTGCGATTATCCTGAGATTCGAACTCTTGAATTTGCCAACCTTCGTGTCCGAACCTAAAACTCCCCCATGCACATGAGTCCTCGAGCAGAACATCACGCAATGTGCATGTCGTCGACACTACCGGAAAAAGTCAAATTAGCGACGTAAAGAAACGTCGCTAAATGACCAATAAACGTCGCTAATTACTTTTAGCGACGTAATTAGCGATATTTTATAGAAGTCGCCTTTCAGCTAGTCGCTGAAAGAAAAAATATCGCTAAACATCGCTATACCGACGTTTTTTTAGCGATGTAAATGTGTCACAAGATTAGCGACGTTTAGCGACGCAACGTCGCTAATTAGCGACGTGCTCATTTGTCGCTTAACGTCGCTAATTAGCAACTTATGTAGCGACGTTACAGCGACGTCTTTAATGACCTGGCAATAATGTCATGTCAGCAAGTTGCGACGTACAGCTACATTTTTAGCGACATTTTTTGCGACGTCATTAGCGACGGGTAGTAGCGTCGCAACTTAGCAACGTATTTAGCGACGTGTAGTAACATCGCTAAACGTCGCTAATTGTACAGTAAAAAAATAAAAAAATGAATACTGAATTGTTTCCAAACTATTATTCCTGCAGTTTATTAATTCACAATTTTGTACAAATAGACCCGGAGCAACCCTTCGTTGAATTTTCTGGGTTTGCCGACCCCCTTGGGTTGAACACTCAACACCGATAAATTAACATATATTTAATATGAATAATATAATAAAATTTGAAGAAAATAAAACATCCAGCAAATATCGTCGTAAAGAATACAGGAAATATATATCCATACAATGAGTCTCATCCTAAATAAAACAAAGAATACAAATATCCAGCAAATATCCATGCAAATATCTATACTACTGCGGATCTGCAGGAGGATGACCACCGGCGTGCATGAAGGATAAGAATAGATCATACTACTCCCATGAAATCGACACCGATATTGATGGAGAAGGCAGTAGCGTCGGTGGAGTCTGTGTCGATGTAGGCGCACCAGGAGGACGTATCCGCTCCAACTCTGCGAGTCGTTGGTTGTAAGAATCCATGGTAGATAATAGCCTCGTAATGCTATGAACCATTGAATCATGCATCATCGTCAACCTCTCGTCCATGGATAGCTGTGATGCCTGCAGCTCCGTCACGCTGCGCTCTGTCGAGGCTCTAAGATCATTTGTCAAATCCCGGAGCTCCGTGATGCTGCGGTCGTGCATATTGAATCGTGCGATGAGCGTCAGATCGTCCGCCTGCGGCTGGGACCGGGGCTGCTCCTCCATCCTTCGCAGTAACTCGTCACGGAGAGACGCAATCTGACGGTCAACGGCCTCCTGGACTCTGGCCGACGACTGCGAGGGCTGTAGGGAATGCGCACTTGTTGGGAAGGCCATAGATGACTGCGTCGCAACCAGGGCACTATAGGATCCCATACCGTAGTATGTACCCCTCTGGAGACCACCAGCGGCGGTCACCCACAGGTCGTCCGCCGACGGAGCTGGAGCGGGCTGCGAGGAAGTACCAGCCTCTCCAGCTGTAGGTGCACTAGCAGTCGCCCACTCACGCAGCCAAAGATACTCGGCCTAGAAAAGTTTGGATACTCAATAATGGCCTAAGTTATATTAAAATTAACACAAAGTAAAGTAATACTTACATAGTTCTGCGAGGCCCTCTCATCAATGAGATTTCCGTCCTTGTGATGGGTGGCCAAGAAGACGGTCACCATGTTCGCATCCTCACCCCTTTGTATCTGTTAAAAATATATTATTTAGTACTAAAATTAAATATTTTTCTACTACCATTTTATCGTACTTACATTAAAATAATATATCTTAAATAAAAATATACCAAACGACGGAAATGTTCCGTCATCGAAATTGAGCCACCACACCACTTTGCAGCATTTTGCCTAGCCGCCTTGTCCTTTTCAGATATTTTTTTTAGATTGGATCGTCGAATCTAGCCCTCATCGCAGTCCACTGCTCAGGCGTGATCCAACATTGGATCGGTTTTCCAACACGATCACGAGCCTTCTGGTCATCCAGAGCATCATGAATAAGCTTGGCGGCAACGGCAGGAAACATCCGCTCGATCAACTCGGCCCGGTGCGGAGGATAGAAATACGTTTGCTATAATAAGTAATTTAGTAAGTGAGCATCATGGATAAGTTGTATAATATGCATAAATTAGAGGATTTATATAATATACTTTTACCTTGAAGTGCACAAACCATAACGCCTTCCTCTCCTCCGGAGCTTCAGAGTAGTTGATCCAAGGGCCACCATAGTTGTTCCTCAGAAATAGGCCCAGGCGTCTCTGAACCGATGATAGACGATATCTATATAGAGATAATTATTTAGATCAAAAAATTCAATATATGATGAATAAAAAAATACACGATATATATAATGCTAAACCATCTAATTGACTTACTTTGTACCGTCGGCCCAAATCTCTGTCCTCGTCTCCTCCGGAGGTGCGCATGGAGGATCTTGCTGATGCTGGGACAACGTCGGCATGACCTCCTCTACATACTCATATGTTTCCATGGTTCCGTCAGCAGGAGGAACGCTAGACGAGGGAGTACTATCACGCCTAGAACTACTCATCCCAGGAGTGATGCCACGTAACGTCGTCGCAGTCGAAGATGTGACTGATCGATATTGTCACGCCCAGTCCCAAAATATCGAGGGACTAGACACGTGGCAATGGCCAGCAGCATACACCGATGGACAAACCCAATTTAATGGATCCATCGGGACATACTTAAGCTGTAGTACAACGATAAGTAGGTCCAATGATACAAGTCACAGTCTATTCTAATCTCATCCACAACAGATAATCACAGATCAAATGTCAGAATATATACAAATAAATATAAACTAACATATCTCAATAAAAGTGTCTCGGAGAACAATCCGAGAATAAGTCTGATACATCAATGCAATAGACTGGAAATAAAGTACTAAAAACAGAAATAAATGAGTATCTCAAGCCAATACTCAGGAGAAGTCCTCTGGTACGATCTTGTCCTCAGATCCTGGTTCTGCTCCAATGTATGCACCTGTTCCTGCTCCTGCTAATGCTAATGCTCCGGTCCCGTATGCCTCGGGATAGATCTCGTCAGCTAATCCTGGGGACATAATCCGGGTCCAGGTCCTCAGGGGACATAGCAAGGTACAAAATAACTCAAGCCAAAATAAATACAGTGAAATAGTCAATAAAATAAACAGGATAAATATGTAACCATCTATGTGAAATGCAAGTGAGAGCATCACTAGTACTCAGGCTGAGACCACTACAAGCTCTGTGTCTGGGAGCCTGTAGCAGGGTTTACTATATATTTTACTATGTAGTATTTATATGAAATCAGCCTGTAGCCTGTGTGTCTCTTTCCATCCAATGTAATCACACGTCTCATGTCCACGATGCCTCATGTCCATGTCACGCAAGATCATATCTAATACAACAAGTCATATACTGTCTATGAATATAATGTCTATGTCATAAAGCCTGTATCCTATACAGAATCACCATGAATATTTTAGGAAGATTCTGTCTCATGAATAGTATTAAGTGTCCTGGGTTAAGATGTACTTGATAAGACAAGTACGAGAATGTAAAGGGTCACAATATCCATCTCTATGTGACGTTACACAACTCCGCGTACGGTGTTGGCACCCAACTATTAATAAGTACGTCACACGGTCCTAGGTTAAACATGTACAACCATATAATTAAATCTAAGAAATATGTAACAAAAACTGCAAGTTTTGGGCAAGGTACACTTGCCTGGGGTTCTAGCTCCAACTGTAGCTCTGGTCTCAGTGGGAATTGTAGGTACTCCTCCGGTTGCTGAAATAAACATCACTATCAGATTCAAAAAATATCAAATAGCTAGAAACGCCTGTCCTTAAGTCCAATTTGGACACAGGGGCAAAAATGACAGCTCATGGTCAAAGTGAGGTCCACATGTGGGCTGCTTTGTACCGAAAAATGTGTCAGGGTCAAAGGTCTCCAAATTCGTCAAACTTAGTGTTAACAAGTCCAGAACGATGATACGAACCCAACGGAACTTCCAGAACTGGATTCCGATGAGCCGATCACAAAATCGCCCGTCAAGTGGAGCCGCAGGGCCCACGATACGCGATTTTGTCAACATTCTCAGAATCGAACCAAACTTGGGTCACAGGACCAGCGTATTGCTACGAGTCCGATGGCGCAAGTTTTGTTTCGATCCGACATGTGTACACAAAGTTATGATGTATTCTAGAACAGACGGATACGGGACGTTGTCGGCGGATACGCGTTGATTCCGGTGTGCACGCACATCCAAATCAACTTCTGTGAAATCTCGCACGTCCGTATTGACGGCGCGCACGTTTCGGTGAAGATCGCGCGCGACCAAGTCGTCCCGTTTGGCGGGGCGCACTCAGTTCCGGGGTGAAACAGGGCGTTGGTTTTCCTGTTTTTGGATCGCGGTTTGCGATCACCACAGGACGCGACGCACCGAGAGGGTTGCACGGGCATCGAGAGGGTTACACAGTCTACGTGACACAACTGACGAAACAAAAAATGGAACAATGAGAAGAGAGAACGGGTTACCTGAACAGGGCTCCGTGGAACGAAGATTTCTCGTGTCCGGGTCACTGTGCTGTGTCCTGAGTCAGCCGTGTCCGGTCTAGGGCAGCGGGTCATCGAGGTTGCACGGGGCTGGGCGGAGGACGGCGAGGTTCGAGTCATCGGTTTGTCGACGGCTAGGCGGAGGAGATGGTCGGCTGTGGGGGCTCGAGAGCTTTGGGGAGGCGGTGGGTGGTGGAGCTCGTCGGGGTCGAGAGCTTTGGGGAGAGGTGGTGATGGTGGTGCTCGTCGGGGTCGAGATGGAGGAGATGGTGGCCAGGGGATGATTGGAGACGGTGGCTAGGACAAGGGGCTAGGCGGAGCTGTGAGGGGATGGTCGAGGGAAGTCTGGTCGAGGCGGAGGAGTTGGGGACGGGCGGTGTTCGTCGAGGGTTCGACGACGGTGGAGTCGGGGTGACAGGCGGAGGTCGAGGGGATTCTGGAGGAAGAAAACAACGGAGAGGAGTTAGGGTTCAGGCGAGGGAGCGGTCGCTGAGGGCGGAGGAGGAGAGAGATGACTAGGGTTGCGGCGGCGACGGGGCACGAAATTCGAGGCATTAAATAGGCGGCCGGAACAGTGTTTTCGGATAGGTTTAGGGTTTCGGTTAGGGTTTCGGGTCCAGGTCGGGTTCACTTCGGATCTGACCCGACCCGTTATGGCTGGGTTTGGTTCGGTTCGGTTTAACAGCGGTTTGGTTTGGTTTATTTAAGAATAAACCGGGTTCAGTCAGGGTTTAATTAGGTTTAAATATACATTAGTTTTTAGGGCTTTGAAAATGCTTCTGGGGTCCAATAAATTTCCGAAAAATTACCCTATGTCCAGTTTTTCATTTTACACTAGAAAATATTATTTTCATAATATTTTAATATTAATTAACATCATTTAAAAATCCTTTAATCATAAAATACCTTAGTTTTAATTCCAAAAATTACAGAAAATTGTGAGAAAATATTTTAAAAATATTCTGAAAAATCAGGGTGATGACAATCTACCCCCCTTAAGAGGATTGCGTCCTCGCAATCAAAGAATAATCGGTCAACAGAGATGACACGGTTGCAAATATTGTTCGAAGCACATTATTATCAAGAAGAATCAAAGTTGAGGGTGTAAGAATAACACATAGGAAAATTATTTCCCCAAGCGATAAAAGTTATGCAATCTCCCGTATGAAGGAGATCTAGAAGACTACAGTTTAGAAAACTAGGTTATCACTTAAAACATACTAGGTTATCAATTATAAAACATTCTAGGTTGTTGATTATTAGCAAGTTCAAGGTTACTAGGTTAAGGCTGAGGTCACGAACCAACATGCACAAACTAAAGCAAATATAGAAGCAGATAACTATAAAGACTTACTCGCATTTGCTACTCCAAGAGTTTGTGCGTCCTCCAAAGTCATCGCGAAAGCTTGTCCGCGTCCTTGTGGTGGATTCCTCTGCTACTGGGCCTGCTGGAAGAGTGCTGCTTGTGGTGCCAAGGGTGGCCTCGGCTGATACCCTCCTTGGGCTGGTGGTCTGACTTCTCTAACTCCTGTCTGTGGTACTCCCAATGCTGGATAGACTGGCCTTGGTGCTGGTAGAGCTTGTATGTTTAATATTAGTGCTCCCTCTCGATGATGAGGACAATCCTTGGATAAGTGTTGATTGGTTCCGCAAATCAAGCATAATCCTAACTTGCGTCTACAGTCCCTCTCAATATGGCCTACCTTGCCACAGTGTTGACATGTAGGTAGTATCTGCAGAGAGGCTCTGGATGGCTAGTGCATGTGAGGTCTCTTTGCAGCTTCTTCTTGTGGTGCTCTGGCTGGTGTGGAAGACCGTTTCAGACTGGTCTCTCTCCTGGTGACGCGTTCCATGCGTCGAGCTGCAGCAAGAACGTCCGAGTAAGAAGTAGCCACGACGGATCCGATCAGTCTCTGTAGCTCGAAGTTTAGTCCGTCGAAGAACTTTTCAGCCTTCTCTTCTTCTGTCGGGATCAAAGTAGGGGCGAAGCAACTCAGAAGAATGAACTCCGCATTGTACTCTTCCACTGTCATACTGTCCTGAGTTAGGCGATTGAACTTGTCCCGAAGTTCTGATCGAGCGATAGCCGAAATGTACATCTCCTGAAAGAGTCTGGAAAACTCTTCCCAAGTGACTCGGTCTGGTCTGAGCCGTGTCTCCTCAGATAGCCACCAGTGATGAGCATTGTCCGTCAACTGCATTCTAACCGCAGTCATCCAACGTTCTCTTGGAAGCTCAGCTGCTTCCAACTGGTGTTGTGCGTTGGTGAGACACTCATGAACTTCGGTTGGTCCCTCCTTGCTAGAAAAGGTACGGGGCTTCAGCTGTCGGAAATTGGTGATAGAGCCCGTCATTGGCCGTCGTACTGGTAGATTCGTCTGCTCCAGTACAAGTGCTAGGCTGTGACGCAGAGCCTCGTGTTTAATCTGCTGTTGAGCTTGCATCATTGCGTAGATCATTTAAAATATTTGTTGTCCGTCCATAGCTTGCCCTGGTAGAAAAACAGGCATCGGTGGAACGAACTGCGGAGGAGGTGGGATGTCATCACGCCGAAATCTTGAGGTAGGTTGACTTGCTTGATGGCTTTGTTGCGCTGATTGACCTCCACCTACTGGTGTCACTTCATCGTCATAGGTGACATCTGCAACTTGTGGTGTTCCTACGGGAATCTCGTCGCATGCTTGTGAATCTATTGCTCTGCATCAAAAATAAACTATAAGAGGCGCACAGGAATCAAGGCAAGATGCAAGTAAAGAAATTAATTTGAATTCGATATAGATATCAAGAACGTTTCAAGCAAGTGGATGAGATCCTAAAAACTTATCCTATCCTTATTGCAGGCTTGCTCGGTCCCTAAGTTAAAACCGAACAATTTAGTCTTTGACCTGCATGGGCCACCACAAAAACTCTGTCACGCCCCAGTCCCAAAATATCGAGGAACTAGACACGTGGCAATGGCCAGCAGCACACACCGATGGACAAACCCAATTTAATGGATCCATCGGGACATACTTAAGCTGTAGTACAACGATAAGTAGGTCCAATGATACAAGTCACAGTCTATTCTAATCTCATCCACAACAGATAATCACCGATCAAATGCCAAAATATATGCAAATAAATATAAACTAACATATCTCAATAAAAGTGTCTCGGAGAATAATCCGAGAATAAGTCTGATACATCAATGCAATAGACTGGAAATAAAGTACTAGAAACAAAAATAAATGAGTATCTCAAGCCAATACTCAGGAGAAGTCCTCTGGTACGATCTCGTCCTCAGATCCTAATTCTACTCTAATATATGCACCTGTTCTTGCTCCTGCTAATGCTAATGCTCAGGTCCTGTATACCTCGGGATAGATCTCGTCAGCTAATCCTAGGGACATAATCCGGGTCCAGGTCCTCAGGGGACATAGCAAGGTACAAAATAACTCAAGCCAAAATAAATGCAGTGAAATAGTCAATGAAATAAACAGGGTAAATGTAACACCCCGTTCCGCTCAAGCGGACTGCCGTCTCAAACGGCGAAAGTGCAACTGTCCCGACCCGCTTTGCCTCGATCAAGAAGCAAAGGATATCCAGACTTGCCCCTACAGGAATTCAGCTTAGGCTTTCAGAGGCTCGCTCAGGCGTATCGCTCTACCGAGGCGAATCATCGCTAAGGTGGGTGGCTACGGTGAACTTGTCTTTGCTTAGCCAGCACACATAAAATCTGGAATGTTTATGCTAGTCGCTAAGTGATTCACCCCCTGCATGCTAATAAATCCAACGCACCTAGCTAAGAGAATAATCCTAACTCATATTGCTTATGCTAGAACATGGAAATTGAAATACTGCTTATGTTCAGACCCTCGCATGCTAAGTCCCTTAACGGTTTCATCTCTCGGCTTACCTTCGGGTCCGAGCAACGTGTTTACTTATGTTCCTTAGAAACGCATGCTTGTCTGCTTGAACGATGCCTTGTTTTCATTCAAACCTCGGAAGACTACCAAACAGTCGTTCCGTGCATGATTTTACCTGCAAGTATCTAAGACCGTTGGGTCATCAGGCAGCCCCGAACCACGGGAATGCATCAAGACAAGTCAATCACTGTACAGAATCAATATTCAAATATCTCGTGTTCTCGTGTTCAAAGTGCACTTGCGTCTCAAGTTCCAGTGCACTCCTGTTCCCGTGTATCTCGTGATAATTGACTGACCCAACAACTGCATGTCGCGGACAACCTGTGCACAAGGTATTGATTGTTCAAGTTCCTGCGGACGGCTACACAGGGGCACCGGAGCCGATCCAATCCGGACGGAACTTTCTGATAGTCGAACGTGAGTGGGCGGCATGGAGTGAACGCCCCAATGGCCTAGCGTCTCGCTCCATACCGTCCCGGGCGAGGTGACGTGTAGCGACACTAGACCTCTCGCACCCAACCGCCCAGAGACTATAAACAGTCCTTTATGGCTTTGCCAGCGACAACTGTTCATATAGATAAGTCATCCTCGCTTAGCGGCTATCCGCATGCGAGTCACTGCATCGCATCAATGAACAACTAAACATCTGAACGATCATGATAAAACGACTCTCATGTTGCATATGCTATTGGTTTGGTTTTCATCAAGTATGCCTCCTGAATGTTTTATACTTGCCCGTGCTTGAATTAACAATGTTTGCCTTGGACAGGAAAGGCCAAATGGTAAGTCTCGCCGTGTTCCTCTCATATCGCACGGCGCACTGCCTCACGTGTTAGGCTATTCAAATCTTGCATGAAACTGATCCTAAGGCAACTAGAAAGACAACTTAATAGTTGTGCACGGAACCTGTATTACGTGTTTGGATTTGTCGAGCGAGCGAGTAGCTTCCCCACCAGTGCATTCAATGTACTGATAATCCACCAGTTTGATATGCAGGGTACGGGAGAACCTCGTTCGGTGCGGATGTCTCCAACGTGCGTGCTAAGGTGTGGACATCACTCCGAAGCAACGGTGCGTCCGGAACAGAAGCACATATACAAGACATAAGTTGTGAACATCGCCTGAACATCGCCTCTACAAATATTCCACTGTTGTAGCCACTTGGCACGCTTTTACTATTTTAGAGAGAGAGGCATGAGCGACTTGTAATCTCGGCTATACGCCGTCTGTAATACATGTTCATATCAATAAAAGAGCTTGCCTTACTTCAAACTTGTGTTTCAATGCTTCCGCTATATTTGTCAACTCAGAGAACTTGTTACCGAATCGCTATGCGTTCATGACTCCGCTGCACTCGGACAATCTGTGCGACTCTGTGGCTTAGAACTCTTACCGCCAGCCAATGAATCAAGGCCTTGCACGGGCGCGGTTCACGCTCGTGCGGCATCACGCCCGGATGGGTCAAGCGATCGTTCCGCGGGAGCGCTGGCGAGGGTGATTCCCGCCTAGCGGGAACGGCCGATTAGCCTGCGGGAGATCGGGGCGTGACAGTAAATATGTAACCATCTATGTGAAATGCAAGTGAGAGCATCACTAGTACTCAGGCTGAGACCACTACAAGCTCTGTGTCTGGGAGCCTGTAGCAGGGTTTACTATGTATTTTACTATGTATTTTACTATGTAGTATTTATATGAAATTAGCCTGTAGCCTGTGTCTCTCTCCCTACCCAAAGTAATCACACGTCTCGTCCACGATGCCTCATGTCCATGTCACGCAAGATCATATCTAATGCAATAAGTTATATACTGTCTATGAATATAATGTCTATGTCATAAAGCCTGTATCCTATACAGAATCACCATAAATATCTCAAGAAGATTCTGTCTCATGAATAGTGTCAAGTGTCCTGGGTTAAGATGTACTTGATAAGACAAGTACGAGAATGTAAAGGGTCACGATATCCATCTCTATGTGACGTTAGACAACTCCGCGTACGGTATTGGCGCCCGACTATTAATCGGACGTTAAGTACGTCACACGGTCCTAGGTTAAACATGTACAACCATATAAATAAATCTAAGAAATATGTAACAAGAACTGCAAGTTTTGGGCAAGGTACACTTGCCTGGGCTTCTGTCTCCAACTGTAGCTCTGGTCCCAGTGGGAATTATAGGTACTCCTTCGGTTGCTGAAATAAACATCACCATCAGATTCAGAAAATATCAAATAGCTAGAAACGCCTGTCCTTAAGTCCAATTTGGACACAGGGGCAAAAATGACAGTTCATAGTCAAAGTGGGGTCCACATGTGGGCCGCTATGCACCGAAAAATGTGTCAAGGTCAAAGGCCTCCAAATTCGTCAAACTTAGTGTCAACAAGTCCATAATGATGATACGAACCCAAAGGAACTTCCAGAACTGGATTTCGATGAGCCGATCACAAAATCGCCCGTCAAGTGGAGCCGCGGGGCCCATGATACGCGATTTTGTCAACGTTTTCAGAATCGAACCAAACTTGGGTCACAGGACCAGCGTATTACTACGAGTCCGATGGCGCAAGTTTCATTTCGATCCGACATGTGTACACGAAGTTACGATGTGTTCCAGAACAGGCGAATACAGGGTGTTGTCGGCAGATACGCGTTGATTCTAGTGTGCACGCACATCCAAATCAACTTCTGTGAAATCCTGCATGTCCGTATCGACGGCGCGCTCATTTCGGTGAAGACCGCGCGCGACCAAGTCATCCCGTTTGGCAGGGCACACTCAGTTCCGGGGTAAAATCGGGCGTTGATTTTCCTGTTTTTGGATCGCGGTTTGCGATCACCACAGGACGCGACGCACCGAGCGGATTGCACGGGCATCGAGAGGGTTACACAGTCTATGCGACACAACTGACGAAACGAAAAATAGAACAACGAGGAGAGAGAACGGGTTACCTAAACAGGGCTCCGTGGAACGAGGATTTCTCGTGTCCGGGTCACTGTGTTGTGTCCTGAGTCAGCCGTGTCCGGTCTAGGGCAACGGGTCGTCGAGGCTGTGCGGGGCTGGGCGGAGGACGGCGAGGTTCGAGTCGTCGATTTATCGACGGCTAGGCGGAGGAGATGGTCGGCTGTGGGGGCTCGAGGGCTTTGGGGAGGTGGTGGGTGGTGGAGCTCGTCGGGCTCGAGAGCTTTGGGGAGAGGTGGTGATGATGGTGCTCGTCGGGGTCGAGATGGAGGAGATGGTGACCAGGGGATGACTGGAGACGGTGGCTAGGGCAAGGGGCTAGGCAAAGCTATGAGGGGATGGTCGAGGGAGATGGTCGAGGGAAGTCTGGTCGAGGCGGAGGAGTTGGGGACGGGCGGTGTTCGTCGAGGGTTCGACGACGGTGGAGTCGGGGTGACAGGCGGAGGTCGAGGGGATTCTGGAGGAAGAAGACGACGAAGAGGAGTTAGGGTTCAGGCGAGGGAGCGGTCGCTGCGGGCAAAGGAGGAGAGAGATGACTAGGGTTGCGGCGGCGGCGGGGCACGGAATTCGAGGCATTAAATAGGCGGCTGGAACAGTGTTTCCGGATAGGTTTAGGGTTTCGGTTAGGGTTTCGGGTCTGGGTCGAGTTCACTTCGGATTCGACCCGACCCGTTATGGCTGGGTTTGGTTCGGTTGGGTTTAACAGCGGTTTGGTTTGGTTTATTTAAGAATAAACAGGGTTCAGTCAGGGTTTAATTAGGTTTAAATATACATTAGTTTTTAGGGCTTTAAAAATGCTTCTGGGGTCCAATAAATTCCCGGAAAATTACCCTATGTCCAGTTTTTCATTTTACACTAGAAAATATTATTTTTATAATATTTTAATATTAATTAAAATCATTTAAAAATCTTTTAATCACAAAATATCTTAGTTTTAATTCCAAAAATTACAGAAAATTGTGAGAAAATGTTTTAAAAATATTCTAAAAAATCAGGGTGATGACAGATATACTGGAGTACTGGACGAGGACGATCCGGAACCAACAGTAGGCAGTACCAGAGGAGCACTCTGTCTACCTTGGGACCTGCCGAACCCTCCGCTTTGTCCTGTCATACCTGATAACAACATATGATGAATAAAGAAATACACAAATATATAGTACATTCTACAGTCAAAATGTTATGCATATCTCACAGCATTCATAGCATTGTACAGTAAATAACTAGTGGTATCACAAGTCTAAATGGATAGTAGATTATATAGTCAAAATATAATACATATATTCGTCAAAATAGTATATTCTACAGTCAAAATATAGTTACATTCTACAGGCAAAATATTTTATTTTCAATAATCTTCAGAAAATTCATCTTGTTCGCCTTCCTCGTCCTCCTCTTCCTCTTCCTCCTCATCGTCTTCACTTTCATCTACTTCGTCTTCGTCTTCCTCTTCCTCTTTTGATAATTTTACATCTTCTACATTACTCGTGTAATGAGTAACTTCCGTTGAGTCCATATCTATAATATTTGTTACAAGAGGTAGCTCGTCCTCCTGATAAGCTATTTTGTCAATGTCAAAGGTATTTCTAGCTTTAGTCTTGCATACTGTCCACCAATCCGACCTCGCTGTCCCCCGTCTAGGATAAGTTATGAAGTACATGAGCTGAGCCTGACTTGATAGGATAAATGGTTCGTAGCCTTGATATCTACGCTTGTAGTTTATATCCACAAGGCCATGCTTGTCAATTTTCTATCCTTGATCTTGAATCGGATCGAACCATTCACACTTGAATAGCACGATATTAGCAGGTTCTGTGCCATAATTATATGCCAACTCCACAATCTCTCGTAAGATGCCAAAGAAATCATTGCCTGGATCGACGTCTTTGTAGTTCGAAGATTTGATACACAAATAACTGTTTTTCGTGGAGTGAAGATCCAGAAAGTTGTCTCTGATAGGAGCATTTGTTGACTTGAACTTGAACCCATTCACACAGAAACTTGACCGTATTTTAACGGCAATAATTAGTCCATTGGTTAGAGTTCTAATAGATTCAGTCTCGGGTGTTATTAGACGATCGACCTAAATACCAAAGTAGTGATAGTAAGTTATTTGTTTTGCAAGTGCAGAAATAAAAAGTAATTACCAAGAACCTTACATATGCACTCAACCAAAAAGAAAAATGGCATCTCATTTCTTGTTCTACTTCTTCGTCTGTTATGTAGGGTCTAACTGACCTCAACTCATCATTATATGTGCTGAAAAATAATGAAGCAACTGCTGATTAGTAGCATAATAGTAGGTTATACTATTACATTGAGGTGATGTAAACGTGGACGTATTAATTACTTACCCCTCTAGCTTCTCCACTTCATCCTTGTCGCAATTGAGTAATATATACAACTGAGCAGCCCTTAGCTCGTCGTCATTCAAATATCTTTTCTTTATTTTCCCCGAAGGCTTTTCGGACGCATTGAATACTTTGAGTATTGCATCATTAGATTCCTGATATTCGTCATTATTTCTCGGAGCTTTCGTTCTATTAGTAGCAACATGAGGTTTGAAATACGTCGAGCAAAAGTTTGTAATCTCCCTGAGAACATAAGCTTCACAAATAGAGCCCTCAACCCGTGCCTTATTTTTTACCTTTCTCTTTAGGTGATTCAGATGCCGCTCGAAGGGGTACATCCACCGATAACCGACAGGACCACCAACACGTGCCTCATAGGAAAGATGAATTGGCAAATGCTCCATAGAGTCGAAGAATCCAGGAGGAAACACCTTCTCGAGCTTACATAGTGTTACCGCAATATCCTTCTCTTACTTTTCTAGACGATCGACGAGCAACTTAGTAGAACAAAGATCTCTGAAGAATATGCTGAGCTCTGTCAATGGATCCCAAATGACCTGCGGTAAGAATTCCCGAAATGCAATCGAAATTAACCTCTCTATGAATACATGACAATCGTGGCTCTTCATACCCGCCAGTTTATTCTCCTTGAGGTCGACGCATCTTCTCAAGTTCGACACGTAGCCGTCTGAAAACTATAGACCCTGAATCCACCTACAAAGTCTCCCTTTATCCTCTTTATCCTCTTTTTTCAGAATTTATTTCATATAGAGACCCCTTGAGCAGTTGCTAGCTTAATAATATGCATTAATATAATCTAGAATTTTACTATGAGTATATATATATATATATATATATGTATATATATATATATATTAAAAGAATAATAAAAGAAAAAGAAAAGAAAAGAAAAGAAAAGAAAAACTATTAAATTACTATTCCTTACTATTACTACAAACTATTAGCAACCATGCAGCAAACAAAGGCCTTTTTGCTACCAACTTAGCAAACCCGCACCTTTGCTGCATATAGCAACAGAACCTTGTGAGCCGCCCCATGCAGCAAGCAAACCCGCACCCCACGTAAACCCACAGACCCGCGACTAAACCCCCCTTCTCTCTCTTATTCCTATATATATATATATATATATATATATATATATATATATATTATTTCATCTAAACCCTAAACCTAAAATCCAGACCCTTCCTCTTCCCATCTAGACCTAGAGAGCGCCACCACCGCAGCCGGAGAACCCCGCCAGGCCGTCCAAACAAACCCCGACGACCGCGACCCCGCGTACTACAGATTCCCACAGCGAGGTACCTGTGTTCCGGAGTTGTTTTTCATCGCCTCGCTCAACCAAACGCCACCCCGTCTTCACCGGTATGCTCACCCCTTAACCCTCTTCCATATCTGTGTGATAGTAGACCTCGAACAATGCGTAACCATAGGCAAAA
Organism: Iris macrosiphon; assembly: GCA_036927795.1. Lineage (NCBI taxonomy): Eukaryota > Viridiplantae > Streptophyta > Magnoliopsida > Asparagales > Iridaceae > Iris > Iris macrosiphon. The sequence goes on along the minus strand of JAYESA010000003.1, from coordinate 140,226,745 downwards.
ATAGAGCCAAAGTTGGCGGACATAGACCAAGATTCTGAGATCACAGAAAACTGCGGTGATCACCCATGTTTCCGAGTTCGTATCACCCACCACAGGGATCCGAATTCAATAATTCTTTTTGGTATGCGTAGACCACTTGACCTAGTTTAATTTCTCTTAAATAATCATAGATTATTAACTGCTGTAGACAGAATTAAATTCGTTGGAAAATCCCACGAACACACTTTTTCAGATTTCCAAAAGTTGTGAAACGGAGCGCGTCCCGCCAAACGGTACCGCCCCGTCGTGTACCAAGTGTACCACACGGTGCGCGTAACATAACCGGACACATAAAAGTTTATGGAAACTGATTCGGACGCGTGTGCGCGCCGAAATCAGCCCGTATCCGTGGACACACCCCGTGTCGTAACTTTTGTAGAAGTCGCACGCATTTTGTGCACGCTCGTCAGATTGCGACGAAACTTACGCCACTAGACTTGTGGTAATGCGCTGGTCCTGTAATCCAATTTTCACCCAATTCTGAGATAGTTGACCAAGTCGCCAATTGGTGGGCCCCACGGTTGACTTTTTGGGCGAAATTGTGTTCGGCCCATCAGAATCCACATTTGGACATACCGTTGGGTTCGTATTGATATCTAGAGTTTGTTTGACCTATAATTTGTTCCATTTAGAGGCTATTACCCTTGGCACATTTTTCGGTGCAAAGTGGGCCACAAGTGAACCCCACTTTTATCCGAAATTACCGTTTTTCCCCTGTATCCAAATTGGACGAAAGGGAAGTACTTTTTAGCTATTTTGCTTATTCTGGGAACGTTGGTGACATCTATTTCAGCATTCGGAGACATTCTTTCTGAGGCCATAGTTTCTGATCCTGTGTGCTTGACTTTTAGACAGTACACCTTGCAACTTTCTTACCAGGCAAGATACCTTGCCAAATTGTTTACAGTATTTTGTATGCTATTTATATTTTTGTATATTTATTGCATGTGTAGTTTCTTTCAGTCATTACTATATATATTAGATATGTTGACACACACATGGCACTTAGTATCATGAGAGGACAATCATTAGGTATATGGGCTTTAACCACTCTGGTAAACCGTAGTAACTAGCACGCACTATGGTGGTCGTGTCCGATGGTCGCTACCCCCACGGTATATCGATTGATGGAGTCACGAGGGTCGCTACCCCCGCGGTATGTCGGCTGATGGTATCCACCGACGTGTGTGTGAGTTATGAGATTTAGATCGAGTAGCCTACCCTTACCCATACGTCGAAAAGTTGTCCTCATTTGCATTCATATAGATTGTCTTGTACAGCGTACTTATATATTTTCAAACATTATGCATGTTTACTGTATTCAAATTGGCTTGCTTCTATGTATCTTGTTACGTCCCTCTGAGGATCTGGTCCCTTTTCAGGTGTATCTGTTCTTGAGTATTTGCAGGAGCGCAGATTTGGATGGTTATATATGTTTCGTAGATGTCTTCTCTTCGAGCCCGTGGTTGTTAGCTGGTATTCTTATACTGTGTTTATTGTGTTATACTTTTCCATTCGAGTTGGTAGTGGATTTGTTTCCATCCAACCATCATCTTTAGATACTTACATTGAGATCTAGTTTTATAGATACTGGTTATATATTTATATTTGATTTTCGTGGATGAGATTTAGATTATACCCTGTGACTTGTGACATATGTTTATACCACTTGTGGATTGATATTCATATTATAGCGTACGTGTGGATTTTGGTTTCCATATATTGGAGTTGCCATATCCATACGGCTGACATGCTTACGTGTCCTAGTCCTACGTACTTTTGGGACTGGGACGTGACACCAGAGACGCATAAAATGCATGGGGTCACGGACGCATAGAGACAGAGACGCATAGAACACATAGGGTCTGGGATGCATGGCCTCGTACAAGTAGCGATATACGCTTGTTAGAATTTATTATTAGTCTGACGAGAGCTTCTTATCTTTTAACATGTTCACGTCTTTTGAGGCATTCAGAAAATCCTTTTTGTCAGGATTCTGTATCATACATAATCTTTGTGTCAAGATGCCACGTCAGATCCATATGCAACTAATATTAGGGCGCCTGGATGCTGCTTTTTCTTGGCCGCATGGTCATTTTTGTGCCCTAATTTCTTCTGATTCGATTTTGGAGCACATGTTTGTTTGAGCGCATGGATCTAGATTTTCCATGCTTCTACAAGTTGGTTGGCAGAAAACTTAGTCACGTTGATGACAAGTTGGATGACAAATATAATTTATCAGATTATAACTATTGTGGATGATCTCTAGAGTGGGGGTATGACCAATATATCGAATACATGAGTAATTATCGAATGTGGCTTAGCGAGATAGAATTTTATTAGACCTTCATGAGGTGATGCAATTAAGTTGTTGGTTAATACAAATAAAAGTTGACCCTTATCAGAATAAATTTGATGAAAATATTGAGAGAATGACTCGAAAGGAAGATATCCTCAACATATTGGTGGAGTGATATTATCGATTATAAATTATTTGGGTAAAACTGGACATACGAATACATAACAGGAATATAAAAGAATTGAAAGCAAGGATCATGAACAATATACGAGTAAAGGTGATCGGTCAAAATTTGAGTTTTGGATTAGTTGCCCTGTCCCATAGATAAATTGGATGCATGTGAACTCGAGAATGATATAAAGATACAACTAGAGTATGATTATGATCTCAGAAGTTTGAAACAATATGTGTGAACAATTTGGATTCTTGAAATATTGGTGATTTACTTGATGGATATGGGAGTTGAGCATGTAGCTTTAGATTGACCTTGTCAGTTGGGGTAAGTCTAGAATGAACCTTTATTTGAGGTAGACCCTTAAGAAATTGATCGTGGGTAGATAAGACCTGATCCAGATTGTCAGAAATTTCCTTATAATGAGTTTGTCAGTGGTAGTGCATTATGGTTTGAGTTTGCCATAAGAGTTGGGTAGAAGTCCCTTAGATTGGTTGGATTACGGTTGGCCCTAAGAATAGAAATAAGAATGGTCCATTTAAGCTGTCTAGCATTAGATAAGTTGCCTATGAACACTAGGTTTAGCTTTCGGTATAGCTAACCATAGAGACTTAACCGAAGAGTAATGTCGGTTGTCGGAGACCCATAGGATGACCCTATTGATGTTGCATGGGTAATGTGGCATCGTTAGATTGGAAGAGAGTATTGCGAGTCAGCCTATGGGTAGCCTGTGTTTGGAAAGTTGGTTACGGGAATTGGAAATCAGTATTTCGGAATAGCAGGTCAGGTTGGAATGGTTAAACAGTTAAATGAGGAAATTTGGGAATTGACGGTTATAAAAGTTGGATTTGATTGCCTCGATCGGAATAGAATATCAGTAGTGGATTCGGTTGGTTGAATTTCTTGAAATACATTATTTTGGAATCAAGTTGGGATGAGGAATAAATTATAAAAAAAGAGGAAATCGTCGCTCGAGAATTCTGATAGAAATTTTATACGTTGAAAGAGAAACTTGACATATGATATGGCTAATGTGACTGTTGTACTGGACGGATTGTGATCAACGAACTATATTGAATTTTGGTGGCATGGATCGTGATATGATCAAAAAGGGAACTCTGGATTCATTAGAATTTGGACGTCGTTAATGTTGGAAAAAAGTTGCTAGAAGTTGAATGAAATAAATGGGATATTGAGGAACTATCGGAGCGATTATAAATACACTCGGGGTCATAATAAAGAGACAGTTGGTGGTATTATTAATGGGATTAATCAAAGTTGGATGAATCAAAACAAAGTAACGACAGGTCAAATTATTCATAAGAGATGAGAATGACGGAATTGGCATTGAAAGAATGAATATTGCAGTACGAAGTGATGGAAATTATGTTACAATCGATTTTTTTTTGTAATAAATAAATTATCATGCTTGGGTTAATGGCTAAACCTAGGCAGTCCCTGAGGATTTTATATTTTGGTGCGTTGAAAGATAGTGATTGTGACAATTAGTTATATAGAGGAATACTATGAACGAGATAAAAGAATTATGCATATGCTAAGATCGAAAGAATAATGGTGAATATTGAGAAGTGCTTAGACCAAAATTTGATTGCAATGTGTTGGAAGGATATCGATGGGATTGACCGAGTAAGTGTTGCAAGAACTTGGAGTTATGGAAAATCGATGTTAAAGAACATATTGGCCGAAAGTATTAAATTACCAGTAATGAGGAATAAAGTTATATTTATAACCGTTTGATTCTCTAACCATTCGCATTGGCTGAGTGCACAATGTTTTGGGGATGCCTGAAATATATGTACGAACCAGACGTAGTGGTGAACATAATTCAAATGGAGCTGTAGGAGAATATTGGTAAACTGTGGAACATGAACAAATTATTTGGAAAGAATGAGATGGTGGAATAGAACGAATAAGTATACAAAATTCCTAAATGAACAATATTGACAAGGGATTGGAACGGGATTTCGAACTATAGTTAGGCTTAAAATATTTTTGTTTGGTGACTTAAGTGATTTGGTGAATTGAGTTATTTCTTTAAGTTTCGAGGATGAAACTTTTTCTGAGTGGTATATTATGTAATGCCCCACTCCGCAAAGAGGCATTACGCTGGAATTTGATATGGATCAGACAGATAGGATATAAGTTGTACAAAAAATTGGGATGCTCGTTGTGATGGTGCAGCCGCTCTACTTGGCCGGAGGAAATATTTTATAGAGAATGGTTTAAGGGTATGATTATGCCAAGTTAGAAGACTGTGCATCGTGTCAGATCATTCTTGGAAGAATCGTAGGCGAATGTGGGATCGTGGCATGGAAACGATATTTGTATAAGTGAGTGGATCTGTCCTTTCTCATCTACTCCTCCATGCCCTAATAAAATGAATGAATGTTAGTGTTGCTTATTGAATTATATTTCTAATTGTTGCTCTAGTCCACATTATAATAATGATGCCTTTTATCCAATGTCGTTAGAACCAATGGAACATATGAATGATGACTGCTAATACTATTGACACAAGAATGCGGTAAATGTATACCTTACATGAGAAGTAATGCCTCGTAAATTAATTTACATGCTTGTAACACGGAAATAGGAACATCGAATATATGTCTAACAACAAGTGCATAAGTGCATAAGTGCACAGTAACTATGAAGAAAATATTTCATATATGAGTACAATTATGGTTTGGTACCACCGGGCCACGAGAAGGTATGTAAGTTGGGACCTGCGGGTCACCAACCGGAATAAGGAATGAGGATGGCTATAAGAACAATATATGTGTATGCTTTACTTATAATTCTTTACCATAAAATTTGTTCTTAAGATTTTATTTGCAGTCATTTCATGGTCATGGACAACTTGTGCACAAGGTTTGGTAAGTTTTCTCGAATGAGATGCACCGGAGCACTGAAATTGTTCGTCTTGGAAGGAAATATAGTACTTTGGTAGCACCGGGTATAAACGAGACATTCATTGGTGTCACGACCCGCACCCGAAAAATCGGGCATGAGTCGTGGGTACGTCCAGCCTACGCCGCAACATCGGTGGTAGAACGCTGTCTAGGTCTACTATCTAGCTAACAATCTCACACAACAATATATAGGTACCTGTCAAGATCTCAACTCCAACGGAGGAGCAATATCATAATGATAACACAAGTACTCAATCACGAATCTAAGCACGATAAGATAACACAAAAATCTACCAACTACAAAGTCTAAACAACTGCTGCTAAAATAACAACAACAACAACAATAATAATAATACAATATCCTGAATCATATACAATACAAGGTCTCAATCCAAAACCGGGGACAAACCCGGTGCTAAAAGCTAATCAAAACAACAACAGGTCCTAGTGATCCCGGCTACCAACCCGGAAATCACTCCTAAACTAGGGGGTCCCTGTCTGCACCATCGACAGGCTGAGGTCCATAAAACGTCGGACACCAATCCTCCAGATACTCTGGAAAAAATATGTCCAGTCAGGACTGGAGCAAGTACACCTCTAACAGCAGTTCCAGTTAAATGATAAAAACTATAAAACAGTTGTAGCAAGTAGCAAGGAGAATGAAATAAAGTATGAACAAGAAATATATACATATCACTGGTACATAAAGGTAAAGATGCATGAATATCAGAAGCAAGATAGTAATGACTGCAAGATACAAGAAATCTAAACTAAGATCAAGTGTGTGCACAAGAACATGTTGTGAGTCCAGCAAGAATACATGTAATGAGTCAAGTCCAGAAACTATAAGTGAGACCAGCAAGAAATGTAAGAGAGTCCAGACTAGAAAGAATAGACTCGTGTCTTTGAAATACCTGTTTTGACATGTAAACGGTTAGGGGTAAGTATGGCTCACCACACACACTGGGTGTGCGGCTGCTATCATTCCAGATTAGACCAGAGGGGGTGATTCCAGTAATTATAGTTGGGAATGTTTACATGTCTACTCGGGTATTTCCTCGCCCCGACTAGTACAAGTGAATCCAAGACCCGACACGTAAATCAAGTATGAATCCAGCCAGAAACATGAGTGATGCCTGTAGAGATGCCTGCAGGTGATGCCAGTAGGTGATTCCAGAATTGAGGCCAGAAACATGAAATACACGTGTCGCAAGTAAATGAATCCAGAAATACCAGTCCGTGTCGTGCCAGAAAATTAGTTGATACTTTACTAGAAGCTGAATCATAATAATCATCAGATAATGAAAACTATCAGAGAATGTACTTGCCTGACGTCCTGAGCAACTGGCGATCCGAACTGGTATCGCAAGGACCTATTGCGAAAAGCAAGGTTAAACAGGGTTCTAATGAGTTAAACAGATATAAAATAGCTAAAAACAAGCTTCTAGGGTTGTTCTAGGTCAATCAGGTCAGACCGGTGAAATCTGGGTCAAAAAGTCAAATGTGGGTCCAAAAAGTCAACTCTGGGTCAAATCTAGGTCAAAAGTTGACTTTGGCGGTCAACCGGGTCAACTACGGTCAACTCTAGGTCAAACTAGGGTGCCCCTATGTCATGCCCCAGTCCCAAAATACGTAGCACTAGGAATACGTAAGCATGCCAGCCGCATGGATTTGGCAACTCCAATATATGGAAACCATAACCCATACGTAGGCTGTAGTATGAATATAAACTCACATGTGGTATATATAATGTCACAAGTCACAGATATGCTAATCTCATCCACACAACAAGTCATAGGAAAGAAATACTAATCTAGAATAAGGAGTCTGAAATATCCAAAATAATAGTCGGGTGGAGACAAATCCACTACCAATGACTATATCAATACTAGAATGAGAGAGGAATATAAATCTCCAATATAAAAATAATATGAAGACAGAAGTGTATCAGCTAAAAGAATCCATCGCTCAGAAGATAAGACCTCCTCGGCAGAAAGGAATGCGTCAGGTCCAGGCCTGTACTCCTGCGGATACTCCTGATCGTCTATACCTGGCAAGGGACCAGGTCCTCAGAGGGACATAACAAGATACATAGAAGCAAGCCAATTTGAATACAGTGAACATGCATAATGTTTGAAAATAAATAAGTACGCTGTACAAGATAATCTATATAAATGCAATGAGGACAACTTTTCGACGTATGGGCAAGGGTAGGCTACTCGATCTAATCCTCACAACTCATACGCTCGTCAGTGGACATCATCAGCCGACATACCTCTGGGGTAGCGACCCTCGGACTCCATCAATCGACATACCTCGGGGGTAACGACCATCGGACACGACCACCATAGTGCGTGCTAGTGACTACGGTTTACCAGAGTGGTTAAAGCCCATACGTCTACTGATTGTCCTCTATGATGCTAAGTGTCAAGTGTGTGTCAACATATCTAATATATAGTAATGACTGAAAGAACTATACATGTAATAAATAAACAGAAATATACTAAGCATGCAAAATACTGTAAACAATTTGGCAAGGTATCTTGCCTGGCAAGAAAGCTGCAAAATGTAGTATCCCGATGTCAACACCAAGAGTCAGAAGCTACGGCTTCATAATGAACATCTCCGGATGCTGAAATAAACATCACCAACCTTCCCAGAATAAGCAAAATAGCTAAAAAGTACATCCTTTTCGTCCAATTTGGACACAGGGGCAAAACAGTAATTTCGGGTAAAAGTGGGATCCATGTGTGGCCCACTTTACACCGAAAAATATGCCAAGGATAACAGTCTCTAAATGGAATAAATTATAGGTCAAACAAACTCTAGATGTCAATACGAACCCAACGGTATATCCAAATGGGGATTCCGATGAGCCGGACACAATTTCGCCCAAAAAGTCAACTATAGGGCCCACCAATTGGCGACTTGGTCAACTGTCTCAGAATTGCGTGAAAATTGGGTCACAGGACCAGCGCGTTACCACGAGTCCAGTGGCGCAAGTTTCGTCCAAATCTAACAAGCGTGCACAAAATGCGCACGACTTTCACAAAAGTTACGATACGGGATGTGTTCGCGGATACGGGCTGATTCCGACGCACACACGCGTCCGAATCAGTTTCTACGAATTTTTACGTGTCCGGTTACGCTGCGCGCACCGTTCGGTATACTTGGTACACGACGGGGCGGTCCCGTTTGGCGGGGCGCGCTCCGTTTCATAACTTTTGGAAATCTGGAAAAAGTGGGTTCGTGGGGTTTTCCAACGAAATTAATTCTGTCTACAGCTGTTAATAATCTAGGATTATTTAACAAAAATTAAACTAGGTCAAGTGGTCTACGTATACCAAAAAGAATTATCGAATTCGGATCTCTGTGGTGGGAGATACGAACTCGGCAACATGGATGGTCACCGCAGTTTTTCGTGATCCCAGAATTTGGTCTGCTTGTGCCAACTTTGGAGCTATTTTTGCCTAGGGTTTCATGTTGTTTGAGGTCTACTAGCACACAGATATGGAAGAGGGTTAAGGGGTGAGTATACCGGTGAAGACGGGGCGGCGTTTTGTTGAGCGAGTCGACGGAAAACAACTCCGGAACGCAGGTACCTCGCTGTGGGAATCTGCAGTGCGCGGGGTCGCGGTCGTCGGGATTGGTTTGGACGGCCTGGCGGGGTTCTCCGGCTGCGGTGGCGGCGCTCTTTAGGTCTAGATGATAATAGGAGGGTCTGAAGGTTTAGGGTTTAGAGAGATAATGAATATATATATATATATATATATATATATATATATATATATATATATATATATATATATATATATATATATATATATATGAAAGGGAGAGAGAGAGAGAGAGAGGATTGGGTTTGAAGCCGCGTGGGGGTTCTACTTGCTGTGGTTGAGTTCTATTGGTTTTGCTAATGGGCTCACAAAAGAAAAGAAAAAAGCAGCGGGTGGCTGTAGCTAGGTGGGTTGGAGATGGAATGGTTTGCTGCTTATGAATGGTAATGGTTTGTAATAGTTAAGATTAGTTATTAGTATTATATTAGTTTATTTTCTTTTCCTTTCCTTTTCTTTTCTTTAGTACTTTCAATTAAATACATATAGTGCATATATATATATATATATTTGTATATATATATATATATATATATATATATATATATATATATATATTCATAAGAAAAATTCTAGATTATTATAATGCACACTATTAAGCTAGCAACTGCTCAATGGGTCTCCTTCATGAAATAAATTCCTAAAAATTCCTACTGGTCCCATAAATCCTCTAAGTGCCCCAACACAAAAAATAAAAATTAATAAAAATCTATTTCTCCTAATTAACACATAATTCCTATAATTAAATTCATAATTTATAAAAATAATAAATACGATTTTTAGAAATAGGGGTTTTACATTCTACCCAACTTACAAAAATTTCGTCCTCGAAATTGACACTAACCCATATTCATAATGATAGCTATAGCTATTACACTACATTGGTATCTAGCAGGACTCCTAAAACTCATGGTCTGTCATTCTAACACTTCCTCATCTATTGTCCATACACTATTCTATCATCCTCTAACTCATCTACACTACCCAACTTACAAAAATTCTACTAGTAGTCACATTCCTTGAAGCTATTGTCTAGGTTGTAAGGCAAATACATTTATTGGGTCGAGAATCTTGGGATACCTGTCTAGAATCTCATAACTATGACCTTTTCCCGTAACCGTCAAGTATCATAGTCTAATACTGCCACGCCACCTGGCCAGTATGGCTGCAAGTAATTCGACTACTCTACCATAATCGTCTGGCTGCAACTGTCGCTACCTCGCCAGCGATCTGTCATAGTTATCAGTTCGTAACAAGTGCCTTCAACTCTTTCCTAGGCATAGTCTAGGTTGTTAGGGAAGCACTTAAGGTCTTGACTAACTATTAGGGGTATGATCTATCTCAAATGATCTAACAATTTCTATTAGGCTACATGGTGCTACTTAAGGGTTAAACTAATAAAGAATACAGACATTGTTATAGTGCATATACATATTAAGAACTCATCCTTAGTTATCAAGCATTACTACACATTTATGTTTTAACTAACAAAATAAGGATAAGGTTGATATAAATCAACAATTCATAATGGCACGAAAGATACGACTATGATAGGAAGAGTTAAGCACGAGATAAGGAATGAATATAAAAGGAGAAGATGAGTCACCCAAGAGGGAGAGATAAGGATAGGGAAAGAATACTACTAATGCTACTCACGTCATCCATTAGCATCGCGTGTATGCCATCTGGGCAGAATAGAAATATATCCTCATAACTGCTAGACTACCATATATATAATTCTATATCTATTTGTGCATCTAAGATCTTGTGTCACAATGGGGTTATGAGTATGCAAAGACAATTATAACTAAAAGGTCGCACCTGTATCTACGGCATCCTGTGTCTGCTCTCCCATACTTGTCATAATGAGTGCTTGGCCTTGTCCTTGGTTGTTCAACTAGGGTCTAGTACCATCCATTTGTACAGACTGTAGAAGCAGTGATGGGTCCCTTTGGTCTTCTATACTTGAGGGTGTATGCGGTATTCCTGATTTAAATGCCATAGACCCCTGGTTCTGCTGAGGACATTCTCGGGCTTGATGGTGACTTGATCCACATACTATGCACAGTCCCAATCGACGATGATAATCTCTTAGAATATGACCTGTCCTACCATAATAGTGACAATTACGGAGCTCCTTGGTTGGATATGGTGCAGCACTATCTGGTTGTTGGCGTGTCAAAGGGTGTCTAATGGGTCCTCCTTGCTGTGTCCTTACTGGTCCCTGATAAATTCTCTGTTGAATTCTGTTTCCCTTGCTGATGGCCTCCTGGATCCTGGTGTCACGCCCCAGTCCCAAAATACCGAGGGATTGGACACGTGGCAATGGCCAGCAGTACGCACCGATGGACAACCCAATTTAATGGATCCATCAGGGCATGCTTAAGCTGTAGTCTAACAATAAATAGATCCAGTATTACAAGTCACAGTCTATACTAATCTCATCCACAACAGATAATCACAGATCAAATGCCAGAATAATGCAAATAGAAAATAAACTAGCATATCTCAACAAGAGTGTCTCGGGAAACAATCCGAGAATAAGTCTGTTACAATAAAGGAAATAGACATGAATAAAGTAACTGGAAATAGAAATATCTGAGTATGTAGAGCCAATACTCAGGAGAAGTCTTCGGGCACGATCTCGTCCTCAGATCCTGGTTCTGTCCCAATGTATGCACCTGTTCCTGCTTCTGCTAATGCTAATGCTCTGGTCCCGTAAACCTCGGGATAGATCTCGTCAGCTAATCCTGGGGACATAGTCCATTCCAGGTCCTCAGGGGACATAACAAGGTACAGATAATACAAGCCAAAATAAATGTAGTGCAGCAATAAATGAAACAATAGGGTAAACTTTATAACCAGTTAAGTGATATGCAAGTTGAGAGTTTTAGTCATACTCATGCTGAGACTACTACATGATCAGTGTCGAAGAAACCATAACAGTATTTTCTCGAAGGGCCAGTACGGTACCAAAGCTCTATGTCAGAGTCTAAGGCACTTCCATTAAAACATTATATATATATATAATTAGCCTTTTGTATGGTAAATCTTTCCCCACCCTATGTAATCTCACGTCACAGTTTCATAATGTCTCATGTCTATGTCACGCAAGATCAAGCTAATGCAACAAGTCAGAATAATTCTAAGCATGTAAACTGTATATGTCAGGCATATATATCCTACACAGAATCACCATGAATATCTCAGGAAGATTCCGTCATATGAAATAGTGTCAGGTGTCCTGGGTATAATGTACTTGATAATGCAAGTACGAGAATAATCGGGTCTCGGTATCCATGTCTAGATGACATTACACAACCCCGCGTACGGTGGTGGCACCCGACTATGAATCGGACGCTAAGTAAAGTCACACGGTCCTAGGTCAAGCATGAACCATAATATATATATATATATATATATATATATATATATATATATATATATATATATATATATATATATATATATAAGCCAAGGAGATAGGTAACAAAGACTGCAAGTTTTGGCGAGGTACACTTGCCTGGGGTTCTGGCTCCAATTGTAGCTCTGGCAGCAGTGGAATTTGCAGGCAGTACTCCGGTTGCTGAAATAAATATCACCATCAGATCCAGAAAATATTAATCAGCTAAAAATGCCTGTCCTTGAGTCCAATTTGAAGACAAGGGCAAAAATGATAATTTTGGGTCAAAGCGGGGTCCACATGTGGCCCGCTTAGCACCAAAAAACGTGTCAGGGTCAAAGGTCTCCAAATCTGTCCAACTTAGTGTCAACAGGTCAGGAACGATGATACGAACCCAACGGAACTTCCAGAATTGGATTCCGATGAGCCGTTCTCAAAATCGCCCGTCAAGTGGAGCCTGTGGGGCCCACGACACACGATTCTGTCAACGTTCTCAGAATTGAACCAAACTTGGGTCACAGGACCAGCGTATCGCTACGAGTCCGATGGCGCAAGTTTTGTTTCGATCTGACGTGTGTACACAAAGTTATGACGCGTTCCAGAAAGGGCGGATACGGGACGGTGTCTGCGGATACGCGTTGATTCCGGTGTGCACGCACATCCAAATCAACTTCTGCGAAATCCTGCACGTCCGTATCAACGACGCGCACGTATTGGTGAAGACCGCACGCGACCAAGTCGTCTCGTTTGGCGGGGCGTATCCAGTTCCGGGGTGAATCAGGGCGTTGTTTTTTCCTATTTTTGGATCGCGGTTCGCGATCGCCACAGGACGCGATGCCCCGAGCGGGTTGCACGGGCACCGAGAGGGTCACGCAGGGGTCACGACGCAACTGACGGAATCAAAAACGGGTAAACGAGCAGGAAGATACGTGTACCTGAACAGGGTTCGAAAAACCGGACTATTCCGTGTCCGACACGTGTCCGACACACACGTGTCTAGGGCTGAGTCGCTGGCGACCTAGGGTTAGGGTTCGGGGAATGTTGCCGGAGCCGAGGCGGAGGGGGCGGCCGGCCGAAGGCGGGCTGGGGAGCGGAGGCGGGCGTCGACGACGGCGGCGCTGTGTGGCACGGCGGGCCGGAGGGGGCTGCTCGAGGTGATGTGGAGAAGAATGAGGAGGAAGAGGAAGGGGAGGCCGGCGGCGAGGCTGCTGCGGGAAGGGGAGGCGGTGGCGCTGTGCGGCGGATGAGGGCGGCGGCACTGCGAGGTCAGGGAGGAGGCTAGGGCAGCGGCGGGGGTGGAATGGTTGGCCGGAGGGAGGAGAAATGAGGGGTTTTATAGGCTGCGGGCGGTGGGACGGGGCCGGGCAAGGCTGCGACGTGGCGGGGGAGGCGGAGCTCCTGGGGGCGTGGGCCAAGCGGAGCGGAGCGGGCGGGGCGACAGGGACGCGCGGGCGGCGAGGCGCGTGGCCGAGCGGAGCGCGGGTCGTGGGGGAGAGGGGCTCGCGGGTCGGGCGTGTTCGGGTCTGGCAGATCCGACCCGCCCCGATAGCCCATGGGCTGGGCTAGGGTTTTGGGCTTGGGCTGGGCTGGATTATTTTTAAATAAATAAAAATAATAATAAAAATAGGTAAATAATAATAAAAATAGTTTTGAGGTGATTAAAAATATGTCCGGGGCCCAATAAATTCCAGAAAAATTATCCTAAGTCCACTTTTTCATTTTACACCCAAAAATATTATTTTTATAATATTTTAATATATTTTAAAATCATTTAATTTTATTTAATGCCAAAAATACCTTGATTTTAATTAGCAAAAATTCTCGAAAAAATCCTAGAAAATTCCGGAACATTCGGTTTTTAAAATTTTAAAAAATCAGGGGGTTTACACCTAGCCTCTATCAATAAATCGGCATAAAAGATCCAGGACTGTGAGCTAGTGTAGTGCTGGAGCTCCCGAGTCAGCCCACGGTGAAACCTCTTAGCCTTCTCCAAGTCATTAGGTATTATGACTGTGCCATACTTACTGAGACGGCTAAACTCTGCGTCATACTCATCAACCGTCTTGTCCCCTTGCTCTAGATGGAGGAACTGATCGTACAATGCGTCCCTTACAGTATCCGAAAAATACTTCCTCTCAAAGCATTCCAAGAATTGTTTCCAAGTCTGACGCGTACCCAACTGGCCCTCCATTGATTCCCACCAGTGATGTGCGTTGCCTTCTAACTGAGTCCTTACTCCTATCAGCCATAGGTCAGAAGGTAATTGTGATGCCTCTAACAACTTCTTGGTATTGGCAATCCAGTTCGTGGTCTCCTCTGGACTCTCATTGCCCTTATATGGCTTAGGGCCCATCTGCACAAAGTCCTTGACGGAACCAACCCGAGCTTGTGGTACTGAAGCTAGTGCCTGGGTTGGTATAGGGGCTAGTGCATCCATTCTCTCCAGTGCTGCCAGAAATTCTAGCCTCTGCTCTGCTGGCTGTTGCCTCTGTTCCTGTATTATCATCTGAAAGAATTGGAACAGCTGTGCTTGGCCATCTTGCGGGGCAGATAAAGCTGGAAGGGTCCCATCAGGTATCGTGGAAGGAGTTAATGTAATTTGATTGCTAGTCAGTCCATCCGGTCCGGAAAGAAGAGGTGTTGTTGAGGTCACTCTTGGTGATTGGTCATCGTCCCCTGGAGACGTGTTGTCGCCGGTGGCGGCATGCCCATTATGCAAATTCATCTCTCTGCAAGAGATGGACGAAGGATTTAGAAGAGTACATGAATCAAGTAGGATGCAAGCACTTAAGTAGGATATGTTGGAAGGAAGGTAAGTTATAGTCAAGTGTGGATGAGATCTAAAATTCTAATCCTAGGTGCAGGCCCGCTCGGTACAGTTACGTAACCGAAACGACTAACTCGACCTGCATGGGCCACCACAAAAACATGTCACGCCCCAGTCCCAAAATACGTAGGACTAGGAACATGTAAGCATGCCAGCCGCATGGATATGGCAACTCCAATATATGGAAACAATAACCCATACGTACGCTGTAGTATAAAAATAAACTCACATGTGGTATATATAATGTCACAAGTCACAGATATGCTAATCTCATCCACACAACAAGTCATAGGAAAGAAATACTAATCTAGAATAAGGAGTCTAAAATATCCAAAATAATAGTCGGGTGGAGACAAATCCACTACCAATGACTATATCAATACTAGAATGAGAGAGGAGTATAAATCTCCAATATAAAAATAAAATGAAGACAGAAGTGTATCAGCTAAAAGAATCCATCGCTAGATAATCAACGATGCTCAGAAGGTAAGACCTCCTCGGCAGAAAGGAATGCGTCAGGTCCAGGCCCGTACTCCTGCGGATACTCCTGATCGTCTATACCTGGCAAGGGACCAGGTCCTCAGAGGGACATAACAAGATAAATAGAAGCAAGCCAATTTGAATACAGTGAACATATATAATGTTTAAAAATAAATAAGTACGCTGTACAATATAACCTATATAAATGCAATGAGGACAACTTTTCGACGTATGGGCAAGGGTAGGCTACTCGATCTAATCCTCACAACTCATACGCTCGTCAGTGGACATCATCAGCCGACATACCTCTGGGGTAGCGACCCTCGGACTCCATCAATCGACATACCTTGGGGGTAACGACCATCGGACACGACCACCATAGTGCGTGCTAGTGACTACGGTTTACTAGAGTGGTTAAAGCCCATACGCCTACTTATTATCCTCTATGATGCTAAGTGTCAAGTGTGTGTCAACATATCTAATATATAGTAATGACAGAAAGAACTACACATGCAATAAATAAACAAAAATATACTAAGCATGCAAAATACTGTAAACAATTTGGCAAGGTATCTTGCCTGGCAAGAAAGCTGCAAAATGTAGTATCCCGATGTCAACACCAAGAGTCAAAAGCTATGGCCTCAGAATGAACGTCTCCGGATGCTGAAATAAATATCACCAACCTTGCCAGAATAAGCAAAATAGCTAAAAAGCACTTTCTTTTCGTCTAATTTGGACACAGGGGCAAAACGGTAATTTCGGGTAAAAGTAGGATCCACGTGTGGCCCACTTTGCACCGAAAAATGTGCCAAGGGTAACAGTCTCTAAATGGGACAAATTATAGGTCAAACAAACTCTAGATGTTAATACGAACCCAACGGTATGTCCAAATGGGGATTCCGATGAGCCGGACACAATTTCGTCCAAAAAGTCAACTGTGGGGCCCGCCAATTGGTGACTTGGTCAACTGTTTCAAAATTGCGTGAAAATTGGGTCACAAGACCAGCGCGTTACCACGAGTCTAGTGGTGCAAGTTTCGTCACAATCTGACAAGCGTGCACAAAATGTGCGTGACTTCCATAAAAGTTGCGACACGGGATGTGTCCGCGGATACGGGCTAATTCCGGCGCGCACACGCTTCCGAATCAGTTTCTACGAATTTTTACGTGTCCGATTACGCTACACGCACCGTTCGGTTCACTTGGTACATGACGGGGCGGTCCCGTTTGGCGGGGCGCGCTCCGTTTCACAACTTTTAGAAATCTAGAAAAAGTGGGTTCGCAGGATTTTCCAACGAATTTAATTCTGTCTACAGCAGTTAATAATCTAGGGTTATTTAACAGAAATTAAACTAGGTCAAGTGGTCTACGCATACCAAAAAGAATTATCGAATTCGGATCTCTGTGGTGGAAGATACGAACTCGACAACATGGGTGGTCACCGCAGTTTTTTGCGATCCCAGAATTTGGTCTGCTTGCGCCAACTTTGGCGCTGTTTTCGCCTAGGGTTTCGTGTTGTTCGAGGTCTACTAGCACACAGATATGGAAGCGGGTTAAGGGGTGAGCATACCGGTAAAGATGGGGCGGCGTTTGGTTGAGCTAGTCGACGGAAAACAACTCCGGAACGCAGGTACCTCACTGTGGAAATCTGCAGTGCGCGGGGTCGCGGTCGTCGGGATTGGTTTGGACGGCCTGGCGGCGTTCTCCGGCTGCGGTGGTGGCGCTCTTTAGGTCTAGATGAGAAGAGGAGGGTCTGGAGGTTTAGGGTTTAGAGAGATAATAAATAAATATATATATATATATATATATATATATATATATATATATATATATATATATATATATATATATATATATATATATGAAAGGGAGAGAGAGAGAGAGGATTGGGTTTGAAGCCGCGTGGGGGTTCTACTTGCTGTGGTTGAGTTCTATTGGTTTTGCTAATGGGCTCACAAAAGAAAAAAGAAAAAGCAGCGGGTGGCTGTAGCTAGGTGGGTTGGAGATGGAATGGTTTGCTGCTTATGAATGGTAATGGTTTGTAATAGTTAAGATTAGTTATTAGTATTATATTAGTTTATTTTATTTTATTTTCCTTTTTTTTCTTTTCTTTAATACTTTCAATTAAATACATATAGTTCATATATATATATTTGTATATATATATATATATATATATATATATATATATATATATATATATATATATATACTCATAAGAAAAATTCTAGATTATAATAATGCACACTATTAAGCTAACAACTGCTAAAGGGGTCTCCTACATGAAATAAATTCCAAAAAAATTCTACTGGTCCCATAAATCCTCTAAGTGCCCCAACACCAAAAATAAAAATTAATAAAAATCTATTTCTCCTAATTAACACATAATTGCTATATTTAATTAAAAATAAATAAAAATAATAAAAATGATTTTTAGAAATAGGGGTTTTACACCCTAAAATTATATGTCAAAACTAGGTCATTAAGCTAATAAACCCTCAAACTCGCCTCATTGAGATACCGGGATACCCTCGGTATCCGATACCTCAACCTACGCTATACGCCCCGCCTATACCCTCTATAATATATACTAGCACGTATATATATATATATATATATATATATATATATATATATATATATAAAGTATCTCTAACCTCAATCCTAGGCTAAAACTCAATACCTTGCCACGACGCTCAAATACCTTGAGTATCTCAAGGTATTGAGATACTCAAGCCTTACCCCTCACTAACACTAGCTAGCTAACTAACTAACTATCTATAATATATACTTATATATACACTACTATATATAATATCAATATATATATATATATATATATATATATATATATATATATATATATATATATATATATATATATATATATATATATATATATCACACATACACATATACATATATTCACACATACACAAATGTATATATATATATCTATACTAATATCTATGTATCTATCTATCTATATATACATATATATATATATATATATATATATATATATACACTCATACACATATGAAAATGGGGGGATAAACAAGCTCGCGCGCGCGCACGCGCGCTGAAACCCGCCGCTGCTGCTGCTGCTACTGGCAGCTACTGCAGCTGCTGCTAACTGCTGCCGAGCGCTGCCAGCTGCAGCTGCTGCTGCTGCTGCTTCTGCTGCTTCTACTGGCAGCTACTGCTGCACGCCGCTGCTGCTGCTGCTCGCTGCTGCCGCGCGCTGTCGTGGCGCTGCGCGGCACTGCACGCTGCGAGCGCTGGCTGCGCTTCGCTGCTGCTGCACCTGATACACGCTGCTGCGCTGCTGCAGATGCCTGCTCTCGCTCACTCTCTCTAACACACACCAACACACACACACCTCGACACACACTAACACACACACACTGATACATCTATACACACATAGAGAAACCTATACACGCACACACACTTACATATATACAAACACACACACACACACACACACACACACACACATATATATACACACTAACACATATATATGTATATACACACACTCATACATATATATACAAACACATATATATAAATATACACACACACTCATACAAATATATAAACACATATCCACACTCACACTCACACATATACTCTCACACAAACACTCACACAACTCGACACAAATAAACATATATATATATATATACAAATACACATACACATATATATATATATAGAAATACACACACACACACACACACACACGCACATACACACACACACACACACACATATATATATATATATATATATATATATATATATATATATATATATATATATATATATATATATACACACACACACAAACATATAACTACACACGCCTACACAAACACAAACACAAACACAAACACCAACACACACTCAACCACACTCACCCCCACACACAAAAATACAAATATATATATATATATATATAAATATATACTCGAAAACTCTAATACACACTCTCCGAAGCTAAACCAACGCGCGCACAAGCCCGAAACCTAAAAACAAAGTCGAAATGGCCATTCGGTTATTTCGACGAACACGTGGTGTACGGTTCACAAAACCTCGTGAAACGCACACCAAACCTGCTCGGAATCGGCCCAAAATTTACCTACGAATTCTAATCGATGTCTAGATCCTAAAAAAATGCTAACTCTCCGATTCTAGGTCCGTGACAAAAACGCACACGCACATAGAACCTACGACGACGAAAACCCCCAAATCGCCCGAAATGCCCAAATCTCCGCGACACGATCTCATGTGTCCGAACGGGGACACCTACTTATCCTCAAGACACCCAAGCACGTCTACCTAGGTCCGTCTAACCTAGGGCAACACCAAAAATTGGGCCAATCTTATATTTCACCCAAAATTGACACAAAACCTAATGTCAAAGTCTCCAAACACATCCAAAAAAGCTCCAACTTTCTTCCACGGGTAGCCCTAAGGTCTAGGAAGGTTCTAAACTACTAATTACACTATATTAGAGTAATCACAAGGGGAAAATCAGAATTTACCTCTTAGGAGTTGGAATCCCAAGCCAAAGTCTCCAAAAAGCCCCAAATTCACCACACCAAGCTTCCAAGCTTCCAACCCAAGCTCCAACACTAAATCTAAGCTCTACACACGTAGGTTAGGAAAAATCAAGGGGTTAGGGTTTGCATAGATGGAAGAAAATAGAAGAAGGAAGAGAAAGAAGAGGGAAAAACTTACTTGGAATGAGAATTTGGAAGAAGAAAGAAGAAGAAAGGAGTGTAGAAGAAGAAGAAGAAGAAGAAGAAGAAGAAGAATAAGGAATGAAGAAGGGGGGGAGCTGCTGTCCAGGTCTGGAAAGGGTCGGCCAAGGGAAGTAATGTAGGTTTACATGAATGCAAAATGACTAAAACACCCTCTCCTTAAGTCATTCTAATTGGGATTTGGGTTTGGGGTTCCAAATACACTCTAATTAATCCCTAATCACTCTAACTAGCTAATTAAAATATAAATAACTATTCTAAGCCAATAAATAAGTCTAACAAGGGTGTTGGTTGGGTCGGACATGGGTCCACTAGGGTCTGACATGGGTCCAGGATAGCCAAAACACTAAAATAGCTAATAAAAAAATAATACAACCAACAATTAAATATTAATACAATTATTTATGATAAATACACAATTAACCAAATTAAAATAAAAAAAATATCCTGCTCTGGAAATGGGGTAGTGACAATTGGAGATTACAACCTCATGAATGGCATTTTGTATGCCCTTCAAATTCCTATATAGCATCTCTCTCGTGGTGTGAAATCACGTCACCAATGACCCTCATATAGTTAGGTTGCTACTGACGAGAACATTGTGCAGGCTTAATATACCAAGTAGAAATGATTTATATTACTTATTTTGTGGCTAATCCTTGTTTTGCAGGGATAAGAATAGCAGGCTGTCGGTAAGAATTGCCGATAGGCGATATACAATGTCTATCAAATATTTAATTTTATATGTTGATCCTATAACATATTTTAACTATGCTATTGATATCTTGATTACATTGAAATGAACCTAGTCCCTAATAGAAAGATCACTAAATTAATTTGCATGCTTCTCACATGATTACTTAGTGTCAGTTTAGGCGAGTGGGCTAGTTTATGTTCACCAGTATGCGATATGTACTGACCTACGTTTGTGGGCATTCCCAAAACTCAGCATTAGGGAGTGGATGGAACGGTTCTGAGGCATCAAAGCATTATTGGGGCGCATATAGGATCTTCTTCCAAATGGCGTATCTTTTGTTATAAAGGGCATAATGTATGGAGCATTATATTTTAGTTGTATCGGTAAGATTGTAATCCAAGACAACAAATATGAATGTAAGCCAATTGGCCAAGTATCAGTTGTATTTGAGAGCTTTGTAAATCTTTTATAAGCCATATACTCAATTATAATAATCAATAAAGTGAAGCTTTTTATTATATTCATTGTGACTTCAATTTATCTTCTTAATTCCGCTGCGATGTCGTTATTTCTGAAATATAGCATGCCTTGTCTATCTTCTTACCTTATAAAAGTAAAATCTAGGCTTGTACGGTATCACGTCTGTGGCTACTTTCGGTTCTTTAGAATCGGGGCATGACATCGGCTACGTGAGCCATGTCACAGCGACGTAACACCGCAAGGAAGCACAAGGCTTCATGCTGGATAGTATAGCACTACAAAGAGGATTGTGTCCCCATGCTACAGTGGTATGACACCAGGATGAGGTGTAGCCTCAGCTTTGGGCCATGTCATAGCGGCGTAGCACCGCAAGGAAGCGCAAGGCTTCATGTCAAGACTCTTTAAAAGAACTCACCTAGAGTTTTTGGAAAGTGATCTAGGCCATTTCTTGAGAGTAAGAATGTAGACACCCAATATACAAACAACGAAATCAGGCATGCACTGGGCCTTTAATGTGCAACCATAAGCACATTTGATGTCATTATGTGAGAGAAAGAATTGCAGATATGGTGTAAAATTCAAGGCTTAGTCAATTCTTGTATCAAACTGTTATTTGACCCATGTAGAAAGATTCAAGTCGTAAGCGACATATATCCTAATGCATGATGGGCAGTCACTATGGGGAAATCTCAACCTATATATTGAGATATGTGGGAGATTGTTCATATTTTTACCTTTGGACTAGTAAAAATAGTCCCATATTGGCTACACCAACAAGTAGGTATCTTTTATAATGATTTGCATGTGTCAAAGTGTGTACATGGGGTATGGTGGGGCACATATGGGTGCTATGTGGGAGTATTTTTCTAGAAGAAAAAATGATTAACTCCCCAAAGAAATTATTTATGCTTTTTGTCACTTTCGTGAGAAAATTCTTTTAGGGGCTAAGCCAGGAAGGGGCTTAGCAACTCAAACTCAAACTCGGGCTCAAGGGCGCAAAGTGGCAATTTGTTTCCGCACTTAGCACTTAGCAAGTCAGCATCGTCGTAAGGTGCTTGTGCAATTTTGTTGCGCACGTGCGCGTATTTTTCTATGCACGTTTGTGTGTAGCGTATTATGCACACGGTTGTGCACAACATATTGTGCGTGCGGTTGTGCGTGCGACTTTATGCTTGCGGCTTTGTATGCGCGGCTTTGTGTGCACGTTATGCTAAGCAATATTGTGCGCACGGGCATATTGTGTGCACACTTTCGCTGATTGCGGATTTAATCGGTTATGGAAAGTTTGGGTCATTAATTTGAATTCGATTTTTGTGGTATTTGAATTTATTTTGTTCCAATCTTTTTGTAAATGATTGGTGACCAGGATTAGGATTAGGGTTTTCACCCTACTCTATAAATACTCTCATCATGCACCTTTAAGAACTTACTTCAAAATTGAAAGACGTTGAGAGTTGTGGTTGTTGCTGCCATTGGAGTCCAAAGTAGTTCGTGTGAGTCCAGAAAGGAGGCGACAACGAGCATTTCAGAAGTTTTATGAGAACTTGCTAGTTCTTAGAAGCAGATCGTGTGCTTTGAGAAACGGTGATCTTTATCACCCCAGCAAGAAGAGATCTTTTCTTCCTCTTTTCCTTCCTCTTCTCTCTTTGTAACTCATTTTATCTCAATTGCAACTACATTTGCAAGAAAAAATGGAGTTTGTATTCTGATTATTGTAATCTTGCATGTGTAATCAGAAATATATATTATTGTTCTTCGTTAGAATCGAGTTCTTCAGAGGAAAAACTTGTTTGCGTGAACTGTAATGCCCCGCACCCGCACGGTGCATTACGCTGAGATTTTAAATAGAAGAGTATTGATCGAGTTAATTTTTGTGTGCAGGTTATGTGCAGAGTTCATCACGATCAGAATATTGCCTTGCAACGGACTGAGGCATGGGCGTCGAGCAATAGAATCAGTATCTTTGATCGGAGCAGTGCAGAGATAGCAGAATTTGAGCGATAGTATCATCTTCCTTAATCTGGTCGGGTTGTATGATTTGGTAAGCATGACCTGCTCGCATGGTCATACTAATTAAGTATATCATGCTTCGCATCGGCCACGGAGTCAAGGAATCGGCCGTATCGGCAAAGGCAGAGTGTTAGTCAGATTGAGATCAGGTGAACGGGCTATGTCCCTTCTCCTCTACTTCTTCTTGCCTAACAAATGGATATAACCTTGTATGTTAAGCACTTAGTATGGAACACAAGAATAAAAAACATCAGGACGTAAAACAGTATGTGCAGTTCAGTTTGCAGAGTTATTTCATTGGGAGCTTCGCACTGTGGCGTGCATAGAGTGTGCGTCATTCAGATAAATAGAATTTGTAGCTTGAGTTGAACATCATGATTGGAACATTGAAAATACTAACACGGGGTGTGCATCATGCACAAAGTAGCAAGTTCTATCGCTTCGTCAAGCGAAGCGTGCAGTTGTGGTTCGAAACCAGGTAACTGTGTTCGAGAGGATGTTGCACCCATGGAGCACTGTGTCGAGAAGTGGCATGGTGCCTTGTGGTGTAATTTGAGAACAGTAATATGTGGCGAGTAGATACGTAAATCTTTACTTATGTTTTAGTGTTGTGCTTGCGTCTTATAGTTATTCATCGTTGCATGGTCATGGACAACCTATTCACAAGGTTTAGAGATTCCTCGAACGGGATAGGCACCGGGGCACCGGGTTCCTTCGGCCTAGGAGGAATCATTGGAAATGCTGATTGAGCACGGTATAGCGAGACATACATCTTAGGTATTTTAACCTTCAGATGGATGGCACATCGTTTACTTCAACTTGTGTTTCGGTACGAGACATTTACGAGACTTACAATTGAGGCATTGCAACCAAATATACAGGAAGGATAACCCGCATTTGTTATATAACAATCCATTTTGGCTCGGCCAATGACCTTCATATATATAGGAGTAGATTTGATAGTGTATGTTTATGTGTGCATCGATGATGATAACAAGACTTAGATAGTGACGCGGTTGGATATGTTTCATATGTTTTAATTATGCGATTATAATATAACATGCTAGTGTGTTTACATGATTTCAATGCTCACATATGTAACATGCTTTATTGCTTTTGTATAGCATGCCATGAATGACTAGGAATCGATCTAAGTAATAACTAGCAAGGCTACCATATAATAATCGTTTGTATTCACATGATTACTTTGTGTTGGTTTAGGCGAGTGGGTTATCCTACTCACCAATACATGTCAAACCCCGATTTTGAAGAATCGAAAGTAGCCACGGACGTGATATCGTACAAGCCTAGATTGCACTTGTACAAGGAAAGAAGATAGATAAATGATGGTATATCTCAAAAATATCGATATTGCAGCAGAAATAAGCAGACAAATTAAAGTCACAATAGAATAGATTTAAAAGCATCTCTTTATTGATAATAATATTTGAGTACATGGCTTACAACAGACCGAGTAATAAGCCCGTTTGTAGGTCCTGTAATACCATGTGTCCTTCAACTAGCAATACGGTAGGTTTCGCTGTCCTCCTAGGCCGAACGATCTTGGTGTCCCAGTTAGCATCTCGTTCGATGAACCATAATTTTGCCTTGTGCACAGGCTGTTTGTAACCATGTAGATGCGTGAACAATTATCATAATATAATGCACAGTATAGAGAATATAAATAAATATTATTATCTTGAACATGCTCGCGAATTCACATTCTTATTTCTCAAATAGGTTGGTGACTAGCAGGTCCCAAATTTTACGGTGGCCTATGCAGGTCAAGGTCGAAACTAGTACAATATCGTAGTAGTGCTCAGACTTAGAGTACTGCTACGAACCTGCTTTAGGATATAGGATATAGGATGAGAGTATACTCAATCACAGCTAGGAACACTTCTGATTTATTACTTTTGATATCCTTATCAATCTGAATAATTGCTTTTTTTAAAATATTATTTTTCTTCTTTGATGTTATCATATCTTGCGCAATATTGATCCCTTTGTTTTGAATCTGTCTTTAGGATGCCTCGGAAGATCAGGTTTTATCGCTCGGGGGTATCTGCAGCTTCCTCAGCTACTTCCCAGCATGTTATTGAGAGGGAAACAGTCACTACTCTACTATCTCCAGCTCAGAGGGTCGCCTCACCGGTTCAGGTGGAGGTTTCTTGTCACGCCCAGTCCCAAAATACGTAGGACTAGGAACACGTAAGCATGCCAACCGTATGTATATGGCAACTCCAATATATGGATACCATAATACATACGTACGTTATAATATGAATAGTAACTCACATGTGGTATATATATAGTCACAAGTCACAGAAATACTATTCCCATCCACACAACAAGTCATAGAAAAAAAACTAAACTAGAATAATGAGTCTGAATAATCCAAAATAATAGTCGGGTGGAGACAAATCCACTACCAATGACTATATCAATACTAAAATGAGGGAGAAGGGTAAATCTCTAATATAAATAAGATGATGATATAAAGGTATCAGCGAAGCGATCCATCGCTAGAGATAATCAAAGATGCTCAGAAGGTAAGACCTCCTCGGAAGAGATAAGTAGTAAGTCCTGATCCGTGCTCCTGCGAATAGTCATGAACATCTATACCTAGAAAGGGACCAGGTCCTCAGAGGGACATAATAAGATACATAGAAGTATGCCAATTTGAATACAGTAAACATGCAATATAGACTTAGATAGATACATAGAAGCATGCCACTTTGCACCAAAAAGCGTGCCAGGGGTAAAGGTCTGTAAATGGGATAAAATTATAGGTCAAACAAACTCTAAATGTCAATACGGACTCAACGGTACGTCCAATTTTGGATTCCGGTGAGTCGAACACAAATTTGTCCAAAAAGTCAACCATAGGCCCCGCAAATAGGCGATTTGGTCAACTGTCTCAGAATTGCGTGAAACTTGGGTCACAAGACCAGTACGGTACCATGAGTCCAATGGCGTAAGTTTTGTCATATTCTGACGAGCGTACAACAAATGGTGCAAGATTTTATAAAAGTCGCGATACGAAAACTTTTTGCGGATACGGGTTGATTTCGAGGCGCACACGCGTTCGAATTAGTTTCTACGAAAGCCCATACGTCTGGACATACCATACGCTCCTTTTATTACAATTGGTACGCGATGGGGTAGTCCCGTTCGGCGGGGCGCACTCCGTATCACAAATTTTGGAAGTTAAAAAAGCAGGGTTTTAGTGATTTTTAAACCAATTTAACTCAGAATACAGCAACAAATTAAATATTGTAATTAACAGAAATTAATCTCGGTTAGGTGGTCTTTGCATAGCAAGAAGAAAAACTAAATTTGGATCTCTGTGATGGGAGATACGAGTCCTTAAATATGGGTGTTTATCGCAGTTTTCTGCGATTGAAAGTTGTTGTTTTTCTCCAACTTTGGCTTGGTTTTTGCCTAGGGTTACGTGTTGTTCGAAGTAAACTAATACACAGTATTGGAAGGGGGATAGGTCGTGAACATACCGGTGGAGTCGGGGTCGAGTTTGGTCGAGCGATGGCGCGAGAAATGAGGCGCGAACAGGGGTAAGTTGTTGTTCAGTACTCGCTGTCGCGGCGCGGGGTTGACGCAGATGTGCGGCGGGCGGTGGTGGCTCTGCGGCGGCAGTCTACGCTCCGACGGCGGCGGAGGCCTCAGGTCGGGAAGATGAAGATTAGAGTTTAGGGTTAGGGTTTTATAATGGGAGATTATATATATATAGGGGACGGGGGAAATACGTTGCGCAGGTGGGAATTTAGGCTGCTGCTATTGATGATTGCGGGTGCGGGTAGGGTTTAGCGGGTTAGGGTTTATTTAGGGTTAGGGTTTTATTAGTTTATAGGTTTTTCATTTAGATTTTATTTTTCTTTTATTCTTTTCTATTTTTATATTTCATTTCCTTTTCTTATTCTATTCTTTTTTTTCTATTCTTTTCTATTAATAAACTTTATATATATATATATATATATATATATATATATATATATATATATATATATATATATATATATATATATATATATATATATATATATATAATTCTAGAAATTTATATTAGCGCATACAATAAATCTATCAATCGTCCACATGGTCTCCTACATGAAATAAATTAAGGTAATATTACGCGTTGCTCCATAATTCTCTAAATTCACAATCACCTAGAAATAAAAAATCCAATAAATTATATTTCTTCTAATTAGCTAATAAATACTATAAATCAATTAAATAATTAATTAAATAATTAATATAGTTTTTAAAATGAGGAGTTTTACATTCTATCCAACTTATAAAAAATTTATCCTCGAAATTGACACTAACCCATATTCATAATAATCACTATAGCTTTTACACTGCATTGCTATCTAGCAGTGCTTCCTAAAAGTCATGGTCTGCCATTCTAATACTTCCTCATTTATTGTCCATACACTATTCTATTTCTAACTCATCTACACTACCCAACTTACAAGAATTTTACTAGTAATCAAAGTCTCTTGCGGCTATTGTCTAGGTTGTAACGAATTTATTTATTAGGTCGAGAATCTTGGGATACCTATCTGGAATCTCACAACCATGATTTTTCTTTGTAACTGTCAAGTATCATAGTCTAATACTGCCATGCCACCTGACTAGTATGTCTGCAAATACTTTGACTACTCTACTATAACGGTCTAGCTACAGCGGTCGCTACTTCGCCAACGAATTATCATAGTTGTCAGTTCGTAACCAGTGCCTTCAACTCTTTTCTAAGCTTAGTCTAAGTTTTTGGGCAACAACTAAGGTCTTGACTAACTTATAAAACTTTTAGAAGTATAAACTAATTCAACAATCCAACTAATTCCTATTAGACTAAGGGATGTTATACATGTTTTTAAAATAATAAGAGGATACAGATATTGCTATAGTGCATATACATAAGGGTTATCATTATGAACTTATCTTTTAGTTATTAATCATTTACTAAACCATTTATGTTTTAACTATCAAAATAAGGGTGAGGTTGAAGTAATTCAAATAATTCATAATGGCACGAAAGGATACGACTATGATAGGAAGAGTTAAGCAAGAGATAATGAATGGATATAGAAGAGAATATGAGCCACCCCAAGGGTGAGATGGTGATAGGGAAAGAATACTACTACTGCTACTCGCGTCATCTATTAGCATTGTATGTATGCCATCTGGGTAGAATATCAATAAATCCTCATAACTGCTAAACCACCATATATATAATTCTATGTCTACTATGCACCTAAGATCTCATGTCATAAAGGGGGTCATGAGTATGCAATGACAAATATAACTAAAGGTCGTACCTGTATCTACGACTTTCTGTACCTGCGCTCCCTTATTTGTCATCATGAGTGCTTGGCCTATGGGGTATATCTAGTACTCTCCGTATATCAAACTTATACTAAGCACGAACGTTCGTCTTTCTGAAATAGGGGAAGACGGAAAACAACAATAAAAATTTCAAGGAGGAGGTGATAGAATACAAGTACGGGATTCAAAGGGATTAGAGAATTCGAAAGGGAGTTGCCAAGGCAGTTGTGGATTAAAATCTTATTTTGGTAAATTCCTATTTGCATGTTCACATCAGAATAGTTATGTACCTGACATGATATGCTCTGACCAGTCTAGAGGACAAGTATATTCGTCTAACAAGTTGAGTCAACTATATCTCAATCCACGTAAAGTAGTTATACGAAGAGCGAACCAAGCGCACTAAGGTTGATCAGACCATAATGCACTGATTCTGATTTAGATAATGTATTAGTGTGGGCCCCCAATAATACATATGTCATGAATAAGCTCGATAAAAGAATAATCTTGTAAAACTAGGCTATAATAGCAGCATAAGTCGGGGTAGTACACAAAAATATAAGTACGCTTGATTATGATGGAGGAAGGTACAGAATAATTTAAGTTTACCAAGAAGATCGGTGTTGTGCCTCTACAGTTGCCATACTAATTTCTTGTCTAAGTCTAAAGTCAACCAAATGGGTGTATGGGCCTCTAAGTTCTACAGTCTAGGTAAACACTATCTTTTTATGCAAGTCTATAGTTGGTGTCATTCATTTATACTTCATTAATTGGTCAGAAGGACTATGTGTTACTAGGTTATGAGGCATACTACCAAACTTACAAGAATTTAACTAATAGTGTTATTGAATACTAGAGTGTATATACCTAGTACAAGTCATCTTCCTAACCCCTATCAAGCACGAGAGAAGATTAACGTTAAGAAGGGATCAAGCAAGATGCAATGCAAGCAATCAAATGAGCATGCAAAATAAAATCAAGGGAGGTGATAATTAAGTGGATTAGATCCTATATTCTAATCCTATGTACAGCCTTGCTCGGTACAGTGACGTAACCGAGACAATATGCTCTCGACCTGCATGGGCCACCACAAAAACATGTCACGCCCCAGTCCCAAAATACGTAGGACTAGGAACACGTAAGCATGCCAGCCGTATGTATATGACAACTCCAATATATGGATACCATAATACATATGTACGCTGTAATATGAATATTAACTCACATGTGGTATATATATAGTCACAAGTCACAGAAATACTAATCTTATTCACACAACAAGTCATAGAAAAAAAAAACTAAACTAGAATAATGAGTCTGAATAATCCAAAGTAATAGTCGGGTAGAGACAAATCCACTACCAATGACTATATCAATACTAAAATGAGGGAGAAGGGTAAATCTCCAATATAAATAATATGATGATATAAAGGTATCAGCGAAGCGATCCATCGCTAGAGATAATCAAAGATGCTCAGAAGGTAAGACCTCCTCGGAAGAGATAAGTAGTAAGTCCTGATCCATGCTCCTGCGAATAGTCATGAACATCTACACCTAGAAAGGGACCAGGTCCTCAGAGGGACATAACAAGATACATAGAAGCATGCCAATTTGAATACAGTAAACATGCAATATAAATAGAAAATATATAAGTACGTTATACAAGACAATCTATATGAATGCATAATGAGGACAACTTTTCGACGTATGGGCATGG
Source organism: Iris macrosiphon (assembly GCA_036927795.1). Lineage (NCBI taxonomy): Eukaryota > Viridiplantae > Streptophyta > Magnoliopsida > Asparagales > Iridaceae > Iris > Iris macrosiphon. The sequence continues at coordinate 140,195,957 of JAYESA010000003.1, read as the reverse complement.
GTAGGCTACTCTATCTAATCTCACAACTCACACACACGTCAGGAACATCATCAGCCGACATACCGCGGGGGTAGCGACCTTCGTGACACCATCAGCCAACATACCACGGGGGTAGCGACCATCGGACACGACTACCATAGTGCGTGCTTGTTACTACGGTTTACCAGAGTGGTTATAGCCCATACGCCTACTGATTGTCCTCCCCTCCCATGATACTATGTGTCAAGTGTGTGTCAACATATATATATATATATATATATATATATATATATATATATATATATATATATATACTTATGACTGAAAGAAAATGCACATGTAATAAATATACAGAATTATAATAAGCATGCAAAGTACTGTAAGCAATTTGGCAAGGTATCTTGCCTGACAAGAGAGCTGCAAAGTGTAACGTCCAGAAGTCAAGCACACAGGATCAGAAGCTACGGCCTCAGAATGAACGTCTCTGGATGCTGAAATAAATATCACCAACATTTCCAGCATAAGCGATAGAGGTAGAAAATACTACCCCTTCGTCCAATTTGGACACAGGGGCAAAACGGTAATTTCGGGTTAAAGCGGGTCCACATGTGGGCCACTTTACACCGAAAAGTGTTCCAGGGGTAAAGGTATCTAAATGGGACAAAATTATAGGTCAAACAAACTCTAAATGTCAATACGAACTCAACGGTATGTCCAATTTTGGATTCCGGTGGGCCGAACACAATTTTGCCCAAAAAGTCAATCGAGGGGCCCACAAATAGGCGATTTGGTCAACTCTCATAATTGCGTGAAACTTGGGTCACAGGACCAGCGCAGTACCACGAGTCCAATGGTGCAAGTTTTGTCGCATTCTGACGAGCGTACAACAAATGGTACGAGATTTTGTAAAAGTCGCGATACGGGGACTTTTTGCGAATACTGGTTGATTCCGACGCGCACACGCGTCCGAATCAGTTTCTGCGAAAGCCCACACGTCTGGACATACCATATGCGCCTTTCGGTGCAATTGGTACGCGATGGGGCGGTCCCGTTCGGCGGAGCGCGCTCCGTATCACAAATTTTTGAAGTTAAAAAAGCAGGTTTTTAGTGATTTTTAAACCGATTTAACTCAGCATACAGCAACATATAAAATATTGTAATTGACAGGAATTAATCTCGGTTAGGTGGTCTTCGCATAGCAAGAAGAAAAACTAAATTTGGATCTCGGTGGTGGAAGATACGAGTCCTTAAACATGGGTGTTTACCGCAGTTTTGTGCAATTGAAAGTTGTCATTTTTTCCAACTTTGGCTTGGTTTTCTCCTAGGGGTACGCGTTGTTCGAAGTAAACTAATACACAGTATTGGAAGGGGATAGGTCGTGAACATACCGGTGAAGGCTGGCTAAGTTGTTGTTCAGTACTTGTCATGCCCCGGTTCCATAGGTAAGGAACCGAGTCACGTGGCAATGGCCAGCAACGCACTTCGGCGGGCATCCCAATCTATTGGGCCCGTCGGAGTGCACCTAAGCTGTAAAGTACAATGAATAACCCATCACATAACACATAAATAGTCCATCTAAATCTCATCCACAGGCAACAAATATAAGAGCACATAGAGGTAATCACAACAACTAATGTGTAGAAAGGGAATGTCCAAGATAAAGTATCAAGTACAAATACTAGAGTAGTCACACGGGAACAGATCCGCTAGTACAAAATACTGGAATAAAAGTAAGCAATAAGATAACTTGGAATGGCATCTGGTAAGTAGATAATGATACCGTACCAAGGAAAGAGTCACTACCAGCGATCAGGCAAAGTCCTCAGGAATGACCTCGTCCTCGGCAGTGGGTACAGCTGCTGGATACGTACCCGGACCGTACTCCTCCGGGTAATTCTCGTCGCCTAAACCTGGAAGGGAACCAGGTCCTCAGAGGGACGTAATAAGGTACAAAAATACAGCATGCCAAGTAAACAGAAAGTAAAAGTGCAACGACATGGTACTTTTTCATAACCAAACAAGTGTGATACAGTTTAAAGACAATGTTCGACGCATGGGCTATCCAAAATAAAATCGTAGCTCCGGACACGGAAATACACGGGACGTACCGCAGCTCCAGGCAAAGAGTCACACGGGTGATACCACTACAATAGATACAGGATTACTACATAAATACTATATAAATATATATAAGCGCGTGCAGAGGAGCCCAAACGTCTAGTAACTGTCTTCCCCTTCCCAAGCGGTCAACGATTGTGCGCTAAAACTGAACCTCTATCTAACAGTCTCAACACGCAGAAATACTCAACAGACACGACCCTAAGGTCGTCTCAGTCTCTGATCATGATGTCAGTATCAGGATACAGGAGTCTGGCACGATCACAGTATATGAGTGTGTCATGGGGTGTCGATATACTCAGGTACGTACATCGAGGTGCTACAAAATATCTAACAATTATTCTAAGACGTTACGACGAACGTCTGCACCCGGTTGTGATCCGGACGTGAAGTATCGAACGTCAACATAAATACATGCGCAATATACATAACGAAACAATAAATATCTGTAAACTAAAATACAGGGTGACAAGGTACACTTGCCTGCGTACGACTGCTGATAACGGGGTTCCGGTACCACGTCCAAGTCCTCAGATACCGCAGTACCTAGAGATTAGATAGAAACCAAAATCAATAATCTATTCCACGACAAACAGGGATGCGACACACATCTATACCTAAGCTCAGTCTCAATCTCAAATAATTAACTAATATTTCACAGTCCTCAATCTCTGACTCATGATCCGATATAATACCTATTTCAAAATCAATCACCTGCCCCCAAAGTCCATCAACCTTTTAATTATTATTTTATTTTCAGTAATAGTTTTAAAACAGCTAAACAACAATAGCCAATGCGTGTTTAATAATTAGGATAACCGTCTCATATGGCATTAACATCCAACCTCATTTTATATCCCAATTTCCATCCTCGCATGCATGTATTTCATATCCTCAATCAATTTCTATTTAAACCGTAAATATTTGATTTAGCATTTATTTTTCAACCATGCATAATATTCATAACCTCTAATTGAAATCAAACCCTAAACTCACCATTAATCTTAATCTTATATCATCATCACATGCTCATCTATACTACACTACATCAACACAACCATTATTTAAACACAACCTACAAAAATATATATATATCAAGAACCCTAACCTTAAACACATTATGTTAAAAAACCTAACTAAACACCTAATAAAACAATAACAAAGAGAGGGGGAGGGAGTCATATACCTTGACGGCGAGGTGGTTATGATGCTGGAGGTGGTGGTGGAGTAGTCGATGGTCGCCGGAGGGAGACGTTGCCGGAGATGCTCAGGTGGTGGCGGTGATGGTGATGCAATGGTGGTGGTTGGTCGAAGTGTAGAGGGTTACAGTGGTCGGACAGGGTGGTGGATAGAAGCGGGTTGGACTGAGGTCGAGGGGGCTTGGCCGGACTGGACTCGCCGGAGTTGCAGGCTCGAGCGGCGAAGTCGAGGAGAATGGGGAGCAGTGAAGTCGGGGGGATGGGTCGACGTCGAAGAGCAGCGGGGCTGCGGCTGCACTGTCGTCGAAGAGCAGCTGCACAGGCCGGAGTCGGGGTGCGGCGCTGCACTATCGTCGATGAGCAGGTTGCACAGACCAGAGTCGGGGTACGGCACTGCACTGTCGTCGGAGGGCAGCGGGATACGGTGGTGACCGCAGTAGGCCGGAGTCAGTGGCCAGTCGGCCGGAGAGAGGCTGGGTTTGGAAATAGGGTTGATGAAGGAGAAGAGAGGAAGAAGAAGAAGGAAGAAATAAATAAGTATGGTGGCTCGGTTTCCAAAGTGGAGGAGGGAGGAGAGAGAGAGGAGGGAGTGGTTTTCAATGCCTAGGGATTAGGGCCTGCATTGGGGAGAGGGGAAAAGGATACTTTATAGGGGTTGGTGTGGAGGATGGAGGGTTGTGATGCTCCCAATTCAAATAGAGGGTGGGGATTCTACATGAAGGCTTAGGTTTTCTTTATGCAAAGGAAGGGGGAGAATGTTGACTACGGTCAAAGAAGGGTAGGCTCTCCATTTGGCCTTGGCCAATGAGGTGAGGACACCTAATTCAATAATTGCAACTAAGTCCCTTAAATTTGGGTAATTGCACAAACACATAAAATGATACAAAAATTATGGGGAAAATTGTGTTTGGTATTTTGTATGGTGAGGGGGGTTGTGTGTTTGGCATGGACTTAATTAAATGGGCATTGGGATTAATTGGGGATTAAAATAGGATTAGTCAAAATTGGTATCCCTGATTTAAATAGAATTAAAGTGTCCCGCGCTTTTAAATTAAATGGAGACACTTGGGGTCAAAATTTAGAAATGACGCAAGGTCAAAAATGGTGGGGGCTTGGAGTCAGTCTTGGACCCTTTAGTTGGTCCGGCTCAACGGGTTAAGTTGGTATCTCAAAATTGAGGGTAACGACACAGGTGTCCGACATGTAATTAAATTATGGGATTTAGGATACGGGAGATTGTGCAATAATTTAAAGCACAACGGATTTGATTTTTGTGTGACAGAAAAGTCCAGTGCCTAAATTGGCGAGTCAAGTCAGAAGTACAATAGTCCGATAGAATTTATGGACTGATATTGGGCTCTGAATAATTTAGCAATGGTAGGGCGCGCCAAGGGTTTAATTAATAAATAACAGACATATGCAACTCTATTCTAAACCTCAAACATCTGCTGCTAAACCAAAATTTTCCAATCTATACCTGACTATCTATAGAATTAATTGAGGGAGTTTACAGTACTCGCTGTCGCGGCGCGGGGTTGACGCGGATGTGCGGCGGGCGGCGGCAGCTCTGCGGCGACGGTCTGAACTCCGGCGGTGGCGGCGGCCTCAGGTCGGGGAGATGAAGATTAGAGTTTAGTGTTAGGGTTTTATAATGGAAGATTATATATATATAGGGGGTGGGGGAAATACGCTGCGTGGGTGGGAATTTAGGCTGCTGCTGCTGATGATTGCGGGTGCGGGTAGGGCTTAGTGGGTTAGGGTTTATTTAGGGTTAGGGTTTTATTAGTTTATAGGTTTTTCATTTAGATTTTCTTTTTCTTTTATTCTTTTCTATTTACATATTTTATTTCTTTTTCTTATTCTATTCTTTTTTTTCTATTCTTTTCTATTAATAAACTTTATATATATATATATATATATATATATATATATATATATATATATATATATATATATATATATATATATATATATATATATATAAAATTCTAGAAATTTATATTAGTGCATATAATAAATCTATCAATCGTCCACAGGGTCTCCTACATGAAATAAATTAAGGTAAAATTATGCGTTGCTCCATAATTCTCTAAATGCACAATCACCTAGAAATAAAAATCCAATAAATTCTATTTCTTCTAATTAGATAATAAATACTATAAATCAATTAAATAACTAATTAATTAATATGGTTTTTAAAATTAGGGGTTTTATATTTCTGCCATAGCTTTTGTGGGAGCTCCACCTCCAATTCCAAGGAATATTCCATCAGTCACGGAGGATCTTCCACCCCCACCACCCATGCCAGCAGACGGGACGCAGATGTTTGCTATATTCTAGAAGATGATGGCAGCAGCAGAGACAGACATATATTCTACGTCAGGACGTCGAGAGTGCGCACCAATTAGCACTAGCAGCTGTAGAGAAGGTAGAGGTTTTCCAGCCGCAGATAGTACTGCCTTATCCTGTCCCGCACCAACCGAGGCCAGGTACCATCATTAACTTCAAGAGGATGGGACCCAAGGACTTTCGGGGCATAGAAGGAATCATATACGCCGATGGTTGGATCGAGGAAGTAGAGAGGATCCTGAGGCTAGCATAGATTCCAGAGAGCCAACAGGTGGAGGCAGCGGGCAGCCAGATGTTCAATATTGTTCTGACATAGTTCCGTACGGACCCGAGGATCGTAGTGCCAGGTTTGACTTGGGGAGCTTTTAAAGAGCTTTTCAAGGAGAATTTCTTTTCGGACGTGGCTCTGAGTGCCGTAGAGATCCAGTTCTAGGATCTCGTCTAAGGGAGCATGACGGTGGACAAGTACGACGCGGAGTTCTACAGATTGGAAAGATTTATAGAGCTGCGGAACCCCCTTGTGAGAGCGAGAAAGTTCCTAAAGGGATTGATCATAGAGGTCAAATCTCTTACCAGGGGTGATCGCACTATGACATTCAAGGATATGCTGATGGATGCTCAGATATCGAAGGATGACTTGGAGCTCAAGACTAAGAGGGGAAGAGACGTATTTGGAGGAGCTAGCAGCAGTACAGGTCTAGCTAAATAACCCTATTTCCAGCAGCATAGGACTTTCCAACAGTTACAGGCTCCAGTTCAAGCACCAGTTTAGTAGGTGCCACAGCAGCAGCAGAGACGGATTCAGCAGACTCCCACATGTCACTTCTGTAAGAAGGCAGGCCATATCTGGGAGGTCTGTAGGATGAGATTGGGAGTGTGCTTCTATTCTGGCACAAAGGGACAACAGATGAGGGATTGTCCCATATCTGCTCTCGTGCAGCTCAGAGAGCAGCTCCAGTTCATAGAGCACCAGCGAGGCCACCTGCGGGTCAGCAAAGAGGACCTCCATTGCAGACACAGCAGTAGAGGTTTGTGCAGTACCAACAACAGCAGAGAGGTTCGCAGCAGAGGCGAGCATTCGCCATAACAGTCGAGGAAATTGAGCCAGTAGGAGATGTTATATCAGGTTCAGTTCTTCTTAATTCTATTCCAGCTTATGCTTTATTTGATTTTGGTGCTTCCCATTCTTTTGTACCTGTATCATTTGCTCTTAAGCATCATTTAAAGGGTGAACCTTTAGCTAAGACTTGCAAGATCATGACTGAGGAAGGCATTATCCTGGTCAGTGATGTTTGCAAGGATCGAAGAGTTACACTGGGAGGCCGAAAGTTGAGTGTGTGCTTACTAGTAATGCCACTTCCAAACTACGATATTGTACTCGGGGTGGATTGGTTGCATATGCACCATGCTAGTATAGATTATCGTGGAGGCAGAGTTTTATTTAGACCGCCAGGAGAGCCAGAGTTTGAGATTGCCAGATGAGCAGAGGAGCAGCGGAGCAGAGCGATGATACCTTATGTGGAGCCATTGTGGAAGAGAAGAAGTTGCCACATCAGTTGATAGCAGAGTTCATGGATATTTTTTTGGAGGAGTTGTCGGGTTTGTCCCCAGACCGAGATATTGAGTTCTCTATATATTTGGTGCCAGGCGCAGAGCCAATATCTCAGCACGTCTATAAAATCAACAACAGTGAACTGGTAGAATTGAAGAATCAGGTGGATGAGTTGCAGGACAAAGGTTTCATTCGATCTAGTTCATCACCGTGGGGTACTCCGGTACTGTTCGTACCTAAGAAGGATGGGCCGGTACACATGTTTATCGACTACAGGGCTCTGAACAACCTCACTATCAAGAATAAATACCTACTGCCGAGGATAGATAATATCTTCGATCAGTTGAGCGGAGCGAAGGTATTCTCGAAGATAGACTTGAGGTCAGGCTACCACCAGGTGAAAGTGAAGAAGAAAGATATTTTGAGGACTTCACTATTGCCTATGATGGATCATTGTGGTACGGTACCAGACTATGTGTGCCGAGTGGGGAGTTGCGCGAGAAGGTTCTCCAGGAGGCGCATCGATCTCAGTACTCTATTCATCCAGGTGCCATCAAGATGTATAGGGATCTGAGGGAGCATGTATGGTGGTATGGTATGAAGCGGGAGGTGGCGTACTTCGTATCCAGATATTTAGTATGCTAGCAGGTAAAGGCAGAGAGGCAGAGTCCAGGTGGATTACTTCAGCCTTTACTCATTCCAGAGTGGGAATTAGAGCATGTTACTATAGATTTTATTTCGGGGCTACCAAGTTCTTCACGAGGTAAAGACACGATTTGGGTCATCGTAGACAGGTTGACCAAATCGGCCCACTTCTTATCATTCAAAGTGGGTACGTCTATGGAGAAGCTAGCAGAGATGTATGTGAGACAGATTATCAAATTGCATGGAGTTCATGTGAGCATAGTCTCGGATCGGGATAGTCGCTTTATATCCCACTTATGGAGGAGTTTGCAGGCTAGCTTGGGTACCCAGCTCAAGTTTAGTATCGCATATCACCCCCAGACGGACGGACAATCGAAGAGGACTGTTTAGACTCTCGAGGATATGCTTTACACTTATGTTTTGGATTTCATAGGCTCTTGGGAAGATTATCTTAACCTGGTAGAGTTTGCTTACAACAACAGCTACCATGCAAGTATTAAGATATCACCATTCGAGGCTTTATATGGACGGAGATATCGTACTCCTTTATCTTGGGATAATATTGGTGAGAGAGCCTTGTTAGGACCGGAGATGATTGCGGATGCAGCTGAGAAGGTGAAGCTCATCAAAGATAGACTTTGGGTGGCGCAGGACAGACAGCGGCATTGGGCTGATAGCCGTCGAAGACCATTTGAGTTTGAAGTATAGGTTTTGTTTGTATTGCATGTGATTGCTTTATTTTAGGTTGGGTGTTAAGGCTGTATTTTTTTCTAGGTTGGCGATTTGGTGTTCTTGCGAATTTTTCTGATACGGGGTACAATTCGCTTTGGTGGAGGCAAAAAGCTTAGTCCATGATATATCAGACCCTTCAGTATTATTGCAAGGGTCGATTTATTGGCCTACAGGATAGACTTGTCGCCTGCACTAAAGGGAGTGCATGATGTGTTCCATGTGTCACAGCTAAGATAATACATGGTAGATCCTAGTCACGTATTGGATCACTCGGAGATCGAGGTGGGTCCGACTCTCAGCTACCCAGAACAGCCAGTGGAGATTCTGGATGGCAAGGAGAAGGTGCTGCAAAACCAGACGATTCCCTTGGTACACGTTGCATAGAGGCATCACTCTTCAGAAGAGTCTACTAGGTAGAGGGAAGTCGAGATGCGTGAGAGATACCCTTATATGTTTAAGCCGTGAGGTATCGTTCTTCTCTCTTGTATGATTGCTTGTTGTAGTGTTAGTTCTTCCTTAAATTTTGAGAACAAAATTTTTCTAAGGAGGGTAGACTTGTCACTACCACATTTCTAGATGAGAGTATTTTTGTCATTAGCATATTTACTATTTAGTGATTGAATATTTATATATGGGCTACTAATTAATTATATGGTGTTGTGATATTTATTTATTTTTTATTGGGCTAGCCTATTATTATTTAGACTTGTCATTAGTGGACCCATTAGTTTATCATGACACATTGAGCCCAACATTGGACTAGGCCTAATTAGACTATTCCATTATTAAGTAAAGAGATTACATTAATTCATAAAGAACTAGAACCTTCCTAATATAGCCTTCCTAATTAAATCTCTTAACTAACTAGTGGGGGTATTGTAGTCATTATGAATTACTTAGAGAAGGGGTAGAGGGGGTGGCCATATGAGAAGGGAACACGCTCTCACCTCTTATTAGTTTATTCCAAATTTAGATCCCCAATTTAGTTCTTCCCCAAATTACTTCATTCTTCCACCAAATTCACTCAATTCACTCTCATTCCCTCTCAATTTTTATTAATTAAGAAGCATTGGAGCTTGGATTGCAAGGAGCACTTGGAGAATAAGGAATTAGCAAGGTGCTTTTGTCTGGATCATGTCAATTTGAGTGATTCATTGGAAATCCATCTCCCAATAGGTAAATTCTGAATTCCTTTCATAATTTGACTCTAATTCATGCATTTGACCATTAGAAAATCTATATTGGCTTAGATCTATCCATAGGAACAAGAACTATATTCATATGACTTGTATTGTGGTTTCTACATAAGTTTTTGTGGCTAATTAGAAGGAATTCGGAGATTGAAACATCAAGTATGTGTTATGAGACCAATTAGATCTAATTAGACTTAGATAGGGGTTATGGGACTAGATATGTGTCCATAATTGGATACGAGTGGGTTGTATCATGATAATTTGGTGATACAGGTTGATTTGGAGATTTTTCTTTTTGACACGGGGATCTACACGTCATATTTTACAATGGACACGTAGATTAGTAGCTAGCACTTTGTATTGCTTCTAATTATAATTTTGGACTTGTCCATATCATTTGTGGAGAGTTGGGTGAGGTTTGGATTGAGTATCAAGGGTGTATCACAAGCGTATCATAAATCTAGTGTGATACGGGTGTGATGCACTCCTTGTGTTTGATATAGTGCAATGTAAGTGTATTGATATCCTAATTTGTATTTCCTATTCTTGTGAGATTAAGTTATGCTATATGTATCTTTATATTGTTCATATATTCTTAGACTTTGTGAGGTATATATACTAGTGATCATATCTATATGTTAGTGTCTCGTGTGTTTCAGACATTAGAGGTTGGGAGTGATTGTTACATGTAGGGATTATGTTTTATATGGAGTTAGATGAGGGGGGAGAACATTGTCATACTTGTGTATGTGAATTATGTTGTGTTTAAGAGGGGGACTATCATGCCTTGTGTTTGTGTGGTACGTTGGTGGTATCAATTGATTAGTGGTGATTGTCTTTAGGTGTGCTTGTGACTGATGCATATCAGTTAGAGAGAAAGGGAGCACTGCCATTTGGGTTAAATGTGAGGGAATGGGGAATGACCAATCGGGTAGATGGCTTGTCACAGCAGTGAAGGAAGAAGCAACTGCAGCAGCAGTGATAGGAGTCGGGCAGGGGTGTTACACAATAGTCGGGCAGTGAGGAGTGTGAGCAACTGCAGTAGCATAGGCAATGGTGGCATAGGAAGGTTTTGTGATCATATTGATCTGTTGCTAGTAGATCAACTACAAACAGCAGCGGTTTGATGACAGTAGGGTATACATTAGTTAGTATGAATATCAGTTATTAGGTGTTAGTAGTTAAGTTAGTTAGTTATATAAATGAATATTAGTTGATGATTACTTTCAGTTAGCAAGTAGGGTTAGTCGTTGTTAGTTTAGTGTATCTATTAGTATATGGTTAGTTGAGTTATTGTGATTAGCAATAGTTAGCTATATGTTAAGGTATCTTAGTTAGTGTAATAGTTAGTATATATGTTAGTATGGTTAGATACTAAGTTCTAGTATTACCTTGAGATACACCAAGGTAACTTTGGGTATGAGGTATCAGTGGTATTTGATAGTGGGTGTCAAGAGGATAGCTAGGTAGTGATACCAATATAGTTAAAAGCCAGGGTAATCACATAGAGTTAGTATTAATTATAGGGTAACTAGTATATAATATATTATTGTGTATCTTATGATACTATATAGCTATGATACTCTAGTATCCTAATATAGCTAGTATAGCCTAAATAAGTAGTGTATGGACCTAAAAACCTAGATATAGACTCATACAACCTAGAAATAGCTAATTTGACTAGTTTGACCTAGAGTTGACCTAGTTTGACTATTTTGACTTAGAAATGGCCTAGAAAGCATATTTTGACTCATTTAGCATATTTATCATTCCTTATACCCATTGACATGATATTTCATATATAGGTCAATGTGACACCAGTTCAGACACAGATTGGTATTGTCTGCTCAGGACCTCAGGCGTGTACATTCTCTATCAGTTTTCTATTTATGATATCCTCTATATTTCTTGTACTTAGTGTAGATATCCTTGACTTCTTGACACATGGTTACACGGATTGGTATTTTCTGGATCCCGTCATGAGATATTATTCCTGGTAGTTTCTAGCGTATCTTGTACATGTCATGTTATTCATGTACATGTATGGACACTGATTCCTTGGGAGACTAGCTACCTTCTCAGAGAATCATGTGTTATGGCGTGTCATGGTTGGATCCACTATACCAGTCAGGGGCAGAGAGTGTTAGTTAAATATGTGATCAATACCCACCATGTACATGATTTATATACAAGTTCCATGTTAGTGTTAATCATACACCTCACGTATGATTAGCTAGGCCATGATTCATATACAAGTTTCCAAGCCGGTCACATGTCGAAGCTAGTACTCACTCACTTAGTTAGTTGTATTTCCTGACTCTTGTATATGATGCTCATATCTCTTATACTATTTACAATATTTTTATATTCTGTATATTTTTTGCTCATGCTCTATTTATCTTGTATATTCTATCTATTTACTATCACATAGTCTTTATTATTTATTTGGAACTGTTGTTAGAGGTGTGCTTCGCTCCAATCTTAACTGGATATATTTTTCAGATGATTTAGATAACTGGTATCCTACACACAATGGACCTCAGGACGTAGTTGGCATAGAGTTGGAGGCGGTGGATCAGGAGGAGCTGATACCTGGAGATGATCAGCTAGTAGCAGATAGTTAGATTATTGTATTGGATATAACTCAGTTAGACATTTTGGTATGTATTATATTTGAGACTATTGTACTAGTTTGTTAGACTTGGATATGAGTTGTATTTGTGACTTGAGATTTCTATTTCTTCTATTCCATATCGTGTTATATCTTCTTTTAGTTTTATATTGTGATTGAGTATTGACTACATTTATTATATTGCCATATTGTTCCTCTATTGGAGTTAAGATAGCTTGACAGGTACATTATATATATTATGTGAGATATTTAGATAGTATTGATGACCTAGACAGTGTTCTACTGTCGATGTTGTGGCATGGGCTGGACGTACCCACGTATTCGTACCCCTATACCGGGTGCGGTTGGTAACACCAACATAATTTTATCTTACTTTCTTTCATAGGAACTTATCAATCCATACCTGCTTTCGTAGTTTTGGTGCACTGATGCACTAAATAGATGTATAAGCATTCAAAGTTCCATTTTCAGGGTGACAAGCATGTAAAGTGGTTTGCATAGTATTACTTTTTTCTCATGTAAGACTTACAATACATCATTCTTGTGTCAATAGTACTAGCAGTTCATTATGCCTACGTTTCATTGATTGTAGCAGCATTGAATATATTGCATCACTATCTTTATGTGGACTAGAGCAGTATTCAGTTATGGAGCACAGAAGAGCAATACTAACATTCATTTTTATTAGGGCATAAAGGAGTAGAAGAGAAGGGACATATTCACTACCTCGATCCCAAGTATGCCTACGATCCCATAAGAATAATCTGACGCGATGCACAGTCTTCTAACTTGTCATAACCATACCCTCGAACCATGCTTCAAAAGTTATCCTATTCAAGCAAGTTACGCAAGACTGCATCATCACACCACACTTGATTTCCCGCACAATTTGTATCATATCTGCCCGATCCATCTAGGATTTCAGTGTAATTTCTCTTCGCAGAGCGGGGTATTACATAATACACCACCCAGAAAAAAATTTATCCTCGAAACTTAAAGAAATAACTCAATTCATCATATCACTTAAGTCACGAAACGAAAAGGTTCTACGCTAGCTTTCGCTCAATATCCCATATCAATCTCTCGTCAATATTGCTCATTCATGAATTTTGTATAATTATGCGTTCAATCCCACCATCTCTTTTCTTACCAACTAATTTCTTCATGTTCTTCCATAATTTACCAATATCCTTATGCAGCACTAATTGAATTTCATTCACCACTTCGCTTGGATCATACATATACTCCAGGCCTCCCCAAAATATAGTGTACTCAGCCAATGCTAATATTTAGAGAAATCAAACGACTACAAAGGTAACTTTATTGCACAATATTGGTCACTTGATGCTTTCGTCCCTGATGTTCCTTAACATCGATCCACATAACTTCAAGTTCTTGCGACACTTTCTCGGTCAATCCCATCAGTATCTTTCCAACATATTGCCATCAAGTTCCGGTCTAAACACTTCTCAATATTTATGAACATTCTTTCGGTCTTAACATATGCATAATTCTTTTATCTTGTTGATAGTGTTCCTTCATATAACTTATTGCCACAATCACAATCTTCCAAATCTACCAAATATAAAATCCTCAGGGACTGCCCAGGTTAGGCTACTAGTCCAAGCACGAGACTTTAAATCATTCTAAACAAAACTGACCGTAACATAGTTTCCATCAATCCGTATTACAATATTCATTCTTCCAAGGCCAATTTTGTCATTCTCATCTCTTATGAATAGTTTTACATGTCGTCACATTATTTCGATCCGCCCAACTCTTTATCAATTTCATTAAGAATATCTCCGGCCTTCTCTTTATGACGACCCAACTGTATTATAATTATTCTGATGGTTCCTTAATATTCAATTCTGTAGAAGCATAAAAAATCTATACCATACGCCTCAGTGACTCAGCTCCATGCGCCTCAGTGACCCAGCTCCATGCGCATCAGGGGTCCAGCTTCATCTGCTTCAGTGTCCTCGCTCTATGCACCAACCATTCAAAAAGTGTCTCATGTGCCCGCAGTACCATACGCCACTATGCATCTTAGTATGCGCCCGCAGTGTCATGCGCCACTAGCCCTTTATTGCTCTTTATGTGCCAAGTGGAAGTATTCTCAAGTTACAAATACAGCTATCCAAATTAGGACATGACATGTATCATGAGTATTTTGGACATTAGCAACCCCGGATCTTGGCTTGACATGTGACAGCCTTAACGCAGTATGCGCCTACAGTGCCTTGCGCCAACGTGCAGCCTACGTACATGCGCATATGTAAGGCCTTCCTAGTGCTATAAATAGTAGGTATCTCCCACATGAAAACAGGGGCAGCTACACATAAAAGAGACACATGTAGAGGCAGTGACCATATGTGGAATAGGAGGAGAATGAGACAGAAGTGCCATTTGAAGCCTCGTCAACCTCCTTGGTCCCGGATCATCAACGGAGTAAAGAAGCCGCTGCTGTGCTCGATCTCCACCGTCACACTTGCCTAGATCTTTCTTTTTTGTACTTAGATCCTCTTGTATAGGTATTTTCTTGTACTCTTTGTCAATTTGTAATAAATAAGAATTTTAAACCCTCCACCCAAAAAATTATTTTTTCGATATCGACAAAAATGGCGACTCTGCTGGGGAAGCGCTTTCTCCTCCAACTAGAAGCTGGTGACGTAATCCGATGTGACCAAGTTAGCTTCGACTCAAAGGATGTTGGTCATTCGCTTCAACCAACAGGCGTTTGAAGATATGCTGGACAAGCTGAGCTCTCCAACGAGGCCCGTACGACCTCGCAAGACTCGCAGAACTTGGGAAGTTAGTGCCGTTGTGCCAAGCCCGAAGTCGATATCCGATGCATCATCAACCCACACCATAGTTGCACCAGCGGTTGACCTATACTCCGCCGATAAGATGACTTTGAAGGATGTGGGTTGCTAAGGCCACTGCATTGAACTACGAATCTGCTCCAGAAGTGCCGCCAACCTTTGCCGTAGGTGCACAGAAGGTTAGCGCGCATCCTATCTCCATCTCTAAAGTTGTGCTCGAAAAGAGCCATGCCAAGTCCCACGATGCACGTGAGCAGCTTCGTCTAGGCCAGAAAGAATGCACTGATCACAGGTGCATGGAACCTCTTCAAAGCAAGGTTGCCGGTGGCCAGGGCTCGCATAGTGCCAACTTGGATTCCCTGTACTATGCACCCAAGGACGCTAGCTCATGGAAACCTAAAACATCCTGAGCCATGCGCGTCCGAGAGGCTGCATCATCAACTTTCCAAAAGCATACGCCGTTATTCATGGCTTGTGCTGCTAACAAAAGACTCTACAGGGCAGACCCAGGTGCTTATGCGCCGGATGTGGGTCGACCCTTAGAGACTTCTTGAACCCACTTGGATGTTTTAGTTGCACCTAAATCAAGTAGGGGAGCAAACATTGAGATGACAAACCCATGTGTCCAGTCTACCTACGCGCATGTGGTGGGTCCATCTCGCCTTAAGTCTTCCATCAATGATCCAGTTGCAGTTACTACAGAAGAACTGGGTCAGGGAGCAAAAAATTCAGTCACGCCTCCATGCGCAAAGCTTACCCGAGCGCATGAAATAGGGGTAAAAGTAAAGCTTCCATCGTCTGATTTACGCAACGTAATTAGTCACAAGCGTAAGACGAGAAAGGCGACCCTCGCACATGATGTGTCCTCTCGCAGACACACTTGTGCCAATATCATTATCAACTATTATTGCTCCAAAGCACCAGTTCCTGCAGCCAGACAGTCGGTGTTCCAACGGCTATATCCTGCGACATCGACCCGACAATATCCTCGAATTCCTCTACGTGACGAGAAGAAACTGTCCGTCGCCTCGTGTTTCTCAACATGGAGGTCTTCTCCCATGAAAAAGATCTCAAAGAAAAGTTTGCTTAATCTAAAGGCGTCAGTTAGCACACCGCAAAGCCGTCCAAGGAGTATCAAGCAAGTACCCACAGTGGGGGTATTTCAAGGTACACGCTTGAAAACAAGGGATAGGGGTAGTGGTGCCTCCCCGAATCAAGCTACAACCAGTGTTGGGGGTAGCAGTCCCTCAGTGTTCTATAACAATCCATCCTTCCAAGAGGACAATGAACCTCTGCACACAAATGATAGCTTAACTTGGGGTAGCCATGCCTTCCCGAATCAAGCTTCAGCAAGAGATGGGGGGTAGCAGTCCCCCGGTGTTCTATGACAATCTATTCTTCTAAGAGGAAAGTGAACCTCTATACATGGATGACAGCTTAACAAGGGGTGGCAATCCTTCTAGTAATGAAAGTGATGCGACACTACCCACTCTCCTTGAGGACAATGATACTCAGACATCAGAGGCAGAGAGTGAAGCATCTACCTTCATGTTAATCTCTTCCCACTTAATGCCAGTGTACATGGCATGAGACAAACATGGCATCAAATCCAGTAACTAGCAACGCCTCGAGACACTCGAAGCCATGATGCAGGCTTTGAGTACTTTAATGTAGACTCTGACTCACACAATGCTAGAGCTCAAAGAAAGTATCTCCCCAACACAGCCGCAAAGCGCCGGGACGAACAAACGAGGAACCTGATACGCCTGATCTAGCTCCTCAGGTTGCAAGCAGTCATACAGCGCCTCGATCCTCTGCTCCCCTTTTGACAGACGATATCAAGAAGACTCTCAAGGACCTACGTGCCCGCATCGACGCTCGAGACAACCAGGAAAGGCTCCAGAAGCTTGGGATCCAGCAATCCTATCCTCCTAAATAGGATAACGTGGTATACCCTCCCAAGTTTAAGCTATTATCTTTGGCTTTATTTGACGAAAAGACCTCACCTCGTTAGTACATGAGATACTTCTAGTTTATAACAGGCCATTTACCTTAGGATGATGTCTTACTCACCAACTTGTTCGTTGGGGCACTATCCGGCGTCGTCTTTGAGTGGTTATGTAGCATCCCAAATAAATATATCTCCTCCTTCAAGGACCTGAAGTCTCTGTTCCACTTTCAATTTTATGGAAGAGGAATGGATATGACCATGTCCTCCCTGGTGGATATCACCCAAGGGGAAAGGGAACTCGCACAAAATTACATCGAGAGTTTCTGGCAGACGGCATTGAAACTACCTCCTAACATTCTTAAATCGACGCTGATGGACACATGCCGAAAGAATCTTCTACCAGGAATAAGACTCTAGATGGCATCTGGCCCATTCAGTGATTGGATGGCATTTATCATAAGTGTCATTATTGTTGAGAATAGTGCGAAAGATGCCTGCTTATTGGGATTTTAAGCCCCCAACATTGAAGACAAGGGAAATCATCCTTTCACAACCGCCAATAATCGTGACAGTAGAGGGAGGCAAGCCCTGACGGTTAACTTTTCAAAAAGACCGACATCACATGTTGCTAAGTCGGCAGAGCCACCTACAATACATGGGACTTATTTCTTTAATGATGATGATGTCATGGAGCTCTTCGAAGTGTTGATGAAGGGCAACAAACTCAAGCTACCCTACCTCAGGCACCCCGACGAGGCAGGCAAGGTCGACAATCCTAAGTACTGCCACTACCATCGATATTTCTACCATGCCACACGTGACTGTTGCATATTAAAAAGGCAGATACAGCGACTGATCGACTCCAAAGTCCTCACTTTGGACTATGACGACAAGACAATCACTAGAAATATGGTGTCTCTCCAGTTCGTCACTTTTCCGACAGCTGAAGCCCGAGACGATGTTATTCCCTTAGAAGAGATACCTTATCTTCTCAATAAGGGTTTATCTTTAAATTAAAGGTATTACTTCTACCCCTGGAGGGACATGAGAGGACAATGTCTGCAGTTAGCATCCTCCTCATCATGTTATCTCTATGTACCGTCCGTAGTAAGCGGAGAAATCTGTATTCCGTACTTAGGAGTCCCAAATACACAATGGGTAACGGATCCTCAAAAAGAAAAACTTCTCTAAAAGATAAATGGTTCACGTCCATATTACCTCTGAACCATGCTCTCGGCATTATATATACGGTTTACCATGTCCATATTACCTTTGAGTAAACCTTACCATAAGACTATGGTTCACTACCGTACTCTCACCAATAAGGTTTAGCATGTCCATATTACCTCTGAGTAAAATTTATCATGGAACTATGAGTTCACGTCTATATTACCTCTGAACCATGAGCCATTCTCCCCACTAAAAGAAGACATTCATGTCCATATTACCTCTGACTCGTCCATTTTAGTGTTATCCCCACAAAAATTCATACAAAGTGCGTAGTTCACGTCCATATCACCTCTGAACTACGAGATGTCCGAGAAAGCAGTCACGTTCATATTACTTCTGACTCGTTTTCTTCGCTCTCACCATAAAATACTCCACCATGATCGTGCTCAGCTATAAACAGATGTGCTTGACTCTCGGTTCTACACAAAAGTATATCCATTATCGCAGATGAAGTCTCCACCGGACCTCCTTAATGGAACCAATCTAACCTATCACATCCATATTACCTTTGATAGGGCTTAGCGTTATCATCGTTATGATGTTATACTACACTCATATTACCTCTGGTATAATACTCACAAGATATCCACAGCAATAAAAAAATTCCAAACAGGAAATAAGGCAAAATTTTTATTAATATTCAAGATCATGAGTACATATGGAAGTCCATTACATTCAAGAATTTTTATTAATATACAAGGTCATAGGTACATGTGAAAAGAATGAGACCCTATTTGTGCTGCTTCTGGTACTAACAGGTATGAAGTCGACTGCTTAACATATTTTGGGTCACCACTTCATCAAGACTCCTTAGTGCAAGCCATAGGGAGAGAAAAGAATACATACTGATGGATAACAAGGGAGCTTGCAACTCATAGCTGATCCGATGCAGACCCAACTCTGTCGTGTGAAAGGATGCAACTAGAAATCCCTGTTGGGATAACTAGTCCCGCCGCTGCCACTCAGATGGGCCGCCAGGACTCGACCCGAGATCTAGCCATCGTATCCTGGCCGCATACGGAGGGAAGCTACAGTGAGCTAGGTTGAAAGAACGCGGACAATCCCCCGGGTAATATATTTGTTCGCCACACACAACGGTGACTATGATATCTTTCCATGATCCATCATAACCAGAGCAATCCGAGACAGTTGCTGCACAAACGGGCATACCAAAGTCAGAATGATTGCAATATAATACAAAAGCGCGCATCAAAGTCATGCGCTGTTCAACAGACCAGCTATTAATGCACTCAAGAAAGCTGTGCATAGCCATCAAGTCCCACAAGGCAGGCACAACGTCGCTACAGTGCAAAGGTGACCTTCGCCATGAAGAGGCGAATATGCCTCTATAGCGTGGTCACATATCAGTTCTCGACGCATGCTTCAGTTGCATGTCCAAAGACAGCCTCACCCATGCTACCAAGATAGAGCCGTCGTCGTCAGCACATCCTCAGGACAAGTTCGTCAGCAATAACCATGTGCATCAGGCCAAGCAGTTCAGACAGTATAAAGGAAAGTTTGAATGCACAGTGCCAAGAAAGTGTCCAAAGTGACCAAAGAAGGAAGAAAGAAGAGTACAAACCCTACTTCTTACCTTTGCCGACAAGGGAAGCGTAGTCGACCATCAGAGGGAGAGGGTCGACTAACCGCTCGACTGACTTTCCCATGCCCAACTTCAATAGAGATATTGTGTGAGAGAGAACACTATTCTCTTCCTCCCTAGCTCTCTATTTATAGCAAGTAAGTCATTAATGGCTCACGAATTGCTAGGCACTAAAACCGCAAGATGAATCTAACAGTCAACAGATGAATCTCTACCGCAGTTTGATGCACCCAGTAGTCCTATGTGCCAAGTAGCCAGCTGCACTTGGCTAAGTGACTTTCTTCATGCGCCTAACAGTTAAATGCGCCAAACAACTTACTACATCGGGAAAAATACTTTGTTGCACCAAACATAAGGGACACGTATGTCAAAGTGACTCATGCACTTATATCCTCCATGCTTCTGTTCAAAGTATTCCAAACTTTAAACCCTACAGAGTTTAAGTTCATAAACTTTGAATGGGGTCTTGTAGAAGCATGGAAAATCTATACCATGCGACTCAGTGACTCAGCTCCATGCGCCTTAGTGACCCAGCTCCATGCACCTCAGGGGTCCAGTTTTATGTGCTTCAGTGTCCTCGCTCTATGTACATCCATTCAAAAAGTGTCCCATATGCCCGCAGTACCATGTGCCACTAGGTATTTTAGTGTCTCGTGTGCCCGCAGTACCATGTGCCACTATACATATTAGTATGCGTCTACAGTGTCATGCGTTGTCACAACCCGCACCCGGTGTGAGGGCACAAGTACGTGGGTACATCCAGCCTACACCGCAGCATCGGCGGTTGAACGCTGTCTATGTCATCACTAACTAACTAGCATCTCGCACAATATATAATATGTCAATGATATCCCAACTCCGAGAAGGAGGATAATATGATAATGATGGTAATGATAAATACTCAATCACAAATCTATAGCACGATAAGATATCAAAGAAGTCTATCAACTACAAAGTATAAATAACAACAACAACAACAATAACAACAACAACAACAATAGATAGAAATAATATCCAAGTCTCAAATATAAGCCAAAAATAAATCTGGTACCAAAATACTAATAAAAACTAACTAGGATAACTAGTTATTCCGGCTAGACCTCCTGGCAATCACTCATGAGAGTGTCAGGCCCATGGTTGTTATTTTTCCTTGTGGTCCATAGTACGTAGGACACCCGTCCTCTAAGTCGTTGTCTGGAAAATATATCCAGTCAGGATTGGAGCGAAGTACAACCCAATAGTAGTTTCAATTAATTGACAAAGACTATGAAACAGTAAATAGAGGGTGCTATATACAATGAGAGATAGTAAACTGCTATAATGGTAAATAGTAAAGCGAAACAGGTAATGTAAGCAATAGGGTATAGCCAGAGCATACATGAATGAAAGAGAAAGAATTACAATATGAGGCAATGTAATCTATGAACTGGATATGAAAACTATAACATACTATATGTTTTGAAATACTAAATAGATATGTGATCGGCTTGGGAGATTCAATGATTTACACTAAGGAAAAACTAGCTCAATCATACGTGAAGTGTATGATTAGCTAGTAGCCGATGATTTATACTGATTACCAATAGTTCTTGATCACATATCTAGCTAGTACTTCTCCCGCCCCGACTGATACGATGGATCCAACCATGACAGTTACTAGAAAATGTATCCAATGTTTAACCAATACTATCCAATGTTATCCAATACCAACAAGGAGTAGTATTCGATACCATCTCGATAAATTAATATAACATCTT
This sequence comes from Iris macrosiphon, assembly GCA_036927795.1. Lineage (NCBI taxonomy): Eukaryota > Viridiplantae > Streptophyta > Magnoliopsida > Asparagales > Iridaceae > Iris > Iris macrosiphon. The sequence goes on along the minus strand of JAYESA010000003.1, from coordinate 140,174,192 downwards.
ATGACTGATGATCCAATAATAATACTAATCCGTGTACCATCATATCAAGAATCATATATAACATTTCTAAATACTTGAATTATAGTAATGATCAAATAATATAAACTATCAAAGAATGTACTCGCCTCTGGTCTGAGCAACTGATGCGACTCGGTGTCTGAACTGGTGTCACATTGACCTATATATGAATTTTAAGGTCAAATGATGTTTTAAGATCAATAATATATTTAATTAGCTCAAAACTAGGTCAGAAAAGTTAACTAGGTCAAATCTAGGTTATACTAGTCAAGGTTTGTCAAAACTAGATATTCTAGGACAATATATTGATTCTAGGTTCAACTTACCTAAAGAGTTGACTTTTAGGGTCAAACTAGTCAACACTAATCAAAACTAGTCATTCTAGGTCCATACCTTACTAAACTAGGTTTTCTAAGTCATACTAGTCAATACTAGCTAATATCAAGCTATAACTATGTACTCTAGGTCAATATCATAAAGATATGAATATACTAGATACCAATCTTATATATACACTCATATATACTTGTATCATATATATACCTTACCCCCAAAACTAGTATCTTGACCAATTACCCATTACCTAATACTAATACCTTGGTATCAAAGCCTAACTCATGTTACCTTAGCTATTATCAAGCTACTTCTAGGTATTACATACTATATATCTATATATGTAGACTCTTATAGATAGGTATCTTATATAATATCTTAATTACCTATCTAATATCATAACTCAATACTTTACCCTAAACTCAATTTCCTAGCATACCTTAACCTTGGTATCTTGACATATACCTAATACCTACCTCTAATATCTTGATACACCTAGAACACTATACCTCAACTTACTTCACTCATACCCTACACATTGGTATATGGTACCATGGTACCACTTATCAATTGTCATGCCCCGATTCCATGGAATCGATAGTCGTCCTCCGGACGTGACATCGTGCGTGCCTAGGTTGCACATCGCACAAGGCTTAGGTATTTTGCATAACGAGCACATATTCAGAGTACGCAGATAATTGAAACACAAAATTGAAACATGGAAAAGTTCTCGTTACTGATAATGAACATCTATTTACAAACTCTTAAATGAGTCAGAATATTTGCCGCACGGGCTTACAAAAGTGGACTCAAAATAAAATAGTTGTCATGTACATTACATCCCTTTACTAAAACTTCAAAAATGATAAAGACCTCCAGGCGTGACAATCGATTTTCCTCGGAGCTGCATGAATATGTGAACGAGCTCCTAGCTTTGGAATGCATTAAAATAGGCACGACCAGGACGTGCTGGCAGCTGGACTAGATTGGGAAGTGGCTTCAGCTCCTCGCAAGATCTCCTTGGTGTGGGAAACCTGTTTCAACGAGGGTCAGTACATTGAAATATACTGGTGAAGGCGAGCTAACCCAACTATACCAATCAACACGTTGTTTATATGAAGCATGCAACTTATTTGTGGTATTTCTATCTTGCCTTAGTTCATTTTACAAGCAAGCATTCATATGAAAATTTACTAGAATAAACTTGCCACCGTTCAGTGACTTTTACCTGCCCGTCTGAACCACCTGCACAATAAGCCACTCATTAGTTGGTTTGAGAAGGAAAAGAAAGAGGTGCTTCAAGACTCTGCTTGTACGTTATCTACTGCAAGATCACCTGCATTGCCACGAACAGCTGATTAATACCTCTTCTACTCTTTCCAAGCTCGGAATTGAAGTACAGTTCAACGAACGAAAATAATAAAATCCATCAAAACCGTTCAAGAAAATGCAAACAAATCCGAAAACCAACTCAAAGTACGAAAGTAACAAAGTGACAACGAAAACTAGGCAAGAAAACTTGCAATGGAGATGTCCCTCTTGACTCTGCCGCTAAGTCCATCCTCGGTGCACGGTCAACTGAATATGAGAATCAATTCCGAAGAAGCAAATCCATAACGAGGATAAGATCTTGATTAAATCTATCCCGATCGAACGATACCGACTTGTATTTCTTAGCCGCGCTCCCCGAATAGGGGAAACGGGGCACCACATCCTAACCAACTAATTAGAAGTTTCATCCATGAAACTTAGGAATATAACCTACCACTAAGAAATAATGAAGGGATCATTTCCCTCATCTCAGACTCAAGCTCCCAAGTAGATTCTTCGACCGAATGATTTTGCCAAAGCACGCGCACGAGAGGAACCGAACGACTTCGAAGCAGCTTCTTTTTTCGATCCAAGATCCGCACAGGTTGTTCAACATAAGTCAAGTTTGCCCTCTTGACTCTGCCGCTAAGTCCATCCTCGGGGCACGGTCCACTGAATATGGGAATTGATTCCAAAGAAGCAAATCCATAACGAGGATAAGATCTTGATTCAATCTATCTATAACGAGGATAAGATCTTGATTCAATCTATCCCGATCGAACGATACCGACTTGTATTTCTTAGCCGCGCTCCCCGAATAGGAGGAACGGGGCACCACATCAATACTCCATGATACTTCCTCATGATATCCCATACATAACTTACTTATTCCCAATCACTTACCCACACTCAAGCTCACTTACACAAATACCATGCTCCACCCTAGCTGCCTACTGTTGCTGCTGCTTTTCAGCTGTTGTACTGCTGCTTTTCAACTGCTGTTGCTGCTTTTCAGTTGTTGTTGCTGCTGCTTTTAGCTGCTGCTGCTGCTACTGCTTTTCAGCTGTTGTGCTGCTGATTTTCAGTTGCTATTGTTGTTATTTTTAGCTGTTGCTGCTGCTTTTCAGCTGCTGCTGCTTATAGCTACTACTTCTTGCTGAAAAGCTGCTAAAAAGTGCTAAAAAGTGCTAAAAAGCTGCTTCTGCTACTGCAATAAGCTGCTGAATGCAGCAAAAGTGCTTCCCCTACAAAGTCAAGTGCATACTTGCACCACACACACACTATTACACATATACATCACTCAAAACCTGAACACTCATGCATCAAACATACACACATGCACACCACACTCCCCATACACTAACAACACACTAACACACACAAGCCAAACCTCAAACACCTAGTGCTCATCATGATACACACGAGTATCACACCATGATACTCATGTGATACACCTACCAACACCATGATACATCACCCAAATCACCTTGATACCACACTCTAACACAAGGAACACCACATATATATAATATATGACATAATTATATATATATATATACATATATATATATAAACAATAGATTACATATAATATAAATTATATGACACTAATAGAACACCAAATCAAAGAGAACTCTAATCCTAACCATGCGTATCATGATATGCCTCTATGTATCCATTAGTGGACACCAAGACACTACCACGAACACATTTAGACACCAAATATCCTATTGAGGACATAACACAAACACTTGGTGGACACAATTCGATTTTTTTAAATTGGCCACAAAAATACCTAGAACTATCAAATTATGGGCCAAAACTACCTAATTCTTCCTCCATTGGGTTGTACCTAGCCATGGGTGGATTTCTAAGGGTTTATTATGACTAAAAATATAAAAATTGATGGGAAAAAAAGGATTCATACATATTGGGAGTTGGAATCCCAATAAAATACCACCAATTGGACACAAGAGAGGCTTAGACACAACCTCCTAGCAACTCCTCCTCCAATGTGCTCCTTGCAACTCCAAGCTCCTAGGCCTCCATGAGAATGATAAGGAATATGGTTTAAATGGATTGGAATGGATTTGGTAGGGATTAAGATTGGATTTGGAAGAGGGAAATTTGGGGAAGAAGGAGGCTAATGGCATAAAATAAAATGAATGGTTGAGCCCTAATTAAAACGTATCTCTTATAGTAGGGTTTGGTCAAGCCACAATGTCAAGTTTGTCTCTCTCCATTTGTCATGAATGGAATCTAATTAATTAATAAAAGTATCTCTACAACTTAATAGGAATATTATATCCTTGCACTAATTAATTAATTTAGGCAACTAAGTCATGCACTAATCTCAATGACACTAAATTAATGTCATAGAATAACACAAGTGGCACCAACTAAGTCTACTAACACTAAGTCCAACTAATAAGCTAGCTTACTAACGACATATAATTAGCAAAAATTATTATTAACACAATATCAATTATATGTAAAAAGATAAAAATATCCCTCTCCCGGAATTAGGTGGTTACATGCGCCACTACCCCTTCAGTGTTCTTCATACGCCAAGTGGAAGTATTCCCAATATACAAATACAGCTATCCAAATTAGGGCTTGACACGTGACAGTCGTAACGCAGTATGCGCCTGTAGTGCCATGCTCCAACATGCAGCCTGTGTAAATGCAGCCTGTGTAAGGCCTTCCTATGGCTATAAATAGTGGGTGTCTCCTACATGCAAACAGGGGCATCTACATGTAAAAGTGACACACGTAGAGGCAGCGAGCAAAAGTGGAAGAGGAGGAGAAGGAGACAGAAGCACCATTCGAAGCCTTGTCAACCTCCTTGGTCCCGGATCTTCAACGGAGTAAAGGAGCCGCGCTGCAGTCCTCGATCTCCACCGTCACACTTGCCCAGATCTTTCTTTTTTGTACTTAGATCCTCTTGTATAGGGATTCTCTTTTATAGGGATTCTCTTATACTCTTTGTCAATTCATAATAAATAAAAAAATTATACCCTCCACCCAAAAACTTATTTTTGCGATGTCGACATGTACCTTGCCTTGTCGTATCACAGTTTCATGTATTATTTAGTTCATATAGTATTATTGTTACTTGATATTGTTGACGTATGTGGTTACCCTAGAAACGATACACAATACTTAGCATTCAAACTAGATTCGGATGTCGACGTCCGTCAGTGGACTCGAGTATCGTAGTTAGAGAGTCGATACCTCGAACCCATGATATGTGCTTGTATCCTTGCACGTCAGACCATAGGACACTTGACACGACTTCATGTGACGGGATCCATTTTGATATATTTACTGTGATTGAATTCTATACAGGATTCTAGGACTCATGATATATATTACTATGACTCATGGTGATAGTTAGAGGTCATGATCTCACATACTATGACATGATAGTTAGAGGTCACAAGGGTGGGGAGAGTATACACCGTTCTATGGACTAATTTTACATAGCTTGCCTTAGTCTCTATATCAGAGATTTGGTGGTAGCACAGTTTGCTTTAATTTAGGTTCCATGATACAAAACTTTTAGTGTTTGGCACAGTATGCTTTAGGTTCCATGATATGAAATTTTTAGTGTTTGGCACAGTTTGCTTTAGGTTCTACGACACATACGGAGCCTTTAGTGGTTGCAAAGTTTGTGAAAGTGTCTATTGAGTTCTTCCTTAATTTCTATCCTGGAGTACGAGTGATGCTATAATGTGCATATCACATAGATGGTCAAAGTAGCTTACCCTTGAGTATTGTACTATTATCCTATTTTACCTTGGTACGTTGTTTTTTGTACCTTGCTATGTATCCTGAGGACCTAGTTCCTTGCCAGGTTTAGGCGAGGAGGATTACCCCGAGGTGTACGGTTCAAGAGTAGGAGTTGCAACTGAGGACAAGATACTTCCTGAGGAGTTTACTTGATCTATGTAGGCTCTTCTATCTTGGACTAATGATATCTTTGGTTTAGCAGACATTGGACTTATCTTTTTTACTGCTTTTATTTTCATTCGGTACTTATTTTAGTGGGTTGTTCCCCGTATGACTATTTTGATGCTGCACGTTGGTATTTTGAGACTTATTTCCTTTTATGCCTTATTATGGACTTAATTATCTTTGTGTGCTTTAGTTTCATTTCTTTGGATGAGTTGTATATATATTGCATGTGTATAGATATTGGACTATTACTTATTTTATAGCTTAAGTGCACTCTAAAGGGTCCATTAGTTTGGATTGCCCATTGGAGTTGTGCTGATGGCCATTGTCACGTGGCTTGGTCCCTTGTATTTTGGGACTAGGACGTGACATAGTTTTTGTGGTGGCCGATGCAGGTCTAATTAAATTAATTTGGTTACCTAACTATGCCAAGAGAGCCTACAAATAGGATTAAGCACTAGGAAACTCATTCACTGCATGCTTGACTTCCTTTTCCAAAAAAAAACACCACTTTTGATATCATATATGTCCATTTGAACCTTGTTCATCTCATTTTCCTGATTATCAACTCCATCTTTTCAAAATCATGAATCTTCGTAGCGGACGTATTGCATAGCCAAGAGGTGACCACAGGAAGACTGGATCATCTGAGGATCAGGCGCTAAGACAGACTCTCATGTTGCCCCATGCTACCCAGGGACAGACACCTGGGCAACAACAGGTGCCACCGGGCGGGCACCAAACCATACCCTAAACAGGGCCAGGAGGCCAGCAGACCCCTGGACAGGAGAAGGAATAGCTGCCACCACCACCTCCAGTACTCCCGCAGATGCCATATATGCCTTTTCTCTAGTCAGGGCAACCTGTCACGCCCCAGTCCCAAAATACGTAGGACTAGGAATACGTAACATGCCCAGCCGTATGTATATGAACTCCAATATTTGGAAACCATATACACACGTACGCTGTACATGAATATCCAATCTACCAATGGTAATATACTGTCACAACAAGTCACACATAATTTATATCTCATCCACAACACAAATAATCAGTAGAAAATAAGAGCTGAATAATAATAACTTAATATCAAAGATGAGTATCAAGTCTGATAGTCAGGTGGAAACAAATTTACTACAAAACGACTATACTGAAACAGTGGAAATAAATCACAAATACTCTGAAGGTAAGACTTCCTCAGTCTGGTAAGTAGTATCCGGGCCAGGTCCATACTCTTGTGGATACTCCTGCTCGTCCATATCTGGAAAGGGACCAGGTCCTCAAAAGGACGTAACAAGATACATATAAACATGCCAATAAAGTACTGAAATATAATCATTCCTTGGGTCGTCTAACCCTCTAAGTGAATGCAGTTTGAGAACAACTTTCCAATATATGGGCTATCTGGCCATAAATGGGATTGGCATGATTCTCTCGGAGAATCAGAGGCCTATAAAGCATGTCGTCTTTTCAACGACAGAGGCCGCCAAGTAGTATAGGGGTCATCTCGCGTATCTCCGGTGGAGCGTACGGGTTACATATAAGGAGAGTGCAAAGGAGCCCAAATGTCTTACTTGTTGTACGTCCCATCCCATGCTCTAAGAATGCCACGTCCATGATACGATAAAATCTCTAAATAACTGCCAGGTCTACTAACATACAAAGTTTCTATCAGCACTCATCCCTTAACGCATGGCTCATACATACAAGAGGCCAGACCTGTCATGCAGTTCGTGATCTATATGAGACTCACAACTCGTGTAACAACTGTGTTACAGCCAATAAAACATATAATGCCTCATAATAATGGGGTGGTCTCATAAAGTAGGTCCAAAATCTACAGAAATAAACATGATACGACGACATCGTCGTTGCACCCAAGTTTCCTTGGACGCACAATTTATATAGCAATAATTGAACTAAATAAACAGAAATAAACATGCATGTATCATATGGAATGTAAATTTAGTTCAATGGCAAGGTATACTTGCCGAGCAAAAGTTCTGTATAGCACGTCCAAATAGTGTTAAGTTTGTTGTAAGAAGAAGAATTGTAGTTAGGGTTTGGAAGAGTTGTAATAACATATATATATAGAGATAAGAGGCGGTGGGGGTTACTTAATGGTTAAGAAACTACTGTTGCTGCTGTTTTCCTTTCATTGGTCTTGATTGTGGTTGAGGAGTGTTTAGTAATAACAGATAAAAAGAGGCGGTGGTGTTGCGGCTGATATTTTTCTCCACACGTACGGAGGAGAGAATTAAGCGGTAGAGTTATGTTTTACGCACGGAGCAGAATTTTAGGTGGCGGTAGAGTTTACGCTTGGTTTTGATTTACGTGTGGGTTGTTTTACGCGCAGGGTTGTTTTATGTGTAGAGAAAGGATAAAGGTGGGTGGGGTTCTTACGCGCAGATGAAATAAGAAGCGGTGGAGAGAGTTTACTCGCGGAATTGCTTTACGAGCGGAGAAGGAAATAGTAAAGTTGGTTTGCTACTGCTACTGTTGATATTTTCCTATTGGGTTTGGGTTAACGGGTTGAGATCTAATAGGAATCCAAACCTATTTTCTTTTATTCCCTTTTCTAATAAACTATATATATATATACACTTAGGAATTTCTAGAATTTATATTGGTGCATACGCAACTGTCCAAAAAGGGTCTCCTACATGGAATAAATTAGGAAAATTTTATAATGGCCTCATAAATCTCCTAATTACATAAACACCTTAAATTAAAATTAAACAAAAATTTATTTCCTCAATTTAACTTATAATTACTAAAATAAATAAATAAATAATACGGTTTTCCAGATTAGGGGTTTTACATTCAACCCAACTTATAAAAATTTCATCCTCGAAATTAAAACTAAGCCACGGTAGGAAGTCAAGATCGTAGGAGATATAATTTAACAAAGTAAATTTATACCTTGATCAATGAATAGGTTCAAAAAATGTTTATGCATGTCGTCTTCTCGTTCCCAAGTAGATTCTCCTGGTGCACCATGCTTTTATGCCACGTGGACGAAAGAAATAGACTGGTTTCTCAATACTTTCTCTCGACGATCGAGGATTCCCACGGGTTGCTCTTGATATGACAAGCTCGGCCCAATGGTGATCTCCGAATGATTTAGAACATGACTGTTGTCTACCACATATCGCCTAAGTTGTGACACATGGAATACATCATGTACTCCCTCAAGTGAAGGTGGTAGTGCAAGTCGATATGCTACTTCTCCCACACTCTCTAGCACGTCAAATGGTCTAATATACCTTGGACTCAATTTGTCGCGTTCTCCGAATCAAATAGTGCCTCTGGTAGGTGATATTCTTAAGAAGACATGATCTTCCTCTTTAAACTCCAAGGGACGACGATGAAGGTCTGCCCATTGTTTCTGCCTGTCTTGCGCTGCTCGCAAGTGTCTTTGTATCTTCTTAACTGTTTCAACGGTGTTGACCACTAACTCTGGTCCAAGAATCTGACGTTATCCCACGTCACTCCAACACATAGGAGACCTACACTTTCTTCCATACAATGCTTCAAATGGAGCCATCTGGATGCTCGTCTGATAGCTATTATTGTAGAAAAACTCCACAAGGTGTAGGTGGTCCTCCCATGATCCTCCAAAGTCTAACATACAAGCTCTCAACATATCCTTCAAAGTCTGAATAGTACGCTCTGACTGCCCATCTGTCTGTGGGTGGTAAGATGTACTGAACTTCAGATGAGTTCCAAGACTCTCTTGTATACTCTTCCAAAAGTGTGATGTAAAGCGTGAATCCCTGTCTGATATAATGCTGACTGGTATGCCATGCAATCTTACGATCTGCCTCATATATAAGTCAGCCAAAGCTTCTTTAGATTGGCCAACTCTAAAGGGCAAGAATTGGGCTGACTTGGTGAGTAGATCTACTATTACCCATACTGCATCTTTACCACTTGGACTCTTGGAAAAACCTGTGACGAAGTCCATAGTGATGTGCTCCCACTTCCACTTTGGAATCGAAAGTGGTTGTAATAACCCTGCTGTTCTCTGGTGCTCTTGTAAACACCCTAAATTTTTGAGAATAATTTTAATATAATTTTTCCCAATTTTTGGTATTTTTCTGGATGAAGAACCAAAGTAATTATGATTGAAAAAATTTTAAACGCTATTAATTGGTGTTAAAATATTATGGAAATAATATTTTATGGTGTAAAATGGAAAACCGGACATAGGGTAATTTTCGGTAAATTTATTGGACTCCGGAAACGCGTTTAAAGCCCTAAAAAGTATTGGATATATAAACCAAACCAAACCTAACTGAACCGAACCAAACCTAACTGAACCGAACCAAATCTGACTGAACCAAACCAGCATAATGGGTCGGTTCGGGTCAGATCCGAGTCAAACCCGACCCAGACCCGAAACCCAAGTGGAAACCCTAATCCTACCGGATTTTACTGTAGCGGCTATTTAAAGCCGCCTAGGCTTCCGTGCACCGCCCCGCCGCCAGACCTCTCTCTCATATCCTCTTTCCAGCAGCTCCGCTCCGCCCGACCTCACCGACGACTCCCCTATCAGCCCCACGCCGCCTTGCGCCTCCGCTGCCCTCATCTCCTCTTCCCACAGCCCAGCCGCCGACCTCACCGCTCCGCTCCGACGAACCCCATCACCCCTCGACCTCTCCCCGCTCCGCCCGAGCACACCTTTCCCCACTCAGCTCCCTGACACTGAGTCCAGCCCACGACCCCGACGCTGCTCCGCCCAGCAGCCGACCCGCTCCCCTCCACAGCAGCGGCCAGGCGAGACCCCTCCACACTACCTTGCCGACGACCCGGCTCAGCCGACGAGCCACCCTCCGTCGACCAATACGGCCAGACTCCAGCAGTCCTAGAGCAACAGTAACGGATACGACACGGACACAGCTCGTGTCAAGGACTTCCGGACGCGTGAAAATCAGATTCACGGAGCCCTGTTCAGGTAGCTTTTTCCCTTTTCCCGTAATTCCGTTTTCGATTCCGTCAGTTGCAACACGTAGACTGTATAACCCTCTCGGTGCCCGTGTAACCCGCTCGGTGCATCACGTCCTGTGGTGATCACAAACCGCGATCCAAAAATAGGAAAAACAACGCCTTGTTTCACCCCGGAACTGAGTGCGCCCCGCCAAACGGGACGACTTGGTCGCACGCGGTCTTTACCGAAACGTGCGTGACATTGATACGGACGTGTGGGATTTCCCTGAAGTTGATTTGGATGTGCGTGCACACCGGAATCAACGCGTATCCGCCGACAACGCCCCGTATCCGTCCATTCTGGAATATATTGTAACTTTGTGTACACACGTCGGATCGAGACGAAACTTGCGCCATCGGACTCGTAGCAATACGCTGGTCCTGTGACCCAAGTTTGGTTCGATTCTGAGAACATTGACAAAATCGTGTATCGTGGGCCCCATGGGCTCCACTTGACGGGTGATTTTGTGATCGGCTCATCGGAATCCAATTCTGGAAGTTCCGTTGGGTTCGTATCATCGTTCCTGACTTGTAGACACTGAGTTTGAGGAATTTGGAGACCTTTGACCCTGACACGCTTTTCGGTGCAAAGTGGCCCACATGTGGACCCCGCTTTGGCCCGGAAATGTCATTTTTGCCCTTGTGTCCAAATTGGACTTAAGGACAGGCGTTTCTAGCTATTTGATATCTTCTGAGACTGTTGGTGATGTTTATTACAGCTTTTGGAGGAGTACTTACAGGATCCACTGATACAGGGACAGTTGTTGGTATTCCAACCCCAGGCAAGTGTACCTTGCCAAACTCTGCAGTATTGTTACATACTTTTTTTGCTTCATTATATTGCTGTGCATGCTTAACCTAGGACCGTATGACGTACTTAGCGTTCGATTATTAGTCGGGTGCCAACACCGTACGCGGTGTTGTGTATTGTCATTTAGAGATGGACATTCGTGACACTTTATGTTCTCGTACTTGTCTTACCAAGTACACTTTGACCCAGGATACTTGACACTATTCATGAGACAGGATCCTCCTGAGATATTTATGGTGATTCTGTATAGGATACAGGACTTGACAGAGATACTATATTCATAGATACTTTATGACTTGTTGCATTAGCTATGATCCCGCTTGACATGGACATGAGACGTTATGGTCATGATATGCGTGGTTACATTGGGTGGGGAGAGACACACAGGCTACAGGCTGTCTTATATATATATATCTACTACTATTGTGAGGCCGTAGACTCTCGTAGCAGAGCTAGGCACATTACGTGTTATTACCGCTACCGGCTCCCCGACACAGAGCTTGTAGTGGCTCAGCCTGAGTACTCGTGATGCTCTCATCTTGCATTTTACATAGATGGTTATATATTTACCCCATTTATTTCATTATGTGCTGTACTGCATTTATTTGGGCTTGTATTTTCTGTACCTTGCTATGTCCCCTGAGGACCTGGATCCGGATTATGTCCCCAGGATTTGCAGACGAGATCTATCCCGAGGTATACGGGACCGGAGCAGAAGTAGATACAGGAGCTGTACCGACACCCGAGGACGAGGTGTTAGCCGAAGACTTTTCCTGAGCATCCATGTTTCATGCTTAGTATTTACTTTATTTCAGTCATTTATATTTTGGCCTGTTGAGCCATTGTATTAGATATTTATCGGGTTGTCCCCCGAAGCACTTTGTTGAGACTGGTTGATGATTTTCATTCCTTATATTCTGTGGATCATATTTTATATCTTGTGTGGATGAGATTAGCTATGCCTTGATTGTCGTAGACTTTGTTTTACAGCTTAAGTATGCCCTGATGGATCCATTAAATTGGGTTTGTCCATCGGTGTGTGCTGCTGGCCATTGCCACGTGTCTAGTCCCTCGGTATTTTAGGACTGGGGCGTGACATAGTTTTTGCGGTGGCCCATGTAGGTCTACGACTAAATTATTCAGTTTTAACTTAGGGACTGAACAAGCCTGCCCTAAGAATAGGATAAGTTATAGGATCTCATCCATTGTTTGAACTATTTTGAACTCTATATCGAACTCAAATTTGTGACTTGATTTGCATCCTGAGTTGATTCCTCTGTGCGTTCTTATAGTTTATCTTTTGGTTGTAGAGTAATGGATCCCAGGAACGGAGATGAGATTCCCTTGGATACGCTACACGACGCTGTGGTTACTTATACAGACGAAGTGACACCAGGACATGGAGGACAAACATCGCAGAGCGATCAAACCGGTCAGCCTAATCCAAGGTTTCGGAGAGATGACATCCCACCTCCACCACAGTTCACTCCACAGATGCCAGTTTTCCTGCCAGGGCAAGCCATGGATGGGCAACAGATGTTCCAGATGATGTATGCCATGATACAAGCCCAACATCAGATTCAGCAAGAGGCCCATCGTCAGGAGGCAGAGTATCTGAGAACCAGCCTGGTATCCGCATTGGAGCAGGCAAATCCACCAGCGAGGCGATCAGCGACGGGATCTATCACCGATTTTTGTCAGCTCAAGCCTCGTACCTTTTCTGGTAAAGAGGGGCCAACAGAAGTTCATGAATGGCTCACGAACATACAGCACCAGTTGGAAGCAGCTGAACTTCCGAGAAAGAAGTGGATGACTGCAGTCAGAATGCAGTTGACTGAAAATGCACATCATTGGTGGTTAGCAGAAGAGAGGAGGCTCGGACAGGACCGAGTCACTTGGGAAGAGTTCTCCAGACTTTTCTGAGAGATGTATATTCTCGCAGTTGCACGGTCAGAGCTCAGAGACAAGTTCAACCGCCTTATCCAAGGCAATATGTCAGTGGAAGAATACAACGCAGAATTTATTCGCCTAAGTCGCTTTGCCCCAACCTTAATTTCGACGGAGGAAGAGAAAGCTGAGAAGTTCTTTGACGGACTGAAATTCGAGCTCCAGAGATTGATTGGATCGGTCGCACCTACATCATATACCGACGTCCTCGCAGCAGCACGACGCATTGAGCGCGTTACTAGAAGGGAGTCAAATCTGAAGAGGCCAATCACATCAGCACCATCCAAGACAGCACATGGGGATTCTGCAAAACGATCCCAGAGGAGTATGCCAGATAGAGCAGCATATAGGGCCATATCTCTTCCTACTTGTCACTACTGCGGCAAGGTAGGACACATTGAGAGAGAATGTAGGCGCAAGTTGGGACTATGCCTGCTTTGCGGATCCGACCAGCATCTATCCAGAGACTGCACTAAACATAGAGAGGAAGCACCAAGACTAGCTTTACCTGCACCACGACCAGCTTATCCAGCAGTGGGAGCACCGCAGACAGGAGCTGGAGAAGTCAGGCCACCAGCTACAGGAGGATACCAGCAGAGACCACCACTGGCACCACAGGCAGCCCTATTTCAGTAGGCTCAACAGCAGAGAGGTCCAGCTCAGGGACGAGAACAGGCATTCACAATGGCTGTTGAGGAGAAAGCTACTGCAGGCGAAGTTATCGCAGGTACTATTTTAGTAGCTTCATTACCAGCTGTAGATTTATTTGATTCTGGAGCATCGCATTCATTTATAGCAGCTAGCTTTGTAGCCACCCATAGAGTAGCTACCGCACCCCTTCCGAAGATGAAGAGAATTCTTACGGGAGGTAGAATTATTTCGGTTAGTGACGTCTGTAGATCATGATCTGTAGTAGTCTGCGGAAGAGAAATGCGAGCTCAATTTCTGATCTTTTCCATGCCGGATTCTGATGTTGTACTTGGTATGGACTGGTTAAGTCAGTACCATGCGACTCTTGATTGCCGACTTGGACGTATTATATTTAGACCGCCTGGACATCCAGAATTTGAGTTTCTTCAAGGAGCAGTAGAGCAAGGAGTTCAGCCTACTCTTAGGGTACTATCTATAGAAGGGGAGACAGGTTACCCAAGAGTCATATCCGAGTTTGTGGATGTATTTCCTGATGATCTTCCAGGTTTACCGCCTGATCAGGAAATAGAATTCACAATAGACTTAACTCCAGGAGCAGAGCCTATCACTTCATCAGTATATCGGCTAGCACCTAAGGAGTTAGTGGAGTTGAAGGAACAGGTTGATGATCTTCTGGAGAAGGATTTTATCCGGCCCAGTGTTTCATCTTGGGGAGCACCCATATTATTTATGCCAAAGAAGGATGGAACAGTACGGTTGTGCATTGACTACAGGACACTAAATGCTGTGACCATCAAGAACAGGTATCCCTTACCACGCATTGATGATCTATTCGATCAATTGAGTGGTGCTAGGGTATTCTCGAAGATTGACCTTAGATCCGGTTACCATCAGATCAAAGTAAGGAAGGAGGATATACCGAAGACATCTTTCAGGACCAAGTATGGACATTATGAGTTCTTGGTAATACCGTTTGGTTTAACCAACGCGCCAGCAGTGTTTATGAGTTTAATGAACAGAGTCTTTCATCAGTTCTTGGGTAAATTTGTGGTTGTGTTCATTGACGACATTCTAATATATTCTAAGAGCCACAAAGAGCACGAGGAGCATCTTAGAATAGTGTTAGAGACCTTGAGACAGGAGAAGTTATGTGCCAAACTCAGTAAGTGTGAGTTTTGTATGGATAAAGTGCCTTTCTTGGGACATATCATCTCAGGAGAAGGACTTTCAGTTGATCTAGAGAAAGTTGCTGCAATAGAGACTTGGCCTACACCTACATCAGTTGCAGAGGTGAGAAGTTTTCTCGGACTTGCGGGATATTACCGAAGGTTTGTAGAAAATTTCTCAAGAATTGCAGAGCCTATGACGAAGTTGACACGTAAAGACCAGGAGTTTACATGGACAGAAGACTGCTAGAAGGCTTTTGAAGAATTGAAGAGAAGATTGACAACAGCACCTGTCTTGACTCTTCCTTCAGGGTCAGGAGGTTTTGTTGTTTACAGTGATGTATCAGGTAGTGGATTAGGATGTGTTTTGATGCAACATGGCAAATTTATTGCTTATGCATCGAGACAGTTGAAGGTCCATGAGAAGAACTACCCAACACATGATCTGGAGCTAGCAGCAGTTATATTTGCATTGAAGATTTGGAGGTACTACCTTTATGGGGAGAAGGTAGAAATCTTTACTGATCACAAGAGTCTGAAGTATGTATATACTCAGAAGGAGCTCAACATGAGACAGAGATGTTGTCTGGAGTTGATGGTAGACTTCGATATAGATCTGCAGTATCATCCGAAAAAGGCAAATGTCGTAGCAGACGCACTCAGCAGGAAGCCTACGGCTTATTTCTTGACAATGCAGCCCAAGTTATTGAGATATCTACAGGAGCTTCAGATAGAGGTTATTTTACCAGGACAGAGTGGATTGCTGGCTAATCTTGAAATTAAGTCGTCACTTATGGAAATAATTAAAGAGGTATTGCCCACCGATGCTAGATTTCGAAGACTCAAAGAGAGGACAGAAGCAGGCATGCAGACAGGACTTCGCGTACATGAAGACGGGACATTACGGTTTAGGAATCGCCTGTATGTTCCAAATAGAGAATTGAGACAGGAGTTAATGACTGAAGCACATAGCTCTATGTAATCTGTTCACCCAGGAGGAACCAAGATATACCGAGACTTGAGACAGTATTATTGGTGGCATGGAATGAAAAGGGAGATTGCACAATTTGTGGCAAAATATTTAGTATGTCAGCAAGTAAAGGCCGAGCATCAGAGGACTGCAGGTATGTTACAGCCGCTTTCTATACCAAAATGGAAGTGGAAACATATCACTATGGATTTTGTCATAGGATTTCCAAGGAGCCCCAGCGGAAGAGATGTGGTATGGGTTATCGTGGATCGACTCATTAAATCGGCACATTTCTTGCCATTTAGAATTGGACTGTCCACAGAGGTACGAGCCGACATGTATATGCGACAAATCATAAGATTACATGGAGTGCTGGTTAGTATTGTATCGGATCGAGATTCGAGATTTACATCTCATTTCTGACGAAGCATGCAAGAGAGTCTTGGCAC
The DNA here is from genome assembly GCA_036927795.1 of Iris macrosiphon. Classification (NCBI taxonomy): domain Eukaryota; kingdom Viridiplantae; phylum Streptophyta; class Magnoliopsida; order Asparagales; family Iridaceae; genus Iris; species Iris macrosiphon. Next base: position 140,157,590 of record JAYESA010000003.1, on the reverse strand, counting down.
CAGACTCAAATTCAGCACAGCTTACCACCCACAGACAGATGGTCAATCGGAGCGCACGATTCAGATCTTGGAGGATATGTTACGATCGTGTATGCTAGACTTTGGAGGATCTTGGGAAGATCATTTGCACTTAGTGGAGTTCTCCTACAACAACAGTTATCTGGCCAGCATTCATATGGCACCATTCGAGGCATTGTATGGTAGAAAGTGCAGATCGCCAGTATATTGGAGTGACATTGGTGAACGTCAAATACTGGGTCCAGAATTGGTAACGCAGACAGTGGAAAAGTAAAACAGATTCAAAATCATCTTCGAGCAGCTCAGGACAGACAGAAGCATTGGACTGATACACACAGACGTCCCCTAGAGTTCAAAGAAGGAGAGCACGTATTCTTGAGAATTTTACCCACTCGAGGTACTATTAGATTCGGGAGCAGAGGCAAGTTGAGCCCAAGGTATATTAGGCCATTTGATATTTTGGAGCACATTGGTGAGGTGGCTTATCGTCTTGCATTACCTCCATCCTTAGAGGGAGTGCATGACGTATTCCACGTCTCACAGCTGAGGAGGTACGTGACCGACCCAAGTCATATAGTCGATCATTCAGAGATCGCAGTAGGCCCTAGCTTAAGATATGAAGAACAACCAGTTGGCATCCTCGACATCAGCGAGAAGACATTGTGAGGACAGACAATCAGACTGGTTCGTGTAGCTTGGAAACATCATTCTCCTAGCGAATCGACCTGGAAATGGGAGGATAGTATGCGCCAGCGTTATCCTCACTTGTTCGCGGATGCAGTTATAAACTAAGCATTCTTGTATTTTTCCATAGTTCTTCCTTTAGTAGCTGATTCTTTGATTGCGAGGACGCAATCCTCTTAATGGGGGTAGATTGTAAACACCCTAATTTTTTGAGAATAATTTTAATATAATTTTCCCCAATTTTTGGTATTTTTCTGGATAAAGAACCAAGGTAATTATGATTGAAAGATTTTTAAACGCGGTTAATTGGTGTTAAAATATTATGGAAACAATATTTTATGGTATAAAATGGAAAATCGGACATAGGATAATTTTCGGTGAATTTATTTGACTCCGAAAACGCGTTTAAAGCCCTAAAAACTATTGGATATATAAATCAAACCAAACCTGACTGAACCGAACCTGAATGAACCGAACCAAATCTGACTGAACCAAACCAGCATAATGGGTCGGGTCGGGTCGGATCCGAGTCAAACCTGACCCGGACCCGAAACCCAAGTGGAAACCCTAACCCTACCAAAATTTACTGTAGCGGCTATTTTAAGCCGCCTCGGCTTCCGTGCACCGCCCCGCCGCCAGACCTCTCTCTTATCTCCTCTTTCCAGCAGCTCCGCTCCGCCCGACCTCACCGACGACTCCCCTCTCAGCCCCACGCCGCCTTGCGCCTCCGCTGCCCTCATCTCCTCTTCCCACAGCCCAGCCGCCGACCTCACCGCTCCGCCCCGACGAACCCCATCACCCCTCGACCTCTCCCCGCTCCGCCCGAGCACACCCTTCCCCACTTAGCTCCCCGCCGCTGAGTCCAGCCCACGACCCCGACGCTACTCCGCCCAGCAGCCGACCCGCTCCCCTCCACAGCAGCGGCCAGGCGAGACCCCTCCTCTCCGCCTTGCCGACGACCCCGCTCAGCCGATGAGCCACCCTCCATCGACCAGTAGGGCCAGACTCCAGCAGCCCTAGAGCAACAGTAACGGATACGACACGGACACAGCTCGTGTCAAGGACTTCCGGACGCGTGAAAATCAGATTCACGGAGCCCTGTTCAGGTAGCTTTTCCCCTCTCCCCATAATTCTGTTTTCGATTCCATCAGTTGCAACGCGTAGACTGTATAACCCTTTCGGTGCCCGTGTAACCCGCTTGGTGCATCGCGTCCTGTGGTGATCACAAACCGCGATCCAAAAACAGGAAAAATAATGCCTTGTTTCACCCCGGAACTGAGTGCGCCCCGCCAAACGGGACGACTTGGTCGCACGCGGTCTTTACCGAAACGTGCGCGACGTTGATACGGACGTGTGGGATTTCGCAGAAGTTGATTTGGATGTGCGTGCACACCGGAATCAACGCGTATCCGCCGATAACGCCCCGTATCTGTTCATTCTGGAACATGCTGTAACTTTGTGTACACATTTCGGATCGAGACGAAACTTGTGCCATCGGACTCGTAGCAATACGTTGGTCCTGTGACCCAAGTTTGGTTCAATTCTGAGAACATTGACAAAATCGCGTATCGTGGGCCCTACAAGCTCCACTTGACGGGTGATTTTGTGATCGGCTCATCGGAATCCAATTCTGGAAGTTCCGTTGGGTTCGTATCATCGTTCCTGACTTGTAGATACTGAGTTTGAGGAATTTGGAGACCTTTAACCCTGACACGCTTTTCGGTGCAAAGTGGCCCACATGTGGACCCCGCTTTGGCCCAGAAATGTCATTTTTGCCCTTTTGTCCAAATTGGACTTAAGGACAGACGTTTCTAGCTATTTGATATCTTCTGAGACTGTTGGTGATGTTTATTACAGCTTTTGGAGGAGTACTTACAGGATCCACTGATACAGGGACAGTTGTTGGTATTCCAACCCCAAGCAAGTGTACCTTGCCAAACTCTGCAGTATTATTACATACTTTCCTTGATTCATTATATTGCTGTGCATGCTTAACCTATGACCGTGTGACGTACTTAGCGTCCGATTATTAGTCGGGTGCCAACACCGTACGCGGTGTTGTGTATTGTCATTTAGAGATGGACATTCGTGACACTTTATATTCTCGTACTTGTCTTACCAAGTACACTTTGACCCAGGACACTTGATACTATTCATGAGACAGGATCCTCCTGAGATATTTATGGTAATTCTGTATAGGATACAGGACTTGACAGAGATACTATATTCATAGATACTTTATGACTTGTTGCATTAGCTATGATCCCGCTTGACATGGACATGAGACGTTATGGTCATGATATGCGTGGTTACATTGGGTGGGGAGAGACACATAGGCTACAGGCTGTCTTATATATATATATCTACTACTATTGTGAGACCGTAGACTCTCGTAGCAGAGCTAGGCACATTACGTGTTATTACCGCTATCGGCTCCCCGACACAGAGCTTGTAGTGGCTCAGCCTGAGTACTCGTGATGCTCTCATCTTGTATTTCACATAGATGGTTATATACTTAGCCCATTTATTTCATTATGTGCTGCACTGCATTTATTTTGGCTTGTATTTTCTGTACCTTGCTATGTCCCCTGAGGACCTGGATCCGGATTATGTCCTCAAGATTTGCAGACGAGATCTATCCCGAGGTATACGGGACCGGAGCAGAAGCAGATACAGGAGCTGTACCGACACCCGAGGACGAGGTGTTAGCCGAAGACTTTTTCTGAGCATCCATGTTTCATGCTCAGTATTTACTTTATTTCAGTCATTTATATTTTGGCCTGTTGAGCCATTGTATTAGATATTTATCGGGTTGTTCCCCGAAGCACTTTGTTGAGACTGGTTGATGATTTACATTCCTTATATTCTATGGATCATATTTTATATCTTGTATGGATGAGATTAGTTGTGCCTTGATTGTCGTAGACTTTGTTTTACAGCTTAAGTATGCCCTGATGGATCCATTAAATTGGGTTTGTCCATCGGTGTGTGCTGCTGGCCATTGCCACGTGTCTAGAACCTCGGTATTTTGGGACTGGGGCGTGACAGCTCTGCCTTTACTTGCTGACATACCAAGCATTTATCTACAAAGTGAGCTATCTCTTTTTTTATTCCATGCCACCAAAAGTGCTATCGTAAATCCTGATACATCTTGGTGCCTCCAGGATGAATAGAATATATCAAACTATGAGCTTCTGTCATCAGCTCCTGTCAAATCTATCCGTTTGGAACATAAAGACGATCACCACATTATAATGTCCCATCATCATGGATGCGCAGTCCTGTCTGCTCTCCGGCCTCTGTCATTTCTTTTAATCTTCTGAATCTGGCGTCTGTAGGCAATGCTGCCTTGATTCTTTCTACTAGTGATGATTGTATTTGCAAGTTGGTTAGTGTCTCGTCTGCTCCGGGTAATATTACTTCAATGCCAAGACCTTGCAAGTCCTTCAATAATTCCCTCTGTGTTGTCAAGAAATAAGCTGCTGGCTTCCGGCTTAACGCGTCTGCTACAACGTTAGCCTTGCCTGGGTGATAATGTAGCTCTATTTCGAAATCTTTTATCAACTCGAGCCATCGACGTTGCCTCATATTTAACTCCTTCTGTGTGAAGACATACTTGAGGCTTTTGTGGTCTGTATAGATTTTCACTCGTTCCCCATATAAGTAATGTCTCCATAGTTTTAAAGCAAATACAACGGCTGCAAGTTCCAAGTCATGAGTTGGATAATTCTTCTCATGTACTAGTAACTGTCTAGATGCATATGCAATCACCTTGCCATACTGCATCAATACGCATCCCAAACCTTTTCCTGATGCGTCACTGTAGATCACGTAGCCTCTTGATCCTGATAGAATAGTTAATACTGGTGCTGTAGTTAGTCGCTTCTTCAATTCCTCGAAAGCAGCTTGGCACTCGTTGGTCCATATGAACTCTTGATCTTTGCAAGTCAAACGAGTCATAGGTGTTGCTATCCTTGAGAAGTTTTCCATGAACCATCGGTAATATCCCGCAAGTCCAAGGAAACTTCTCACCTCTGCTGCTGATTTAGGAGCAGGCCATGTCTCGACTGCCGAGATCTTTTCTGGATCAACAAAAATACCATCTCCTGTAATCACATATCCAAGAAATGAGACCTTGTCCAAGAAGAACTCACATTTACTGAGCTTTGCATACAACTGTTCTCTCCTCAAGGTCTCTAGAATAATCCTCAGGTGCTTCTCGTGCTCCTCATGGCTCTTTGAATAGACAAGTATATCATCTATGAAGACGACCATAAACTGGTCCAAATACTGATGGAAGACTCGATTCATTAAGTCTATAAAGATAGCTGGAGCATTGGTCAATCCAAATGGCATGACCAGAAACTCGTAGTGCCCATATCTTGTCCGGAATGCGATCTTCGGAATGTCCTCCCTCCGTACTTTTACCTGGTGATATCCCGATCTCAAATCTAACTTTGAGAACATCTTGGCTCCACTGAGCTGATCAAATAAGTCATCAATGCGTGGCAGTGGATATTTATTCTTCACGGTTACTGCATTCAAGGCTCTATAGTCAATGCACATACGTACTGATCCATCCTTCTTTGGTACAAACAACATTGGTGCTCCCCAGGGTGATGCACTTGGTCGGATGAAATATTTTCTCTTCTAGTTCTTTCAACTGTGTCTTTAGTTCATCCATATCCTTCTTTGCCAGTCTATAAACATGTGATGCTATGGGTGCTGCTCCCGGTGTTAATTCAATTGAGAATTCTACGTCTCTATCTGGGGGTAGGCCTGGCAATTCTTCTGGAAAAATGTTTTGGAATTCTGAAATAATGGGATGATAGACAACATCGTCCATTGCGAGTTGCATACCATCAAGGATTTCTGTGGATCCTCGTGCAAACTCAAGTTCAGGATGACCGGGTACCTTAAAAAGAATGCTTCCTCCAAAGCAATCAAAGAAAGCATGGTACTTGCTTAGCCAGTCCATTCCAAGCACAATATCAAAAGTCGGCATAGGAAGGACTAAGAGTCGAGCGTTCATCTCTCTGCTATGTATCACTATAGGACACGATCTATAAATTCTACTAATAGGTACAACTCCTCCCCCAGTAAGGATTCTAATACAACTAGGTAAAGGTGTAGAGGCAATGTTGTGTTTGGCAATAAAACTAGATGATATGAATGAGTGGGTGGCTCCCGTATCAAACAATGTCCCGACAGAAAAAGTAAAAGCAAGAGTGATACCTACTATGACATCAATCTCATGATCCATGTCATCCACTTCCATTGCAAAAACTTGCCCATTCCTCTGTGGTTGTCCCTGTTTGGCCCTCGTGAACTGTTCCTTCTGTGGTGCCCCGTTCCCCCTATTCGGGGAGCGCGGCTAAGAAATACAAGACGGTATCGTTCGATCGGGATAGATTGAATTAAGAACTTGTAATCACCTGAAATTTTAAGAAATTTTACATTTAAATTATCTGGGAATTAATTAGCATTTTTTTGTGAATTTTTAATCAATAAAATTAAAAGCAGTCTAATTTAAAATAAATTTTTAAATGAAATTAAATAAATTTAAAATGTGATAAAAATCATATTTTATAGTGTAAAATTAAAAACCGAGCCTGGGGTATTTTTCCGGGAATTTATTGGACCCCGGATGAATTTTTAAAGCATTAAAAACTATTGTAAAAAAATTAACTATTTAATTAAACTAAATTAATAAACCGAACCAAACCACCCGGACCGGCCGGTTCAACTGAACCAAACCGCCTGACCCTAAAGGGTCGGATCCGGGTCTGACCCGCGACCCGACCCATCACCAACCCGAAACCCGTTATCCTTTCTCCCCCGAACCCGACTGATCAGCTCCCATGCCGGCTGACCTGCCGACCACCTCGCTTCCGCAACGCCAGCGCCGCCTTGCCTGCCTGCGCCGCTCCGGCACCCCTGTCCAGCCAACTCCCCCGTTCAACCGCCGACCAGTCATCTCCCAATCCCCTCTATATAAACCCAGTCACCCGGAGCTCCGCCCTAGACCTCGCCGGAGTTCCCTGCTCCTTCCTTCTCTTCCCGAGCGCCGCCTAGCACGACACCGTTCCCGACCTCCTGGCCTCCCTCTCCACCACCCTCTCCCGGCGAAGCTTTCGCCTAACCCCGCAGAACCTCACCGCTCCCGACGAGGCCACCCTAGCCAGCGCCTCCCACCGGCCAGCCCTCTTTCGCCTCCTCCAGACCCTGCCTCGCCGCAGCTCTGCCGACGAGCGCCGCCTCAGCCCTAGCTCGGCCAGACACAGACTCAACACCGTAGCAGGACACGATTCAGCTCAGCCGAACACAAGAACAGTGGAGACCGGACACAGCCAGAACAGTAAACCCTAACCCTAGGTGTGTCGGACACGAGTTTGACACGAGGAAACTTGGATTTTTCGGACAAGTTCAGGTACCCATAACTTTTGACTCGTAGCTCTGATTTTAATTTTGTAAATTGTATCGCGTAGCCTGTATGACCCTCTCAGTGTCCGGACAAACCGCTCGGGGCATCGCGTCCTGTGGTGATCACACACCGCGATCCAAAAACAGGAAAAACTAAGCCTTGTTTCCCCCCGAAATCAAGTACGCTCCGCCAAATGGGACGATTTGGTCACGTGCGGTCTTCACCGACACGTGAGCATCGTAGATACGGATGTGCGGGCTTTCGCAGAAGCTGATTCGGATGTGCGTGCACACCGGAATCAGTGCGTATCCGCGGACAACACCCCGTATCCGACTTTTCTGTATTTAGCTGTAACTTAGTGTATTCACGTCAGATCGAGACGAAACTTGTGCCATTGGACTCGTAGCAATACGCTGGTCCTGTGGGTCAAGTTTGGTTCGATTCTGAGAACGTTGGAAAATCGCGTGTCGTGGGCCCCACAAGCTCCACCTGACGGGCGATTTTGAGAACGGCTCATCGGAATCCAATTCTGGAAGTTCCGTTGGGTTCGTATCAACGTTCCTGACTTGTTGACACTAAGTTGGACTAATTTGGAGACTTTTGACCCTGACCCGGTTTTCGGTACAAAGCGACCTACACATGGACCCGCTTTGGCCTAGAAATGTCGTTTTTGCCCTTGTGTCCAAACTGGCCTTAAGGACAGGCGTTTCTAATTATTTCTTATGTTCTGAGACTGTTGGTAATGTTCATTTTAGCTTTTGGAGGAGTTATTGCTGAAACCACTGTTACAAGGACCGCTACTGGAATTCCAATCCCAGGCAAGTGTACCTTGCCATAAATTTCAGTCTAATTGTTTATTTTGTTCTATTGCTCTATTTTCTGTGACTAGTGTACATGATATAACCTAGGATCGTATGACATACTTAGTGTCCGATCACAGTCGGGTGCCAACCCCGTACGCGGAGTTGTGTATGTCATTAGTGATGGACATTCGAGACCCTTTATATTCTCGTGCTTGTTATCAAGTACACTACAACCTAGGACACTTGACACCATGCATTGACAGAATCTTCCTGACATATTCAAGGTGATTCTGTATAGGATACAGGATGGACATAGTTATTATACTCTTAGATTAGGACTGTTGCATTAGCTCTGATCTCACGTGACATGGACATGCGACGTGTGGTTACATTGGGTGGGGAGAGACACACAGGCTACAGGCTGTTCTATATATATATATACTACTATTGTGAGGTTGTAGACTCTCGAGCAGAGCTAGACCACTACTAGATATTGCTGCTACCGGCTCCCCGACACAGAGCTTGTAGCAGTCTCAGCCTGGGTACTAGTGTTGCTCTCAGTTGCATTTTCACATAGATGGTTATGTAGTTACCCTGCTCATTTCATTTTCTATTTCACTGCATTACTTTTGGCTTGTGATTTCTGTACCTTGCTATGTCCCCTGAGGACCTGGAATGGATGATGTCCCCAGGTTTAGCAGAAGAGCATTATCCCGAGGTTTACGGGACGGGAGCTGAAGTTGTACCAGGAGCTATTGCTGAAGGAGAACCTAACATAGAAGCAGAGGTGATGGCAGAGGATTTTACTTGAGATTATGATATTTGTACTCTTCAGATACTCTATTTTTGGACTCTTTTGTTCTGGTCTGATGAACCAGTGTTTTAGACTCTTATCGGGTTGTTCCTGACTTACTCTGCTGAGACTGGACTGTGATGTACTTTCTTTATTTGCTGATGTTCTTATTATTCTGTGTGTGGATGAGATTAGATTTTGACTATTATTGTAGACCTATATTACAGCTTAAGTATGCCGATGGATCCATTAAATTGGGTTTGTCCATCGTTGCATGCTGCTGGCCATTGCCACGTGTCCAGTTCCTCAATATTTTGGGACTGGGGCGTGACATGGTTTTTGTGGTGGCCCATGCAGGTCTTCGACAAATTGTTTGGTCTCAACCTAGGGGCCAAACAAACCTGTAAAAGGATAGGATAGATTATAGGATCTCATCCATAATTGTTGAATCGTTTTTGAAACTCAATATCGCATTTGAATTAAGTACTTGATTTGCATCCTGCTTGACTCTGCTAAAACGTTCTCATAAGGTTTATTTTGGATACAGAAAAATGGATCCAAGAAGTGGAGATAAAATTCCTTTTATACCACAAGATGCTGTAGTTACCTATGGTGATGGAGTTACACCAAAAAATAGAGGTCAATCCTCTCAAAGTGGACAAGCTGAGCAGCGTAACTCAAGGTTCAGGCGTGATGATATCCCACCTCCGCCACAGTTCACTCCACAGATGCCTGCCTTCCCACCAGGACAAGCAATGGATGGGCAGCAAATGTTCCAGATGTTTTATGCCATGATGCAAGCTCAACAACAAGTTCAACAGGAGGCGCAGCGTCAGGAGGCAGCGAACCTGAGAAACAGCCTAGTAAATGCATTGGAGCAGGCAAACCCGCAAGCTAGGCGACCAGCGACGGGATCTATCACTGATTTCCGTCAACTCAAGCCCCGTACCTTTTCGGGCAAGGAAGGACCAACTGAAGTGCATGAGTGGCTCACCAATACACAATATCAGTTGGAAGCAGCTGAACTTCTGCGGGAGAGATGGATGACTGCTGTCCGAATGCAACTGACGGACAACGCGCATCACTGGTGGCTAGCTAAAGAGAGGAGGCTCGGACATGACCGAGTCACTTGGGAGAAATTCTCCAGACTCTTCCAAGAGATGTATATTCCAGCCGTTGCTAGATCAGAACTCCGAGATAAGTTCAACCGCCTTATCCAGGGCAACATGACGGTGGAGGAGTATAATGCTGAATTCATTCGCCTGAGTCATTTCGCCCCTTCTCTAATTCCTACCGAAGAAGAGAAGGCGGAGAAATTCTTTGATGGACTCAGGTTCGAGCTTCAGAGGTTGATTGGATCTGTTGCCCCTACATCGTACAACGATGTCCTTGCTGCAGCACGACGCATGGAGCGCGGCACCAGGAGGGAGTCAAGCCTGAAGCGACCATTTTCCTCAGCACCATCCAAGGCAGCACAAGGGGATTCTGCAAAGCGACTCCAGAGGAATCTACCGCAGAGAGCAGTACCAAGAACCCTATCTACTTGTCATTTCTGCGGCAAGTTGGGTCACATTGAAAAGGAGTGCAGACGCAAACTGGGACTTTGCCTGGTTTGCGGATCCAACCAGCATCTATCCAGAGACTGCACAACACGCCGAGAGGAAGCACCACGAGTAGCCCTACCTGCACCAAGGCCAGAATATCCAGCAGTGGGAGCACAGCAGACGGGAGTTGGAGGAGTCAGACCACCAGCTCCAGGAGGATATCAGCCGAGACCACCATTGCCACCTCAAGCAGCACTATTCCAACAGGCTCGTCAGCAGAGGGGTCCAGCTCAGGGACGAGGTCAGGCTTTTGCAATGGCTGTTCAGGAAGAAGCTATTGCTGGAGAAGTTATAGCAGGTACCATTTTAGTAGCTTCATTACCTGCTGTAGCTTTATTTAATTCTGGGGCATCACACTCATTTATAGCTGCTAGCTTCGTAGCCACCCATAGAGTAGCTACTGCACCCCTTCCGAAGACTAAAAGAATTCTTACGGGAGGTGGAATTATACCTGTTAGTGATATCTGTAGATCATGTTCAGTGGTAGTCTGCGGAAGAGAGATGCGAGCCCAATTTATGATCTTTTCTATGCCTGACTATGATGTTGTACTTGGTATGGACTGGTTAAGTCAGTATCATGCTATTCTTGATTGTCGGCTTGGAAAAGTTATATTCAGACCACCTGGACACTCAGAGTTTGAATTTCTTCGAGGAGCTGTAGAACAAGGTGTTCAGCCAACTCTTAGGGTATTAACTGTAGAAGGGGAGTCAAGTTACCCAAGAGTTATATCAGAGTTTGTGAATGTATTTCCCGATGATCTTCCAGGTCTACCACCTGATCGGGAAATAGAATTCACCATAGACTTAACTCCAGGAGCAGAACCGATCACTTCAACGGTTTATAGACTAGCCCCTAAGGAGTTAGTAGAGTTAAAGAAGCAAGTTGATGAACTTCTGGAGAAAGGTTTCATCCGGCCCAGTGTTTCACCTTGGGGAGCACCTATACTTTTTGTACCGAAGAAGGATGGAACAGTTCGCCTATGCATTGATTACAGGGCGTTAAACGCTGTGACCATTAAGAACCGGTATCCTTTGCCACATATTGATGACTTATTTGATCAATTGAGTGGAGCTAGGGTATTTTCAAAGATTGACCTGAGATCCGGTTATCACCAAATTAGGGTGAGGAAGGAAGATATCCCGAAGACAGCCTTTAGAACCAAGTATGGATATTATGAGTTCTTAGTAATGCCGTTTGGTTTAACCAACGCGCCTGCTGTATTCATGAGCTTGATGAACCGAGTCTTCCATCAGTATTTGGATAAATTCGTGGTGGTATTTATCGATGACATTCTGGTATATTTCAAAAGCCACGAAGAGCACGAGGAGCATCTCAGAATCGTGCTAGAGACATTGAGGCAGGAGAAGCTTTATGCTAAGCTCAGTAAATGTGAGTTTTGCATGGATAAGGTGCCATTTTTAGGGCATATTATCTCAGGAGAAGGACTGTCAGTGGATCCAGAGAAGGTTGCTGCTATTGAGACTTGGCCTACACCGACATCAGTTGCTGAGGTGAGGAGTTTTCTAGGACTTGCTGGATATTACAGAAGGTTCGTAGAAAAATTTTCAAGGATTGCAGAGCCAATGACGAAGTTGACACGGAAAGATCAGGAATTTGCATGGACAGAAGAATGTCAGATGGCCTTTGAAGAACTGAAGAGGCGTCTAACAACATCACCAGTTTTGACTCTTCCTTCAAGGTCAGGCGATTTTGTTGTTTATAGCGATGCGTCAGGTAGTGGCCTAGGATGTGTTTTGATGCAACACGGCAAAGTTATTGCTTATGCATCGAGACAGTTGAAGGTCCATGAGAAGAACTACCCAACGCATGATCTGGAGCTAGCTGCTGTAATATTTGCCCTGAAGATTTGGAGGCATTATCTTTATAGAGAGAAGGTGGAGATCTTCACTGATCACAAAAGTCTGAAGTATGTATATACTCAGAAGGAGCTTAACATGAGGCAAAGACGCTGGCTTGAGTTAATGGTGGACTTTAATATAGATCTGCAGTACCACCCAGGGAAGGCGAATGTAGTAGCAGATGCACTTAGTAGGAAGCCTACAGCTTATTTCTTGACAATGCAGCCTGAGCTATTGAGAGATCTACAAAAGCTTCAGATAGAGATTATTCTACCAAGACAGAGTGGCTTGCTATCTAATCTGGAAGTGAAGTCATCGCTCGTGGAAAGAATTAAAGAAGCTTTGCCTACTGATGCAAGATTTCGAAGACTCAAAGAGAAGACAGAAGCAGGCATGTAGACAGGACTTCGCATACATGAGGATGGGACATTAAGGTGCGGAGATCGTTTATATGTTCCAAATGGAGAACTGAGACATGAGCTAATGACTGAAGCACATAGCTCCATGTACTCTGTTCATCCAGGAGGAACAAAGATGTATCGCGATCTAAGGCAGTATTATTGGTGGCATGGAATGAAGAGAGAGATTGCAAGATTTGTAGCTAAATGTTTAGTCTGCCAACAAGTGAAGGCCGAGCATCAGAGGACTGCAGGAATGTTGCAGCCGCTTCCCATACCAGAATGGAAGTGGGAACATATCACCATGGACTTCGTCACAGGATTCCCAAGGAGCCCCAGCGGAAAAGATGCGGTATGGGTGATCGTGGATCGACTCACTAAATTGGCACATTTCTTGCCGTTTAGAGTTGGACAGTCCACAGAGGTACTAGCCGACATGTATATGCGACAAATTATAAAGTTGCATGGAGTGCCGGTTAGTATTGTATCAGATCGAGACTCGAGATTTACTTCTCATTTCTGGCGAAGCATGCAAGAGAGTCTTGGCACCAGACTTAAATTCAGCACTGCCTATCATCCACAGACAGATGGTCAATCAGAACGTACAATTCAGATTTTGGAGGATATGTTGCGATCCTGCATGTTAGACTTTGGAGGGTCTTGGGAAGATCATTTGCATTTAGTGGAGTTCTCATATAACAATAGTTACCAGGCAAGCATCAAGATGGCACCTTTCGAGGCGTTATACGATAGGAAGTGCAGATCGCCAATATGCTGGAGTGACGTCGGAGAGCGTCAAATCTTGGGACCAGAGTTGGTGATGCAAACTGTGGAGAAGGTTAAATAAATCCAGAATCATCTTCGGGCTGCTCAGGACAGGCAGAAGCATTGGGCTGATACACACCGACGTCCACTGGAATTCAAGGAAGGAGAACATATATTCCTGAGGATTTCGCCGACTCGAGGAACCATTCGCTTTGGGAGCAGAGGCAAGTTGAGTCCAAGGTACATTGGGCCCTTTGATATTCTGGAGCGCATTGGTGAGGTGGCGTATCATCTTGTATTACCTCCATCTCTAGAGGGAGTGCATGATGTATTCCATGTCTCACAGTTAAGAAGGTATGTGACTGACCCAAGTCACATAGTGGATCATTCTGAGATCGCTGTAGGCCCAAGCCTGAGATATGAAGAACAACCGGTGGGTATACTCGGAACCAGTGAGAAGACACTGCGAGGGCAGACAATTAAGCTGGTTCGTGTGGCTTGGAAGTAACATTCTCCTGGTGAATCTACCTGGGAGAGAGAAGATATCATGCGACAGAAATATCCCCACTTATTCGAGGATGCAGGTATACCTTAAGTAAATTTTTAATTCCTGTAGTTCTGTTCTGCTAGTAGTTTAATCTTTTAAATTGCGAGGACGCAATTTTCTTAAGGGGGGTAGATTGTAATCACCTGAAATTTTAAGAATTTTTACATTTAAATTATCTGGGAATTAATTAGCATTTTTCTGTGAATTTTTAATCAATAAAATTAAAAGCAGTATAATTTAAAATGAATTTTTAAATGAAATTAAATAAATTTAAAATGTGATAAAAATTATATTTTATAGTGTAAAATTAAAAACCGAGCCTGGGGTATTTTTTCGGGAATTTATTGGACCCCGGATGAATTTTTAAAGCATTAAAAACTATTGTAAAAAAATTAACTATTTAATTAAACTAAATTAATAAACCGAACCAAACCACCCGGACCGGCCGGTTCAACTGAACCAAACCGCCTGACCCTAAAGGGTCGGATCCGGGTCTGACCCGCGACCCGACCCATCACCAACCCGAAACCCGTTATCCTTTCTCCCCCGAACCCGACTGATCAGCTCCCATGCCGGCTGACCTGCCGACCACCTCGCTTCCGCAACGCCAGCGCCGCCTCGCCTGCCTGCGCCGATCCGACTCCCCTGTCCAGCCACCTCCCCCATTCAACCGCCGACCAGTCATCTCCCAATCCCCTCTATATAAACCCAGTCACCCGGAGCTCCGCCCTAGACCTCGCCGGAGTTCCCTGCTCCTTCCTTCTCTTCCCGAGCGCCGCCTAGCACGACACCGTTCCCGACCTCCTGGCCTCCCTCTCCACTACCCTCTCCCGGCGAAGCTTTCGCCTAACCCCACAGAACCTCACCGCTCCCGACGAGGCCACCCTAGCCAACGCCTCCCACCGGCCAGCCCTCTTTCGCCTCCTCCAGACCCTGCCTCGCCGCAGCTCTGCCGACGAGCGCCGCCTCAGCCCTAGCTCGGCCAGACACAGACTCAACACCGCAGCAGGACACGATTCAGCTCAGCCGGACACAAGAACAGTGGAGACCGGACACAGCCAGAACAGTAAACCCTAACCCTAGGTGTGTCGGACACGAGTTTGACACGAGGAAACTTGGATTTTTCGGACAAGTTCAGGTACCCATAACTTTTGACTCGTAGCTCTGATTTTAATTTCGTAAATTGTATCGCGTAGCCTGTATGACCCTCTCGGTGTCCGAACAAACCGCTCGGGGCATTGCGTCCTGTGGTGATCGCACACCGCGATCCAAAAACAGGAAAAACTAAGCCCTGTTTCACCCCGGAATCGAGTACGCCCTGCCAAACGGGACGATTTGGTCACGTGCGGTCTTCACCGACACGTGAGCATCGTAGATACGGATGTGCGGGCTTTCGCAGAAGCTGATTCGGATGTGCGTGCACACCAAAATCAGTGCGTATCCGCGGACAATACCCCATATCCGACTTTTCTGTATTTAGCTGTAACTTAGTGTATTCACGTCAGATCGAGACGAAACTTGCGCCATTGGACTCGTAACAATACGCTGGTCCTGTGGGTCAAGTTTGGTTCGATTCTGAGAACGTTGGAAAATTGCGTGTCGTGGGCCCCACAGGCTCCACCTGACGGGCGATTTTGAGAACGGCTCATCGGAATCCAATTCTGGAAGTTTCGTTGGGTTCGTATCAACGTTCCTGACTTGTTGACACTAAGTTGGACTAATTTGGAGACTTTTGACCCTGACCCGGTTTTCGGTACAAAGCGACCTACACATGGACCCGCTTTGGCCTAGAAATGTCGTTTTTGCCCTTGTGTCCAAACTGGCCTTAAGGACAGGCGTTTCTAATTATTTCTTATGTTCTGAGACTGTTGGTAATGTTCATTTTAGCTTTTGGAGGAGTTATTGCTGAAACCACGTTACAAGGACCGCTACTGGAATTCCAATCCCAGGCAAGTGTACCTTGCCATAAATTTCAGTCTAATTGTTTATTTTGTTCTATTGCTCTATTTTCTGTGACTAGTGTACATGATATAACCTAGGATCGTATGACATACTTAGTGTCCGATCACAGTCGGGTGCCAACCCCGTACGCGGAGTTGTGTATGTCATTAGTGATGGACATTCGAGACCCTTTATATTCTCGTGCTTGTTATCAAGTACACTACAACCTAGGACACTTGACACCATGCATTGACAGAATCTTCCTGACATATTCAAGGTGATTCTGTATAGGATACAGGATGGACATAGTTATTATACTCTTAGATTAGGACTGTTACATTAGCTCTGATCTCACGTGACATGGACATGCGACGTGTGGTTACATTGGGTGGGGAGAGACACACAGGCTACAGGCTGTTCTATATATATATACTACTATTGTGAGGTTGTAGACTCTCGAGCAGAGCTAGACCACTACTAGATATTGCTGCTACCGGCTCCCCGACACAGAGCTTGTAGCAGTCTCAGCCTGGGTACTAGTGTTGCTCTCAGTTGCATTTTCACATAGATGGTTATGTAGTTACCCTGCTCATTTCATTTTCTATTTCACTGCATTACTTTTGGCTTGTGATTTCTGTACCTTGCTATGTCCCCTGAGGACCTGGAATGGATGATGTCCACAGGTTTAGCAGAAGAGCATTATCCCGAGGTTTACGGGACAGGAGCTGAAGTTGTACCAGGAGCTATTGCTGAAGGAGAACCTAACATAGAAGCAGAGGTGATGGCAGAGGATTTTACTTGAGATTATGATATTTGTACTCTTCAGATACTCTATTTTTGGACTCTTTTGTTCTGGTCTGATGAACCAGTGTTTTAGACTCTTATCGGGTTGTTCCTGACTTACTCTGCTGAGACTGGACTGTGATGTACTTTCTTTATTTGCTGATGTTCTTATTATTCTGTGTGTGGATGAGATTAGATTTTGACTTATTGTTGTAGACCTATATTACAGCTTAAGTATGCCAATGGATCCATTAAATTGGGTTTGTCCATCGTTGCATGCTGCTGGCCATTGCCACGTGTCCAGTTCCTCGATATTTTGGGACTGGGGCGTGACAGAACTCGTCCTCGTTATGGATTTGTTTCTTCGGAATCGATTCCCATATTCAGTGGACCGTGCCCCCGGGATCGACTTAGCGGCAGAGTCAGGAGGGACCTCTTCGCTGCATTCTTTTGTTGCCTAGTTTTCGCTGTCGCTTGTTGCTTTCGTGCCATGAGTTGGTTTTCGGATTTGCTTGGGTTTTCTTGAACGGTTTCGATGGATTTCATTGCTTTCGTTCATAGGACTGCACTTCAATTCCGATAACGGAAAGAGAGGAAGAAGTACTGATCAGCTGTTCGTGTCAATACAGGTGATCCAGCAGTAGGCGTCGCTCGAGCGGACTCCTAGGCACTTCTTTCCTTCTTCCTTACAACCACTAAAGTGACTGGCTACCAACCCGATTAGCTAGCCCTTCTTGCTAATCTTCACATCTGAATCTGTGTTCATGCTTGCCCCGATCAAACGATACCAAGTAATAACTAAAAGACTACAATATAACTAGGGAATAGACTTGGGTTATATTATGCTTGTCAAATGAAACTTGTGAACGGTTATTTACTTACATGCTTGCTCGTTTGGAACGTTCTTCACATGCATAAATATAAGTTAGAATACAAATTTCTTCTTAAATTTGTGTTATGGATAGAACTCTTCTTGAATGCCATAAACTGAACAGGTAGGTTATGCAAAAGTAAATCTTGCCCTGTACTGCCCTGCTCCTGTTATGCCTGATTTGCCTCGATTGCTAACTTAGTGTACTGCGTTGATCACGGACAACTTGTGCACAAGGTCTTAGATTTTGCGGACGGTCGCTGGGGCACCGGCACCGATCCGATCCGGACGGAACTCATGATAGTTGCCTGCTATAGGACGGAATGCCTTGGGACGTCCTGATCTATGTGTCGCACGGCACTCCGTACCGAGACTAGCCCGTCCATTATGGCAACGTGCCAGTGATCCCCCTTGTATATTTAAACCTGTTGCAACTAACTTGTGTCTTCTTGGCAGGGAAGGCAATGTAAGTATTGTGCAGGTGGTTCAGACGGACAGGTAAATATCACCGAACGGTGGCGGGTTATTTCAATAATTCTATATCTATATCTTGTTGTAAAATGAACTAAGGCAAGATAGAAACCCACAATAAATGTGCATGCTTCATTAAAACAACGTGTTGATTGGTATAGTTGGGTTAGCTTGCCTTCACCAGTACGTTTCGATGTACTGACCCTCGTTGAAACAGGTTCCCCGCGCTAGGAGAACCAAGCGAGGAGCAGGAGACAAACCCCCAATCCAGTCCAGCTGTAGGCACGCCTCGATCGTGTCACGCCCCGAGGCGTCCCCCGAGTCGTGACCGCCGTGCGGGCCTGGGGTTGCGCCCGCACAAGGCTAAAGTATTTTGCATAGCAAGCACATATTCAGAGTACGCAGATAAATTGAAACACAGATTTAAAACATGGAAAAGTTCTCTTTATTGATAATGAACATCTATTACAAACTCCTGAACGAGTTAGCTAATATGCCGAACGGCTTACAAAGAGATGACTCAAAATGAGATAGCAGTCCTGTACATTACATCCCTTTATAAACTCAAAATGATAAGGACCTCCTGGCTGGAGGATAGCTTTGCCACGGAGCTGCATTTGTGTATGAAGAGTTGCAGGCTCCTGACTCTAAAATGCTTCGAGGGGCGCGGTGAAGATGCGCCAACAGCTGGACTGGATCGGGAAGACGACTTCGGCTCCTCGCTCGGTTCGCCTTAGTACGGAGAACCTGTTTCAACGAGGGTCAGCATATCGAAACATGCTGGTGAAGGCGAGCTAGCCTGACTATACCAATCAACACGTTGTTTTAATGAAGCATGCATATTTGTAGGTTTCAATCTTGCCTTAGTTCATTTACAAGTAAGCAGCATATAGAATTTACTGAAATGAACGTGCCACCGTTCGGTGGATTTTACCTTTCCGTCTGAATTACCTGCACAATACTTACCTTGCCTTCCCTGCCACGAAGACACAAGTTAGTATGCAACAGGTTTAAATATACACGATGATCACTGGCTTGATAGCCATAATGGACTAGTCTGTGACGAAGATGGTTTGCTACGTGATAGTAAGTGAGGCGCCGCATACCACCTTGTCCAAGTACGTGAGACTAAACGTGAGTTCCGTCCGGAGCCGGAACGGTGCCAGTGCCCCAGCAGCCGCCCGCAGGAACTATACCTTGTGCACAAGTTGTCCGTGATCGCACATTAACAATCATTCGCCCGGAGGCTACGTTAACAATCGTTCGCCCGTAGGCTACGTGATTCGCCCTGAGGCTACGTGATTACAAGACAAGCATTGCATGATTCATTGTACATTGCATTTACGTTAAATTTATGCATCAGGATATACGTTTAAACTTGTATCTATGCATATGATAAACATTTTGAACGAAGAAGCATGCAAAGATATAACCGTTCACAAGTTCAGTTGACAAGCATAATATACCAAGTTTATTCTCTTTTATCTTGGTTTCTTTTATTATTACTTGGTATCGTTTGATCGGGGCAAAGAAGAATTCAAGCTTTTAGGGTGTGAAGCTTGGAAGCAGGGCTAGCTAATCGGGTTGGTAGCCACTCACTTAGATTTTTGGAAGGGAGAAGGAAAGAGGCGCTTCACGACTCCGCTCGTAAGCCGCCTACTGCTCGTTCACCTGCACACGAACAGCTCGATTAATACTTCTTCCTCTCTTTCCAATCTCGGAATAGAAGTGCAGTTCAATGAACGAAAATAATAAAAACCATCGAAACCGTTCAAGAAAAACAAGCAAGTCCCAAAACCAACTCAAAGCACGAAAGCAACAAGCGACATCGAAAACCGAGGCAATAAAAGATAGCAGCGGAGAGGTCCCTCCTGACTCTGCCGCTAAGCCGATCCTTGGGGCGCGGTCCACTGAATATGGGAATCGATTCCGAAGAAACAAATCCATAACGAGGACGAGTTCTTAATTCGATCTATCCCGATCGAACGATACCGTCTTGTGTTTCTTAGCCGCGCTCTCCGCACCGGGAGAACGGGGCGCTACAGATCATGCCACCTTTTGTAGCACAAGAAGAAGAAGCCTTTTGAAGAAGAAGCTAGCCACCAAGCAACCATGCAGCTTCGTGGCAAGGCAGTCGTTCCGACCCAAGGTCTTATATTTTGAGATGTAGTAAAGGATGTAATGTACAGAACTGCTATCTCATTTTGTGTTGACACTTTTGTAAGCCCATAGAGGCAATCCTTATGACTCAGTTCAAGGAGTTTGTAATAGATGTTCATATTATAAATAAAAGAGAACTCTTCCATGTTTTAATCTGTGTTTCAATTATCTGCGTACTCTGAATATGTGCTCGCTATGCAAAACAAAAATACTAAGCCTTGTGCGGTGCGCAACCTAGGCCCGCATGGCGGTCACGCCCGGGGGACGACTAACAATTCTACGGAATCGGGGCGTGACATGTTGGTATCAGAGCACAGCTTCAAAGTTCCTTTGATTTATGAACTGGAAAAGTTCCCTTAGCGATAACTTCCTATGCGAACTCCTGAACTCGTTAAGGCCAAAATGAGATACGTTCATGCAATAAGTCCATAATACATTATGATCCTGATCTAATTTACCTCTTTTCAAGGAATGATGCAAGCGCAACCATCAGCGCTAGCGCCAGGCGAGACACAGACTCAGGAGAGCAGCTCCGGAACATCAGGAAGCTCTCGGAGCCAACGGGGCATGTCTCAAACAGATTCGCTTCAACAAGTGATGCAAATGTTAACCGAGCAACGATAGAGGGATGATGCCCGCCAAGCCAAGTTCGAGAGCAATCTGGAGGCTCGACTCTCAGTCCAGCAAAAGTAGGTAGATACCCTGCAGCAACTTGTTCAGACCTTGGCCACCAACCAGTCCACAGCTACAACAGCGACCCCGGTGGAACAACCAATACTTGAAGTCGAGACACCACTAGTGCCAAGGACGAGGGAATTGACTGCCTTCACCTTTGGCAACTTCAAGAAGGTCTGCAACACGCCATTTAATGGGACTGAGGACCCGATCGTGGCCCTAGATTGGCTCGCCGAGCTTGAAGATCATTTTTCTCTCTTGGAGGTGCCGGAAGACAAGCACGTCACCTGTGCCCAACTACTCCTTCGCCTCAATGCGCACGACTGGTGGGACGTGCATCGACGATCTCTTCAACTTGGCCATGGAGAGGAGGCGATCGCGTGGACGACTTTTCGTGCCACGTTTGAGGAGGAGTTTATACCCCCGCCTCTACGCCGTCAACGGAAAAATGAGTTTGTTCAACTCCGGCAGGGCAGCATGACGGTGAAGCAATACTCGGCAGAATTCAACAAACTGGCCAAATTTGCTACCGCTTATCTACCGGATGCAGCGAGTCGTGCCAGACGATTCGAGGGAGGGCTACGTCCTGGCATCCACGGGCACGTATCCGTTCCACAGTATCAGACGATGAGGGAAGTCTTAAACCATGCCCTTTCGCTCGAACCGCAGTATCCTCACGTTGCTGTCGGCGTTGTGCAAACTTCCAATCACAAACGCCAAGACAACAATAGAGGAAACAACGCTGCAAGGCGTCCAAATAACGACGGTAAATAGCGTGGAGACACCAACAAGACCTACAACTTTTGCAGGAAGCCTGGGCATATCGAAAAAGATTATCGCCGCAAGCTTGGGACTTGCCTCCGTTGCGGCGATCCAACCCATCAAATTAGCAGCTGTCCGCTCTCCCCACCACAACAGCAGAATCAGACACCGGCACCTCAGGAAAATCGAGCGGCGCCTCAGCAAGGGCGTAATCAAGCTCAAGGCCGGGTCTATACCATGACACGGGAAGAAGCTCTAGCTTCGGATACCGTCGTGTCAGGTACTTTGCTTTTCAATAATATACCTGCTCGTGTTCTGTTTGATTCAGGTGCAACGCATAGTTTTATTTCCACAAATTTTGCCGTGGAGAACAATGTAAAATGACTCTGTTGCACTTAGATTTAAATATTAGCACCCCCTCTGGTACAAAAATACCTGTTCGTTCAGTATGCCTAGGCGGTTACATTTGTATTGGAGAGAAGAAGCTGTCGCTCGATGTCTTAGTTCTAGATGTTAGGGACTATGATATCATCTTGGGAATGGACTGGCTCGGCGTATGCGCGGCAACTATTGAGTGTGCAGAGAAGCGAGTCATTTTCCGTCTGCCGGGAGAAGTCGTGTTCTGTTACACCAGTAGTCCAGCGAACGATGCGACCAGGGCCTGCATGGTAATTTCGGCCAAATTTGCTCGGCGAATGCTCTACACAGGCTGCGAGGGATTTCTAGCATCAGTTCGGGACACACGGCAGGACTACGCAAACGTCGACTCTACTTCCGTTGAGGCGGAGTTCCCCGATGTGTTTCCAAGCGAACTACCCGGCATGCCGCCAGACCGAGAGATTGAATTCACTATCGACACATTTCTAAATACACAGTCTATCTCAAAACCTCCATACAGAATGGCTCCTGCAGAACTGAGGGAATTAAAATGTCAACTTCAAGAATTACTTGATCGCGGGTTCATCCGTCCGAGCGTGTCTCCTTGGGGTGCGCCTGTGCTCTTCGTGAAGAAGAAGGACGGAACTCTACGCCTCTACATCGACTACAGAGAATTGAACAAGGTCACGATCAGAAACAAGTATCCTCTGCCACGGATTGATGACTTGTTCGATCAACTACAGGGCGCAGCAGTGTTTTCAAAAATAGATCTTCGCTCGGGTTATCACCAGCTGAAGATTAGGCCTGAGGACACCCCCAAAACTGCTTTTCGAACCCGGTACGGTCATTACGAGTTTTCCGTGATGCCGTTTGGACTGATGAATGTGCCTGCAACATTCATGGATGTTATGAATCGAGTATTTAGACCTTTCATCGATAAATTCGTGGTAGTTTTTATCGATGACATCTTGGTGTACTCGAAGACTAGGGATGAGCACGCAGGACACCTGCGGATGGTGCTACAAACCCTTCGAGACAACAAGTTGTACGCCAAATTAAGTAAATATGGATTCTGGCTAGACAGTATATCCTTTTTAGGGCATGTCATCTCTTCGGAAGGCATTTCAGTTGATTCGAAGAAGGTAGAAGCAATCCTGCATGGAAACGACCGAAGTCAGCCAGCGATATCCGAAGTTTCCTTGGGCTAGCAGGTTACTACCGCAGGTTTATTCAAAATTTTGCTAGAGTTGCTTCGCCCTTGACTCAGCTCACACGGAAGGGTACGAAGTTTACTTGGACGGACGACTGTGAAGCTTCGATTACGGAGTTAAAGCAGCGCCTCGTCTCCGCCCCGGTCCTTACTTTGCCGAACGGACCGGATGACTTCAAAATATATAGCGATGCATCAGGAAGGGGACTAGGATGTGTCCTGATACAACGGGATAAAGTGATAGCCTATGCGTCTAGACAGCTAAAGCCTCACGAGCAGAACTACCCAACGCATGACCTTGAACTTGCCCGGTAGTGTTTGCATTAAAGTTGTTGCGCCACTATCTTTATGGCGTGCCGTGTGAAATCTATACGGACCATAAGAGCTTGAAATATTTGTACACTCAGAAGAATTTGAATCTTCGGCAGCGGCGATGGCTTGAACTCCTTAGCGATTTCGATATCATGATCAGATACACGCCTGGCAAGGGAAACGTAGTAGCTGACGCACTGAGTCGAGTGTTCGTAGGGAGCTTGCCTATCAACGATATGCTGCGCCGAGACCTTGAATCATTGGGCATTACACTGAAAATAAGATATAAGAAGTGGGCGCAAGTATCACAACTGCGCCTCGAACCCGACTTGTTACATAGAGTGAAGACCGCTCAGAAGGACGACCCGTTCCTGCAAAAGATTCATGCCCTTATCTCAGCAGGGAAGGCGTCCGACTTTGCGGTAAGCATGGATGGGATGCTTAGAGTGAAGGGGAGACTGTGCGTTCCAAGCGACGCGGCCCTCAGAAAAAAGATACTCACGGAAGCCCACTATGCTAGCTATACTTCTCATCCGGGTAGCACAAAGATGTATCGGGATCTTCGTACGACGTTTTGGTGGCACGGCTTGAAACGGGATATGGCACAGTTTGTGTCGTATTGCATGGCTTGTCAACGAGTAAAGGCCGAACACCAAAAACCAGGCGGAGAGCTACAGAGCCTTGCTATTCCGGAGTAGAAATGGGATGATATAACGATAGATTTTATTGTTGGCTTACCGAGGATGCAACGGGGACATGATACAATCTGGGTTATCGTCGATCGACTCACCAAGTCAGCTCACTTCCTGCCTATCAAGTCTACTTGGAGTGCCGACCGCCTGGCTCAGATATATCTCAACGAAATCGTTCGACTCCATGGCGTGCCCGTAACCATAGTCTCCGATCGAGATGGTCGATTCATATCACGTTTCTGGGAAAGCCTGCAGTCAGCAATGGGGACGAAGTTGAAGTTTAGCTCCGCCTACCATCCACAGACCAACGGCCAAACCGAACGTGTCAACCAGATCCTCGAAGATATGCTGCGACTCTGCGCCTTGGACTTGAAGACTAGTTGGGACCTTCATCTACCTTTAGCCGAATTTGCTTACAACAATAGTTATCAATCAAGTATTCAAATAGCGCCATATGAGACGTTATACGGGCGGAAGTGTAGATCTCCTATCTGTTGGGACGAAGTTGGAGAACGGCAAGTACTTGGCCCTGAGCTCGTGGAGCAGACCGCCCAGAAGGTCCGGCTGATTCGAGAAAGATTAAAGGTAGCTCAAAGCCGTCAAAAGAGCTACGCGGACACACATCGGAGACCGCTAGAGTTCCAAGTAGGCGACCGAGTATTCCTTAAGGTCTCGCCCATGCGAGGAGTCAGCAGGTTCGGGGCAAGAGGAAAGCTAAGTCCGAGATTTGTCGGCCCGTTCGAAATACTAAAGCGGGTTGCCTCAGTTGCGTATCAGATTGCTCTACCACCATCCCTATCCGGCGTACATGATATATTCCACGTTTCCCAACTCAGGAAATATGTATACGATCCTAGCCACGTGGTAGACCTCGAACAGC
Source organism: Iris macrosiphon (assembly GCA_036927795.1). Lineage (NCBI taxonomy): Eukaryota > Viridiplantae > Streptophyta > Magnoliopsida > Asparagales > Iridaceae > Iris > Iris macrosiphon. The sequence goes on along the minus strand of JAYESA010000003.1, from coordinate 140,132,559 downwards.
TGAGTCTCCAGGCTGACTTGACGTATGTAGAACAACCAGTACAAATCTTGGATAGAAAAAAAAAGCTGCTTCGGACCCGTTCGGTTCCTCTAGTGCGCGTGCTTTGGCGGAACCACTCTGTCGAAGAGTCTACTTGGGAGCTTGAATCAGAAATGAGGGAAAGGTTCCCCTCATTATTTCCTAGTGGTAGGTTCTATTCTTTAAGTTTCGGGACAAAACTTCCAATTAGTTGGGTAGGATGTGGTGCCCCGTTCCCCCTATTCGGAGAGCGCGGCTAAGAAATACAAGACGGTATCGTTCGATCGGGATAGATTGAATTAAGAACTCGTCCTCGTTATGGATTTGTTTCTTCGGAATCGATTCCCATATTCAGTGGACCGTGCCCCCGGGATCGACTTAGCGGCAGAGTCAGGAGGGACCTCTCCGCTGTATTCTTTTGTTGCCTAGTTTTCGCTGTCGCTTGTTGCTTTCGTGCCTTGAGTTAGTTTTCGGATTTGCTTGGATTTTCTTGAACGGTTTCGATGGATTTCATTGCTTTCGTTCGTAGGACTGTACTTCAATTCCGATAACGGAAAGAGAGGAAGAAGTACTGATCAGCTGTTCGTGTCAATACAGGTGATCCAGCAGTAGGCGTCGCTCGAGCGGACTCCTAGGCACTTCTTTCCTTCTTCCTTACAACCACTAAAGTGACTGGCTACCAACCCGATTAGCTAGCCCTTCTTGCTAATCTTCACATCTGAATCTGTGTTCGTGCTTGCCCCGATCAAACGATACCAAGTAATAACTAAAAGACTACAATATAACTAGGGAATAGACTTGGGTTATATTATGCTTGTCAAATGAAACTTGTGAACGGTTATTTACTTACATGCTTGCTCGTTTGGAACGTTCTTCACATGCATAAATATAAGTTAGAATATATATTTCTTCTTAAATTTGTGCTATGGATAGAACTCTTCTTGAATGCCATAAACTGAACAGGTAGGCTATGCAAAAGTAAATCTTGCCCTGTACTGCCCTGCTCCTGTTATGCCTGATTTGCCTTGATTGCTAACTTAGTGTACTGCGTTGATCACGGACAACTTGTGCACAAGGTCTTAGTTCCTACGGACGGTCGCTGGGGCACCGGCACCGATCCGATCCGGACGGAACTCATGATAGTCGCCTGCTATAGGACGGAATGCCTTGGGACGTCCTGATCTATGCGTCGTACGGCACTCCGTACCGAGACTAGCCCGTCCATTATGGCAACGTTCCAGTGATCCCCCTTGTATATTTAAACCTGTTGCAACTAACTTGTGTCTTCTTGGCAGGGAAGGCAAGGTAAGTATTGTGCAGGTGGTTCAGACGGACAGGTAAATGTCACCAAATGGTGGCGGGTTATTACAATGATTCTATATCTATATCTTGTTGTAAAATAAACTAAGGCAAGATAGAAACCCACAATAAATGTGCATGCTTTATTAAAACAACGTATTGATTGGTATAGTTGGGTTAGCTTGCCTTCACCAGTACGTTTCGATGTACTGACCCTCGTTGAAACAGGTTCCCCGCGCTAGGAGAACCAAGCGAGGAGCAGGAGACAAACCCCCAATCCAGTCCAGCTGTAGGCACGCCTCGACCGTGCCACCTTTTGTAGCACAAGAAGAAGCCTTTTGAAGAAGAAGCTAGCCACCAAGCAACCATGCAGCTTCGTGGCAAGGCAGTCGTTCCGACCCAAGGTCTTATATTTTGAGATGTAGTAAAGGATGTAATGTACAGGACTGCTATCTCATTTTGTTTCGACACTTTTGTAAGCCCATAGAGGCAATCCTTATGACTCAGTTCAAGGAGTTTGTAATAGATGTTCATATTATAAATAAAAGAGAACTCTTCCATGTTTCAATCTGTGTTTCAATTATCTGCGTACTCTGAATATGTGCTCGCTATGCAAAACAAAAATACTAAGCCTTGTGCGGTGCGCAACCTAGGCCCGCACGGCGGTCACGCCCGGGGGACGACTAACGATTCTACGGAATCGGGGCGTGACACCTTCTGTGTAGGTAGAGGTTGTCCTTGCTGAAATCCTGCTGCTGCTGGAGGTCGAGGTGCTCCTGGTCTAGCCATCTGTTGAGCTGGCTTTGGTGCTGGAAGCGCTAGTCTCTGTGCTGGTGGTGGAAGTGTTAATGTTTGTTGCATAGGACAGTCTTTCATCATATGCTGTCCGGAACCACATCTCATACATTGTCCCAAGCGAGTTCGACAGTCCCTCATAATATGTTCGCGTTTCCCACAATAATTACAGTGGGGCTTCCCTGGGATCTGGTATGGTCCTGCTCGGTGCTGGTACTGCTGTTATTGAGCTAAAGGACGTCTGATAGGTCCTCCTTGTTGTGTTCTTGCCGGTCCTTGTTGTTCTCAGCTGACCTCCCTTTCCTTTGCTGATGGTTTCTTACAATCTGACTTCTGTCAGTAACTCGGCATAAGAGATCCGGGACTGGGAGCTAGTGTAGTGTTGGAGCTCCTGAGTCAGTCCGCGATGAAACCTCTTAGCTATGGCCAAGTCATTTGGTATCAGAGCAGTGCCATATTTACTAAGGCGACTAAACTCAGCATCATACTCGTCCATTGTTCTGTTCCCCTGCTCCAGGTAGAGGAACTGATCGTACAATACATCTCTGACGGTGTCCGGGAAGTACTTCCTTTCAAAGCACTCCAGGAACTGTTCCCATGTCTGGTATGTACCCAGCTGGCGCTCCATGGATTCCCACCAGTGATGAGCATTACCATCTAGAAGCGTCCTTATACCAGTCATCCATAGGTCTGCAGGTAGCTGCGACGCTTCTAATAACTTCCGAGTGTGAGTAATCCAGTTGGTAGTTTCTTTTGGACTTTCAATGCCTTTGTATAGCCTCGGACCCATTTGTACAAAGTCCTTTACTGAACCAACTCTAGCTCCAGGTTCTGGAGCTAGTGCTTGAGCTGGTACAGTAGTCTTTGCAGCCATCCTTTCAAGAGCTGCTAGAAACTCTTGTCTCTGTTCTGCTGCTTGCTGTCTTTGCTCTGCAGCTAGTGTGGCGGCCTGTTGTTGCTATTCTTGCATTATCATTTGGAAGAATTGGAATAGTTGTGCCTGGCCATCCTGTGGTGTTGATGAGACTGGAAGGTTCCCATTAGGTGAAACGGGAAGATCAGACAAAACTGGATTATGAATCTGTCCATCTGGTCTTGAAAGTCTAGGATTTATTGAGGTCTCTCCTTGAGTCTGACCATTGACTCCAGGAGTTGTGTCGTCATTGGCGACGGTACATCCTTTCTGCATATCCATCTCTCTGCAGGTGATCTACACAACGTTTAGAGGAAGTATGGGAATCAAACAGGGGCAAGTATTAAATAGGATGCAGAAGCATGAAATATGCAGGGGAATTGCCTGCGTATTTCATAGTCAAAACTCGCAATATACATGAAGTCTCTCCTGCGTAAAATAGGGACTCAAGATAGTAGGCGTAAATCAGATATAAAATCTGTCGGCATAAAAGTTTACTATTCTTCTGCGTAAAGTCTGCGCGTAAAAATCTGTTTGCGTAAAGCTTGGCATAAAAATCTGTCTGCGTAAAGATCTACCAGCGTATGCGCGTAAAAAAGTCTGAACATAAAAGGTTGTTGCGTAAAGTCCGCGTAAAAATCTGCGCAAAATTTCCAGCGTAAAAAGTATGCGTGTAAAAATCTCCTGCGTAAAGTCTATCATACGTTGCAGCGTAAAGTTGTACGGAACTCTTCGTGTTTCCTTGGATGAATTTGTCAGATAATTCAGTGAACCTGACATCTGACAAAAGTACCGCAAGAAGATCGAGAGGACGGCTGTGATGATGATTTTTCACAGAGACCCACGTTGTCGTTTAGTGACATATCTGATACAAGTTGTTTTTACGCATCCAAAGGAAGGAAATGGAGTCTCTGAATACGCTGCCTACAGAAATAGGTTTTTATGCTCAAGGTAAGACAAAATCAGATGCTACGTCAAAAGCTATTTCTTGCGCAGGGCTCGAGGCATATCTCTGCATTTAATGCACGAGATTTGGTTCTGGCTGGAAAGCTAAGGCTGTGCCAAATACGCTTATCTCACCATCCTTACATTTTACGCCAAATCAGGCTACTCTACACTGGTTTATATATGAATCATCAAGTTTACGCTGGGGTAGTTACCTGCGTGGCTTGCATACCATGATATTACAAAAGAATACGTGTCAGTCGTCATAACCGTAGCATAAAGAAGACTATCTTCTTCATAGTTTGGCCCTTTTTTGCCACCAACAGTTATTTTGGCTTTTACGCCAACAAGGTAAAGAGTCTGATCACAGCGTAAAGGGTCTTTGGCGTAAAACTTTATTTTACCCAACGGAGGATAGTTAAAAGGAAGAATGTGGTTTAGTCAAGCATGGATGAGATCCTTATACTCTATTCCTATACGCAGGCTTGTTTGGTACAGTTACGTAACCAAGACAATATATTCTGGACCTGCATGGGCCACCACCAAAAACATGTCATGCCCCAGTCCCAAAATATGTAGGACTAGGAATACGTAACATGCCTAGCCGTATGTATATGAACTCCAATGTTTGGAAACCATATACACACGTACGCTGTACATGAATATCCAATCCACCAGTGGTAATATACTGTCACAACAAGTCACACAGAATCTATATCTTATCCACAACACAAATAATCAGTAGGAAATAAGAGCTGAATAATAATAACTTAATATCAAAGATGAATATCAAGTATGATAGTCAGGTGGAAACAAATCCACTATAAAACGACTATACTGAAACAGTGGAAATAAATCACAGATACTCTGAAGGTAAGACTTCCTCAGTCTGGTAAGTAGTATCCGGGCCAAGCCCGTACTCCTGTGGATACTCCTGCTCGTCCATATCTGGAAAGGGACCAGGTCCTCAGAGGGACGTAACAAGATACATATAAACATGCCAATAAAGTACCAAAATATAATCATTCCTTGGGTCGCCTAACCCTCTAAGTGAATGCAGTTTGAGAACAACTTTCCAACATGTGGGCTATCTGGCCATAAATAGGATTGGCATGATTCTCTCGGAGAATCAGAGGCCTATAAAGCATGTCGTCTTTTGAACGACAGAGGCCGCCAAGTAGTATATGGGTCATCTAGCGTATCTCCGATGGAGCGTACGGGTTACATATAAGGAGAGTGCAAAGGAGCCCAAATGTATTACTTGTTGTTCTCCCCATCCCATGCTCTAAGCATGCCACGTCCATGATACGATAAAACCTCTAAATAACTGCCAGGTCTACTAGCATACAAAGTTTCTATCAGCAGTCATCCCTTAACGCACGGCGCATACGTACAGGAGGCCAGACCTGTCACGCAGTCCATGATCTATATGAGACTCACAACTCGTGTAACAACTATGTCACAGCCAATGAAACATAGAATGTCTCATAATAATGGGGTGGTCTCATAAAGTAGGTCCAAAATCTACAGAAATAAACATGATACGACGACATTGTCGTTGCACCCAAGTTTCCTTGGACGCACAATTTATATAGCAATAATTGAACTAAATAAACAAGAATAAACATGTATGTATCATATGGAATGTAAATTTAGTTCAATGGCAAGGTATACTTGCCGAGCAAAAGTTCTGTATAGCACGTCCAAATAGTGTTAAGTTTGTTGTAAGAAGAAGAATTATAGTTAGGGTTTGGAAGAGTTGTAATAACATATATATATATATAGATAAGAGGCGGTGGGGGTTACTTAATGGTTAAGAAACTACTGCTGCTGCTATTTTTCTTTCATTGGTCTTGATTGCGGTTGAGGAGTGTTTAGTAATAACAGATAAAAAGAGGCGGTGGTGTTGCGGCTGATATTTTTCTCCACACGTGCGGAGGAGAAAATTAAGCAGTGGAGTTATGTTTTACGCGCAGAGCAGAATTTTAGGTGGTGGTAGAGTTTACGCTTGGTTTTGATTTACGCGTGGGTTGTTTTACGCGCAGGGTTGTTTTATGTGTAGAGAAAGGATAAAGGTGGGTGGGGTTCTTACGCGCAGATGAAATAAGAAGCGGTGGAGAGAGTTTACGCGCGGAATTGCTTTACGCGCGGAGAAGGAAATAGCAAAGTTGGTTTGCTACTTCTACAGTTGATATTTTCCTATTGGGTTTGGGTTAACGGGTTGAGATCTAATAGGAATCCAAACCCATTTTCTTTTATTCCCTTTTCTAATAAACTATATATATATATATATATATATATATATATATATATATATATATATATATATATATATATATATATATATACTTAGAAATTTCTAGAATTTATATTGGTGCATACGTAACTGTCCAAAAAGGGTCTCCTACATGAAATAAATTAGAAAAAATTTATAGTGGCCTCATAAATCCCCTAATTACATAAACACCTTAAATTAAAATTAAACAAAAATCTATTTCCTCAATTTAACTTATAATTACTAAAATAAAATAAAAAATAATACGGTTTTCCGGATTAGGGGTTTTACACAACCGCTGGACGCTCAGGAGATATTTCAAATATTCTATGCCATGATGCAAGCACAACAGCAAGTTCAGCAGCAGGCCCAGCAGCGCCAGGCTGAGTCCTTGAGGGACAGCATTATGACGGCTTTGGATCAGACGTATCACGACCCGCGTCCGGATGATCAGACACGAGTACGTGGGTACGTCCAGCCTACTCCACAGCATTGACGGTAGAACGATGTCTAGAACGTCTAGCCGACGCTGCAAAATCATTCTTATATATAACTCCAGGCTATCCTCTCGTTCTAGTAATCTGCCTAGTACAGGCATCTATCTTACCCACTTCTAACTTAGGTAACCCTTCCTATGAATTATTCTACCAACCCTGCTTATATCCTATAATATATAACTAAAATTCAAGCACGAGTATTCATCCTTCCGAAATAGGAGAATGAGAGTCAATGATAGGGACTTCAAGAAGGGAATCATCGAATACGATTTTCGAGGTTCAAAGACGATAATAGAAATCAAAAGGGGGTTTAAAGCAATTATGGATTGAGATCCTAACAAACATATCCTAGCGCAGGCTTGCTCGGCACAGTAACTTAACCAAAACGGTATGCTCTTACCTGTATAGGCCACAATGAAAACATGTTACGCCCCAGTCCCAAAATACGTACGACTAGGAATATGTAAATATGCCAGCTACGCATCAACCAGACTCTTGTCTTACTCGAATACGTATAAGCTGTATTATAATGGTCACTATCTAGATAACACAATAAATATATCATGTCTCAATTCACAATAAAACAAAATACAAGAATGGAAAACATATATCATGGTGTGCACCCCACTCAATACTTGTCTGAATATATTTGAAGAAATAGCATGAGTCTACAAAACTAGGCTATAACATTAGAAATAAGAAACAAGAAATAAATATAAATACGGAAGAATATGATGCACGTATCAACTACATATACCTGAATCCTGAAGAAACAATCATCTACCAATATACTCCGCTAATCCAGCTCAGCAATAACTTGGGAACAAAATCTGGATCCAGGTCCTCAGGGGACATAGCAAGGTACAAGAAATAATGTGCCAAAAGTAAAAAAGTAATATAATATATGGTACTCAGTGTAGAAGCATAAAAAATACGCTGGGAGGATCCACGCGGCATCTTAATGCAGGGCAGCGTAAGCAGAGGCCTCCAGAGCCGTCGAACATGCAACAGAGCTCTTCCGCCAAATACAGCATGAAATATGAGCTCAAAGGACCATCCGCGTAAAGTACGGTACGTCCAGGCCGCCCCAGCATAAATAGAGTTCTTTATCACCTCCATGGCGTAAAACTCAGTCGCTCTCAAAGCAGCGTTAATGCGTACGAGGAACGCTTCGTCTTCCCCGAAATGAACCTGTCAAGTCACGCGGTGAACCTGGCCTCTGACTCCTGACAAAAAGTGCTGCACGGCTACCCAGACGACGGCTGGAAACGATGGCAGACCCCTGGGGATGTACCCCACAGTATGATGGCGGATCTCTGCATTTAATGTAGAGGATTTGGTTAAAATATTATCAAACCATCGTTTACCAAAGTCCCCCCAGCGTAAACCGCTCTTTCGCGTACAAGGGAATACGCTGCCTTATTTTACACAGGCAAACATGAGCTGTTTTACGCTCCGTAGTAAGACAAACCGCTGCCACGTCAAAAGCTGCACTTCATACGGGGCTCGAGGCACGTCTCTACGTCTAATTACACAGAGCAGTGACAGTTTCCCTCAAGGCACGTCTCTGCGACGGATGCACAGAAGGGCTGCAGACCTTCAAAATACGTCTCCGCATTTAATGCACAAGATGATGGCAAATCTCTGCAGAAGATTTGATTATATCTTTGAAAGCCGTAATTTCGGCTAAGACGTCCACATCAGCACTTTGGCACGGTACGCAGTGGCTTCTACGCCCGCTCAGGATCAGTGCTCCCTTGGCTTCCAACGCCCTCTCAGTCTCTACGACAATTCGGCTTCTATGCCCATTCGGCTTCTATGCCTGTTCGGCTTCTATGCCTATTCGGCTTCTACGCCTGTTCGGCTTCTATGCCTATTTTGGCTTCTACGCCAAGGTGACAGTCACTTGGCTCTTATGCCAACCTCTGCTACACAAGGGATACCTACCTACGTGGCTTCTACGCCGTGATCTTCGTAGCAGATATACGCGTTTTGTCCCCTTAGTTGGACACGCGTCACATGCTCACTCAAAAGGTCATTTACACGCAGGCATTGGTTATTTTAAACCGTTGTGTAAAGGGGTGCTGTACTGTCCACTCCTCGGTTGTTATACCGATGGAGTGGTCACTGTCACCAAAACTCTATAAATAGAGACCCCTATCAAGGAAAAGAAGGGAGAAAAAAGAGGAAAGAAGGGAGAGAGGTCAAAAAACTAAAAACTCAAAGATCGGACAAGGTCATCGAACCAGAGATCAATGAGGAGAGATAGAGAGAGAGAGAGAGAGAAGAATCCAGAGCTCGGGCAAGGAACAGGGAGCGACGACCTTCAGCATCGCGCATCCACCCTCCTTTGCAACCTCCGAAGCTGCATCCTGTCTTCCACGGCACTTCTTCAATATCGTGTAGTCCAAGGGCTAAAGTGATCGACCGCAGATCAGACACCTATAGCAATTTATACCCAGATTAAATAAATTGTACTCCCACATCCTCGTATAGGATTATATTGTACAAGTTTGTTTGTAAACCAAAGGGCGCGGGTCTCTTATAAACCCCGTCATTGAAATACACTTTTATTCTTTTGTTTAATACCACAAACAAGATGGCGACTCTGCTGGGGACATCTTTCTCTTCTGACGAGGAAGTAATTGCTCAACATGATGCGGTATCTGTAGGAACCGTGAAGAAGACACTGGTCGTTCAGTTCGACCAGTCTGCCTACGAAGACATGCTTCGGACTGGGGGTAGCTCTCATTCTCTTTCCGTCCAAGACAGCAGGAAGCTACGCAAAGTGTGGATGCCCAAGACATCCTCCGCCGTTCCTGTGGACTCTCCGATCTCTCCGATCTCTCCGACCAATGAGGTGGTAGCATCGCTCCCTCCGTGCCTCGCACGTAAAATTTAGTCTCCCGCTACGTGCGGTACAGACAAAGCTTCTGGCAAAGCCTCAGCGCTAACCCAGGAGTATCCTCTGCGCTCTACGCACAGAAATCAGTCTCCCGCTACGCGCGGTACAGACAAAGCTTCTGGCAAAGCCTCAGTGCTAACCCAGGAGTATCCTCTGAGCTCTACGTACAGAAATCAGTCTCCCGCTACGCGCGGTACAGACAAAGCTTCTGGCAAAGCCTCAGCGCTAACCCAGGAGTATCCACTGTGCTCTACGCGTAGAAATCAGTCTCCCGCTACGCGCGGTACAGACGAGACCGCTGATGGCACCTCAACACCAAATTAGAAGTACAGATCACGCTCTACGCGCAAAACGATATTTGACCTTTACGGTGAACCAGATGAGCGCTGCGATCTCCGCAAGGGGAAGCAAGCGGGTGAGTACTCAACTACTGGGCCTTTACGCCAGCAAAAGAATGATCTGCCTACTCTCCGGATTACGTGAGAAGCTAATGGCCAACTGAGGGCCTCTTCAGCCTCACGCCAGACTGAGCGAACCTCCAGATTACGCCAGGCACGGTCCCTCGGCGTAAAACAAACTCAGACGGCGGAAAGAAACCCTCCTGACCTACGCAAGTATCTAATCTGGAGGCGTAAAGAAAGGAGACCTTCCAACATATCTATTTCGCCTCCTGGCGAACACTATTGTAATAGTCATAAAGTTGTGATTAATTGCTGCTGCTCCAAGGCAAAACGATCGGTCTTCGACCGGTTGAGCTACTCGCTGTCTTTCCAGGAAGGGGAACCCGCGCATGCGTCTATGAATATGGCTTCACACATACCTAGAGGAGGGTCGAGCTCAAGACGTCATCCTTCTAGACCTCCGAGCCGAAGGAGGTTTAGTAAGCCCCTCGGAGACGTTGAAGCTGGGGTGTTCCAAAACACTCGCGCATGGTCACAACAACAGCGTCATCTTCTTCTGATTCTGACGCCGAAGGTCGCCAAGTTCCCGAATCAGAGGCAGAAAGTATGGAGTCGACTTCTATAACGACCTATACTAATCCCTCAATAACCCCCAGGGAAATGGGAGCTTACGCCATTGGAGATGAGCGCGAGGAAGCTTCGCCATCAGGGAACGCGGAACGCATCACTATACTGGAGACATCTCTGAAACAAATGCAATCCGTAATGGAAAACATGCACCAGATGATGCTCGCTCAGCACGCAACTACCATGGCTCAAGCGTCGGTCCCGCCAACTCAGATACGCGCGGGGGTGGACTCACCACCATCCAACCCAAGCCAAGAGCCTACGCTGGATCAAGAGTCAACAGTTCCTGCGCTTCCTAACCTAGAAAATGCTCTACCTCCCGCTGGAACTACAATACAACTGACTCGGCACCACTCAGTAGCCCCGCTTTCGACTGAGAATCCGATGCAGGCAGTGCGAGAGTTGAAAGCCCAGTTCGACGCCTTGAAGCACAAAGATCAGCTCAAGAAACTGGGAATCAACCAGCCCTACCCAGCTGTCTAGGAGGAGGTCCCTTTCCCTCCGAGATACAAACCTCAGACTATGGCTCTGTTCGAGGAAAAAACATCACCAAGTCAGTACATGAACTATTTCAGTATGATGACGGTGTTGCTACAAGGGAACGATGCCCTCCTCACTCGGGTGTTCAAAGGCTGTCTTTCAGGAGTAGCCTATCAGTGGTACCGTAGCTTGGCGGACAACTGCATTACTTCCTTCGAGGAATTCAAAGCTCTGTTCTTCACACGATTCTACGAGGGAGGAATGGACATGTCTATGTCCTCCCTCATCGAAGTCAAACAGAAGGAAAAGGAGGACGTTCGCATCTTCATCGAACGCTTTCGTCAGGCCACCTTACAGATGCCTCCAGGAGTTCCAGACTCTGCGTTGGTGGACATTTGCAGGAAAAATCTCCTTCCCGTGGTCTCGGTGTTCACAGGACCATATCAGTTCCATGATTGGCCCTCGTTCATCATCTCGGCAGTAGCCGCCGAAGACAACAGTCGCAAGGCGCGCGACAATGGCATCATGATCTCCGCCTCTGACAGAGGCAAGAGGTCATCTCCCAGCAGTGACCATCCTCATGGTCCCAAAGAGAAAAAAGCCCTGACAATCAACACGGCCAGACCAAAGATTGCGGCAACCACGCAAGCAAAACTCGGGACTTCTAGGCCCGTCGAAGTATACTCTTTCGACGACGACGATATCCCAAGTATCTTTGAGTGTCTCGTCAAAAGTGGCAAGATCACCCTCCCGGAGCTAAGGCGGCCCCAGGAGGTTGGCAATACCAACGACCCCAAATACTGCATCTTCCACAGATACGTACACCACCCGACAAAGGCGTGCTATGTATTAAAACGGAAGATCCAGGGATTAATTGATGCTAAGGCCATCACTCTGCACAGTACCGAGAAGACGGTCGCGGCCAACATGATCTCTCTGCAGTTTGGCAATCTGCCTCCCCAAAAGGTCCCTAATGGTGTGGCACCTATATCCCGGGCAACGATGAACATTGTTAACCTCCCCCCGGCTAGGGGTCAAAATCATAACCTGGTGCCCCTAACTACCCGGCAGGGCGAGATTATGTGGGTTCACCCGGATTTGGTGCCAGAGCTCGAGAGGGAGACCAAGGCAACCAAGCCTACCTCCAAGAAGAGTCCCAAATACAGATCATGCCACATGATCACAACTTCTTCTGCATCAGACGAAGATGAGGTACTTGTCGCAACCCGTTCAGGGAGGGCCTACCTCGACGACAACGGAGCAAACTAGGAAGGCGCGCCAGCTGACGTTCCAGCTACCAAACCTTCAGAGCAAGGTCCCGTCGTGCCAAACGTCAGCCCTCCGAAACCTACTCCGGCGGAAAAGGAAAAGCAGAAAGAAATACGCTTCGACAAACCTATGAAAAACATTCCAAGCAAAGGTTTAGAGAAGCCATACAAATTTGATATCCTGGCCCAACTAGCCAATACGCCAGCCAGATTGTCCATCTTTGAGCTACTCAGGCTCTCCCCTGACACTCGTCTAGCCCTGAGTGAAGCTCTGATGCAAGCAGAGGCATACTTGACCCAACTCAAGTCCCCCGACGAGGAACCAGTGGCATGTCCTCAGTGCCACAGCGTAATAGAGGTGGTCCCAAATATCACTTTCACTCAAGACGATATGCTATTGAAACATAACAGACATGACAGGCTCCTCTATTACACCGGGTACGTCGGTTCCATAGAAGTCGACCGGATTCACATAGATCCGGGATCGTCGATCAGCATCATCCCTCACGGTCTGCTCAGGCCACTGAGAATTCCTACCAGCGAACTGGCTTACACTACCACTACAATCGTGGGTTTCAACGCTGGAAAAAGTAAGCCATTGGGGAAAATTTGCTTGAGAATCCAGATCGGCAACCTTAGATCGGTGGCCACATGTTACGTCATCGATTCAGAGGTATCCTACAACATTTTGCTAGGGAGACCGTGGATTTACGACCACAACATCGTTCCTTCAACCCTACATCAATGCCTTAAATATGTAGACGCACAAGGAACAGTACAGACGGAGGTAGCTGACCTAAACCCGTTCAAAGGAATAGAGTCGTACTACTCCGATGTCGTGTTATACTCACAGGACCACGTGGAAGAAGGGACGGGCGAGGCAAAGGAGGAATCCCACCGGGAGCCAGAAGAGCCCTCTGCCACACTGCCGCTGTCCATCAAAGTGAAAGGACGAACCACTCGTCCGAAAGCCATAGAACCTTTGGCTATCCACTTGGACAAGACCAAGACGGGAGAAGGGGGTGATCCTCTAGTGATCACTTTGAACCGAAAGCCTCCACCCTTGGTCATCAACCATCGACGCAACAGGCAGTCGACTGGTGTAAAGGCGACCAGGAGTGAAATTCCAGATGATAATAAACATCCTCTTTTCCAGTATATTTATGCTCGAGCTCCAAAACAAGGACCCACTCCACATGACGAGGTAGAACCCATAGCACAAAAATTCTTGAAAGCTATAAGCTCCTACCGCCCATATGTCTGGGAAGTAGCATCACCATCCAACGTCGTCACGATATATGGGCCACATGAGGATTCTATCTTCATCGTCCCGCCTATCGGCAGCAGTCAGCACTCAATAGTCTTCGGTCGCAGGCAGAATCAACCGACCGCTCAAGAAGATCCCTTCGATGACAACACCGGGAAAATACAGATTCACCGTTATAGCCCGCAAGCGCTAAAAATCATGCAAAACATGGGCTACGACTTGAAACGGAAGCCAGGCCTCAACTACGGAAGAGGTAGACGAACGCCGCCGTGCGGCAACCCCCGCAATCGACAAACTCGTCTCGGGTTAGGGTATGCCACCTCCCTCGCGACTTCCGAGCCAAAAGAGGACCCCTTTTCCTCCTCCCAGAATAGCTCATCGCCCTCCAACTCGCCAGATGCTCTCGAACAAGCACTATCAGTGAATATGGTAATGACAAATCCCTCAGAAGACGAGGAGCAGGATACAAAGCCATTCGAGGATGACCCCTGGGCTCAACAGATGGATACACAGTGGGAATTCTGCTTCGAGCAGAGGGAACCTCCCACCAAGGACGAAGTCATCCAGATCAATGTTGGGGGTGAGCTCTCACCAAAGCCAATATTTGTCAGTAACAATCTTCCCCCACCTGAAAGGAAAGAAGTTATACAGCTGATAAAGGAATATATTGACATCTTTGAGTGGGATTATGAGGACATGCCAGGCCTAGACCCGAAGGTAGCTACTCATAAGCTCAATATATTGACCGATTCGAAGCCGGTAAAACAGCACCAACGACGGTTCCGCCCCGATATGATGGACGCCATCGAGGCTGAAGTCAAGAAGTTGATAACCTGTGGTTTCATCCGGGAGGAACAATACCCCGACTGGGTCGCTAACGTGGTCCCAGTCATAAAGAAAAATGGGAAGGTACGTATCTGTATCGACTATCGAGATCTGAATGCGGCCTGCCCCAAATATAAATTCCCTCTTCCCATCACGGACATCATGATCGACAACACCTGCGGCTTCGAACGCATGTCTTTCATGGACGGGTTCTCAGGATACAATCAGATCAAGATGCATCCTGAAGACGAGAAGCACACTGCCTTCCGGACACCACTGGGGGTATATTGCTATACGGTCATGCCCTTCGGATTAAAGAACGCTGGGGCTACGTACCAACGGGCTATGAGTAACATATTCCGTGGGCATTTACGCAAAACAGTGGAATGTTACGTAGACGACATAGCTGTCAAAAGTCGTCTCAAAGGTGATCACACCCGAGACCTGAGGGCGGTATTCGAATTAATGCGCCAGCATCAACTCAAGATGAACCCTACAGAGTCCTTTCTGGGTGTATCCAGTGGCAAATTCCTGGGATTTGTCATTACCACCAAAGGCATCGAAGTAGACCCCGACAAAGTCCAAGCGATCACGACAATGCGACCGCCCCGTAATCTGAGGGAACTCAGGGGGTTCCAAGGACGTCTGGCTTATATCAGGCGATTCATATCCAACCTCTCGGGGAGATGTCAGCCCTTCTCTCATCTCATGAAGAAAGATGTATCCTTCATATGGGACGAAACCTGTCAGCAAGCGTTCGGGGATATCAAACGCTACCTAACCAGTCCGCCAGTTCTGGTGCCTTCCGTCATGGGAAAACCGTTCTTGCTGTACGTTCGGGCAATGGATCATTCGCTAGGAGCTCTCCTCGCACAGAAAAATAATGTGGGTCATGAACAGGCTATCTACTATCTCAGCAGGATGATGGTCGGGGCCGAGCACCGGTACAACCCAGTGGAGAAGGAATGCTTGGCTCTGATGTTCGCTGTCCAGAAAATGCGGCACTATGTCACCGGCCAGACTATTCATATCATCTCCAGGATCAACCCTCTCCGAGTGCTGATGAGCAAGCCAAGTGCCCTCAACTCCCGACTCGCAACTTGGGCGATGTTGCTAACACCATACGACATGGTATACATCCCACAGAAGTCCATCAAAGGCCAGGCACTGGCCGACTTCTTAGCGGCTCATCCGATCCCGGAGACCTCCAAACTATACGAAGACATCCCTGATGAAGTTACAGAATGTAACTTCGCAAGAAAAAGTGACGTATGGCAACTGTTCTTTGATGGCACCTCCAGAACCGGTCCTAAAGGAAACGTCGTTTCAGGAGTGGGAGTCGTCCTAGTTACCCCGGATCAACTCGTCATCTACCGAGCATACTCTCTTAGCGAGCCCTGCTCCAACAACGTGGCAGAATACAATGCTCTACTAATTGGGCTCCAAGTTGCTACAGAACTGGGGGTAGAATCCCTGGAAGCTTTCGGTGATTCTCTGCTCATCGTCAATCAAGTCAGGGGAATATACGAAGTCCGTAATCCAGACCTCATCCCCTATCACCGGGCGACAATCGAGATAGCCATGACGTTCAAAGGGTTCTTCCTAGAGCACGTACCTCGATCTCAGAATCTGAAAGCTGATGCCCTGGCCAGCCTAGCTGCAGACTTAGCTACTCCTATAAGAAGGCAAGATTCGGTAATCCTTCTTAATAGAGATTTATTCTGTGTGAAGAACAGCTGTCATATAGAACGCAGCTACGCTGTAAACATCGATCCTCCTATAAGAGATTGGACAAGTCCTTTCATAGATTTCGTGGCATATGGAATCTTACCAGAAGACCCCAAGGAAGCAGTATCCGTCAAGAGACGATCGCTACGCTTCTACTTCGATGCATCTTCATAATGCCTGTATCGCCGGACCTACGACGGACTGCTGTTGAGGTGTCTCTCTGGTGCCAAAGCACAGCAGATTATCCGTGAAGCTCACGACGGCGTATGCGGAGCGCATCAACCCGGGCCTAAGCTACAGGATCGCATCAGAAGAATGGGCTATTACTGGCCGACCATGATCGCAGATGCAATACAGTATGCGAAGCATTGCAGATCCTGTCAGGTTCATGCAGACTTCATACATCAACCGTCGGAACATCTACATCCTACGGTCGCATCCTGGCCTTTCGAAGCATGGGGAATGGATATCATCGGTCCTATTCACCCGTCTTCTTCCAGGGGTCACCAGTTCATACTGGCCATCACGGATTACTTTTCCAAATGGGCCGAAGCAATCCCTCTCACTGAGGTAAAGGCATCCAACGTGGTCAGCTTCATCAAACATCACGTCATCTATCGCTTCGGGGTACCCCGGAGGATAATTCACGATAATGGGCCCCAGTTCATCAGCCAAACATTTCATCGATTTTGCAATAAAAACCGGATACACAATGTTGCCTCCACGGCGTACTATCCAGCTGCTAATGGTCTGGCAGAAGCTTTCAACAAAACCATTATCAAACTCTTGAAGAAGTTTGTCTCTTCAAACAAGAAAGACTGGAATGAAAAGCTGGGCGAATGCCTCTGGGCATACCGTACGACGGTACGAACGCCGACGGGTTGTACCCCATTCTTGTTGGTCTACGGGAGCGAAGCAGTTCTTCTCATTGAAATCCAGATCCCATCGCTCAGAATAGCCGTGGTTAATGAGCTGACTCAAGAAAAGAATGACCTTTTAAGGCTTCAGGAGCTAGAAGGATTAGACGAGAAATGCCTCCAAGCTCAACAGCGCATCGCGCTCTACCAAGCACGCATTTTCAGGGCTTTTAACAATAAAGTAAAGGAAAGGGTGTTCAAGGTCGGCGAGCTAGTTCTAGCAGTAAGAAGGCCGATGATTTTAACTCACAGAAGTAAAGGCAAATTCTAGCCCAAGTGGGAAGGCCCTTATGTGATCGAGACAACGTTCTCGAACGGCGCCTACAGGATAGCCCAGCCTAACGGGGACCTATTAATGGCTCCCATCAACGGCAAATTCCTGAAAAGATACTACGCTTAAATTCCCCCCTGCCCAGGCGGAACATAGCGAGAATCTCAATTCTGACAAAACTACTCCAAGAAAAGAAACTAGTTAGGTCATATCCTATCATGTCTGTACGACCTCTGAATAGATATATCCTGCTAAAGAGGTTTATCGAGAGTATATCAGGTCCATACTACCTCTGATATCCCCCTCACCTAAAACACTGTCATTTACATTCCGAAATGATGGGTCCACAACAGTCAGAAAAGAGTCGCTTTTATTCATTCCCAGAAGGAGGCAAAATTATATAGGAAGAGATACATCAAGATGGCGGAGTAAGCAGACCACAAATCTGCCGCTCCAGTGCAGCTATCCTCTCATTCCTAAGGGCCAAGGCATCGGCGCGAGCCCGCTCCAGCCGTGCCTCGGGGGTATGCGTAAGGATCAGATTAGCCCTTGCCCGAAGACAGCCCGCACGGGCAGCTTCCGCACGGTCCAGATCCCGTCGCGCTTCACTCAGTCGACCAGCCGCTACCTCTACACCTGCCAACGACTGGGAAGCCCACTCCTCTGCCCGAGCAAGTTTTTCCCTCAGCTTGGAGGCCCTCGCTGCATTCCCTTCATGCTCGGATCGACACTTCGTCTCAACAGCAAGAGCTTCTTCCACAACGGCTTTTCTCCTATCCATCTCCAGCTTGTGCTTCTGGATAGAGTTGTCTAGGCTTTCAAGCTTTGTAGTGAGCCGCTCAGCCATGAGGTCGTATCGAGCCTGGACATCAGCATCAAGGCTGCCCTTAGCCCGCTGCAAATATTCGTTAATGGGTTACTCTAAACCATTAACCACCGCCTCCAGAGCATCAGCTACTCCAGGATTGCCAAGCCCCTTGACAACCTCGATCGAAAGCTGAGAAGTCTTCTTCAGGAGCTCGAAGTCAAGACTCTTCGCCAACACCATCGGTACCATCATTTTTAAACCGGTGTAGACAAGTCTGGTATGCTGCTCGGTCAACGCGACTAGACCCGACTGAACGTCCGGGGTGGCCGCGATGCTAGTAACTCCCTCTCCAGGGACAATTGCAGACAAGGGAGCCACCGCCGCCGCCTCGACGGGTGGCGCGGCCGAAAAAGGTGTGACGGCAACGATCGAAGTCATCGGCATACTCGCGGAAGGCGAGGTCACGATAACAGGTTCGTCCCCCTCCTGAGACGACGAAACCTCTCCAAGCGAGCTGGCCCCCGAAGACACTTCTGCCTCGGAATTAGGCGCCTCCACGTCATCGCTAGGAGCCGAAACAGAGCCAGAAGGCGCTTCAACGCCGTATTCCCCGTGGACGTCATCCCCTGAAAAGAGGACAAAAAAAGCAAAAATTTCAACACAATGATAATCTTCCTAGGAGGAGACAAAAAAAGAAAACGACATTTACCCGGAGCCAACGGCATATACGACGCGTCTGCAGCCGATGTGGCTAAACCACGCCTTAATGACGCGATGCGACCTGTCATACCTGGAGAAAGAGGTGGGCCGACCGACATCACCAAAAGCTCGGTCAAGCCTTCCCCAAGACGCGGTCGAGGTTCGTCAGCCGGGGTCTCGCTAAGCGCACTCGCTGACACAGAAGCAACTTCCCCCACTGCTGACCTCGGGAAAGATTCTCCCATCTGCAGCGGCCACGTGGGCAATCCCGCTCCACTGCTTGAAGCAGCCGCAGCGACAGCAACCTCTAGCGAAGACTCTCCGGCGCCACCAGCCGGAACTGTAGAAGGTCCCTCTCTAAAAGGCGAGGAACCTCCAGCCAAAGATTCATCCCTGATGCAGGGAGGTGCCGGCTCACTCACGGGAGCCTCAATACCAGGAATGCGGAGAGGACGAGCAACCGTCTCCTTCCTCCTCTTACAAAGGGAAGCTTCCTTCGGAACAGAAGCCCGTCGCTTCCCAGAAGAGACTACCAAAGCCCCCGCCGGCGCAGGCACTGCACACCTCGGCAACGACACCAGAGGCTCATCCGGAGTACCAGACTCCTCGCCCTCGTCAGAAAAAACCGAGGGGACTTCGACTCTTCCCCCAGGCTTGGCAGAAGGCACTCTAAAGCTTCCACGCCTGTCGAAATCGCGATGGAAGGTGTTAATCGCCACATAAAACTGGGCGTAAGAATGAAGGATGCGCAGCTCCGTGGAGGTTGTAACGACCGGCACGATAAAAATTGCCCCTATGCAACCCATGATAAAATATCGCCACCCTCTAGCTCCATCAATGAGTCCGCCCCTGGGCCTGAAGCTGGTGACGGCGTTACCCACGTGCAACTGGTCGTACCCAAACTGCCTGGCAAATCGACTAGGCAAGTAGGGCTCGAAGAAGCAATAGTCTTCGCTCCTATACAGCAGATGGGATGGTCTGATACAGACCAACCAATTAAAAGCCTCCGGAGAAAGAACGGTCTTCTCTACACCTGAATCCTCAAGCCACACCCCGGATTGGTTACGATGTACCGGAGGGGGAGTACAGAGGATCTTCCAGCCATGGCTGAGGTTCAACACTAACCGACAGTCTAAAACTGTGTTCACATTCCAGGTAGAATCCCTGTAATTCAGCAGGAATATACCCCCTGAGCTGCTACCAGAACCAGGAGACATCACCCGGGGGTTGTGGAGAATTAACCATCCCATCAGATACAAGTATGGCAATTCCACCCTAGGAAAACTCTCACGCCGAGCTTCATCGACGAGCAACCCATCGGTCATGGCCCTCAGGCCAGCCTGAATACGACACACCATGGCAGGAAGCAGGCCCAGTCTTGCCCCAAACACCAGACGCACTGCGGGCCACAGGATGTTCCGGTGAATACGATCCACGGATGCGATACCGGGCACTACCACTCGACGCAGCCATATGGAGAGGAAACCAGCCAGCTGGGCTTCCTTAGACAAAGGCCTGCGACAGCGCCTCAAATAACTGTGGGCCTTGGTACCTTCGGGGTATTTTCCTACCCCCTCAACGAGAATCTGATCGGGAGCCTTGGCGTCTTCCATAAGAGCCTCAACAACCTGGGCACTAAGGACGCCCAAGCAGTTCACGGGCTCATTCTTACCCCCCGAGGCTTTCTCCGACTTGGCAGCCCTAGCCCGATGGAAGAAGAGGTAAGACATCCACCTAGTGGTATGGGCCAAATCAGAGGGCTCGTCATAAAAAGTGGTGCACGCGAAGTACTGACACATCAACTCCTGATATACTTTCGCCACCCGAGGTCCAAATCCCCCAACTCCCGGTTGGTGGGGACATACTCTTCATATGGGGTATCCCCCATCGGCAGTCTCGAGACAACTGCCATCTCATGGAGGGCCAATCCCAACTCCCCCAGTGGAGTGGCGAAGGTCCCGGTGAGCGGAATATACCGCTCCATCAGTGCCAAGAACAAATTAGCATTGGGAGGCAACCCAACACTCGTCGCACTCACGGCCGTATATAGTCCAATGTCCTCCAACTCTCTTCGGAAGTGCGTCAAGGCCCAATCAACTAGGCATCTCCATCGGGAGTTCGTTGGGGCGATCCACCCGTTGTACCGAGGATTCTCCTTGGGATATACCCCACCTCGACCCATGAAGTCGTTGCAGAAGGTCGGCAACAGGACAGGCTGGATCACCGAGCTAACTTCACTCGGGACATTACCCGGGCACAGCCCCCGGAACAGCGTCACAACGCCGGAGGGGCGACTGACAAACGACCCCTGGTCAGCTTCTTTCATATGAAAGATCTTTCCAGGCTTCCCGTGAAGATCAGGAGTCAGCTTCCACGACATCTTCCTAGGATGCGTCGCATGGGAGAAAGCCAAGATAGGATAATCCCTCGGCATCGTCGGCAGATACAAGACCAAATTCCCGGCAGGGAAGACCCAAGGCTCCCTCTTGGGCTTCGTCTGGGACTGTTTATCGATCATATCCCCAAAGAGGAAAGCCGGCTTTATGTACTGCTCCCCGTCGGCATGCGTCAAGGGTTCGCCATTGATCATGCTCAACAGCATTCGCTCACCCTGGGCCGATATCAGAAACCCCATGCCCTCAGGATACTGGGGTCCAGAGATGGGAAAGGCCACATGGGACAGATCCTCCAGGTAGTTCGAGTGCAGCATCCCGGCAGCGGAGCCCATCACCTCAGCCAGCGGAGACTCACCCAAATCAACTGCAAAGGTGCAAGGAAAATAGGTCATTGCAAATCCTGTACAAAGTGCGGACCAAAGAAACGACAGTCTGTGCTTTACGCCAAGATTGTGCAAATTTGGTCTCTATACGCCGGAAGTCTCCTCCGCAAGCGTAAAAATTCAAAATTTTACGACATACCCCAATTTTCGTTAGCCAGAGCTTTTACGCTCAGAACTACGAAAATATAAAGTTTTTACGCTGGCACATTAGAAATGTGGGCGTAAAAGATGAAAACATCTCCGTGCGTCATCTTCCTCAAAAGAGGCTATCAGCACAGAAGACGACCTAGCGTGGTCACGTTCAACGTGTGCGAAGGATTTTTTATCGTTTGTCATCCCAAAAAGCTCTACCTCTAAAGCCGGGTGCACTGCTCATCGGCGGGATACTCCTCTCAGAAGGAGGATCACCTTGCCCGACCGAAGAATCTCTCGCCGGTACCGAAGAACGAGAAGAAGAACCTACGCTCTTTCCCTTAGCGGAGGAAGTTTGTTTCGACGCCATTTCTGAGGACTCGAAGTGCTCGGAGAAGGAACGAAGGAAAGCTCTCTTTCACAGAAGACAGATAAAAAGCTCTTTCTCTCAAAAGCTTGGGGTATATATACGGTCCGAGTCGACTCCTCGAATCCTCGGACGAACCCCTCGAGACCCCAACCGGATCTCGCAACTAAGAGTTGGTTATGATTGGATGCTACGTCAGCCCACTACCCTCGAAAAACGGACAGTCAGCGAATTCGAAAGGTTTTTTCGTGCAAGACGGTTCAGCGGGTTCTACGCTAAAGGAGCTTTCTACGCTCGACGGCAACAGATCTACGATTTTACGCTCGCAAGCTGCAAGTATATGGTTTTACGCCCGGATGCCTTTGTGCTCGGTAGCTTTTATGCTCGAGAGGCCACAAACCTACGACTTTACGCTCAGCAGATACCAAATCGACGATCTCACGCTCGGTGGCGCTCAGTTTACGCTCAGAAGCAACAGATCCGCAAAAACCTCACGCTCGAAGAAATTTTCTTTTCGGGAGCTACAGATCTACAGTTCTGCGCTAAAGGAGCTTTTCTACGCTCGACAGCAACAGATCTACGGCTTCACGTTCGACAGCTACAAGTCTACGGTTTATGCCCGGATGCCTTTGCGCTCGGTAACTTTTATGCTCGAGAGGCAACAAACCTATGACTTCACGCTCAGGAACCACAAGTCTACGATTTCACGCTCGATGGTGTTCTTACGCTCACAGGCTACAGATCTACAGTTCTGCGCTAAAGGAGCTTTTTTACGCTCGACAGCAACAGATCTACGGCTTCACGTTCGACAGCTACAAGTCTACGGTTTATGCCCGGATGCCTTTGTGCTCGGTAGCTTTTATGCTCGAGAGGCAACAAACCTACGACTTCACGCTCAGGAACCACAAGTCTACGATTTCACGCTCGATGGTGTTCTTACGCTCACAGGCTACAGATCTACAGTTCTGTGCTAAAGGAGCTTTTCTACGCTCGACAGCAACAGATCTACGGCTTCACGTTCGACAGCTACAAGTCTACGGTTTATGCCCGGATGCCTTTGTGCTCGGTAGATTTTATGCTCGAGAGGCAATAAACCTACGACTTCACGCTCAGGAACCACAAGTCTACGATTTCATGCTCAATGGTGTTCTTACGCTCACAGGCCATAGATCTACAGTTCTGCGCTAAAAGAGCTTTTCTACGCTCGACAGCAACAGATCTACGGCTTCACGTTCGACAGCTACAAGTCTACGGTTTATGCCCGGATGCCTTTGTGCTCGGTAGCTTTTATGCTCGAGAGGCAACAAACCTATGACTTCACGCTCAGGAACCACAAGTCTACGATTTCGTGCTCGGTGGTGTTTTTACGCTCAGAGGCTACAGACTGATGATTTTATGCTCCACGACTTTTCGCATATCCGAACAGTCCCCAAGGCGGTCAATTGCAAAGAGTTCACACAGAAGATACTCGTTCTTGACCCAGAGCATCCCAAGTACCCGAAGCATACAGAGTTCAAACATTAAGAAATTACTCTTCTCGGGTCCAAAATTGGAGGTTCATCCAAACTCCAGTCTGAACATCCCGTCTATCAAGGTGGCAACTCAATTTGACAGCCAAAAAACCTCGACCCTGTTCCAAGGGAGTTTTAAGAGATCATTCTTGAAGACGAAGTCTGAACAAGATCCTGCTCATCAGAGAAGCAACAGTTCAGAATTCTACGCCGTCCCTCAGTCCTAGCAATAGGACAGTTCTAAATGTTCGAAGACGCTCAGCGGCGTTCTATGGACTATTCGCTAGGCGTAAAAGACGGGGCCTAATACTCTTTCTATCAGTCGGCGTAAAGATTCAGACGTGTCAAAGCTGCACATATCCAGACTTCACAGCAACGCATGGCAAAGACGATCATATGCAGAGAAGAAGGACGACTTTATTTAAAATCACAATTACATATGAGGGAAATCCTGTCTACAGGGGTTTTCTTTATTTTCGTGATTACATATGAGGGAAATCCTCTCTACAAAGGTCTTCCCCTTCTTCTAAGAAGATGATCGGTGGCAGGAGGATACACAACTGGGCAGATGACCCATCCTCCGAAGCAGGGTAACTCTGCTTCCCTACAGACCACCGCCACTCTGGCCGGTCTGTCTGCCTCTCGTCACCAAAGGTAACGAGAGGAGGAGCCACTTGTAAGCGGCCTGGTCAAAAGTGACCCCGCCCCACTCTCCGAGTGAGAGGCCGCATAAAGTTGCTGATTATCCCGAGCAAGGGAGGCTAAGATATCCTTCCATGATCCATCGTTGCAATGGACACTTGCTCGAAGACGCCGTCTTTTTCGGCTCCTTACATGCTGGAAGAACATGGTCTTCTTCTTCCTCAGGTCGACCCGACGAACTCCGGCGATCATCTCAGCATGGTGAAAGGAAATGTGGGAAGAAACAGGTTAACTCCTCAGCCCTTTTATAGGCAAGCGAGGTCACACCTACCCCCAATAAATCCGCCATCAAGACCGGCCTGAAAGAACACGTCAAACTTGACCGTTTCCACGCTCCACTCAGAAACGTTTCGGGTTACGAGGGGCCATTCATGCTTTATTCAAAGCATTTCAAATTCCGAGGAATTTAAAAGCTTTGAAGGGGGTCTTGTAGAAGCATGAAAAATATGCTGGGAGGATCCACGCGGCATCTTAATGCAGGGCAGCGTAAGCAGAGGCCTCCAGAGCCGTCGAACATGCAACAGAGCTCTTCCGCCAAATACAGCATGAAATATGAGCTCAAAGGACCATCCGCGTAAAGTACGGTACGTCCAGGCCGCCCCAGCATAAACAGAGTTCTTTATCGCCTCCATGGCATAAAACTCAGTCGCTCTCAAAGCAGCGTTAATGCGTACGAGGAACGCTTCGTCTTCCCCGAAATGAACCTGTCAAGTCACGCGGTGAACCTGGCCTCTGACTCCTGACAAAAAGTGCTGTACGGCTACCCAGACGACGGCTGGAAACGATGGCAGACCCCTCGGGACGTACCCCACAGTATGATGGCGGATCTCTGCATTTAATGCAGAGGATTTGGTTAAAATATCACCAAACCGTCGTTTACCAAAGTCCCCCCAGCGTAAACCGCTCTTTCGCGTACAAGGGAATACGCTGCCTTATTTTACACAGGCAAACATGAGCTATTTTACGCTCCGCAGTAAGACAAACCGCTGCCACGTCAAAAGCTGCACTTCATACGGGGCTCGAGGCACGTCTCTACATCTAATTACACAGAGCAGTGACAGTTTTCCTCAAGGCACGTCTCTGCGACGGATGCACAGAAGGGCTGCAGACCTTCAAAATACGTCTCCGCATTTAATGCACAAGATGATGGCAAATCTCTGCAGAAGATTTGATTATATCTTCGAAAGCCGTAATTCAGGCTAAGACGTCCACATCAGCACTTTGACACGGTACGCAGTGGCTTCTACGCCCGCTCAGGATCAGTGCTCCCTTGGCTTCCAACGCCCTCTCAGTCTCTACGACCATTCGGCTTCTATGCCCATTCGGCTTCTATGCCTGTTCGGCTTCTATGCCTATTCGGCTTCTACGCCTGTTCGGCTTCTATGCCTATTTTGGCTTCTACGCCAAGGTGACAGTCACTTGGCTCTTACGCCAACCTCTGCTACACAAGGGATACCTACCTACGTGGCTTCTACGCCGTGATCTTCGCAGCAGATATACGCGTTTTGTCCCCTTAGTTGGACACGCGTCACATGCTCACTCAAAAGGTCATTTACACGCAGGCATTGGTTATTTTAAACCGTTGTGTAAAGGGGTGCTGTACTGTCCACTCCTCGATTGTTACACCGACGGAGTGGTCACTGTCACCAAAACTCTATAAATAGAGACCCCTATCAAGGGAAAGAAGGGAGAAAAAAGAGGAAAGAAGGGAGAGAGGTCAAAAAACTAAAAACTTGAAGATCGGACAAGGTCATCGAACCAGAGATCAAGGAGGAGAGATAGAGAGAGAGAAGAATCCAGAGCTCGGGCAAGGAACAGGAAGCGACGACCTTCAGCATCGCGCATCCAACCTCCTTTGCAACCTCCGAAGCTGCATCCTGTCTTCCACGGCACTTCTTCAACATCGTGTAGTCCAAGGGCTAAAGTGATCGACCGCAGATCAGACACCTATAGCAATTTATACCCAGATTAAATAAATTGTACTCCCACATCCTCGTATAGGATTACATTGTACAAGTTTGTTTGTAAACCAAAGGGCGCGGGTCTCTTATAAACCCCGTCATTGAAATACACTTTCATTCTTTCGTTTAATACCACAAACACTCAGGGGTAAGCTACTGTAACCATATATGTGATATGTACATGAGAGCATCACTCGTACTCCATGCTGGAAATCACGAAAGAATTCAATAGACGCTTCCGCAAATTGTGCAAACACTAAAGACTCCGTGTCGTGGAACCTAAAGCAAACTATGCCAAATACTAAATGCTCAGTATCATGTAACCTAAAGCAAACTGTGCCACCACCAAAGCTCTGCTACAGAGACTAAGGCAAATTATGCAAAATTAGCCCATAGCACGGTGTTATACTCTCCCCTCCCATGTAACCTCACGTATCATGTCATAGTATGCGAGATTATGACCCATATATATATATATATATATATATATATATATATATATATATATATATATATATATATATATATATATATATATATATATATATGGGTAAACGGGATATGAGCCATAGTGTTCATTTTTCTAAATGAGCCATGTACATATGGACCAATAGGAATAGAGTGTACTAGTGCACATGGGTGCACATGGGATGTAGGAATCCATTTCTATTGGTCCACATGTACATGGCTCATTTAAAAAAATGAGCACTATGGCTCATATCCCGTTTACCCTATATATATGCCTCATATCACGACTCCTAAAATCCTGTACATAATCCAGTCACCATGAATATATCAAGATGGATCCCGTCATATTAAGTTGTGTCAAGTATCCTACGGTCTTACGTGCAAGGATACAAGCACGTATCATGGGTTTGAGGTATTGACTCTCTATCTATGATACTCTACTCCGTTGAGGGACATCGGCCCCCGAATCTAGTTTAGACGCTAAGTATCATGTATCGGCCCTAGGGTTACCACATACAACATCAATATCAAGTAACAATAATAATATATGAGCTAAATAATACAAGAAACTATGATATGACATGACAAGACACACTTACCTGGATCCAGGACGATGGTATGGCGACGTCCAAGTAGCAAGCTAGATACGTCAACTACTCTTGAAAAGGTAGAATCAGCATGAACGCCTCTGAATGCTGAAAATAATATCACTATTATTTCTAAAATATAAGAAATAGCTAGAATTGATTACCCATAAGTCCAATTTGGACACAAGGACAAAATTGGAAGTTTCAGGTCAAAGCGGTGTCCAATTTTGGTCCACTTTACACCAAAAAATGTACTGGAGATAAAGTTCTCCAAATTCAGTAAACATAGTGTCTATGAGTCCAAAATGATGATACGAACTCAATGGAATGCCCATAATTGGATTTCGGTGACCCGGTCACAAAATCTCCCGTAAAGTGTGACCGTGGGGTCCGCAAAACGATGTTTCGGTCAACGTTCTTTGAATCGAATCAAACTTGGGTCACATGACCAGCAAAATTCTACGAGTCTGATGGCGCTCGTTTCGTTAAGAAATGACACGTACAAACAAAACAATTACACAAATTCAAAAAATGCCAATATAGGGTTTTTCGACGGATACGGGTTGATTCCGGCGTGCACACACATCCAAATCAAATTTTGCAAAAGCCCACATGTCCGCATTTATGATATGCATCATTTGGTGCAATTAGCATGAGACGGATCATCTCATTTGGCAAGACGGACTCCATATCGAAGAATTTTGGGTTTTAAAAACAAGGTTTTCTTGATTTTGGAACTCAATTTTACAGAGATTGCAAAAAAAAAAACTAAAAGAAGAAAATTAAACTTGGATATGTTGTCTCAAATAATGTTTAAGTAGATTTTTAAAATAATTAATAATTTGGGAGAAAATGAATCGCGAACATGGAAATTTTGGACAGTTTAAATATTGTTGAAATACATATTTTTCTTTCCCAACTTTCGATTCGATTTCCTTAGGATTTAAAGCAATGTAAAATGATTTGAAGAGGCTTATGTGAAGAGTATACTAGAGAAATTGGTTTGGGAATCGGTCGACCGTGGATTGAGGAATCGCCTCGCGAAGTTGGGTCACCCAACTGCTGTGCGAACTGTCCACGTGCGTAGGGTTGCGGCCGGCCGTGGGCGGCGCCAGCGGTCTGCGGCTCCGACGGCAGGTCGACGATGGTCGCCCAGGGGAGGGGAAGGGTTTAGGGTTAGGTTTTGACGTATGTTATATATAAGGAGAGGGATCGGTGAGGGCTGGCCCTGGCCCAGGGGAGCCAGGGCTACCGCCCAGGGCCCCACGGACCAGGAGGGCCCAAAAATAAATTTAAACATATATATACTAATAATTTTGTATATAAAATAAAACTAGTATATACCATGGGTTTTTTAAAATATAAAATGATTGTGGTATAGTGGTTATTATGTTAGACTTGTACACCAGAGATCCTAGGTTCAAGTCTTGGTGGAGCATTTTTTTTAATTTTTTTTAGTTTTTAATTTATTTTACATTATATATTGGGCCCCATTTTGAAAGTTCGCCTAAGGGCCCCATGAACTTAGGACCGACCTTGGGTCTGAGAGTGGGTAAGGAGCCGCAGGCGGGGGGGTTGGTATTCTTTGTTTTTATTTTATTTCTTTTCTTTTCTTGTTATTATTATTATTATTATTATTATTATTATTATTATTATATATATATATATATATGGTAAAAATAAAAACAGGTTTATACATGAAATAAATTGTAGAAAAATTTTATAATATTTTTTCACTCAAAATAGTTTTGTGACTTAATTTTAATTTCTAAATTTAAATAAAAATTTATATAATTTATTAAATCAAGAATTTTAGAATCTAATTTAGCTAAATAATTTACTAAAATCCAATATTTAAACAATTACCATCAAAAGTAATTAAAATTCTAAAATTTAAAAATTAGGGTGTTTACAAGAACAAAGTTCTCGTTCTACCTTGCAATAGCAGTTGCAAAACGGGTAGAACATATTACAACGAGAGGAGAGAAAAAAGAAAAATAATCTTTGCTTGTTGGGGTGATGAGGATCACCGTTGCTTAAAGCAAGACTTGCCCCACCACGATCTGCTTTCAGGAACCAGCAAGTTCACGAAGAACTTCTGTAACGCTCGATGTCACCTCATTTCTAGACTCGCACACGAACAGTCTGGACTCCAATGGCGGGAGCAGAAGCAACTCTCTTCATCTCAAAATTTTTTAAAGTAAGTTCTCAAAGGGGCACGAAGAGAGTATTTATAGAGGAGGGCGGAGACCCTAACCCTAATCCTGGCCGCCAACTGATTACGGAAAGTGTCACTACCCCATTTCCAGGGCAGGATATATATTTTTTATTTTAATTTGATAAATTGTGTATTGATCATAAATATTTGTATTAATATTTAATTAGATGCATGTATTTATTTTTATTAGTTGTTTTAGGGTTTTGGCTAGTCTGGACCCATGTCAGACCCAAGTGGACCCTTGTCAGACCCAACCAACACCCTTGTCAGACTTATTTAGTGGTTTAGAGTAGTTATTTATATTCTAATTAGTTAGTTGGAGTGATTAGTGTTTAGTTAGAATGCATTTGGAAACCCCAAACCCAAACCCTAATTAGCATGACTTGTAGGAGGGGTATTTTAGACTTTGTACCTATATCAACCCTAACCCTATTTCTCCATGATATGGCCCCCCTCCCCCCTTCCTTTTTATTTCTTTCCCTTTTATTTCCTCTCTCCATTCTCTTTCTTTACTTCTTTCATTTACATGTCTCCAATTCCAGGTGTGTAGAGCCTAGATTTGGTGTAGAAGCTTGGTTTGGAGGCTTGGAGGCTTGGTGTGGTGAATTTGGGGATTTTTGGAGACTTTGGCCTTGGGATTTCAACTCCCAAGAGGTAAACCCTAACTTTTATCTTAGTGATTACTCTAATATAGTGTAATTAGTAGTTTAGAACCTTCCTAGACCTTAGGGCTACCCATGGGAGGAAGTTAGAACTTGTTTGGATAGGTTTGGAGACTTTGACCTAGGGTTTTGTGTCAATTTCGGGTAAAATTCGAGATTGGCCCATTTTGGGTGTTGCCCTAGGTTAGACGAATCTAGGTAGACGTACTTAGGTGTCTTGAGGGTAGGTTCGTGTCCCTATTCGGACACACGAGGTCGTATCGCAGAGTTTTTGGCATTTCGGGCGATTTGGGGGTTTTCCTTCGACATGAGTTCCACACACATGTAAAATTTTGCCATGGACCTAGAATCGGAGAGTTAGCATTTTTGTGAGGTTCTAGACATCGATTAGAATTCGTGGATAAATTTTAAATCGGTTCCGATTAGGTTTGGTGTGTGTTTCGCGAGGTATCGTAAGCTGCACTCCAAGTGTTCGTCAAAATGACCAAATGGCCATTTTGATTTGGTTTCTAGGTTTCGGGCTTGTACGCGGGTTGGTTTAGCCTTGGAGAGTGTGTATTAGGGTTTTCGGGTTTATATTTATATATATATATATATATATATATATATATATATATATATATATAGACGGGTAATTATATATATATATATATATATATATATATATATATATATATATATATATATATATATATATATATATATATATATGTATTCATATGTATGTATGTGAGTATATATATATATGTATAGTTATTATAGATAGATGGATAGGTATTTATATAGACGGGTAATATATAGATAGGTATATAGATATCTATATATATATATAGATATATATTATATGTATATATATATATATATATATATATATATATATATATATATATATATATATATATATATATATATATATATATAGTTAGATGTATAATTAGTGAGATGAGAAGGGCGAGGTAAGGTTTTGGATTTCAATACCTTGAGGTATTTAAGGTAAGTTGAGGTATTGGAGATGAGGTATTGCCTATATACTAGGTTATATATATATATATATATATATATATATATATATATATATATATATATATATATATATATATATATATATATATATATATATTGATGTTTACATATAGTAGTATATATAAGTATATATATAGATAGTTAGCTAGTTAGTTACAGTTAGAGAGGGGTAAGGCTAGAGATATCTCAATACCTTGAGATACTCAAGGTATTGGGTATTGGGGCGAGGTATTAGATTTTTTCCCGTGTATGGAAAAAGTGATGCTTTTATATATATAGATAAATATATGTATACATGTTAGGATATATATTAGTGGGTTTAGATGGGGTATATAGCGTATGTTGAGATATCGGATACCGAGGGTATCCCGGTATCTCAAAGAGGCGAGTTTGTGGGTTTACTAGCTTAATGAGCTAGTTTTGACCTAAAATTTTAGGGGCACCCTAGTTTGACCTAGAGTTGACCATAGTTGACCCTGTTGACCGCCAAAGTCAACCTTGACCTAGTTTTGATCTAGAGTTGACTTTTTGGGCTCCAAGTTGACTTTTTGACCTAGAATGGACTGGTTTGACACGTTTGACCTAGAAAAGGCCTAGAAGCTTATTTTTAGTTTATTTAAATGTGTTTATCTCTCTAGAGCACCAAGTAACCTTGGATTTCCATATTAGGTCTTCGCGATGCCAATTTGGACCTCGATTCTCGCCAGTTGCTCAGGACGTCAGGCGAGTACATTCTCTGATAGTTTTTATTATCTAATAATTATTATGATTCAGCTTCTAGTATAGTATTATCTAATTTTCTGGCATGACACTGACTAGTATTTCTGGATTCATTTACTTGTGACACGTATATTTCATGTCTGTCCTCTATTTCTGGAATCACCTACTGGCATCACATCAGGACTCACTACAGGCATCACTCATGTTTCTGGCTGGACTCATATTCATTTTACGTGTCGGGTCTTGGATTCACTTGTACTAGTCGGGGCAGAGAAATACTTGAGTAGACATGTAAATATTCCCAAATCTGGAATCACTCCCTCTGGTCTAATCTGGAATGATAGCAGCCGCACACCCAGTGTGCGGTGAGTCATACTTACCCCTAGCCGTTTACATGTCGAAACAGGTATTTCATAGACACTAGTTCATTCTTTCTAGTCTGGACTCACTTACACTTCTTGACTGGTCTCACTTATACTTTATGGACTAAACTCATTATATTTACTCTTGCTGGACTCACTTCACGTTATTGTGCACACACTTGCTCTTAGTTTAGATTTCTTGTATCCTGCAGTCATTATTATCTTGCTTCTGATTTTCATGCATCTTTACCTTTATGCACCAGTTGACAGGTATATATATATTTTTTCTTGTTCATACTTTATTTTCTTCACCTTGTGCTACTTGCTACAACTGCTTTATAGTTTTTATCATTTAACTGAAACTGCTGTTAGAGGTATACTTACTCCAATCCTGACTGGATATATTTTTTAGAGGATCCGGAAGATTGGTGTCCTACGTTTATGGACCTCAGCCTGTCGATGGTGTAGATAGGGACCCCCTAGTTCAGGAGTAATTTCCGGGTTGGTAGCCGGGATCACTAGGACCTCAGTTGTATTTATTAGCTTTTGGTACCGGATTTGTCCCCGGCTTTTGGTTTGAGACTTTTTATTGTATTTGATTCAGGATATTGTTGTTATTATTATTATTATTGTTGTTGTCTTTAGTAGTAGTTGTTGTTTAGACTTTGTAGTTGTTAGATTTTCTTGTTATCTTATCGTGCTTAGATCGTGATTGAGTATTTGTATTATCTTTATCATATTGTTCCTCCGTTTGGAGTTGAGATCTTGGCAGGTACTTATATTATTGTGTGAGATTGTTAGCTAGATAGTAGATCTAGACAGTGTTCTACCGTCGATGCTGCGGCGTAGGCTGGATGTACCCACGACTCATGCCCAATTTTTTGGGTGTGGGTCGTGATACATTTTTGGTGACGGCCCACGCAGGTCTCGAGCTTCGCAATTAGTACGATGTCGTTGTAGTACAATAATTTAGTTGTACTGCTGTGAGCCTGCTCTAGGATCTAGAATCTAGGATCTAGGATGAGAGTGTACTCAATCACGACTAGGAAGAATTCCAATCAAATATTTCCTATTTCTAATTATTCTGAAATCGCTTTCTTTTGAAATATTACTGTCCTTCTTTGATGATATCGTATCTTGTACCGTATTAACTTTTTTTGATCTGTGTTCAGGATGCCTCTGAAGATACAGTCTCACCGCACCTTTCCAACAGCTGCCACCGAGAGGTCTGCTACCTCTCATCCTGCTCGACTTCGGGCAGCTGCTACCGCTCCACTCACCACTCCTGCGATTGAGGGAGCATCTGCTTCTCTCGGGGATCCTCCTCCACCTGTCGATCCGAGGACTACCCCAGTCGTTCCGGTGGTACCTCCTCCACCACCTCCTGCACCAGTAGACATCGCGCAGTTGTTTGCATTCTTTAGGGAGATGATGGACGCGCAGCACCGCCAGATGGATGTGATGAGGCTGGGCATTGAGAATGCCCACCAGGTGGCCATGACGGCAGTAGACAGAGTGGCTCAGATCCAGCCACAGGCAGAGCAGGCACAGCATCCTTGGCTGGGCAACATCATTCACTTCCAGAGGATGCGGCCCAAGGAGTTCCGGGGTACAGAGGGGATCATGTACGCGGATGACTGGATAGAGCAAATTGAGGGGATTTTTCGGCTGGCACAGATTTCAGACAGCATGCAGATAGAGGCAGCGGGCAGTCAGATGCTCAACCTCGCTTTGACGTGGTATCGCACTGATACGAGGATCGCGGCACCAGGACTTACTTGGGAGGCTTTTAAGAGGCTTTTGAAGGAGAAGTTTTTTCCAGATGTGGCTCTCAGTGCCTTGGAGAGCCAGTTTGAGGCACTCATCCAGGGGAGCATGCTGGTGGACGAGTATGCAGTAGAGTTTTGTCGTCTGGGCAGATTTGTAGAGGGCTTGAGTGAGGCAGCAAAGGCGAGGAAGTTTCATAAGGGCTTGGTCATGGCGGTCAAGTCTTTGACTAGGAGTGACCGCGAGGCAACTTTCGAGCAGATCGTAGGGGATGCTCAGAGGGCAGAGGATGACTTGGAGCTCAAGTCCAAGAGAGGCAGGGATGATTCAGGTAGTGCGAGTGGTAGTGCGGGACCGGCTAAGCGCCCCTATGTGCAGAAGTCAGCGCAGCAACCGCATCAGTAGGTTGCACCAGCTAGGGCTCCTTTTCAGTAGGGGCAGCAGGGTCAGGATCAAAGAGTGCCCACTTGTGCCTACTACAGGAAGGCAGGACACACTTGGAATTTTGTAGGAGGAGGCTGAAGGTGTGTCTGTTCTGTGGATCCGCTGCTCACCAGATGCGAGATTGTCCCACTGCACCTCCATTTGGTGGAGCACAGGATCTGAGAGTTGGAACTAGGCCACCTGTGGCACAACATTATGCCCCGCACCAGCAGAGGGAGATACCCCAGCAGGGCAGGACTTTTGCGTTGACGGTCGAGGAGGTCGATGCTACGGGTGTCGGGTTAGCAGGCATGTCTTTTTTTTTGTTCTTCTTCCTGTTCTTTTCCATATTTTGTGGTGTGCTTCATTAGTACCTGTTAGCCTTTTCTTTTGTGTTGTGGTAGATAGTGTAGTGACCCTGATTGAGACTATGATAACACGACCAGTAGGACCATGATCTTGCATGTTGTTTAGGTAGAATTTTTTAACTGTGATTATTGGGGGTTTGACCTAGACGAAGTACGATCGACTTTAAATTTCAAGGACAAAATTTTCTAAGGAGGATAGGCTTGTCACTCCCCCATTTCTAGGGCAGGATATTTTTTTAAATTTGGTAAATTGTGTATTGATCATAAATATTTGTATTAATATTTAATTAGATGTATGTATTTATTTTTATTATTTGTTTTAGGGTTTTGGCTAGTCTGGACCCATGTCAGACCCTAGTGGACCCTTGTCAGACCCAACCAACACCTTTGTCAGACTTATTTAGTGGTTTAGAGTAGTTATTTATATTCTAATTAGTTAGTTGGAGTGATTAGGGTTTAGTTAGAATGCATTTGGAAACCCTAAACCCAAACCCTAATTAGCATGACTTGTAGGATGGGTATTTTAGACTTTGTACCTATATCTAACCCTAACCCTATTTCTCCATGATATGCCCCCCCTTCTTTTTATTTTTTTCCACTTCATTTCCTCCCTCCATTCTCTTTCTTTACTTCTTTCATTTACATCTCTCCAATTCCAAGTGTGTAGAGCCTAGATTTGGTGTAGAAGCTTGGTTTGGAGGCTTGGAGGCTTGGTGTGGTAAATTTGGGGGATTTTGGAGACTTTGGCCTTGGAATTTTAACTCCCAAGAGGTAAACCCTAACTTTCATATTAGTGATTACTCTAATATAGTGTAATTAGTAGTTTAGAACCTTCCTAGACCTTAGGGCTACCCATGGAAGGAAGTTAGAACTTGTTTGGATAGGTTTGGAGACTTTGACCTAGGATTTTGTGTCAATTTCGAGTAAAATCCGAGATTGTCCCATTTTGGGTGTTGTCCTAGGTTAGACGGACCTAGGTAGACGTGCTTGGATTTTTTGAGGGTAGGTTCGTGTCCCCGTTCGGACACGCGAGGTCGAATCATGGAGTTTTGGGCATTTCAGGCGATTTGGGGGGTTTTCTTCGACATGGGTTCCACACACATGTGGAATTTGCCATGGACCTAGAATCAGAGAGTTAGTATTTTTGTGAGGTTTTAGACATCGATTAGAACTTGTGGATAAATTTTGGATCGATTTCGATTAGGTTTGGTGTACATTTCATGAGGTATCGCAAGCCGCACTCTAAGTATTCGTCGAAATGACCAAATGGCCATTTCGATTTGGTTTCTAGGTTTCGGGCTTGTGCGCGGGTTGGTTTAGCCTTGGGAAGTGTGTATTAGGATTTTTGAGTTTATATATATATATATATATATATATATATATATATATATATATATATATATATATATATATATATATATATATATTTATTTATATGCATATGGGTGTTTGTGTGTAATGTGTGGTTGTGTGTGTGTTTGTGTGTAAGTGTGTGCCTATATATATATATATATATATATATATATACTCACACACATACATATGAATACCTATATATATATCTCATATACATATATAGATACACCTACACACACATATATATATATATATATATATATGTATATATATATATTCACACACATACATATGAATACCTATATATATATCTCATATACATATATAGATACACCTACACACACATGTATATATATATATATATATATATATATATATATATATATATATATATATATATATATATATATATATATATATATATATATAGTGTGTGTGTGTGTGTGTGTGGGTTGATATATGTATATATATATGTATAGTGTGTGTGTGTGTTTATATATATATATATATGTATGTGTGTAGTGTATGTGAGTGTTGAGTGAGTGAGTGAGTGAGTGAGATTGGAAGAGGAAGAAGGGAAGAGAGAGTGAGTCGAGAGAGATCGAAAGAGGGTGAGATAGAGAGATAGAGAGGGAGAGAGAGCAGTCAGCAGCAGCAGCAACAGTTAGCAGTAGCAGCAGCAGCAGTCAGTAGCAACAACAGCAGCAGCAGTTGGTAGCAGCGGCAGTAGCAGCAGCAGCAGTCTGTAGCAACAGCAACAGCAGTTGGTAGCAGCGGCAGTAGCAGCAGCAGCAACAGTTAGCAGTAGCAGCAGTAGCAGCAGTCAGTGCAACAGCAGTAGCAATTGGTAGCAGCAACAGTAATAGCAGCAGCAGCAGCAGTTAGCAATAGCAGCAGGTAGTAGTAGCAACAACAACAACAACAATCACCCGCCCCCCTTTAGCTAGAGTTGAGAGAGATAGATTAGTTTTATATATATATATATATATATATATGTGTGTGTGTGTGTGTGTGTGTGTGTGTGTGTGTGTGTGTAGTTATATGTATAATTAGTGAGATGAGAAGGGCGAGGTAAGGTATTGGATTTCAATACCTTGAGGTATTGAAGGTAAGTTGAGGTATCGGAGATGAGGTATTGCCTATATATATATATATATATATATATATATATATATATATATATATATATATATATATATATATATATATATATAGTTAGTTAGTTAGTTAGTTAGTTAGTTAGTTAGCTAGTTAGTTAGAGTTAAAGAGGGATAAGGCTAGAGATATCTCAATACCTTGAGATACTCAAGGTATTGGGTATCGGGGCGAGGTATTGAGTATTGGGTATCGGGGCGAGGTATTGAATTTTTGCCCGTGTATGGAATAAGTGATGCTTATATATATATATATATATATATATATATATATATATATATATATATATATATATATATATATTAGTGGGTTTAGATGAGGTATATAGCGTAGGTTGAGATATCGGATACCGAGGGTATCCCGGTATCTCAAAGAGGCGAGTTTGTGGGTTTACTAGCTTAATGAGCTAGTTTTGACCTAGAATTTTAGGGGCACCCTAGTTTGACCTAGAGTTGACCGTAGTTGACCCGGTTGACCGCCAAAGTCAACCTTGACCTAGTTTGACCTAGAGTTGACTTTTTGGGCTCTTAGTTGACTTTTTGACCTAGAATGGACCGGTTTGGCCCGTTTGACCTAGAAAAGGCCTAGAAGCTTGTTTTAGTTTATTTAAATGTGTTTATCTCTCTAGAGCACCAAGTAACCTTGGATTTCCATATTAGGTCTTCGTATCGCCAGTTCGGACCTCGATCCTCGCTAGTTGCTCAGGACGTCAGGCGAGTACATTCTCTGATAGTTTTTATTATCTGATAATTATTATGATTCAGCTTCTAGTATAGTATTATCTGATTTTCTGGCATGACACTGACTAGTATTTCTGGATTCATTTACTTGCGACACGTATATTTCATGTCTGACCTCTATTTCTGAAATCACCTACTGACATCACATCAGGACTCACTACAGACATCACTCATGTTTCTGGCTGGACTCATATTCATTTTATGTGTCAGATCTTGGATTCACTTGTACTAGTCGGGGCGGGGAAATACTTGAGTAGACATGTAAACATTCCCAAATCTGGAATCACTCCCTCTGGTCTAATCTGGAATGATAGCAGCCGTACACCCAGTGTGCGGTGAGCCGTACTTACCCCTAGTCGTTTACATGTCGAAACAGGTATTTCAGAGACACTAGTTCATTCTTTCTAGTCTTGACTCACTTACACTTCTTGACTGATCTCACTTATACTTTATGGACTGAACTCATTATATTTACTCTTGCTGGACTCACTTCACGTTATTGTGCACACACTTGCTTTTAGTTTAGATTTCTTGTATCATGCAGTCATTATTATCTTACTTCTAATTTTCATGCATCTTTACCTTTATGCACCAGTTGACAGGTATATATATATATATATATATATTTCTTTGTTCATACTTTATTTCCTTCACCTTGTGCTACTTGCTACAACTGCTTTATTATTTTTATCATTTAACTGGAACTATTGTTAGAGGTGTACTTGCTCCAATCCTGACTGGATATATTTTTCAAATGATCCGGAAGATTGGTGTCCGACGTTTTATGGACCTCGGCCTGTCGATGGTGCAGACAGGGACCCCCTAGTTTAGGAGTAATTTTCGGATTGGTAGCCGGGATCACTAGGACCTCAGTTGTATTTATTAGCTTTTGGTACCAAATTTTTTTCCGGCTTTTGGTTTGAGACTTTGTATTATATTTGATTCAGGATATTATTGTTATTATTATTGTTGTTGTTGTCTTTAGTAGTAGTTGTACTTTGGACTTTGTAGTTGTTAGATTTTCTTGTTTCTTGTTATCTTATCGTGCTTAGATCGTGATTGAGTATTTGTATTATCTTTATCATATTGTTCCTCCGTTTGGAGTTGAGATCTTGGTAGGTACTTATATTATTGTGTGAGATTGTTAGCTAAATAGTAGACCTAGACAGCGTTCTACCGTCGATGATGCGGCGTAGGCTGGACGTACCCACGACTCATGCCTAATTTTTCGGGTGCGGGTCATGACAGAAAGATAGGAACAAATTAAATTTAAATTTCATAAAAAAAAATCTGAATTAACGACCCAATCTTTCCATAACAGTTCAAATCTCGCAATTAGGGAGATTTTATGTGCTCGTGCACGATGCTGAAGTACAAAGTGCACCAATAAAGCGCCACTTGAGCTCGAGTCCGAGTCACTAAGCCCCTAGCTCCTAAGGGATTATTCACAAGAGAGTGACAAAAAGCATAAATTCTTTCTTTGAGGAAATCATTTTTCCTCCTAGTAAAATATCCCCACATGACACTCCCATGTGCCCCACCACACCCCATGTGCATACCTCAACACAAGCAAATCATTATATTGAGATACCCACTTGGTGGTATAGCCAATGTGGGACTATCTTTCACTAGTCCAAAGACAAAAATACCAACAAATTAAACTTGAGACCCAAACAGAAGTTGATTATGAGGTTGATATTAATTGGACTTGTCCGTATCACTTGAAAGAAAATTCTCTTATTAAGCCCACGACCAATCTCGTATATTTATACCTCAAACTCTCACTTTATTTTCGACTAGTAACGTGCACGTGCATTGCATGTGCGTAAAAAAAATTCATCCCTAGGAACGTAACTCAGATAACCAAGAAAAATATATGCCTCTCATCTTAACCACTTGAGTTATCTTAACCACTTGAGTTAAGAGTTATTTAGTTATAACTAAATCATATTAGGTAGTTAAATAATTAATTGATTTTTTAATTAATTAGTGGAGCAATTACAAACGGCTTATACCGTTCAAATTTTTTATTGTTTATAAAAATAGTTTAAATATTTAAATATATTTGAATTAAGATTTGTTATATATATGTTTATATTTTAATTAGAATTTATTACATAATTGATTATATTTTAATTATAATTTGTTATGGATATATCTCTACTCTTTATAAAGAGTTTTGAAAACGACTAGTCGTTTAAGCCGTACGTATATCCTCACGTAATTAAAAATAAAAAATAAAAAATTTAACTAATTGTTACTACTTAATATTATTTAACTATAGTCAAATACCTCATATAACTCATGTGGTTAAGGTGGATGACATTCTTCTTGGTTGTATATGTTCGATTTCCCATGGCTTATTTATAACAAATTAAAAAATCAACATTTTTTACGTAATATTAAAATTTTAATAAATGATGGAGGATTAAAAAATTTTAATTATGTTGAGCATTTACAAACTGCTTGGACGGCTCACTTTTGAATCAAGGTGTGTAAAAGGACGGACGGTCCGGAACCCGGTCCTAGCCCGGCCCGGACAATGGACCGGCCCGCTCCCCCCCCTGTCACGCCCCAGTCCCAAAATACCGAGGGACTGGACACGTGGCAATGGCCAGCAGCACGCACCGATGGACAACCCAATTTAATGGATCCATCAGGGCATGCTTAAGCTGTAGTCTAACAATAAATGGAACCAATGATACAGGTCACAGTCTATACTAATCTCATCCACAACAGATAATCAAAGATCAAATGCCAGAATAATGCAAATAGAGTAACTAACAAATCTCAATAAAGTGTCTCGGGGAACAATCCGAGAGTATGTCTGATACATCAATGCAATAGACAGGAAATAAAGGAACTGAAAATAGAAACAGAAATAACTGACTATGTAAAGCCAATACTCAGGAGAAGTCTTCGGACACGATCTCGTTCTCAGGTTCTGGTACAGCTCCTGGAGGTGCTCCTGTACGGTATATCTCTGGATGGATCTCTTCGGCTATACCTGGGGACATAATCCGGATCCAGGTCCTCAGGGGACAGCAAGGTACAGATAATACAAGCCAGAATAAATGCAGTGCAGCAGATAATGAAATAAATAGGGTAAGTATATAACCATCTATGTGAAATGCAAGTTGAGAGCATCACGAGTACTCAGGCTGATCCACTACAAGCTCTGTGTCGGGGATCTGGTAGCAGTATTATCACTAATAGAGTGCCTAGCTCTGATATAGAGTCTGAGGCCTCACAATAAATATAACACTAATAGAGTGCCTAGCTCTGATATAGAGTCTGAGGCCTCACAATAAATATATATATATCAGCCTGTAGCCTATGTGTCTCTCCCCACCCAATGTAATCACACGTCTCATGTCCATGACACGCAAGATCAATACTAATGCAGCAAGTCATATAATGTCTAGGAATATAATCTCTATGTCACAAACCTGTATCCTATACAGAATCACCATGAATATCTCAGGAAGATTCTGTCTCATGAATAGTATCAAGTGTCCTGGGTTATGATGTACTTGATAAGACAAGTACGAGAATGTAAAGGGTCACGATACCCATGTCTAGATGACAATACACAACGCCGCGTACGGTGTTGGCACCCGACTATGAATCGGACGCTAAGTAAAGTCACACGGTCCTAGGTCAAGCATGAACCACAATATATATATATAAGCCAAGGAGATAAGTAACAAAGACTGCAAGTTTTGGCGAGGTACACTTGCCTGTGGTTCTGGCTCCAATTGTAACTCTGGCAGCAGTGGGATTTGCAGGCAGTACTCCGGTTGCTGAAATAAATATCACCATTAGATCCAGAAAATATTAATCAGCTAGAAACGCCTGTCCTTGAGTCCAATTTGGAGACAAGGGCAAAAATAACAATTTCGGGTCAAGGCGGGGTCCACATGTGGGCCCGCTTTGCACCAAAAAATGTATCAGGGTCAAAGGTCTCCAAATTCATCCAACTTAGTGTCAACAAGTCAGGAACGATGATACGAACCCAACGGAACTTCCAGAATTGGATTCCGATGAGCCGGTCACAAAATCGTCCGTCAAGTGAAGCCTGTGGGGCCCACGACACGCGATTTTGTCAACGTTCTCAGAATTGAACCAAACTTGGGTCACAGGACCAGCGTATTGCTACTAGTCCGATGGCATAAGTTTCGTTTCGATCCGACGTGTGTACACAAAGTTAGGACGCGTTCCAGAACTGACGGATATGGACGGTGTCCGCGGATATGCGTTGATTCCGTGTGCACGCACACCCGAATCGACTTCTGCGAGATCCCGCACGTCCGTATCAATGGCGCGCACGTATCGGTGAAGACCGCACGTGACCAAGTCGTCCCGTTTGGCGGGGCGCACCCAGTTCCGGGGTGAATCAGGGCGTTATTTTTCCTTTTTTGGATCGCGGTTCGCGATCGCCATAGGACGCGATGCCCCGAGCGGGTTGCACGGGCACCGAGGGGGTCATGCAGGCTACGCGACGCAACTGACGGAATCGAAAACAGAGCTACGAGAAGAAAGATACAGGTACCTGACGGAATCGAAAACAGAACGGATCCAATTCGGTCGGCCCGGTTGGCCCGGCCCGGACCAGCCTGGTTCAGCCCGGTTCGACTAATTTATATAAAAAAAATTATATATCGGAGGGTCTTTTTACCAAAATATCCCCATTTCAGTGGCTGTTTTTGAACGTTTTAGGAATATTTTGGTCATTTTACTAAAAATGACCAAAATACCCATTATAATTAAAGTTATATAAATATTGACATAAAGAAATCAAATAAATTTTTCTTACTTAATGTTTATATAAATTATACATCTTCAATTAAAATAAAGAAATCAACTTATAGATCTTTACAAGGAAGCTACACATATAATCTTTAAGAAATCAAATAAAATTTTCTTACTTAATATTTACATAAACTTTTTCATAAATTATACCAAAAACATTTATAACAAATAACTTATAAATTATAAATTATACAAAATTAACTTAGTAACAAAAACCTTATAAAATTTAACTTGAATTTATTAACATATAAGTTATATCATATAAATTAT
Source organism: Iris macrosiphon (assembly GCA_036927795.1). Lineage (NCBI taxonomy): Eukaryota > Viridiplantae > Streptophyta > Magnoliopsida > Asparagales > Iridaceae > Iris > Iris macrosiphon. The sequence continues at coordinate 140,089,238 of JAYESA010000003.1, read as the reverse complement.
ATATAAATATATATAAATAAACGTCAAAAAAAAAAATCGGACTGGCACGGTCGGACAGTGAACCGGCCCGGTCCACCGCGGACCTGGTCTCGGGTCCGGCTGGGTCGGCCCGCTCTCTCCACCTGGTTTGGCCCGGACCGACCCGAACCCTGTCAAAACTGGTCAAACCGGACCACGGGTCGGACCGGGCCGGCCCAATACACATCTTGACTTTTGAACCGTTTTCAAGCCGCATTATATAATAACTAGTAAATGCACATGTGTTGCACGTAAAATAAAATTATCTAATATTATTGTAAAATAGTTCAAATATTTAAATATATTTGAATTAAATTTTGTTATATATATGTTTACATTTTAGTTACAATATATTATATATTTGATTATATTTTAATTATCATTTGTTGTGGATATATTCTACTCTTTATAAAAGAAAGTCTTGAAAATGCTAGCCGTCTAAGCCGTACGTATATCCTCACGTAATTAAAAATTTAAAAATAAATAAATTTTAACTAATTATTTAATTACGTAATATTAAAACTATAGTCAAACACATTTTCTAGCTCATGTGGTTAAGGTGGAAGGCATTCTCCTTGGTTGGTTAGGTTCAAATTTTTATGGTGTTATTTATAACAAATTTAATTTTGTTTAACATTTTTTTTACTTATTTTTTTTTAATAAATGGTGGAGAATTTACAAATGGCTTAGACGGCTCAAGTTTGAGTCGTTTCCAAGCCTCATTATAAGAGTAGATGTGTAGGACTAAACATTATATACAACTTGAGATTGGGGATTTCTAACATTGAGTTTATTCTACTTGTCATTGTGCTTTAAGAAAATTTCTATCATAGTTGGTAGAGTTTCTAAATAGAAATTATACATACAAAAAAATACTCTCCAATAGTCCTCCATTTCTATCATATGTGGCATAAAATAAAATGATCAATTTAATGATGTAGGGTCCAATATTAATTGATATAAGGCCTCCTCCAATGAAAATTTCTAAAATTTAGTTTCTATTATAATTGGCATTGTATATTATGGAAATTTCCATCCTAGTTGGTAGAGTTTCTATATAGAAATTGCACAAACAAAAAAAATATTCTCCAATGGTTCTCCAATTCTATCCTAGGTGTCACAAAATAAAAATGATCAATTTAATGGTGGTGGGTCCAATATTAATTGCAATGAGAGATAAAAATTTCTATGAGAATCGTAAAAATTCTCCATCCTACGTCAATGCCACGTCGGATAGACATGGAGATAGAAATTATGGTTGGAGATATTTTTTTCTAAAAAAATAATTTCTACCATAAAAATATGGGAGATAGAAATCTCCCCCCCCCCCCCCCCCCCCCCCCCCCATGGTCTAAGATATAAAAAAAAATGTATGAGAATTTTTACATGTAGAAACAGTGGCGTAACCAGGATTTCAGTATAGCAGGGTCAAGATCGACTAGTAAATTTTTAATCCAAAAAATTTATAAAAAATACAAAGAAAAATTGCATAAATTAGTCACAAAATCCTATTTTCTATACCTACGCTTGGTCGTCTAATCTAAATTTTCTATTGTAGCTGCTCATTTATTTTTATTTAGTTTAAAATACCATTGGCATTAAATTACACATTTCTAATCCAATATAATTATAACCTTAAACTTTAATGTCATTTTAGTCAGGTTATACAAAGTCTTTTTGATCAATTTTGACCATTTGATATAGGAGATTTAGTATCTTAAAATTCATACTTGAATTCTACAATTTTAGTCATGAACCTTGTCATTCTAGATCTTATGTTGATTAAATATTGTTCTCTTTCAAGAAAAAATAAGATTAAAATTATTTTATTTTCAACACTAATTTACTTTGATTTCATATTTCTGAATGAAAGAATGTTATACTAGCAAACAATTTTATTCCATCTAAGAGCAAATTAAATCTTGTCATCTAAGAGCAAAGAAGAACAAAATTAATTAGGACATAAAGCAATTAGGGGATAAATCATTTACAAAAATTAGGACAAAATTAAATATATTTAGAGGTGTTACATGATGAATAATGGAGTGGCAGACGCGATAGGAGAGAGAGGTGTGTCACGACGAGAGAGAGGAAGAGAGAGAGAGACGCACGGTTGAGAGAGACTCAAAGAGAGAAACGACATGAAAATAGAGTCCCTCTTTTAAATGTGTCTAATATATATATATATATATATATATATATATATATATATAGGAAAAAAAGGGATATGAGCCATAGACTAATATTCCTACATGAACCAATGTACATGTGGACCAATAGGAATTGAGTGTATTAGTACACATGGGTGCACATGGGATGTAGGAATCCATTCTATTGGTCCACATGTGCATGGCTCATATAGGAATATAAGCATATGGCTCATATCCAGTTTACCCTTTTTATCTTATGGTCCTATGTGACAGTCATGTAGAATAGAAAATTTTTATGAGAATTTTTACACATAGACGGAGTTAGAGTAGGACAAAGGATCATATGATCCCACTCAAAATCAAAAAAAAATTATCACTTCTACTAGATTATGAACTAAATTTTCAAAAGAGAATTCGAACCGTGTCCATCTTCACGAGAGTCTCACATTATATATATATATATATATATATATATATATATATATATATATATATATATATATATATATATATATATATATATATTGTCCGTGTGGTCGTGATCTGTTAGTTATAATGTGGGACTCCTGTGAAGATGGACACGGTTCGAATTTTCTCTTGAAAACTTAGTTCATAATCTAGTAGAAGTGATAAAAAAATTTTGATTTTGAGCGGGATCATATGATCCTTTGTCCTACTCTAACTCCGTCTATGTGTAAAAATTCTCATAAAAATTTTCTATTCTACATGACTGTCACATAGGACCATAAGATAAAAATTGAAATATAAATAACGGTTGGAAGAAACTACCATTGGGAGAAATAGAAACGCCATTGGAGATGGCTTAGGCCATTAATCAAACACTTATCCCACCAAACGGAGAATACGCCATGAAGTGAAGGTGGGAGTCTATATCAAGTCAACCGTGCCTGTGTGTACTGTGGAGGAAGTACTAGAAACAGAGAGAAATTTCATTCCCACCAAAGTCCCGTCAACGAAACGAAATGTCGAAACAGCTCAATTTCTGCACTGTTTCGTATCCTTGTCATTTACGAGTAATATCAAAACATTCCACACTCTGAAAAGAGTGGAAAATTGCAAATATCTACTTTGCAGGGATTTTCCGATGAATGTTAGCAAAAGTTTCCCCAAAGATTTACCAACAGACAACAGTTAAATATTAGTAGCAACCTGTCCGTGGCATGTATTGTTTCTTAGAAATAAGAACAAAAACTTTATCAGAAATTTCCATACAGAGAAAAAATATTCGTTATAATTACTGAAAAAAATTTCTAAGAAAAGGGAGTTTGCGTCAATCTTCTTGACGTCCAAAAAAATAAAAATAGGACTGACACAATGGGAGTTGGCTACAAAAAAAATAAATAAAAATCTGGTGCCAACCTCCTTAGCTCCAAAAAAAAAAAAAAAAAAAAACCTGGCGTCAAGAGAGTTGGTTCCAAACAAAAAATAAAAATAAAAAAAGCATGTTGTCAATCCCCTTGCTCCAAATAAAAATACATACGGAAGCAAAAAATATAAAATAATAAAAAAATTTCATTTATTTTAAAATAGTTTCGGTTAAAAAAAAAAAAAACCTAAAACAAACTTTATCATTCATTTTAAAATAGTATCGGTTAATTTTTTTTTAAATATTTTCCTTTCTCATTCATTTTAAAGTAGTTTCTGTTCAAAAATCAATTAAAAAAATTTTTTTGCGCCAACCTCCTTGACGCCAGGCTCACTTATTTATTTATTTATTTATTTTGTTTGGAGCCAAGGGGGTTGGCGCCAGTTTTTTTTTTTTTTTGGAGCCAATCCCCTTGGCGCCAGGCTTAATTTTTATTTTTATTTTTGGACGCCAAGGAGGTTGGCGCCAGCTCCATTTTCTTAGAATTTAGTCAAAAAAATTCTCTTCCCAGTAGTTGTAGCGAATATTTTCTCTATATTTTGTTTGGAGCCAAGGGGGTTGGCGCCAGTTTTTTTTTTTTTTTTTTGGAGCCAATCCCCTTGGCGCCAGGCTTAATTTTTATTTTTATTTTTGGACGCCAAGGAGGTTGGCGCCAGCTCCATTTTTTTAGAATTTAGTCAAAAATATTCTCTTCCCAGTAGTTGTAGCGAATATTTTCTCTATATATGAAATTCTCTCAAACTTTATATATATGCATCATTTCAAAATAAGACAAAAAAAATATTCATATTATGTATTATACTTGACGAATTAAGATAAATTATCAACTATTGGATCGGTAAGTTAAGATATACTTGCTTATTATGTGGTATTTTTATTTTTGAGATAATTTGAAGACTATATATAAAAGCCAATTTAATATTGGATTGGTAAGTTAAGATATACTTGTTTATTAAAAAATTTTATCGGGACACTAAAAAGCTTACTCAGGACTGGGACTAGTCTAGTTTAGAAAATTTTTTACTCAAGACAGCCATTTTCTTACTAGGGGCTCATCCCCCCCTCAAAAAAATCTTTCTTCAAATTCAAACATTCTAATTTTCACTCTCTTTCTTCAAAATTATTTCTCTCCTTCTCCACCTCCTCCTCCTCCTCCAATTCCAATTGAAAACCATAAACTTCTTCCTTCTCCACCTCCTCCAATTCCGATTGAAAATCCTAAACTTCTTCTTTCTCCACCTCCTCCAATTTCAAGCATCAATAAATCCTTGAGATAGCACCCAAAGCTTCATTCACTTCAAAACCCTAAACTTCTTCCTTCACCATCTTCCTCCATCTTCTCCATCTCTAATTCTATGTTTGTATTTTTTATTTATTTTCATAAATCTTATTTCCAATTCTTGTTAATGTCCAAATATCATAGTGTAGTAACATAAAATAAGTTTAGGATGAACTTTGGACGATTTTTTGAAGTTTTGAACCCATTTTAAGATTTTAAACTAAGAAATTTCACGACAGTTTCGACTGGGAAGACTCAGGACTGTAGAAATTTCTACAGTCCTGAATACTTCTAAGACAGTAGAAATTTTCTACAATCATAAATACTTCCAGGCAGTCCTGTAGAATAAAAATTTAGAGAGGCGCAAACTATATACATGGATAAGGATTAGTTCAAGCTTCACATGTTTACTTCATGACTAAGAGTTATGACATAACTTGCTTAGAATTCATATACAACAAATTTTTCCAAACACCCAACAACAACTTCATATATATTTTTTAGGGCTGTCAAATTTTTTGATAGTTTTGACTTTAGACAATATTGTCAAAAAATTTGACAAACCATCATCGACCTCGTCGCAACTGTGGGCAAATTTTCGAATTTCGAAACCCTAAAATGAGTTCGAAACTTCAGAAATACTCAAAAATGAATCATAAACAGAATTTTAGTTCTTAGAAGAAATCTATGTATGAATATGGAATCCTAACATATTTGAAATTTGGGAGAAAAAAGAAGCAAAAAAAGAAAAAGAAAAAGAAAAAAAAAACATAAAAAGTTTGTTTTTATACTATGTAGTGGACTAGTTTCGAATAAGTTTTTATAATGACAAACATGTAAATAAAAATAACTATTTTGGGATAGATCCAAATAAATTTTGAAGTATCCCGATAAAAATTTCTTATTACGGACCTTTTCTTTGAAGCCATACTAGTCAGATATCATGTCAACTTAGGTAGGTTTTACCACATGGTCCATCTTCGCTAACATGCTAGTGATTGTAAGAACTATTTGGGTTATGGATATGCCTAATATAACTTTGATGATCCACCAACCATTTGGGTCACTGGATAATGGAGAGTCATGGGTAGTTAAGTAAGGTCCTTAATAATTAAAGGCACTACAAAAAAGACTCGGGACTAGTCTAGTATTGATGCTAGTCCAGTTACAATTTTTTTTAATTCAAATTAGTCCAAAATTTACTAGAGCTGTCCACCCTCTCCTCCTTCCTCCTCCCACTCCTCCCCCACCCCCACCCACCTCCGTCCTCCGCGTTGGTGCCCCTAACCACCAGACGCACACGAGCACAACACAGCCACCGCAGCTGCTCTTGCCGTCGTCGTTTCTATTGTTCGAGGAGGAGGAGGAGGAGGAGAAAGATGACGAGGAGGAGGGAGAATGAGGCGGAGATGCTCGAGGAGGAGGAGGAGGAAGACGACGAGGGAGAAGGAGACGGAGCTGCTCGAGGAGGAGGAAGACGACGAGGTGGAGTAGGAAGCCGGCCGCCGCTGCTCTTGCCTCCTCCTCCTCCTCCTCTCTCTCCGCTTCTTCTCCGCCTCCCTCCTCCTCCTCCTCCTCCCCCTCCCTTGTCTCGCCTAGCGCAGACACCCTCCCCCTCCGGACTGTCAAAATTTTGATTGTCCTACCAATTTGAAGGACTGTCAAAATACAGTCCTAAAGAATCAACATATTTTCTTTAGGACTGTCAAAATTTTGAGAGTCCTTCCAATTGGTAGAACTATCAAAATTTTGAGAGTCCTTCCTGTTGTTAGGACTGTCAAAATTTTGACAGTCCTGAAAAAAAAGTGGACTGCCCTTATCAAGTTTGGAGAGTGATAAACTTGTAATTATCTAAAAAAAAAAATTTGAACTGTTCTGAGTCTTTTTTGTAGTGCCTTTATCAATGGCCTTAAGTAAACTACGTATGACCATTTCTGACTATATACAAGCTGTACGATAGCATAGGATTCCAAAAATCGAAAGTACCCAAAAAAATTAACATCTTTATATATTACTAATATAAAATATCCAATTTTAGATTTAGGTATTTCTATTTTTCATAAACTACAGTAACATGGTCCTTATAATGTCAAAAAGGACCATTTTTTTAAGAATGTTTATAAAGAGCCATTTTTTTAGTATTTTGTACATGGTCCTTAGAATGTTAGAAACAATCATGAAACTACGTGCTCTTCTACAATCGTTTTTCCTCTCGAAATTTATCACATACTGTAGGCTCATAAAGGAGGCTCATAAAGGTTCTTAATTTGCCATCCGTAGAGATTGCTTTACTCATCGAAGATTAACTAGTAGAAGAGAAGAAGAAGATCATGTTTGTATTGCTTCAGCATTTACCCCATTATTTGTTTACATCTTGAAGCTTATATGTACTAATATAAGGTGGCTTAAAAACGACTCAAAATTGAGACATCTAAGCCATTTATATATACTCTATTAATTATTTAAATTTTTTACTAATTATTTAACTACATAATATGATTTACTTATAATTAAATAATCCTAATTCGAGTGGTTAAGGTGAAAAGCATTTTTATTTGTTGTATGAGTTTAATTTCTTTGATCGATAGTATATATAATAAATTTATATTTAAATATATATTTTTAATAATTTTTTTTTTTACGTGCGTGCAATACATGTGCAGAGTACTAGTTGGTTTAAATTCATGATAGAATCTTATATGAGTTTGAAAATCCTTATAATATTTTCTAATTTATTTTCAGATTAAGATGAGGTTCTGTTTACAAAATTTGGAAGCCAGAGGGCTTTTCTGTTAAAGAACCCTTGTTCCTTTCCTAGTCCTAACTGGAATATTTATTTCTTTTCGTGGGTCTTATTATAGAGAGAGAGAGAGAGAGTAAGAGTAAAGAAGTGAAAATTTCGTAAAAGTCCCCTTCTCCTTCTCCACTTTCCTTTCTCCTCTGATGGGAACTCCGGAATTTCCAGATCTCGGGAAGCACTGCAGCGCCGACGGCTGCAAGCTGATCGATTTCCTGCCGTTCGACTGTGACAAATGCAGGAAGGTGACTGGTGCCATCAATCCCCAATCATATTCTAATTAAAATTTTCTTATCAGTTTTTATAGTTTCTGACCATGATCATCATGTTAGTTCAACTCGCCTCCAATCAATATACTTATACGAAGACAAATTTTTGGAATCAATACGATACTGACTTGATCATAACAGTGTCTGGATTTTTTTTCCGGTGTCGTGTCCGCGTTTTGCGTTGTGCAGTACACGTATCGGACACGAAGCATTCCGGCACGCCAGCTTCACATTGACTACTTTACACTCCTAACATGACAATTTGGGGGAAAGCATCAGACTATGGGAATGTGTAGGAGTCCATTCTGTGGGGACAAATTGCCTAGTCCTCTTCTTTTTCTTGGGATGTGGGGGGCAAGACCTTAAGAGTAATTTAAAAATAAAAAAAATTGCATACAAAATTTTTAAAAAAGAATTCGCGGGGGCGAGTGACCCCAATATTCACCATGTAGCTCCGCCCTTGCCTCTAGGCTTCTAGAGTTCGTCTTAAGGACACCGCAACTATGGTGGATAACGTAGGAATGCACACGACAGAATCTGGACGGGCACTTGGGAATAAATCTCACAACATTTTTACGAAGCCTTCTTCAGTGCATGGGGTGGGGTGATCTTCCTTTAAAAAACTCGATAATAGAACCTATTCATAGAAAAAAGATTGTCTCAAACAAGGTTTCTATCTAAGGCTCTATCCTAGTTGAAAATATTAAAAATAACGAGACTCTATGAGAGGCTCTACTACATGTAGAGCACTTGATAGAGTTTTTGTATGCCTCTGTGGCATATGAAAATGGATCGCACAATATTTATTTTCATACTTGGGTTTCTATATGAATAAATATAGTCAACATATAAGCCTTCTTAAAATGACACGTGGGATAGGAATAAATATAGAGGGCAACTGCTGGAGAGAATTTTTTATAGTTGGATTTCTTTATGAAAAGAATGACACTTAGACATAGAAGCCTTCTTAAAATGGCTCTGCACATAGGATAGAAACCAAAAAATAGGAATAACCATTGGAGAAGGCCTAATATGATAAGAAAACTCGGAGAGACCCAAGAGGTCGACAAATGGATTTTCACCATGTCATTTTCCTCATGAACAAGTCTCATACCTTAATGAAAGTTATCGGACTCCGAAAGTTACACTAACATATCAATACATTTTTTTTTACAACTCAACTTTTAGATTTGGTACTCTAGTTATTATATGGATTGTAGTTGTTATTCTGTACTGTACTGCTAAATTTATTGCTTTATTATGAATGCCATTTGGCATGGATTGATCCGGTCCTTCCTCTCAAAAGAAGAAGAAGGAAATATATGTCAACAGAATGTGTAAGTCCTTGAGATACTAGATCTTTCAACTACTCTACCGTATCTTGCAATTGGAGCTATAGGCAAAAATGATTGTAGTTGGAGACTTGGAGTAGGGTGTTAATCGGTCTTAATGCAACCTTATTAGGTCCACTGAAGAATGCTATAGACCGACCTAGTGTAAAGGCTAAGTACAGGGGTTATATTCAGCTGCACATGTAGATTTTTTTTTCCACGGGGAGCAAAAGTACTTTAACCTAAGCATTATGTCAAACTTATTAAAAAATAACAATAATTATAAACCCATCATAATACTTAAATTTGCAGGGAGCATAATATAGAATTTCTAGAAAAATAAAAATATAATAATAAACCCATTATAATGTGGTTACTGTGTCTTCATCTCAAGACATCAAGACCTCTAGCTTATGAACTATTTAATTTATCAACTAGGCTACTATCGGTTGCCATAGGTTTGAGAAAATGGAGTAAATGATAGAACATAAGATAAAAAGGGAACCAAAAACTCAAGGGGAGAGGCTCTCCCCCTCGGCCTATGGTTGGTCCGCATGTGGCTATATTCGAGGGTTTTCCACGAAAATGGACGTCTCTTGCCATTTATTTGAGCTTTACTGACAAATGACTGTTAATACATATGATAAATTTGTTACAATATGTAGGCTGTCCTGAGACTTGAGCCCATTATATTAAAAATCTAGCACTCATCTGATTAAGTGGATTGGTTCTGTGATTGTTGTTGTTTCTCCAGTCTAAATTGGCATTCGGCCCTTTGTTTCCAAACAAGGACTGACTTGGTCCTTGCATAGGACCCAACAGTAAATGATCTTGGTTGGACTGGAATCCAAAAGTCAGATTGTCTGCATCAGAGCTTATAATGTAATCTATCACTTTTTGATGTTAGATGCTGCATTATGTTAATGATATTCTTTATCTTACATTTGTTGCAAATTGAAAATGAACCGGCGTGAATGAAATAGTAAATGCTTATTTAGTTATCAACATGGAAACATGTTCGGACACAGATTCAGAATACGTCACTTTTTTATATTTTAGGAAACATGAATGGTATGGATGCGATTATATATACAAATTAAATCATATCTATATGCATATTTTATACAATAGAACTTAATCTCTCTATTTATGCATGTTTTACATAGTAGTTAGGTGTCACGTCATGTCACGTCCCGATCTCCCGCAGGTAATCGGCCGTCCCCGCTAGGCGCAAATCACCGCGCCAGCGCTCCCGCGGGACGATCTTTCCCATCTAGACGTGATATCGCACGAGCGTAAACCGCGTCCGTGCAAGGCCATGATCCGAACAGGCGGTAAGAGGACTAAGCCACAGAGTCGCACAAATAGTCCGAGTGTAGCGGAATAAGAAACGAACAAGCGATTGGTAACAAGTTCACAGAGTCGTCAATAGCGGAAGCATTGAATAACACAAGTATAAATGTAAAACAACTCTTTATTGATATTGAACAAGTATTACAGGCGGCGCTAGACCGAGATTACAAGTCGCTCAAGCCCCCCTCTCTCTGAAACGATAAAAGCGTGCCAAGTGGCTACATTTATGGAAAGATACATAGACGATGTTCCAACATTATGTCTTGTATATGTGATTCAGTTCCGGACGCAACGCTCCAATGCTCCAGAGTGAACTCCACGTCTTAGCACGTACGAAGGAGACATCCGCACCGAATGAGGTTCTCCTGCTCCCTGCAAGCAATCTGGTGGGTTATCAGTACATGAATGCACTGGTGGGGAGGCTTCTCGTCCGCTCGACAAATCCAAACACGTTATATATGTTCCGTGCACCATCTATTAAGTTATCTTTCTAGTCTTGCCTTAGGATCAGTTTCATGGCATAGTGAAAAACCTAACTCGTGTGGCAGTACGCCGTGCGATATAAAGGAACACGACGAGACTTACCAACTTACCATCCGTCATTCCCTGTCCAAGGCAAACCAAGTCCCGAACATATATATGAAATCCAGGGGCAATAACATAAGCAAACACAAGTGTACTGAGCGAGGTTATGTTCCGGGTGCACAAGTTACACGGATTATCAGGTGTGTTGCAGAAGAAGTTCAAGTGTTCCATATGCACAAGTGTGTTATACAGAGCAGTCACTTACAATGCAATGACTCGCATGCGGGTTGCCGCAATCGAGCCAACTTAATCTATATGAACAGAAGGTCATTGGTATGACTTCCCTAGTGGACGGTGTAGTCTCAAGGTCGAGGATGGAGTACAAGCAAAAATATAATACGGTTGGCATTGCACCCATCTGCCGATAACAGACGACTACTAGTTGGTTCCGTCTAGATCGGATCGGCCATATTGCCCTGGCGACCGTCCGCGGAACTGGATTCAAAAACCCACCTTGTGCACAAGTTGTCCGTGACCATGCGTATCCTCAAGTTTTTCAATTCTCGCAGGTACAGATACAAATTACATATTCGGGTTCAATCAGTACAATATCGATTCCCCGAGCCGTCAGATTCGGTACAGGATGAGTATCGATGTTCAGAGATGTTGTGATGTTATCTTGCTTAACTGTCCATTTATGCAGCCCCTAGTTCGGGAAATGCCTTGGCGACCTAACGGTCCTAAATACTTTCAATGTTCTATACTTGGCTCGGAACGACTATCTTGATAGCCTTTCCGCCTCAACTGAGTGAATCACAGATAGTGAAGTGCGATGAATTGTGGCATGCAATATAAGTGACAAGCATTGAATCGAGGCAACGAGTACAAGTTAGCATATAAGCAGACAGGCATCTCATTTGTGTAAACATAAGCAGTTACGTTGGAACGGGTCTAAGGTATAGTGCGATGAGTAAAACCGTAAAGGGACATATCGAGCGACATAATCTAGGGACGTGCAATTTAAACAAGTGAACAGTGCACTACGAGGAGTATATAACGATCTACTCGAGGCATAGCGGGTCTAGTTGCACAATGCAAAGGTAGCATAGCAAAGTTTCATTTTTATGTCCTAACACAAGCAATACAAGTTGGGATTATTTCCTTAGCTAGGTGCGTTGGATTCTTTATTAGCATGCAGGGGGTGATTCACCTAGCGACTAGCATGTATCGTCCATATTTTAAGTGTGCTGGCTAAGCAAAGACAAGTTCATCGTAGCTACCCACCTTATCGATAATTCACCTCGGTCGAGCGATACTCCGAGCGAGCCTTTGAAAGTCTAAGTCTGAACTCCTGAAGGGCCAAGTCTGAAAATCCTTTGCCTCAAACTAGTATTCTCGCTGAGCAAAGCGGGTCGGGTCGTTGCACTTTCGCCGTTTGAATCGGCTGTCCACTTGAACGGAACGGATCGTTACATTATACACCACTAAAAAAAAGTCTCATCCTCGAGACTTCCTGAGCGCAAACCGTTCTATCGCACTATCGAATCTATCCCAAACATAGCAATCGGTACCACTAGATCCGTTCGAACATAATTTCCTACTCGTTCCTTAAACCGTGGCGCGTGTATGCTAGGTTGGTCTCATTGAATGACTCTATCACTCCATCCAAGTTCTGACTCGGTCTCTATTGTGCCTTAGCGCGGAACATATAGCTTAACGCGGGGTACGTTATAATCCATCTTAAATAACGATCTAAGGCTGAGGCAACTTATACAAGTCGTTATACTTGTCCATGCGGATCTAACATATTCACTTGCACTAGCATTCGAGATCAGCATATCGCGAGTTTGGATCGTGCACATATTCAAATCGTCCTTCAAACATATGCATGTCAACCAACTTAGCTATAGCGAAGCCTTTGCACTCGAGTTCAACATATCACTGGGTCGTGGATCATGCACACGTTCAAGGCGTCCCTTAAACATATACATTCAACCAAACTTAGAGATAGTGAATTCGGACAAGCTACTTGCGAAAATCTCAAGGGTTCTCGTCTTACGAATCACAATGATACCTTCTAACAGGGTCAATAAAATTTTAAGTCATTTCCATTCTGACTCAAATCAAGCTTTGCACCACCGTTAAGCACGATCTATCCGATCAATCGACTAGCGTCCATCCTTTCGGGTCAAACATAGCACACACTTACCGCTCCAAGTCTAACCCTAAGTTTTGCTGCCCCAGTTCTATGGTTTGTTCAAGCAATGTTCTAAAGTCGGTTACACAAGTTCTTTCACTCGACACAAGGTTGTCTGCATAATTACTAGGTCAGCTCACAAGGTCATAGGTACAAGTTCAAGCACACGATTCATCGTGTAAATTCGTCGCACGATGCTCGCCCCAATTCCTAAGGTTAAACCATTGTTCATTTGCACGAAATATTCTACCCAAGCTCGTTTCACTCAGATTTCTAAACATCGAGCACGAATCATCCTACACACAATAACACGTTCGGTTGTACAGGGTTCGAGTCCGTTCAGTCAAATCCATGATATATCCAAGTTGCAGGACAAGCCTAGCAATTTGCATAGTCTATCTCGTTAACATGTTTTGATATAATCCATATATACATTCTAAGTCTAGACCACCAAGCCAAGATTCAATTCTAAACCTTTGATTATAACTCCAAGTCGTCCAACCTGATTTATATATCCGTTCACGAAATCATCAAGCGTGATTTACTCCAGGTTCTAGGCTAACTTATCCCTGAAACACTTCTGATTCACTTGCATTTCCAAATTTGTCTTATCGTGTCGAACCAAAAGTCAAGACGATCCATTAGTTGTCACGCTCTGGTCTCCCGCAAGTTCGATCATCCTCGTTGGATGTGAGATCACCACGCCAACACTCCCGCTGGATAATCGTCCAAATTCGGACGTGACGCATGTATGAGCATAGAATTACGCCCGCACAAGACAAGAACGTCGAACAATATGGTTATCATCGAAATGATCGAGACACCTTATTATTTCACTTTGCTCCATCCAAGTTATATATAAAATCCATCAACTCATGTCCGTTCATGCAGTGATTATAATTCGTCTAGAAAATTCATCCAACTTCAATGTTACCGTTTGGTAAATCCATAGTCTACTTCTAGCAATCCTCAAACAACTAAGTTTTAAATATTCAAGCCAAAGTATATCCACTTTTGATATGTTCCATTCATCGAGTTCGTTTGGAATAATCACCGAACATGTTTCCGTGAGTTCGATCATCCCCGCCGTACGTAAAATCACCACGCCGGCGCTCTCGCAGGATAATCGTTCTCGCTGTGACTGATTTCGAAGGTAATCTTTTCGAACTAGATTCAAGATCGTTCTTCCAAACTCCAGGTCAAATCCGTTATCGCTTACCTCTTTCATCGAACCATAATATTCATTATCGGGCTAACTTCTATTCGAGCGATATTGAACTCAAGTTCCATCCGTTTGTTTCAATTTGAAATCGCTTACATGATCCTCCAAGTTTCCAACAAGTTTCCTTAACCCAGATATCGATTTCCATTTCCTTGAATCCCTATTCGATGCAAGCCTTATCACTTATTCAAGACTTTCCAAATCGTTCAATTCAACTATCGCAACCTATGAATTCGTTTGAACATTTCCAAAATGAACCATACACCACTCAGGAATCGAGTCACCCAATTAAATCCTCAATCGGTGTTCGCATCAATCGTTAGCATATTCACTAAGTCGTTTCTTAGAACTCCTGCACGATACCTAAGTATCGCCTGATAAAATCTTAGTCTCGTATATATATATATATATATATATATATATATATATATATATCCTGTTGATAGTCATCCAAGTAAACCATATTTTGATTTGTATCTTTCGACACGAAATACCGTCCGAGCTATTTCTCAAAATCCAAGCACGATTCTCTATATTCGCCTTAGCGATAAACTGATAAGGTTTTTATCGGTTGCCATTTTAAGTCTGACTTGTTCTTATCTGAACGATATCCCAATCTCGTTTGCAACTAGCTTTAACCAAAAAGGTCTTGGCGCGCGATATTTAACACAACTTAGCCGAAAGGCTGTGTGCATAGCTAACCGTTCGGACGATATTCTATTCCGTATACTAACCAGCTTGGGTAATCACGTATAGGTATTCGGGTTCGCACATAACTTGCAAATTCTGTTACGAGTCTATTTCCACAAAGTCTAGCACAGGTCGGCACAAAGGTCATCGTATCACAATTTTGTACAAGCAATCATATCATTCACATGCACTTTTGAAAGTATTTAGACTCAGTGTATGGAACATTCTACCGGGTCAACGAGAGAGTGCATGCACATAACCCACGAATGAGCTTTTGAAACTGAGAAGATCGAAACGAAATCCAAAGGTGTAAAGCCATGCTCTGATACCAATATGTCACGTCCCGATCCCCCGCAGGTAATCGGTCGTCCCCGCTAGGCGCGAATCACCGCGTCAGCGCTCCCACGGGACGATCTTTCCCATCTGGACGTGATGTCGCACGAGCATAAACCGCGTCCGTGCAAGGCCATGATCCGAACAGGCGGTAAGAGGACTAAGCCACAGAGTCGCACAGATAGTCCGAGTGCAGCGGAATAAGAAATGTACAGGTGATTGGTAACAAGTTCACAGAGTCGTCAATAGCGGAAGCATTGAATAACACAAGTATAAATGTAAAACAACTCTTTATTGATATTGAACAAGTATTACAGGCGACGTTAGACCGAGATTACAAGTCGCACAAGCCTCTCTCTCTGAAACGATAAAAGCGTGCCAAGTGGCTACATTTGTGGAAAGATACATAGGCGATGTTCCAACATTATGTCTTGTATATGTGCTTCAGTTCCGGACGCAACGCTCCAAGGCTCCAGAGTGAACTCCATGTCTTAGCACGCACGAAGGAGGCATCCGCACCGAACGAGGTTCTCCCGCTCTCTGCAAGCAATCTGGTGGGTTATCAGTACATGAATGCACTGGTGGGGAGACTTCTCGTCCGCTCGACAAATCCAAACACGTTATATAGGTTCTGTGCACCATCTATTAAGTCTTTCTAGTCTTGCCTTAGGATCTATTTCATGGCATAGTGAAAAGCCTAACTCATGTGGCAGTATGCCGTACGATACAAAGGAACACGGTGAGACTTACCAACTTACCATCCGTCCTTTTCTGTCCAAGGCAAACCAAGTTAAAATCAAGCATGGACATATATATGAAATCCAGGGGCAATAATATAAGCAAA
This sequence comes from Iris macrosiphon, assembly GCA_036927795.1. Classification (NCBI taxonomy): domain Eukaryota; kingdom Viridiplantae; phylum Streptophyta; class Magnoliopsida; order Asparagales; family Iridaceae; genus Iris; species Iris macrosiphon. The sequence continues at coordinate 140,072,843 of JAYESA010000003.1, read as the reverse complement.
CACAAGTGTACTGAGCGAGGTTATGTTCCGGGTGCACGAGTTACACGGATTATCAGGTGTGTTGCAGAAGATGTTCAAGTGTTCAATATGCACAAGTGTATTGTACAGAGCAGTCACTTACAATGCAATGACTCGCACGCGGTTTGTCGCAATCGAGCCAACTTAATCTATATGAACAGAAGGTCACTGGTATGACTTCCATAGTGGACGGTGTAGTCTCAAGGTCGAGGATGGAGTGCAAGCGAAAATATAATACGGTTGGCATTGCACCCATCCCGCCGATAACAGACGACTACCAGTTGGTTCCGTCTAGATCGGATCGGCCCCAGTGCCCCGGCGACCGACCGCGGAACTGGATTCGAAAACCCACCTTGTGCACAAGTTGTCCGTGACCATGTGTATCCTCAAGTTTTCCAGATTCTCGCAGGTACAGATACAAATTACAGATTCAGGTTCAATCAGTACAATATCGACTCCTCGAGCCGTCAGATTCGGTTCAGGACGAGTATCGATGTTCAGAGATGTTGTGATGTTATCTTGCTTAACTGTCCATTTATGCAGTCCTCTAGTTCGGGAAATGCCTTGGCGACCTAACGGTCCCGAATACTTTCAATGTTCTATACTTGGCTCGGAACGACTATCTTGATAGCCTTCTTGCCTCAACTGAGTGAATCACCGATAGTGAAGTGTGATGAATTGTGGCATGCAATATAAGTGACAAGCATTGAATCGAGGCAACGAGTACAAGTTAGCATATAAGCAGGCAAGCATCTCATTTGTGTAAACAAGCATTTACGTTGGCACGGGTCTAAGGTGTAGTGCGAGGAGTGAAACCGTAAAGGGACATATCGAGCGACATAATCTAGGGACGTGCAGTTTAAACAAGTGAACAGTGCACTACGAGGAGTATATAACGATATACTCGAGGCACAACGGGGCCTAGTTGCACAAGGCAAAGGTAGCATGCGAGGGTCTATGTTATAAGCAAAGTTTTATTTCCATATTCTAACACAAGCAATACAAGTTGGGATTATTCCCTTAGCTAGATGCGTTTGATTTTTTATTAGAATGCAGGGGGTGATTCACCTAGCAACTAGTATGTATCGTCCATATTTTAAGTGTGCTGGCTAAGCAAAGACAAGTTCATCGTAGCCACCCACCTTAGCGATGATTCGTCTCGGTCGAGCGATACTCCGAGCGAGCCTTTGAAAGTCTAAGTCTGAACTCCTGAAGAACCAAGTCTGAAAATCCTTTGCCTCAAACGAGTATTCTTGCTGAGCAAAACGGGTCGGGTCGTTGCACTTTCGCCGTTTGAATTGGCTGTCCGCTTGAATGGAATGGGTCGTTACACGTCATAGTCCTAGAATACGTAGGACCGGTACGTGACCTTGCCAGCTAATACGCTACGGAAGGATCCAACCATGTTGAACCCACCTGAGCGTACTCCTCTGTATGGAAGTGAACTCCAGTCCACGATTACTATATGGCAGACAAGGTATACTAATCAAATCCACAAATACACGAATCATAAATATATTGAGAAGTAGATAAAGCTAGAATAATATACATGCTGGAAATAGAAAGACAATAACGAAAATAGATCCAACATATACAAGTCTGAGTAGAGTCAGACGGAGACAAACCCGTTGATTGAAATACATAAATAAAAGTAAGGTACATAGAGATAATCAGATCCGAGTATCTGCTACCTAGATAAGATATACGAATCCCAAAACAGAAATCCTATTATTGATCAGGGGTACTCCTATGGAAAGATCTCGTGTTCCTTGGCTGGGGTAGCTCATGTATAGACTCCATGTCTCTACTCCTACGGCTAGCTAAGAATAGAAAACTAGGTTCTCAGAGGGACGTAGCAATATCCGAATAAACATGTCGAAAGTAAAAGCAATAATATAAACAACCTCCTAAATATACGGAGGTACAACTAATAATAATCTGACTAAGTGAAATGCAAGTAGAGGACAACGTTCGCACGTGTGAGCTAGTAAGGATAAGGGTAAGTAACTATCGTATCTCATCGAGCTCACGACCTATAATACAACATCTCGTTATGAGGTTCACAGTCTATAGTAAGTCAAAAAATGTAATATCAATGAAATCTCATTACTTAAAGTATTATTTATTAAATTAAATACATATGTATCCGTAATATTATTGAATCGTTTCATTCGCGAGGAGCTGGATGAGAAGAAACTCTCATGTCCGGTTCTGGAGTAGAGATGGGATGTAGCTCAGCGTGAGGCTCACGGTCATCGAGAAGAATCGGATGCATAACAGCCTAACGTCTAGTAACTCTCCTCCCCTCATAATGAGATCACACGAGTCACATCCACGACACGTCCAATCGAATCCTAATATCTGTCTAATCTATCACGGGTCCACGAGTCCACAAGCAATCACGGGAGCATGAATCCACCTCAGAAAATCCTAGAATTTGTACAAATTTCGATCGTCCTGACAACGTGTCGGAGAGAAGCGTGCTAAACATGAACGCAAGGTGATGATGAGTCTTCCATGAGACACATCATATGTCATGGTATCTCTAACCAAGAGATCTATAAGTACAATTTTTATCTACGCGAGCACTGATACCGACGGTAGATTGCACCCGAGTTTGACTTGGACGCCAAGTATCGATCAATAGGCTAATTTTACTGTAATATAGTATTTTAACAATAATTAATAATCACAGAACTAGTAAAATCAAGGTATACTTAGCTGATCCGTGTTTGAGAAGAGTTGACGTATCAGATACAATCGTGCCGGACACGGAAGGACATGAAAACCGATAAATGTTGGAAGATAACCAAATTATAGCCGAGTATCCACGTCTCTAAAATACTATGCATAATCATTATGCAGCGTCCAGAAATCCAAAAACCAATTGCAGAAGTTCACCTCCTGAGTCAAACATGCTCGACACGCTGGCCCTACAGGACACGAAAAATGAGACGTGAATATGCCCAAATTGATAAAGTGATATATTAAACAATAATGACACAAACTCATGAGTACTCCAGGATCCGCAATTCAAGTTGAGAATTGCAAAAACGCTGAAAATGATCGTCTTGCGGGTCCCGCAGTGGTCGCCCTAGAATAGCATCACAAAAGTGGACATAAATACCATCTTAGGGAAAACTCGATGGCCCGAGTGCAAACATGCTGGTTTTGTCGCGATCCGAGCTCCGCACTGAAAGTTACGACTCCGTATCGATGCAGTCAAAACAAAGAATCGACGCAAATACGGTGCACGATAACTTCACGACCGTTTAACAAATCTCAAATATGACAAGCCTTTCACATCTGGGGACATGTTACGTACGTTTCGGAGCAGACGAGCAAGTCGGGGTCTCATGTAACAGTAGGGCGATGCCGTCCAGGGGCTCGGTTGGCGAAAAAAAAAAGGAAATTCCTATTTTTGGGGGATCTTGGCAGGCCGTCGAGGGCTCTCTAGTAAAGGGCGGTGGTCAGGGTTGGTCTTAAGTCGACTGGGGTGGGGGAGCTTTGGCGGTGATATCGCACGGGACGGAGGTCCGACCCCCTGCAGCTAAGTGGTGACTGACGGAGGGGGGAGGGAGCTCACCGGTCGATTGCTCCTCCTTCTTATGCTGCCGCTGCTTGATGATGATGATGATGAGGGTGATAGGGATGATTATGATGGTGGTAGTTATGGAGGTGATGGGGGAGGAGAGAAAGAGAGGGAGACAAAGATTTAAAGAGAGACGGGGAGTGATGGTGGGGGGTGGGGTGGGGTGGTAGGAATGGTCCCGGGGAGAAGATGGGCTTGAGATCGGGGTTGTTTGCTACGCCTACGCGCAATGACAAGAAGAGAGGAGAGTGTTTAAAAAAGGTTTTTTTTAATTTAATAATAATTAGTTATTAGGAAACTAATTAAATATGATAATTACCTTTAATTAATGAAAAACTTAATTAAATTAGGATATTAATTAATAATACTTAATATTAGCAATAATGATATTAATGATAAATTTAAAAATTGAAGAGGAGGGGGGGGGGGGGGGGGGGGGTTTACATTAGGTTTCAATTTTTTTGGAAATGATTTGATACAAAGAAATGTTATTTTATTAATATCTCAGTTATGCTTGGCACGACCATATAGTCGCCAGGACGGATAGAAAGCATGGCTTGCCCCTTGAACAGAATTTTTTTTTCCTTTCAAAAGGGCTAGGGAGTGCTTCAGAACATTGTTTGCATCATCTAAAGAATCAGAAAATAACTAACTATATTAGACTATCTGAAATTCGAACATATTAATAATCACAAAAGCTTATGCCACCATCAACTAGACTTTATGAAGAGGTTTTTGCCTTCTATGACCTAGTTCTTGCCTGAGAATAATAAGAATGTTTCAAATTTTGTCATTTATATTGTCTCTCTCCTTTTGAATTTCTCTACAGTTCATAATGAGTGCATTTCAGATGGTTCTCGCTTTGCTTTATCCACAGCTGTTTATTGTGAACTTTGTTCTATTATGAGCATTTCTTACTTTTTCCTTGTATCAGACTTCAAAGCCAAGTTAACCTTGTCATTTGTACATTTGCTAATCTATATTTTCATTAATGGTCAGAGTTGTGGAAGGATTTCTGGTCTTAAGTTTTCCACATTTCTCTTTCCTGGTTATGTTAGTCTTAAGACGAAGTCATTGAAGTGCAGATGTCATGAGTATCTATCTCACCATCCTATTATTGTAACCAAATTAGGAACATTGTAGATTACTTACTCTAGACTGGGATGCTCTTAAGGAGATCGTTAAATGCGACAAAGTTTATAGCAATATATCTATTTGATGCATTTTCTAATCCATTACTTATCATAGCCTCATGATTCTACATCACTGAAACAAACACTATGGACTACCGATAAAAATACTTTATGCACCATCCCATGTCCCCACGGGCCTAGTTTTGTGATCACCTGCAGATTTTGGAAGTAAACTTCGATTTAGACCTCAGACAAATGCAAGGTGACATATCTGGCCTTTTCTGCACACACATTCTTCTTTGTGCACTGTGGCTAGAAGCCTAGATACACCATTGGTATTTCTAATATATTAACAGAGTTTGTTTGGTTATTAAGAGCTGATCATATGACAGTACAGAACTGAAGTTTGATTCTTCTCGGAACTGGTCTGTTTTTTTTACATATTCTTCTTTGTACATGTCTCTTACATCACTACTTTCTCTTTTTAAGATCTGATGAATATTTATGGCCCTTTTAAGAGCATATCTGAGCGTGAAGTTTTGAATTATTGGCAGGTATTCTGTATAGAACATAGAAGTTACACGACACACCAGTGTCCAAATGCCACACAGCAGGACGTGATGGTGATCATCTGCCCGCTCTGTGCTAAAGGTGTTCGGCTCATTCCAAATCAAGACCCAAACATCACCTGGGATATTCATGTTAATTCCGAGTGCGACCCATCTAACTATCAGAAAGCCACCAAAAAGAAGCGGTGTCCCGTTCCTGGCTGCAAGGACTTCCTGACTTTCTCCAATTCAATTCGGTGTAGGGATTGCACCCGAGAGCACTGCTTGAAACATCGGTTTGGACCTGATCACAAGTGCCCCGGACCAAAGAGACCAGATTCTGGCTTCCCGTTCATTGCTATGTTGAGGAAGAGTCAGAAAGGCATGTCGGCAGCATCTAGCCAAACTTCCCCAGATGGGGGGCCATCATGGTGGAGTTCGTCAAGCTTGTTGAATGCAGCATCGAGTGTTAGGGCCTCCGCTGAGACAGGTATGCAGAGGCTGAGTATCGCAACAAATCAAGCGCTGCAGAAGGCGAGAGATGGAATGGCACAGAGCAGTGGCAGCAAAGGCAATGGCAGTGGTAGCAAAGGCGAACAAGGTGGTCAACAAACCAATAGTCTTGTTAATAGGGCAACGGTCGATGTCTGCCCCAACTGCAGCAGAGCATTCCGTGACCCAGTCCTGTTGGTGGAGCATTTCGAGAGGGACCATACTGGCACCTCGAAGGCTTAAGTGATACGTATAGGTTCTGTTGCTGTTTGAAGGAATTATATAATGAAAAAAAAAAAAAAACTTTCACAATATGGGAGTGCTCTAGATTATTTTTGCCGAGTTAAAATTAGTTAAAAATGGAGGTGATTGTTTCTTTCCTGTATATTTCCAACAAATGAATACTAGTGGGTTGCATTATTGGGCTACATGTACTGTTTCTGATATCACTATGCAACTACATCATAGTTCGATGGATCATTTACATTAAAAACCATACTTTCTATTCTTCACTTATCACTGCTACACATTTTTGCTTACCGTTGGTGCGAAGTTAGTACAAAATGTGGATGACAATTGTTTGAAGGTGTGAAGCGATAGGATTCATCTAAAAATATGATTACAAAATGTGACCTGTTTTGTTTAAGAGCTCAAATGGGCATTTCCGAACTGCGCTTTTGCTTCAATACACATACTTTTGTGGATTTTATTTATTTATTAGGGACTGTTTGGTTGCATGTAAATGGTGTTGGTGCATCTTTTCTTGTAGCACCTACGCCAATGTTTTTTCAATAAATAGAGCTACTTACTGCAATAAAAGTGCATCAATCACACCAAATTCTATCGAATCCTGCAGCATTTGTTGCAGCTACAAGTACAACAACTTTTGCTGCATGAAATTCTCATTTACAGGCAATCAAACAGCCCTTGGTTAGTGTATATGGCATTTTTAGCTCTTCATTCTTGACGTGGGCGAGGTGGGTATGTGCACCTCCAATGGCGGTGAAGGTGAAGCCAAAATTTCTCATCGAGATGGAGTAGCCTGTGGGTACGGAGACAATTATCTCCAATCCAAATCTACCCACATTTACACTATGATGATGTATATATCAAGGCCCAGGCCCAAGTCCAACACCATCATTCGTGATTCCAAATCCGGTCCAGGTTGAGCTCATGTGATGGCGGAATGACCTTGCCATGTCTCCAAACCCCACATCTTGGATGGGTTTGAGCTACCCGCATATAACAACACCACCAAGCCCACGTTCCGAATTGCTCTCGTAACTCCAGGGCACGTAACAAGGAATCTGGTTGCCTTACACATGCACTGAGAGTCGGTTCATGGTTCCAAACTCAATGATGACAACTAAATACAAGTGTGGTGCTCATTGCGGGACTTAATTCAACACCTATGACATGGGCTGATGAGAACCATGCACCATATGTGTCCGCATTCCCCAAGGCAAATCTCCGGATAGAAGACATGACGACTGCTCGACGATAATGGTCGCACAAACCCATCAACAGGATGTGCCCACAACACAAGGGAAGAGTAACGAGTAGACAGGGTAGACATGTATAAGATGTCATGTGAGGCTCGTTATACAGTATCGATATTCATATATGGATGCTGGACTGTCCAAAATTTGACAGTCATAAAATAGAAAAGTCTTTGTATTAGGTCTGCCAAAATTTCGGCAGTCATGACAACTGTTAGGACTGCCAAAAATTTGACAGTAGAGTTCTTTATATTATGAGTGCCATTTTTTTGCAGTCATGACCATTGTTAGGACTATCAAAATTTTGACAGTTTTAACTATTATTTGGATATCAAAATTTTGCAATCTGAATACCATGAGTTATCTATATAATGATTGTTAAAATTTTGCTAGTCCTGCGTCATTTCCAACGGAACTATGTTGATTGTTTCAGAACCTTTATAATGGGGTTCGAAACTACATCTAAGTAGTCCTAAAGTCACATTTTGGCATATCTACTACATGATTAGTGTTGGAGGATGAAGATGAAGAGAGAGAAAAAAATGGATATTTTGTTAGAGAAAAGGAAAATGACGTTACCATCTAGCAAATATTATGTTAGTTTCTAACAAAATTCTGACTTAAACTTGTTGTCCACTGTTCTGTACTGCCCTCTATTAATTATTTTCTTATTGTCGTTATCATTTGTCTTGAAAAACAATACCCCGTACCTAACACGTAATAGAATTCATGTTTGGGTTGTAAATGGAGGATCCAATAACACGAGTCAATAATCCAAGTAAACAATTTGATTCGGTTGGAAAAAAAAATTAAGTTATAAATTATTTTATTTATCCATATTCAAGATGCATTTCACTCGATTACCATAATATATAACATCTTTTACTTTTGACGGAAATTGTTTTCAACTCACGGTCAACTCTTTTAACAAAAAAATTGGACAAAAATATTTTCATTCGTTTCTTCCTCCCACCCCAACCCAACGCTGCCCTCCTCCTCGTTGCGCTCCCCTCCCCCCCCCCCCCCCCACTCCCGCCGGAGAAAGGGGGTGGGGCGCTGGGGAGGACGTTACTGCCATGCCGTTGGCCTTGCTGCGGGAGCACCCCCTTCCCCCTAGCGCCGTGCCCGCACCCCCCCCCCCGGCCCGCGTCAGCACAACGCCGCGCGCACCTCGCCCCCTCTACGCAGCGCCATGCACCCCCCGTGAGGAGCTGTCGAATCCCTCCCTGCCAGAACTATCTAACAACGCTCACACAACAAACATTTCTAAGATCCCTTACAAAATGAACGTACAAAAATGATTTACACCTAAAAATTTACGAAAAAGAACGCTCATTTTACATGGAACGACAAAAAAATGTAAAAAATGTGACCACTGAACACGCCGTCAAGAGAAAAGCTTGTTCCTTTATTACTCAAATACCATAAATTATATGAAATTTACCAACTTTACACAGTAATTTGATAGGGAAAGAGGAATATTACTCCATTCCCGACTCCTGTACGGTGTTCTTGGTCGATATGGCAGCAAAGCCCGACAATATCGAAATGTACTCTCTCATTTAGTGTACGTAATGAACATGTGTCAGGTAAGAAGATACCTCGTACATTCACAATATACTGAGTAAGTCTGCTACTCTAAAACGCGTGCACACAACTAGCAAATAAAACTAGGCATATGTAAACTACAATACAATCAAGCAAGATGTACTTTTCTTCCAACCCAAACTGCGAGCACAACAAGTCTGGTCCGAAGCTATCCACAGGAACGTCTCGAATACCTATCAATTAATTATGACACTAATTAGACTCTTATTTTCTAGTTTAATTTAGGTTATTATCTAGTTATTAATTCTAGATTGGTTGTACATGCAAGTAACTAGCCCCAAAATATTACTAGTCGTTAAACACTACCAAAAATTCTTTTTAAAGACAATAATTTTCAAAAGTAATAATTCTGGAATTTTATTAGAAAATAAGGTTTTTAGTAATAGGGTTATCTCCTATAAATTCTATCAGTCCAGAACCAAGTAGAAACCAAAACTAGGTCATAACGAGTTACCTACTAGTCACCAAAAATTTATTTTTGACAAATAAGTAAATCTGAAATAAATACTCATAAATCAGAATTAAAACATAATAATATAATTTAAATGCTAAAATAAGGGTTTTGGGTCGAGGGTTAAGTTTGAAACGGTCGGGGTCAAGTTTTGTCAAAACTAGGTCAACTTGTTACATAAAATACCTAGAATCATAATTTTTATCATTAAAAATAAAATCTGAATATATTTTGTAAAATCAGTATTAAATATATAAACATCCTTTTATTTTATACAAAATTAATTAGGTTTTACCATCTACAAGTTGATCCTATTAGGATTGGCAACAAGCCTGGCTACTAGGTATGTCAAGGGATGGTACATGAGTTTTATAAAATTTAAAGACATCAAAATAATATGTATTTAATATAATTTCAGAATATATAATTTCTGAAAAAATAGTAATTATCGAGAAAAATAGGATGTTTTTTATCTACCATTAAGTCCTAACAAGGTCCAAGGATTTCCAAAAAGCATACATCAAGACTAGGTCAAAACTACACATAAAATATGCTCAAAACCCTAATTTAATATCTATTAATAATTCTAGAATTATTAATAAAAAACTGAATTTAATCCATATTAAATCATCTATATAAGTTCATCAACAAAAATTTAAAGAAGGTTTTACATGCATGCACAAACTTTTGGGTTAAACCTCATACTAGGGTTCATGGGTTGCATGAGTTCTTCAAAATAAAATAATAGAGTTTAATCATCACCAAACATACAGGTCAATATATATATATATATATATATATATATATATATATATATATATATATATATATATATATATATATATATATATATATATATATATATATATATATAACTTACTAGAAGTAGAAGGAGGATGTACTAGGGTTCTTGGATGGAGGAGGTGGTTGAGGGGTGTCCACGTGAAGGGGGGGGGGGGGGGGGGGTCGACGGTCTTGAAGATGGGGTCGGCAAGATAGAGGAGGTAAAGAGAGAATTTTTATTTATTAGGGTTTGGAGATGATGAATATATATATAGGATAGGGAGAGGGGTCGCGGCTTGAAGGGGTACGCGCGGGTATGGGGTCGCGGGTAGGAGGTGGATTAGGAATAGGATTGGGGGATTTCCTAATTTGGAGGTTTCCTAATTTGGTTGTTAGTAACTAATTGGTCAATCTTATCCAATAGCAATAATAATGGATATTTGATTGGGATTCTAAAGGGATAATGATAATGGTAAATAATATACAAATCTTTCAAAAAGAATATTGCCTAGATTTGATTGGCATGAAAATATCATGGTGACAATTTAATTATGTGTTGCTAATTAAAGAAAGTTTGGATTGAAAAATAACCTTTAATAAATTATATATATATATATATATATATATATATATATATATATATATATATTCTACTATATAATGTCAAAGCTAGGCTTCACCGTGAAAATTTTCGTTCCAAAAATACCCTTCATTACATTTCAATATGTATTAACCTTCATAAGGATATCTAAGTAATTAAAAACAGTAATTAAATACATATTAAATGTATGTATGCATGCATGAGGCAATTTGGGAAATGATAGTTAATAAAACAAAGATATGCATGTATGCAAAGTAGGTAGTTTGGAGAATAAAATAAAAGTTAATAAAGCATGCATGCAAAGTAGGCACATTAACCCAAGAGATAAGAGAAACCTTTCATATTCCCGTCATTTAATTTCTCCCAACTTTCATGCTCCTGCCTATTATATTTCCACCTATAATAAAATTAAAAAATTATCGTTTGCTCTTTTAATAAACTATTTTTTTTCAAGTAATATGAAATACGTGCAACGCACGTGCGTATATACTAGTATATTAAATGCAATAAACTACGGTTGCTGCAATAGTGTCATACTCATGCTAAATGATCGAATTTTGTGTCACGCGAAGATCCTACAGGTAGTGTCTCCAGTGTAGGCTACTTCTTACGAAGGACAGGATAGATTTTGGGGTCGTTCTATGTCATTAATGTCCAAACCACGGTAAAGTATCCTAAAGCAACCATTGGATTTTAATTAATTTTTAAAATAGTCTAAATAAACACAATAAATATTCTTACACACAAAATACCTATTTTTGGTGACGGAGTTTATAATCTACCCAACTTACAAGAATTTTGTCCTCAAAATTAAAAATAAGGCATAGTTCCAAAATTAGAGAAGACAAAATGGTAGAGAAATGTCATGTACAAATTACTGTACCTCAAACTTGGAAAGGAGAAAATATAATCTTGTATTAAATTTTAAGGGTCATTCTGGTCTACTCTAGGTAAGGTGATATGGCACGAATAAGTTTTTGTACAAGAAAAACTTGCACATGGAATCGAGAAAATGATAGAGAAGATGAGTACCCAATATGAAGTGTCGTTAATAGGACGGAGGATAAACTGTGTCACTACTTGGTTACATGAACGATTTTAAGCTATCTATGACCTAATGATCGAAAAATGATGACCCTCTATTCTATAAAATCTCCATAGCCACTATGGTCTATATTGTTCTCATTGAAGTCGTCAAAATTTTAAATCCTCCAAATTTGTATCTAAGTCAAGTCAACCGCAATCTTTTCAAAAATTTAAATAACAAAATCTATTCAAATCTATCACAATCTCTTCAAAATTAAAATAACCACTGTTTAAATCAGAATTCAACCTATCGCTATATCTTCTTGAATTTTTTAAATAATCAAAATCTAAATTTAAGTCAATCTATATGACATCTTCAAGATTTAAATAACCTATATCAGATTTCAAATCACGATTTTAACTATCATAATCTTTTCTATATTTTAAATAATAAACAACTATAATCAAATCTTATTCCTAGTTTCAAACTTAAGAATTTTCTACTCATCAAATTTTAAATTTAATTTTTATCCTCCATATTTCAAATAGGTGATCGAACAATCAAAATTTTAACTTTTAATTCAAATCCTCAAATCGTAAAATTTATCAAATCTCTCAGCATTTAGAATTCTATATTTATTCTCAAAATTTAAATCGAGAATTCAATCTTCAATATTCAAAATTCAAAGCATATGCTTAAATTATAAATATTTGATCCAATATCCAAAATTTAAAATTTATTCCATAAGGCATTCTTCTCTTACAGTTAAGTCTTCATCATCATAATTATCCAAAAAAAAAACTCGAAATTAAATGACTTAAATCTCTCAATCTTATCTTACTTGATCACGATATAAGATTTTCACCTTCATATAACCTTTATCTCAAGTTGACAATGTAACTTTTATAATTTACCAATCTTTCATAAACACAAGGCTATAATTTTTTTTTCTCAATCATTCAATAGTGCTTACTAATCCTCAAAATCTTAACACAAAATCTATCACATGTGATATGCCCTTAATTACAAAAGATAGTCATATAGTAATGTGATTGGCCTATGGGGTATACCTAGTATTATTCGTCTGTCAAACTTATATCAAGCACGAGCGTTCGTCTTTCCGAAATAGGGGAAGACAAAAAACAATAATAAAGAGTTTAAGAAGGAGGTGATAGATTGCAAGTACGGGGTTCAAGGGCGATTGAAGAATTCAAAAGAGAGTTGTCAAGGCAGTTGTGGATTGAAATCCTATTTTGGTAAATTTTTATTCGCAGGCTCATATCAGTATAGTTATGTATCCGACACGATATGCTCAGACTTGTCTAGAGGGCAAGTATATTCGTTTAACAAGCTAAGTCAACTTTATCTCAATCTATGTAAAGTAGTCATGCGAAGAGCGAACCAAGTGCACTAAGGTTGTCCAAACCATAATACACTTATTCTAATTTAGATAATATATTAGTGTGGGCCCCCAATAATACATATATCATGAACAAGGTCGGTAAAGAATAAGCTTGCAAAACTAGGCTGTAATTACAGCATGAGTCAAGATAGTCCAAATAATATAAGTATGTGAGTTTATGATGAATGAAATTACAATAGTTCAAGTTCATCAAGAATCTAAGACTCGTCCAGTATTTGTGCCTCTACAGTTGCCATACTAAATCCTTGTCTAGGTCTCTAGTCGACCAGATGGGGGTATGGGCCTCTAAAGTTCTACAGTCTGGATAAATACTATCTTCTTGTGCTAGCATATATTTAGGTGTCGTTTACTTATACCCCATTGGTGTATTTTAATGACTATGGGATTCTATGCTGTAAGGCACGCTACCCAACTTACAAAGATTCAACTATTATTGTAACTGCCTTAGGGGATTCTACAAAATAACCTTTTTCTTGTAAATAAAGTCGAAACGCTTGTTGGGGTTTACGAGGGAAAAATCTCGGTACTTATTAGGGTATCCTATTGCATTATAAAACTCCATAGGTAATGGTCTTCTTAAGTCTTAATCATAGTGCTTATAGAATAAAAGTATTATTATTAAGAATGGAGAAGTTACTGGCTCTCAAGTGAGAGAGAATATGACCTGTATTGAGATATATGGTACATATTGCTTGATTTGAATCTAAAGGATAATCATAAAAATATAATCTAAATGAACAACTTAAACTGTCAAGTTCTAACTACTAAGCACACAAATTTAAAATTCAAGATTAACAAACTACAATCCTACCAAAATATATATCCTAACATAAAAGGAATCTTTGAAGAGTAAGGTGGCATAATTTGAAAGATGAAGAAAAATTTTAGTCATCGCACAAATAGCGAGCGTTAAGGTTTCGGAGAAATAAGATATGAAAGTAAATAGAGAGACTCTTGATAATATCATGTTTCCTAAGGGAAGAGGGTATGCTAGTCTCTGTGTTCGAGGTATGATCAAGGAAAAAGTTCTAATCATTCAATAGATTTTAATTGGGTAAAGAGCTATGACAATTGATCTATGATGGAGGGAGGGATTAACTTACGATGTGAAGGTACACAAATAGTTGGATGAGATGGCACCGTAGGTGACTCATGAAGACTCAAGTATGACTCAACGATGATCATAGATTCTAGGGGATCTACTAAGCTAAAGGTAGGGTACCCTTACTTTTCCTAAGGTATTAGTTTATTCCTCTTAGTTTTCTAAGGTACTGTTCTGCTAATATCAAGACAAGAATCTAAATTTATAGTCCTATTATATTATCACACTATGAAGTTAGGTTTAGTTATAATACTCAACCTTGAATTTTTATTGATTCCTCAATACTAGGGTCAAACAATATGGTCAAATTTTTAACTAACCCTAGTAGTATCTATACTACTCTCAAGTCATTCCTAAATATATCAAGGGATAATGGTAAATCAATTTACAGGCATTGGATGCTAGGGTTCATTAGGTATGCTAAACCTTTGAGAGCTATCAATATTCAAATTTAATTTTTTTAGTAGGTATGCTATCATTATTATCTTCTAACCCTAACAACAAGGATTCCTATATTCTGGCAGAAGGCTATACTCAAGGAACTATTAGAGAAATACATTAAATAGGAAGAGGTGAGGAAACAAGGATACCAATATCAAGAGAATTAAGCGAGTACAATTTTGAAGGTCAAGGAAGGTAGGTAAGTTCAATAATTCAGAACGAAAATAAAGAGGAAAGTCAAATATGTGGATGAGATCCTATACTCTAATCTTATTTGCAGGTTTGTTCGGTATAGTAACATAACCGAGATAATATACTCTCGACCTGCATGGGCCACCACTAAAAATATGTTATGCCCCAGTTCCAAATTATGTAGGACTAGGTATAGTACACATGCTAGCTATACGAACAAGTATAGAAATCCAATTTAATGGACATAACAAGTCGTAGTACGCTGTAAAATATATCTAAGTCACAGTATTCCAGGCAGATAAAATCTAGTCTCATCCACAAATATCATAGAGTAAGAACTGAATGAATAGATAAGTCCCAGAATCAGATACAAAATAAAATCTAGTGGAGAACAATCCACAAAAAATGAGTACAAAAGAATAATAAAAGAATACAACTAAGCAATAAGGAAATAGTCCGAGCGTCAGGTAACTAGGTAAAGACACCCAAGACACTAAGCAACTGTTTTCCATGAATGCTCAAGGAAACTCCTGTGGTTCTACCTCAAAGTTCTCGTCAGCAAATTCTCCAACTCCGTAGTCTGTCGGGTACACGTGCTCGTCTGGATCTGGAAAAGGTGCCAGGTTCTCAGAGGGACATAACAAGTACACAAGAAATCGACATGCATAAAAGTAAAGCAGTAAACAATAAATAGGGTAACTAACCATCTATGTGATATACACTCGATATATCTCTAGTGGCACATGAGGGGGAAGAAATAGAAGAACAGTCATCCCACCAGGCATTCAATGGAACTCGGGGGTACACGATTTACACTATATATAAAGTAAGAAACAGAAATCCCATACGCTCACTAGTAGATTCTCTTCTCCCAATGTACTATCCGAACCCTATATGTGGTGCAGACATAATGCAACGACGTCAATAAAAATCTAGAAAATTAGCCCAAACACCAACTACTAACACAAGACGTGAATTCACGTATCGATGTACGGCCGACCCGCTAGTCCATGTACTCTCTCACTCAGTGTACGTGATGAACAAGTGTCAGGTCAGAAGATACCTTATACCTTCACAATATACTGGGTAAGTCTGCTACTCTAAGATGCGTGCACACAACTAGCAAATAAAACTAGGCATATGTAAACTGAACAATACAATCAAGCAAGGTGTACTTGCCTTCCAAGCCAAGCTACGAGCACAACAAGTCTGGTCCAAAGCTATCCACAGGAATGTCTCAAATACCTACCAATTAATTATGATACTAATTAGACTCTTATTTTCTAGTTTAAGTTAGGTTATTATCTAGTTATTAATTCTATATTAGTTGTACATGCAAGTAACTAGCCCCAAAATATTACTAGTCATTAAACATTACCAAAAATCCTTTTTAAAGACATTAATTTTCAAAAATAATAATTCTCTAATTTTATTAGAAAATAAGGTTTTTAGTGATAGGGTCATCTCCTATAAATTCAATGAGTCCAGAACCAAGTAGAAACCAAAACTAGGTCATAACGAGTTACCTACTAGTCACCACAAATAAATTTTGACAAATAAGTAAATCTGAAATAAATACTCATAAATCAGAATTAAAACATAATAATATAATTTTAAATGCTAAAATAAGGGTTTTTGGTCGAGGGTTAAGTCTAAAACTGTCGGGGTCAAGTTTTGTCAAAACTAGGTCAACTTGTTACATAAAATACCTAGAATCCTAATTTTTATAATTAAAAATAAAATCTGAATATATTTTTAAAATCAATATTAAATATAATAAATGCTTTTTTCTTTTATACTAAATTAATTAGGCTTTAACATCTACAAGTTGATCCTATTAGGATTGGCAAGAAGCCTTGCTAGTAGGCATGTCAACGGATGGTACATGGATTTTATGACATTTAAATACATCAAAATAATATTTATTTAATATAATTTTAGAATATATAATTTCTCAAAAAATAGTAATTTATCGAGAAAAATAGGGTTTTTATCTACCATTAAGTCCTAACAAGGTCCAAGGGTTTTCAACAAGAATACATCAAGACTAGGTCAAAACTACACATAAAATATGCTCAAAATCCTAATTTAATACCTATTAATAATTCTATAATTATTAATAAAAAACTAAATTTAATCCATATTAAATTATTTATATAAGTTCATCAATAAAAATTTAAAGAAGGTTTTACATGCATGCACAAACTTTTGGGTTAAACCTCAAACTATGGTTCATGGGTTGCATAAGTTCTTCAAAATAAAATAATAGAGTTTAATTATCACCACACATACAGGTCAACATATATATTTTTAGATTCATATAAAAGAAAAGATTGAAGAAAGAAGGAGAGAAGGATTAAGGAAAACTTACTAGAAGTAGAAGGAGGATGTACTAGGGTTCTTGGATGGAGAGGTGGTTGAGGGGTGTCCACGTGAAGGAGGGGGGGGGGGGGTCGACGGTCTTGAAGATGGGGTCGACAAGAGGGAGGAGGTGAAGAGGAGAATTTATTTATTAGGGTTAGGATTTGGAGATGATATATATATATATATATATATATATATATATATATATATATATATATATATATATATGTGTGTGTGTGTGTGTGTGTGTGTGTGTGTGTGTGTGTGTGTGTGTGTGTGTTCAATTTTCCAGATCCCATATATTTCTATGTACAGTTCCAGATCGCATATATTTTTTGTTGGACAATCAACTGTGAGATCGATTCCAACAATATCCCTATTCTGTCACACAATTTTTTTGTGAAATGGTGGTAGAGAATTGATGAAAAAGATAAGCTTGTTGAAGTTATGGCATCCATCAAAGACAACGAAAGCAAAATGGACAAACGTGTCCAAAGCGAGATCTTTTGTGATAATACTATCACAAAATTGAAAGACTCTCTTATCAGAAAGAATTCCAAGATTTCTGAAGAAGAGCTAAAGAAGAAGTGCCTTCAGTTCTTGAAAGCACAATTCAATGCCAATTTTGACATGGACATACTAGCACAACTTCTGATACTAACCTGGATGATATGGCAGCTGATAATTTCTATCAGACAATTATTGCCCCTAATGATGACGAATAATTCTTCTTTATCTTAGTGGGACCCATCCTCCTTTATTCACATGCTCTGAGGATGGCTTTTGGCAGCTTTTGTTAGTGGAATATCCACTTAACTGTTGCGTTGATATGACACTACCGACATTATTGATATCATGCATCTTTTTTTTCTCAGTGGACGTCATTATCACCCTCCTTTTCCAAAAGCGAATCTTATCAGACAGCTCTTGGTGGAAGACAACTGGTGACTACTTTTCTGAGTGCACTCATGTTACATGACAGCTGGTGGCAACTTTTTTGAGTGCAAGGACTGCTGGTTACTTTGTTCTGAAGCTATAATTTTGAATAAAGAGGGGAGACCCCTCAGTTTCAGGGTGTGCAATTTTCAGTGTGTTTTTCCATTTTCCTGTAATCTTCATCTTCTGTACTCCTACTTATTGACGATCACTTAGTAACGTTATACTAAAATCTTTCAATATTCTGCTCAAACGACTTACTAGCAAGCATACCTCATAAGATTGAGTCAGAGGTATGCTTGCTAGCAAGTTATTTGAGCAAAATATTAAAATATTTTATTATAACGTCAATAAATGATCGTCAATAAGTAGGAGTACAGAAGAGGAAGATTACAGGAAAATAAAAAAATACACTAAAAAATTGTACACACTGAAACTGAGGGGACTCCCCTCTTTATACAAAATTATAGCTTCAGAACGAAGCAACCAGCAGTCCTTGCACTCGAAAAAGTTGCCACCAACTGTCATTTAATATGAGTGCACTCTGAAAAGTAGTCACCAGCTGTCTTCCACCAAAAACTGTCTGGTAAGATTCGCTTTTGGAAAAAAAGGGTGATAATGACGTCCACTGAGAAAAGAAAAGATGCCTGACATCAATAATGCCGGTAGTGTCATATCAACGCAACAGTTGAGTGGACATTCCACTAACAAAAGCTGCCAAAAGTCATCCTCGGAGCATGTGAATAAAGGAGGATGGGTCCCACTAAGATAAAGAAGAATTATTCGTCATCATTAGGGGAAATAATTGTCTGATAGAAATTATTAGCTGCCATATCATCCAAGTTAGTATCAGAAGTTGTGCTAGATATGTCCATGTCAAAATTGGCATCGAATTATGCTTTCAAGAACTGAAGGCACTTCTTCTTTAGCTCTTCTTCAAAAATCTTGAAATTCTTTCTGATAAGAGAGTCTTTCAATTTTGTGATAGTATTATCACCAAAGATCTCGCTTTGGACGTGTTTGTCCATGTCACGCCCCAGTCCCAAAATGACGAGGGACTGAGCACGTGAGCAATGGCCAGCAGCACGCACCGATGGACAACCCAATTTAATGGATCCATCAGGGCATGCTTAAGCTGTAGTCTAGCAGTATAATATACAAGTCTCAGGTATTTCTAATCTCATCCACAGGGTAAACACAGATTAATTGCCAGAAATAATACAATGGAAATAAATATGCAATAACAAATAAGGTTGTCTCGGGAAACAAATTCGAGAATTATTCTGTTACAATTAAGGAAAATAGACAGGAATTGAAATGCTGAAAATGGAAATACTGTGTAGTTGAAGCCGGTGCTCAGGAGAAATCTTCGGCCACTACTTCGTCCTCTGTTCCTTGTTCTGCTCCAAGGAGTGCTCCGGTACCGTACACCTCTGGGTAATTCTCTTCAACTGTACCTGGGGACATAATTCGGATCCAGGTCCTCAGGGGACAGCAAGGTACAGAAAATACAAGCCAAAATAGATGCAGTGCAGCAATAAATAAGCAATAGGGGAAACTAGATAACCAGCTAAGTGATATGCAACATGAGAGCAGCACTAGAACTCAGGCTGAAGCCACTACAAGCTCTGTGTCGGGGAGCCGGTAGCGGCAATAACTATGACTACACTATGTTATATACTATGTTTTTATATATAATATCAGCCTGTAGTCTGTGTGTCTCTCCCCACCCAATGTAATCCCACGTCTCATGTCCATGATGCCTCATGTCCATGTTACGCACGATTATAACTAATGCAACAAGTCTAATAGCTATGAATCAAATGTCTAAGAATGTAAAGTCTATGTCATAAAACATGCATCCTATACAGAATTACCTCGAATGTCTCAGGAAGACTCTGTCTCATGAAATAGTGTCAAGTATCCTGGGTTCTGGTGTACTTGATAGGACAAGTACGAGAATAAGGGTATCGATTGTCCATCTCTAATGACGTACTCAATACCGCGTACGGGGTTGGCACCCGACTATGATCGGACACTAAGCACGTCACACGTTTCCTAGGTTAAGCAGTTAAAACAAGTTACATATGGATCTACCAGAATTCAAGTAAAATACTATAATAGAAATTACTGAGAATTTACAAGCTCTATGTTCTCACTGATGCAAAATTAACCAAGAAAAATATATAGCAAGCTGCAGCGTTTGGCAATGTACACTTGCCTGTGGTTCCTGTTCCAATTGCGGCTATGACTTCAGCTGGAATTGCAGGCGGTACTCCGATTGCTGAAACAAACATCACCATCAGATCCAAAAAATATCAATCAGCTAGAAACGCCTGTCCTTGGGTCCAATTTGGAGACAAGGGCAGAAACGACAGTTTCGGGCCAAAACGGGGTCCACCGGTGGCCCGCTTTGCACCGAAAAACGTGTCAGGGTCAACGGTCTCCAAATTAACCAAACTTAGTGTCAACAGGTCAGGAACGATGATACGAATCCAACGGAACTTCCAGAATTGGATTCCGATGAGCCGATCACAAAATCGCCCGTCGAGCGGGGCCTGTGGGGCCCACGACACGCAATTTCGTCAACGTTCTCAGAATCGAACCAAACTTGACCCACAGGACCAGCGTATCGCTACGAGTCCGATGGCGTAAGTTTCGTCTCGATCCGACGTGTGTACACAAAGTTAGGGCGCGTTCCAGAAAGTACGGATACGGGGCGATGTCCGCGGATACGCGTTGATTTCGGTGTGCACGCACACCCGAATCAGCTTCCACAAAATTCCACACTTCCGTATCGACGAGGCGCACGTATCTGTGAAGACCGCGCGCGACCAAGTCGCCCCGTTTGGCGGGACGTACTCGGTTCCGGGGTAAAACAGGGTCTGGTTTTTCCTGTTTTTGGATCGCGGTGTACGATCACCACAGGACGCGATGCCCCGAACAGTTTATCCGGACACCGAGAGGGTCATACAGGCTTCGCAACGCAATTTGCGGAATCAAAAACGGAGCTACGAGCAAAAAGTTACACGCACCTGAAGGGGACCCGAAAAACCCGAACTCGATCGTGTCCGACACGTGTCCGACACGGTCGGACACAGGAATTCAAATTAGGGTTAGGGTTTGGGAACTCGGCTGAGCTCCGGCGGCTCTGCGGCGGCCCAGGGCGGGGGAGGCCGGCCGGGGGAGCTGCAGCGGAGGGCGGCGCGTCGCTCGGGCGGAGGCGGCGGCGCTGGAGGCGGCGCGGTCTGCTCGAGTTGCTGCGAGCTGCGGGCGGCTGTCGTCGACTGTTGTTCGACGGGCGGGGAGGAGGAAGAAGGAGGAGGGGGCTGTCGTGCAGGCGGTGGACGCGGCGGGGAGGTCCGGCGGGCTGGGCACGACGGCGAGGCGGCTGAGCGGGTGGTGGCGGTGGCGGTTCGTGGAACTGGAGACGGCGGGGGATTAAATAGGGTGGCAGCGGCGCGAGGCGGGCCGAGAGGCGGGGCGAGGGCGGTCGTGGCGGTGAGGGGCCGGCCGGAGCTGGCGGCGCGCCGGGCGGGGCGGCGTACGACGCGGGCGAGTGGGGGGGCTGGGTTCGTGGGTTTGCGGGTCGGGCGGGTGCGGGTTCGGGTCTGACCGACCCGACCCGACCCGGTAGCCCACGGGCCGGGTTAGGCTGGGCTGGGCCTAGGTAATGGGCCGCGGGCTGAGGGTAATTAATAATAATAATAAAAATAAAAATAATAATATAATAAAATCAGTAATTAATTTAATAATTAATTAATTAATAGGTAAATACTTTTTAGGCATTTAAAAATAGGTCCGGGGTCCGATAAATTCCAGAAAAATTGTCCTAAGTCCAGTTTTTCATTTTACATCCAAAAATATTATTTTCATAATATTTTAATATTGTTTAATATCAATTAAAAATTATTGAATAATTAAAACCCTGTTTTTAAATTACAGAAAAATCCCATAAAATTCCAGAAAATTATGAAAAATCCAGTTTTGAAAAATTTAAAAAAATCAGGGGGTTTACAGTCCATTTTGCTTTCGTTGTCTTTGATGGATGCCATAACTTCAACAAGCTTATCTTTTTTATCAATTTGCTGCCACCATTTCACAAGAAATTTGCGTGACATAATAGGGATATTGTTGGAATTGATCTCACAGTTGATTGTCCAACAGAAAATATATCAGATCTGGAACTGTACATAGAAATATAATGTACTCTCCCCTCACCAAAAAGATGTTGTTCCTGACATCATGGATAAGATAAAATCTACTGAGAGAATTGTTCTTGAATAGGATTAGGAATGATATCTAGAGTAGCGCCCAGCTTTAACTACCAGTCAAAAAATAGGAGGGTATTTCGTTCTGAAGAATTTCAGGACAAATACGGATGAACCAAGAATGGGTTCTCTATGAATTCTCATAATAAAGGAAGTTATAGAATGCCTGTATATAATCCCAATAATTATAGCTGCAGACAGCCACCTTATCCTTGGAGAGCTGCTGTACTCTGTTAGGATGAAGACCCCAAGTTTGTGGTATGAGAATATTTTTGATGATTATCTTGCTGTAGGTGTAGCGCCCCGTTCTCCCGGTGCGGAGATCGCGGCTAAGAAACACAAGTCGGTATCGTTCGATCGGGATAGATTGAATTAAGAACTCGTCCTCGTTATGGATTTGTTTCTTCGGAATCGATTCCCATATTCAGTGGACCGTGCCCCAAAGATCGGCTTAGCGGCAGAGTCAGGAGGGACCTCTCCGCTGCTATCTTTTATTGCCTCGGTTTTCGATGTCGCTTGTTGCTTTCGTGCTTTGAGTTGGTTTTGGGATTTTGCTTGTTTTCCTTGAACGGTTTCATTGTTTTCGTTCATTGAACTATACTTCTATTCCGAGAATGGAGAGAGAGGAAGAAGTATTAATCGAGCTGTTCGTGTGCAGGTGAACGAGCAGTAGACGGCTTGCGAACGGAGTCTTGAAGTGCCTCTTTCCTTCTCCCTTCCAAAATCTAAGTGAGTGGCTACCAACCCGATTAGCTAGCCTTGCTTCCAAGCTTCACTCCTTCGCCCCGATCAAACGATACCAAGTAATAATAAAAGAAACCAAGATAAAAGAAAGAAAATAGACTTGGTTTATATGCTTGTCAATAATTTTATGAACGGATACTTAACTGCATGCTTGTTCGTTTGGGAATGGATCATGAATTGCTTGTCTTGTATAATCGCTTGTCTTGTACTCTTGTTGCCTCAACTACAGATTGTTACTTGTATATTGTTCGATCATGGACAACCAGTGCACAGGGTAACGGTCTTGCGGACGATGCTGGGGCACTGGCATCGATCCGGTCCGGGCGAGACCTATTGTTTAGTCTCTTATTCTTGGCGGAATGGCTTGCAATGCCCCTTGTACTTCCGTTGCACGCCATTCTCGTCAAAGACTATCGTCCATTATGGCAACCAAGCCAGTGATCATCTTGTATATTTAAACCTGTTGCATACTAACTTGTGTCTTCGTGGCAGGGAAGGTATGGTAAGTATTGTGTAGGTAATTCAGACGGCAGGTAAAATCCACCGAACGGTGGCACGTTCATTTCAGTAAATTCTATATGCTGCCTACTTGTAAATGAACTAAGGCAAGATAGAAACCCACAAAATATGCATGCTTCACTAAACAACGTGTTGATTGGTATAGTCAGGCTAGCTCGCCTTCACCAGCATGTTTCGATATGCTGACCCTCGTTGAAACAGGTTCTCCGTACCAAGGCGAACCGAGCGAGGAGCCGAAGTCGTCTACCCGATCCAGTCCAACTGTTGGCACATCTTCACCGCGCCCCTTGAAGCCTTTTGAAGTCCGAAGCTGCAACTCTTCATACACAAATGCAGCTCCGTGGCAAAGCTATCCTCCAGCCTGGAGGTCTTTATCGTTTTGAGTTTATAAAGGGATGTAATGTACAGGACTGCTATCTCATTTTGAGTCATCTCTTTTGTAAGCCGTTCGGCATATTAGCTAACTCGTTCAAGAGTTTGTAATAGATGTTCATTATCAATAAAGAGAACTTTTCCATTTCAAATCTGTGTTTCAATTTATCTGCATACTCTGAATATGTGCTTGCTATGCAAATTATTAAAGCCTTGTGCGGGCGCAACTCCAGGCCCGCACGGCGGTCACGATTCGGGGGATGCCTCAAGTGATTCTACGGAATTGGGTCGTGACAGTAGGCCACTTCCAAAGAATGTGGTTTAGCATAATATTCAACTATTATAGATTTTGTGGTAATCAGAATTCCTTCATAAATGTTAACATGTTTACTCGTAACCGGAACAAAGCTGCTTTCAAGATATCTTTTTATAAAGTTTCTATGGATCCTTCATAAGAGGAATATCACTCTTATCGAGTTTGATGATTTCCTCAGTATTTGATTTCTCAAAGAAGATGGACTCAATTTCCATTGCTTCTTTATAGGAAATGGTATTGGTGTCAATTGTGACAGGTTGTTTGCCCTTGACATTTGAGCTGGATCTAGCTTCAGTAGGCGGTCGATTTCCTATAATCTTCTGAAAACCAAAAGAGTCTTGAGGACGTAACGTCCCCTAGACTTGCCTCTTCCCCTAGCTTGGATGGACATCTTGCTGCAAAAATTCGCGAGTTAGAAAATTAGGAAGAGAATTATTTTTGTCATTAATAAATTCAATGTCAAAATCAAATATAGCTAATTCAGCTTGCCATCTAGCAAAAAATTACTTAGAAGCGAGATTCTTCACATCCTTTTGTAAAATAGATTTAGCAAAACTACAATCTATTCTGAGTAAGAATTTTTTATTTAATAAGTCATATTGGAATTTATGAATGCATTTAATAATAGAAAGAAGTTCTTTCTTTATTGTAGAGTAATTAATTTGAGTATCACCCATTTACCAGAATGGTATATAACAAGAATAACATGATCTTTGTTATTGGGGTCGATCTGTTTGAGAATACCAGCATAGCCAATATTACTGGCAACAGTCTCAACAACTTTAAACCAGTAAGGATTAGCTAGATGTAAGCAAGGAAGGCATTTAACTTTTTGTTTAATAAGCTGAACAGCTTTAGTATGATTGATACTCCAAGGAGTAGGGTTTTCCTTCAATCTTTGATATAATTTTTTTATCAATAGCAAAATTTTTATAAAAATCTGCTACATAATTGAGAGCACCCAAAAATTTCTGAAGTTGCTTAATATCAGTGATCTCATCAGGAAATTTTGAAGTAAATTTGATACTCCTATCTATAGGAATAATAGTGTTATTAACAATGTTATTTCCTAAAAATCTTATTTCAGTTCAAAATAACTTTATTTTAGGAGCAAAGATAACAAGATCATTTTTAATAGCCAAATATTTAAAAACATTTAAATGATTAAAATATTCTTTTATGGTATTAGAGAATATCAATATGTCATCAATATATGAGAGAATAAACGCAGAATGCTGAATAAATATCTCATTCATAATATTCTGAAACTCAGAAGGAGCATTTTTTAAATCAAATGGCATAACATTGAACTTATAATGTCCGAATGGAACTGTGAATGCAGTTTTGTATTTATCCTTTTCTTCTATTTGAATAGGACAGTAACCTGACTTCAAATAAAATTTAGAAAAGATTTTTACTTTAACAATCATGTTAAGTATTAGGAATTGGACAACCCTCCTGGTTTTTTGACAGGTGGTTAAAGCTGGAATACCATTATATTACTATGTCATGATAAAATAAATTTCTAATTTGTAAAACATAAGAGGTTTATAGATTCCCTCGTGGTTAATCAGTCATGGCACGACTGTCAACGACTTACGACAAAACGGCTTACCCAGCCAACACAGCCTACACAACTTGGGTTGCATTCCACTAGACGAAGATTATTCCCAAGAAGTTGTTACTCTAAAACTTAAATAAATTACAAAAATAAGAAATTTTTTTAATCGCTACATAGTTAATAATAATAGTATTAATTAAAATATTATGAGTAATTTTACTAATAATGTCTCAAAAAATAGGGAGTAGACCCTCTCACTCTATCTTTGGATGGGTAATCCATTGTCCATTGGAGACAATAAAAAATCCCTGTTAAAGGGTAAATCTATAAAAAATGCTCAAAAGTTTTCTTCAGATCTGGAGGAACTGAATGAATAGACTATCTCTGGCGTTAAGCCAAAGGATATCTATAAAATTGGTTTGCTTAATTTCAAGTCTGCCATAGCCATAAAAACTATGGAAAGAACCGTTCAGGTTAATGATACCGAGCATTCTATCAAGTTTCTTTCTGAAGAAGACCTTAAAAACTAGAAGGCAAAATTTTAGCTTTTATTTGTGGAGTAAATCTAACTTTCACATCTTCGTCCGCAGTCTGGATTATCGGATCTAATTCAGTATCCATAATAGGTCTAGGCGGAATCGCCTGATTAAGAACCCATCTATCAGGGAATTGAATTTTATTCCATTTAATTATTTTATTAGCAGCGATGTTTGATGTTAACAGATTTGTTTCAATCAAAGTTATTTTACCAGGTTTGGTAAGATGTCTAGCTTTAGAAGCCAAAGTTGACAATACTTTAAAGTGAATACGATAGAGAATAGCAATTATTTTCGAACCTTGCTTAAAGTTATAATCGTATATCTTAAGATTGAAAGTTACTGCATCCAGTAAATTTGTGTCTATAAGGGATATGCTTAAATAGGGATAAACGTTAAAGTAGACTGGTCCATAGCAAATACTAGTCTGAATAACTCCCATAAGATTGGTATCAGAGCCATGATGGCTCAAGGCTGAGATGATTCTACTCCCTATTTTCTGAGATGTTATTAATAAAATTACTCATAATGTTTCAATTAATACTATTATTATTAACTATGTAGTGATTACAATTTCTTATTTTCGTAATTCATTTAAGTTTTAGAGTGACAACTTCTTGGGAATAATTTTCGGCTAGTGGAACGACACCAAGTCGCGTAGGCTGTGTTGGCTGGGTAAGCTGTTTTGCCGTAAGTCGTTGACAATCGTGCTATGACTGATTAACGAAGAGGCACTCTATAAACCTCTTATGTTTTACAAATTAGAAATTTATTTTATTATTACGTAGTAATATAATGGTATTCTTTATATTATTCTGTTTACTAACCATTTCAGGAATAACGGAGTAGACCATCTCACTCTATCTTTGGATGACTAATCCATTGTCCATTGGAGATAATAAAAAATCCCTGTTAAAGGGTAAATCTATAAAAAATGCTCAAATGAGAGAGTTTTCTTCAGATCTGGAGGAACTGAATAAATAGACTAACCCTGGCGTTAAGCCAAAGGATATCTATAAAATTGGTTGGCTTGATTTCAAGTCTGCCATAGCCATAAAAACTATGGAAAGAACTGTTCAGGTTAATGATACTGAGCATTCTATCAGGTTTTTTTTTCTGAAGAAGACCTTGAACTCTATATAGGAAATGATGCTTATAATTTTATCCATATTAGATTAATTCAGGTTACATTAAAACCTTTAACTCTTCAAGGGTTAAATGTTTTCTTCATATCCTCTTTAAGAGATGCCAGATGTTTAGATTGGCAACCGTCTCTTATGGGAGTTATGCAGACTAGTCTTTGCCATGGACCAGTATACTTTAACGTTTATCCCAATTTAAGCCTATCTCTTACAGACACAAATTTACTAGATGTAATAACTTTAAATCTTAAGACATACGGTTATAACTTTAAGCATGGTTCGAAAACCATTGCTATTCTCTATCGTATTCTGTAAACACCCTGATTTTTCTAAATTTTTTAAAACATTTTTCCTAATTTTTTTGTATTTATTCTGGAAATAAAACTAAGGTATTTCGTGATTAAAAGATTTTTTAATACTGTTAATTAATATTAAAATATTATGAAAATAATATTTTATGGTGTAAAATGAAAAACCAGACATAGGGTAATTTTCTGTGAATTTATTGGACTCCGGAAATATTTTTAAAGCCCTAAAGACCAATGTAGAATTAAACCGATTTAAACCCTGCCTGAACCGGTTTAATTTGAATTAAACCAAACCAAACTGACTCAAACCGAACCAGACCAACCCAGACCTAACGGGTCGGGTCGGATCTGAATCAAACCCGACCCGAACCCGAAACCCGACCAAACCCTAATCAGATCCCTCCCCCGAGTTACTGTTCCGGCTATAAAAGCCTCTCGACTTCCGTGCCCGCCGCCATCGCACCCTCTCTCTCATCAACCCCGCCGACGCAGCCGACTCCGCCGCTCCCCAGCGAACCCCCTCGCCGGCCCTCCACCATCACCACCCTAGCCGAGCCCTAACCTCCGCCTTCATCCCCCTCGACCACCCGACGCCAGGCCGACCTCCTCTGTCATCCACCTCACCCCGAGCCCCATCTCCTATATCTCCACCAACATCTCTGCCTCCCGTCCTTCGCCCGAAGAGAAACTTCCCCTCGCCGTTGCCAGCCTCGAGCCACCCTTCTCCGTCCCGCAGCAACTCCGGCCAGAGCAGCCTCCGGCCCGCAGCAACTCGGCCAGAGCAGCCCCCGGCCGCCTTCGACAGCACCTCAGTTGGCCGCCCGAGCCTGACGAGTCTCCGGACACAGTCCCCGCAGAACCCGGACACGTCCAGGACACAAACCCTGTGTCGAATCGACACGCGGACACGTAAAATCTCGGTTTCACGGAGCCCTGTTTAGGTAACCCGTTCTCTCTCCTCGTTATTCTATTTTTTGTTCCGTCAGTTGTGTCGCGTAGACTGTGTCACCCTCTCGATGCCCGTGCAACCCGCTCGGTGCGTCGCATCCTGTGGTGATCGCAAACCGCGATCCAAAAACAGAAAAAATAATGCCCTATTTTACCCCGGAACTGAGTGCGCCCCGCCAAACGGGACGACTTGGTAGCACACGGTCTTTATCGAAACGTGCGCGCCGTTGATACGGACATGCAAGATTTTGCAGAAGTTGATTTGGATGTGCGTGCACACCAAA
Source organism: Iris macrosiphon (assembly GCA_036927795.1). NCBI lineage: Eukaryota > Viridiplantae > Streptophyta > Magnoliopsida > Asparagales > Iridaceae > Iris > Iris macrosiphon. Next base: position 140,043,632 of record JAYESA010000003.1, on the reverse strand, counting down.
ATCAACGCGTATCCGCCGACAACGCCCCATATCCGCCTGTTTTGGAGCACGTTGTAACTTTGTGTACACACGTTGGATCAAAATGAAACTTATGCCATCGGACTCGTAGCAATACACTGGTCCTGTGACCCAAGTTTGGTTCGATTCTGAGAACGTTGACAAAATCGCGTATCGTGTGCCCCACAGGCTCCACTTGACGGGCGATTTTGTGATCGGCTCATCGGAATCCAATTCTGGAAGTTCCGTTGGGTTCGTATCATCATTCCTAACTTGTTGACACTAAGTTTGACGAATTGGAGATCTTTGACCCTGACACGTTTTTCGGTGCAAAGTGGCCCACATATGGACCCCGCTTTGACCCAAAAATATCATTTTTGCCCTTGTGTCCAAATTGGACTTAAGGACAAGCGTTTCTAGCTATTTGATATTTTCTGAGACTGTTGGTGATATTTATTTCAGCTTTTAGAGGAGTACCTACATGATCCACTGATACATGGACAACTGTTGGTATTCAAACCCCAGGCAAGTGTACCTTGCCAAACTTTGCAGTCTTGTTACATATTTTTCTTGCTTCATTTATATTGTTGTACATGCTTAACCTAGGACCATATGACTTACTTAGCGTCCGATTATTAGTCGGGTGCCAACACTGTACGCAGAGTTGTGTACGTCACATAGAGATGGACATTCGTGACCCCTTTATATTCTCGTAGTTGTCTTATCAAGTACACTATAACCCATGACACTTGACACTATTCATGAGACAGAATCTTTCTGAAATATTCATGGTGATTCTGTATAGGATACAGGTTTATGACATAGACATTATATTCATGGATACTATATGACTTGCTGCATTAGCTATGATCTTGCGTGCCATGTACATGAGACGTTATGGACATGAGATATGTGGTTACATTGGGTGGGGAGAGACACACAGGCTACATGCTGATCATATATATATAACCCCTATTATTGTGAGGTGCAAGACTCTGAAACCCGAGCTTGGCCCATTACTCATTATTACTGCTACCCGGCTCCCCGACACAGAGCTTGTAGTGGCTCAGCCTGAGTACTCGTAATGCTCTCACTTGCATTTCACATAGATGGTTACATACTTACCCTATTTCTTTCATTATTTGCTGCACTGTATTTATTTTGGCTTGTATTATCTGTACCTTGCTATGTCCCCTGAGGACCTGGATCCGGATTATGTCCCCAGGATTTGCAGACGAGATCTTCCCGAGGTATACGGGACCACAGCAGGAGTTGATACAGGAGCTGTACCGACACCCGAGGACGAGGTGTTAGCTGAAGACTTTTCCTGAGCAACTATATTTCATGCTCAGTATTTACTTTATTCAGTCATTTATATTCTGTTCTGTTGAACCATTGTATTAGATTTTTATCGGGTTGTTCCCCGAAGCACTTTGTTGAGACTGGTTGATGATTTACATTTCTTATATCTGTGGATCATATTTTATCTTGTGTGGATGAGATTAGTTGTGCCATGTTGTCGTAGACTTTATTTTACAGCTTAAGTACGCCCTGATGGATCCATTAAATTGGGTTTGTCCATCAGTGTGTGCTGTTGGTCATCGCCACGTGTCTAGTCCCTCGGTATTTTGGGACTGGGGCGTGACATATTCACTTTAAACTATTGTCTACTTTGGCTCCTAAAGCTAGACATCTTACCAAACCTGGTAAAACGACTTTGATTAAAATAAATCTGTTAACATCAAATATCGCTGCTAATAAAATAATCAAATATAATAAAATTTAATTCCCTGATAGATGGGTTCTTAATCAGGCGATTCCGCCTAGACCTATTATGGATACTGAATTAGATCAGATAATCCAGACTCTGACGGAGATGTGAAAGTTAGATTTACTCCACAAATAAAAGCTAGAATTTTGTCTTCTAGTTTTCGATCTTCTTCTATTAATGAAAAGGGAGAAAACTCTTCTCAGAATTCTGAGAAGGAAGAAGAAATTAAATACATAAAAATAAAAAATAACATTGCCAAACCAGAATATAAAACAGAGTGGGTTGATCCTACATATACTGTTTATCCTTCTGATACCAGTTTTGGCACTCATTCATTAAATGTTATTACTTTAACAAGTAATAATGATGATCATTCTAAGGACAAAAATTATTGGGACTTTACTCAAAATAAAGGTGTTCGTAGAATTATTTCCGAGGCTTATGAAGAAGAAGTTGAATTTAAATCCTGGTTTGAAAAAAATTATACCATTGATCAACGATATAAATTCAAAGATGAATATTATGCCCATCTCAAAGAGATAAATAAAATTAAATGGTTTGATAAATGGTTTATTGAGAACTATATCAACCATGAACTTACTAGCCTTAACGTGCTAGAAGAAGGTTATAAAAATTGGATGACAGATACGGGAAAACGTATTCATGCTTTATATCCGCCTAGTGAATCTTTAAAGATTCAGGTTAATTTCGAGAAAATAGATGCTATTTTCTTTATTTAAATTATCGATCATAAGGAAGAACAAATCAAAGAGCTTCAAAAAAATTGTAAAGCAAAATAACTATACCAATTCCTACATTCAAACCATTGGTTCTCAGTTGGTTAGAATGGAGACTGCCCTTAATGAAGTTCTCCACAAGGTCAACTATATCCTTAAATTACCTAAAACTATGCCAAAGGCTTCTACGTCTAAAGAAGTAAGAACTAATAACATACCAATAAAACCAACTAGCAATAATAGTGATTTTAAGTTATCCTCTCCTGAAGTCACAGAGAAAGAAATAAAAAGCTTAATTGAGAAGCTACAGGCTACTTCTTTAAGTGAAAATTCTTCCACTAAAGATAAAAATACTCTTGCAGTACTTGATGGAAATTCTTCCATAGCAGATGATTTAGATATTGAATCTAACAATGAGAGTTATTCCCAAACATCTGAAGATCATTTAGATCCAAATTAGATACATGATATTCAAAAATCTTTTGAAAATGATCAAACTACTGTTGATCATCAAGATTCTAATATGATTCTACCCATGCAACAGCAACATAAGAAGCCTAATCTCCAAAAATACCATTACAAACGTCCTACTCCTATGGATGTTCTTTATGAAGAAATGTTAACATTATTCAGAATAACTACAGCGGTGGTAATATCTATGAATGGAACATAGATGGTTGTTCTGATAAACAGATATGTGATCAGATGCACCGAATGCTAATATTTGCTACGGTTTGCCATTCAAACAATAATACAGATCGAGCTATTGCTAGTTTTATAACATGTGGTTTTACTGGCATTTTAAAAGGCCGGTGGGATCATTGTCTATCTCTTGAGCAGAAAGCAGATATTGCTAATGCTGTCAAAATAAAAAATAATAGAGAAATAGAAGATAGTGTTATGACCTTAATCAACACTATTTGTGATCACTTTACTAGTTTAGTTTCTGTTAACGGTGAACGTATCGGTACTTTACTTCAGAATCTCCGTTGTCCTACTCTCACTCATTTTAGATGGTGTAAAGATACCTTTCTAAATCGAGTAATGCAATTAAGTGATGCAAATTATGCACACTGGAAATCAAAGTTTATTGATGGTCTTCCTATTCTGTTTGCATAAAAAGTTAGACAACAAATACGCAACAATAATGATGGGATTATACCATAGATTGATTTCACTTATGGTAACTTGGTTAATACTTGTATTCAAGAGGGGTTATCCCTTTGCAATGATTTAAAATTAAAAAATTAATTAAAATCTCAAAGGTTATCTGAGAGAAAATAATTGGAGAAATTATGTAGCCATTTCGCTATAGAGTCTATTAAACCTCCTGATACTAATAAAAGATTCTCTAAAGAAAAATCTTATAGAAAGAAGAGTTATTCTTCTAAAAGAAAATATCCTAAAGATTTTTCTAATGAAAGAAAAAGATTTTCCACGAGGAAAAAATGATTCTCTAATAATAACAGTTCCAATAAAAAGTTGAATGTTTCAAATGTGGCAAATTAGGCCATTATTCGAACAAATGTAATACCAAACTAAAGAACGATATGATCAAAGATGAAGGGTTAAAAAAGACTCTATTAAAGATCATGATTAATTCTGATTATGAATCTGATTCATCTAGTGATGAGTCTTTATATAATTCTTCTGAATGTTGTACTGATTGTGATTGCAAAGCATATACCATTAACAACAAAGCATATTATTATAAATCTATTATTGAAATGAATGGTATTTCAATTAACGTATTGACCAGTCAAGATAAAAAAGAAATTCTCGAGTCACTTTTGACTAATGAAATTAGCCAAAATGTGAAAGCAAATATTATTGAAATTTTGCATGATGAAACTAAAGAAACTTCTTCTAGTTTTACTCCTTATAACATGACAGAGGTCTTAGCCCGAAGAAAAGAGAAAAATCCTAAGACAGTCTCTATCAATAATCTTCAAAGAGAATTAAAAACTTTGAAGAATGAAATCAAAGAGTTAAAGTCTAATGACGAAATAACTCAACAAAGACTTGCTCTAATTGAACATGATGTTAGATCCTACAATAAAATTATTCTCAATAAATAAATGAATGAACATTCTCGACTTGTCGATAGTGATAACGAGAATGATGATAAGACTTCCAATCAACAGGTTCAGTCTATTTTTATAAAAGAAAAAGAAAAATCTATTGATCATTCTTTTCTATCAAAAATAGATCTTTTTATTACCCACAAATGGTACATAAAAATTGATATAATTATAAACAATAAATCATTGATTTATAACCTTATTGTCCTTGTTGACAACGGTGCTGATTTGAACTGCGTCAAAGAAGGAATTATTCCATTAAAATATTGTGAACGCACTACTCAAACTTTGAGTGTTTCTAATAACAAATCTCATACAACACATTTTAAAGTTACAGATGTTCATATCTGTGAAAATGAAGCATGTATTCCTTTACACTTCATTATTGTAAAAAATATCATAACATGTTATTTTAGGAACTCCTTTCTAGAAAAACTTATGCCTATTATGGAAATTAATAAACAAGGAAATTTCATTTATTATAAGGAAAATAATATTACTTTTGAATTTATCACAAATCCTATGGTAAAAATTGTTAATAAAATAAAAAAAGTTGATCTGAAGAAAAATAGATAAAGTTTATAAAAGAAGAAAATTTTCAGTTGAATAATTCTAATCAGCTTGAAAATTTTGAAATAAAAATAAAATAAAACAAGTTGAGGACGAATTCATACGTCAAACTTGTAGCAATATCCCAAATGATTTTTGGGATAGAAAGCAACATATTGTTTCTCTTCCATATGAAGAATTCTTCAATGAAAGAGATGTTCCGACAAAGGCTAGACCTTGTCAAATGAACAATAATTACCTTGAATTATGTAAAAAAGAGATCAATGATCTTCTTAATAAAAAACTTATTCAAAAATCCTACTCTCCATGGAGTTGTACAACATTTTATGTTAATAATAATGCTGAAAAGGAAAGAGGTGTTCCACGGTTAGTTATTAACTATAAACCTTTTAATAAAGTCCTAAAATGGATAAGATATCCAATTCCGAATAAAAGAGATTTGCTTAATAGAATTGTTAAAGCAAAAATCTTTTCTAAATTTGATTTGAAGTCAGATTACTGGCAAATTCAAATATAAGAAAATGATAAATACAAAACTACATTCATAGTTCCATTCAGACATTATGAGTGAAATATTATGCCATTTGGTTTTAAAAATGCTCCTTCTGAGTTTCAGAATATTATGAATAAGATATTTATTCAGTATTCTACTTTTATTCTCTCATATATTGATGACATATTGATATTCTCTAATACCATAAAAGAATATTTTAAGCATTTAAATGTTTTTAAATATTTGGCTATTAAAAATGGTCTTGTTATCTCTACTCCTAAAATGAAGTTATTTCAAACTGAAATAAGATTTTTAGGACATAACATTGTTAATAACATTATTATTCCTATAGACAGGAGTATCGAATTTGCTTTAAAATTTTCTGATGAGATCACTGATATCAAGCAACTTCTGAGATTTCTGGTTGCTCCCAATTATGTAGCAGATTTTTTATAAAAATATTACTATTGATACAAATTTTTTTATCAAAGATTGAAGAAAAATCCTACTCCTTGGAGTATCAATCATACTAAAGCTGTTTAGCTTATTAAGCAAAAGGTTAAATACCTTCCTTGCTTACATCTAGCTAATCCTGACTGGTTTAAAGTTGTTGAGACTGAAACCAGTAATATTGGCTATGGTGGTATTCTCAAACATATCGACCCCAATAACAAAGATTATGCTATTCTTGTTAGATACCATTCTGATAAATGGGATGATACTCAAACTAATTACTCTACAATAAAGAAAGAACTTCTTTCTATTATCAAATGCATTCATAAATTCCAAGATGACTTATTAAATAAATTTTTTTTACTCAGAATAGATTACAGTTCTGCTAAATCTATTTTACAAAAGGATGTGAAGAATCTCGCTTCTAAGCAAATTTTTGCTAGATGGCAAGCTGAATTAGCTATATTCGATTTTGACATTGAATTTATTAATGACAAAAATAATTCTCTTCCTGATTTTCTAACTCGTAAATTTTTGCAGCAAGATGTCCAGCCAAGCCAGGGGAAGAGGCAAGTCTAGGGGGACATTACGTCCTCAAGACTCTTTTGGTTTTAAGAAGATTATAGGCAATCAGCCGCCTACTGAAGCTGGATCCAGCTCAAATGTCAAGGGCAAGCAGCCTGTCACAATTGACACCAATACCATTTCCTATAAAGAAGCAATAAAAATTGAGTCCATCTTTTTTGAGAAATCAAATACTGAGGAAATCATCAAACTCGATAAGAGAGATATTCCTCTTATGAAGGATCCATAGAAACTTTATAAATGATATCTTGAAAGCAACTTTATTCTGGTTATGGGTAAACCTGTTAACATTTATGAAGGTAGTTTGATTACCACAAAATCTATAACAATTGAACATTCTGCTAAACCACATTCTTCGGAAGTAGCTTACAACAAGGTAATCATCAAAAATATCCTCACACCACAAACTTGGGGTCTTCATCCTAACAGAGAACAATATCTCTCCAAGGATAAGGTGGTTGTCTGCAGCTATAATTATTGGAATTATATACAGGCATTCTATAACTTCCTTTATTATGAGAATTCCCAGAGAACCCATTCTTAGTTCATCTGTAGTTGTCTTGAAATTCTTCATAATGAAATACCCTCCTGATTTTTTGACTAGTGGTTAAAGTTAGGCGCTACTCTGGATATCATTCCTAATCCCATTCAAGAACAATTCTCTTAGTGGATTTTATCTTATCTACGATGCCAGGAACAATATTTTTTTGGGGGGTAGATTATATTATATTTCTATGTACAGTTCCAGATCCCATATATTTTTTGTTGGACAATCAACTGTGAGATCAATTCCAAAAATATCCCTATTCTGTCACGCAAATTTTTTGTGAAATGGTGGCAGAGAATTGATAAAAAAGATAAGCTTGTTGAAGTTATGGCATCCATCAAAGACAACGAAAGCAAAATGGACACACGCGTCCATAGCAAGATCTTTGGTGATCATACTATCACAAAATTGAAAGATTCTCTTATCAGAAAGAATCCCAAGATTTCTGAAGAAAAGCTAAAGAAGAAGTGCCTTCAGTTCTTGAAAGCACAATTCGATGCCAATTTTGACATGGACATATCTAGCACAGCTTCTGATACTAACCTGGATGATATGTCAGTTGATAATTTCTATCAGACAATTACTGACCCTAATGATGACGAATAGTTCTTCTTTATCTTAGTGGGACCCATCCTCCTTTATTCACATGCTCTGAGGATAATTTTTGGCAGCTTTTGTTAGTGGGATATCCACTCAACTATTGCGTTGATATGACACTACCGGCATTATTGATGTCAGGCATCTTTCCTTTTCTCAGTAGACGTCATTATCATCCTTCTTTTCCAAAAGCGAATCTTATCTGACAGCTCTTGGTGGAAGATAGCTGGTGACTACTTTTCTGAGTGCACTCATGTTACATGACAACTAGTGGCAACTTTTTTGAGTGTAAGGACTACTGGTTGCTTCGTTCTGAAGCTATAATTTTGTATAAAGAAGGGAGTCTCCTCAGTTTCAGGGTGTATAATTTTCAGTATATTTTTTCATTTTCCTGTAATCTTCCTCTTCTGTACTCCTACTTATTGACGATCACTTAGTGATGTTATACTAAAATCTTTCAATATTTTGCTCAAACGACTTGCTAGTAAGCATACCTCTAACGATTGACATAATTCCCCCAATTATTTTCTCTCGGATAACCTTTGAGATTTTAATTAATTTTTTAATTTTAAATCATTGCAAAGGGATAACCCCTCTTGAATGCAAGTATTAACCAAGTTACCATAAGTAAAATTATTGTATGGTATGATCTAATCATTATTGTTGTGCATTTGTTGTCTAATCTTTTCTGCAAACAGATTATGAAGACCATCAATAAACTTTGATTTCCAGTGTGCACAATTTGCATTACTTAATTGCATTAATCGATTTAGAAAGGTATCTTTATACCATCTAAAATGAGTGAGAGTAGGACAACGGAGATTCTGAAGTAAAGTCCTGATACGTTCATCGTTATCAGAAACTAAACCAGTAAAGTGATCACAAATAGTGTTGATTAAAGTCATAACACTATATTCTATTTCTCTATTATTTTCTATTTTGACAGCATTAGCTGTAACGCCCCACTCCGAACGGTTACTTATGGAACACTACGCTGCTTCGACTCGGTTGAGAATCGAGTCTCGGGAAAACCTTACCGCCAAATCAATACGGACGAAGTACAATGAACCCTTCGAATTAATCGAACGGCTTCTATTAAAATAAGTCCAAGAGTTTTCGTTGGTTGCTTTGCTTTTTGGTTTTGTGTTGCTTTGTGTTTTGAGTTGCTTTCGATGACTTGGTTTTCATGATTTTGCCTTCTCGCTTGCGCGTTCTTTTCGAATCGTAAGAAAAAGAGATCGAAGTATGCTAACCAAGTATTGTTGCATTTTCAGGACGCATAACCAAAGAGTGAACGTCGCTTAAGGCTTTCCCATCCTCTCGTTCGATTGATTCGGTGAGTGGCTTAGGCCCTTCGATGAATCTTTCAGTTCACATGCCTAAATGAAAAGAATCTCTAGTTCGCTAAATGTTGCCTCACTAAAAAGATAAGCTAAGAAATAAACTGCATGCTATAAATAGAGTTCTGCTTTACTTCAGTTAAATGTTGCCCCTTACTTACTTGTTGCATCACTATATCGTGCATTGAACATTCATGGTTAGTGTTTGTGTCAAGTGTAAAAGAAGAATGAGAAGAAGATAAGTCTAGTAGTCCGCCCTGACGTTCGGTCCTACGGGATCTTGGGGGGTATGGCTATTAGATTATTATATGCTTGCTAATGTTGTGCATCCAAAGAAGTTGATTTATAAATGTTTGCTTGCCATGCATGGGTCTCGGACAACTTGTGCACAAGGTAATAGTCTCTCGATCGGTTTCTGGGGCACTGGGAATCGGTCGGTCCGGAAGGGATTGTGTTAGCACCCTGACGTCCGGTCCTTCGGGATCTTGGGGGGTGTTGTTGTCCAATAATGGAGAAACTCATGGACCATCATATAGATAGGGCGCATGCTAGGTTTACCTTCTTGTATACCTATCGTTTGTGGCATCAGAAGATTGATACATAAGTTTATGCACATATATAAATTATGACTAACTTGTGTGTCGGCTGCAGGGATAACTGCTCGGCCGTGGATAAGAAATATCATATGCATATGCTATATATTGTCTATGTTTCCTTGCATGAATTGTTAAAATAAAACTAGACAACTAGAAAGATCACCTAATAATGCTAGCTTCATATTCTTTACTTAGTGTGAATTTCTAAGGTGAGTTCGGCCACGATCGCTCACCAGTACATGTGGTAGTACTGACCCACGTTTGTGGGAAAAATATCCAGGTACTGGAAGTGAGAGTTTGGCAAGCATCCTGAACCTGAATCAGCGTGTGCGCACCCTTCCATAGGACTGTGTTCGTGCTGCTTCCTCCGTTGCTTACCTCTCCAATGGGCTACTCCTCTTCTACTAGATGTTTTGTTATTTTGGTCCTACTACAAGGATGTAATATAATGGGCGTTGTGGCTAGTTTTGGGAATGTAAAAAGAGTTATAAGCCTTCTAAGGTATATTTTGTAACTCAGCCAAGCAAACACTTTGTAATCCAATCTTCAGTATTCAATAAAATAAAAGTATTTTGTGTGCCTATCAAATGTGTTCAACTTGGTTCTTTGCGTTTTACTCTGTGCCTATATATGTATATTTACGTCTAACTTGTGTCTTGTGCAGGTACGTTGCCTAGTGCAAGCGCAACTTAGGCTTGCACGGCATCGCGCCCAAGCGAGGACGAATGGTTCCGTAGGGACCAAGCGAGGACGATCGGCCCCTACGGGATCGGGGCGCGACAGGTGGTATCAGAGCACGGCTTTACGTTCTTAATTTCTTCAAACATCGTTTTCGAAAATGATATAAGTTTTCAAGCGATTTCAAAAGTTCCGAATTTTAAAAAATGATTTCGAATCTATAAGAAGTAAATCGAGTGTGAAAGGTCCCTAAGAGTATGAAAACCCAACGTCCCATGCAATAAGTTCATAATACATTATGAGACTAATGCAAGCTACCTTCTTTTGCAGCAAAGATGACAAAAACAGGTGCTAGTAACCCTGAGACATCGCGTGCTGCTAGCGTGAGCGATGATCAAATGGATAGACTGATTGCAATGTTACAGAATCAAAATGATCGTCATGCTGCACAACAAGAATGATTCGAGGCTCAGCAGCAACGAGCAGATGCTAGAGCCTCGGCACAACAAAAGTAGCTTGACTCCCTGACTCAAATTGTGACCACACTAGTAGCACACAGTGGTGCATCGGGCACCGCTGCAACACCTGTGACTGCCCCGACCATGCCTCAAGACGCAGGATTAGCATAAACAAATGAGCCTCATCGCGCGGCCAGAAAGTCTACCTTTAAAGGCGCTGAGTTTCTGAAGTTGAACCCTCCGGAGTTTGAAGGCAGGACCACGCCGAATAAGGTGATGGACTGGGTCGCAAAGATGGAGAGCTTGTTTAGCTTTGCTTTAATACCTGCGAACAAGAGGGTGGCATGAGCAGATATGCAACTGCGGTTACGTGCACACGATTGGTGGAAAGTCAAGAAAGCAGACCTCGCCACCAAGCATCAGGACGGTAGGATCACTTGGAGAATGTTCAAGGAAGCATTCCTTGCACATTACCTCCCACCAGCTGTCAGGCAGAGAAAAGAAGACAAGTTTACCGAACTTAAGCAAGGGAACATGTCCGTTGAAGATTATGAGTTGGAATTTTCCAAGCTTGCTAAGTTCGCTAGTTCAATGATTCCCGACGAGGGAGCCCACACACATCGGTTCATAAAAGGCTTAAACGATAATCTGAGAAAAGATGTTATGAACCGGGAGTGCAAAATATACATCCAAGCATTTGAGGCAGCGGTGCAAAATAAGCAGTTTATGCCACAAAGTGCTCAGGAGAAGGCACCCGCTCCTTGAAACCCTCCTGCTAAACGATACCACAACGGCGAGAAGAAGGCCGACACAGAGAAACAGGCCGATGCCAGTGAGAACCGAAGAAAAGTGTGCAGCCACTGTGGCCGTCTGGGTCACATAAAAGAGACTTGTTATGCCTTCAATAGACTGTGTTATAAGTGTGGGCAACCTGGCCATGAGTCACGGAATTGCCCGAAGAGGAAAGTCACTGAGAACCTAGGGGATGATGCTGGTGTAGAAACTCATAACCCTCCGGGTCCTGCTCTTAACCCAACTGATCAGATAAGAAGGCCGAGAGTATATCAGTTGAATATTGAGCGTGATAAGAGCGGACACGATGTTGGTGAGTCTGTTTCCTTTGATCTCTTGATGCATCGTATATCGCCTTCTTGATTTCTTAAGTTTCGTGGACGAAACTTCTTCTCAGTGGGGTAGTATGTAACCTCCCGCTCCGAACGGTTACTTATGGAACACTACGCTGCTTCGACTCGGTTGAGAATCGAGTCTCGAGAAAACCTTACCGCCAAATCAACACGGACGAAGTGCAATGAACCCTTCGAATTAATCGAACGGCTTCTATTGAAATAAGTCCAAGAGTTTTCGTTGGTTGCTTTGCTTTTTGGTTTTGTGTTGCTTTGTGTTTTGAGTTGCTTTCGATGACTTGGTTTTCATGATTTCGCCTTCTCGCTTGCGCGTTCTTTTCGAATCGTAAGGGAAAGAGATCGAAGTATGCTAACCAAGTATTGTTGCATTTTCAGGACGCATAACCAAAGAGTGAACGTCGCTTAAGGCTTCCCCATCCTCTCGTTCGATTGATTCGATGAGTGGCTTAGGCCCTTCGATGAATCTTTCAGTTCACATGCCTAAATAAAAAGAATCTCTAGTTCGCTAAATGTTGCCTCACTAAAAAGATAAGCTAAGAAATGAACGGCATGCTATAAATAGAGTTATGCTTTACTTCAGTTAAATGTTGCCCCTTACTTACTTGTTGCATCACTATATCGTGCATTGAAAATTCATGGTTAGTGTTTGTGTCAAGTGTAAAAGAAGAATGAGAAGAAGATAAGTCTAGTAGTCCGCCCTGACGTCCGGTCCAACGGGATCTTGGGGGGTATGGCTATGAGATTGTTATATGCTTGCTAATGTTGTGCATCCAAAGAAGTTGATTTATAAATGTTTGCTTGCCATACATGGGTCTCGGACAACTTGTGCACAAGGTAATAGTCTCTCGATCGGTTTCTGGGGCACTGGGAATCGGTTGGTCCGGAAGGGATTGTGTTAGCACCCTGACGTCCGGTCCTTCGGGCTCTTGGGGGGTGTTGTTGTCCAATAATAGGGAAACTCATGGACCATCATATAGATAGGGCACATGCTAGGTTTACCTTCTTGCGTACCTATCGTTTGTGGCATCAGAAGATTGATACATAAGTTTATGCACATATATAAATTGTGACTAACTTGTGTGTCTGCTGCAGGGATAACCGCTCGGCCGTGGGTAAGAAATATCATATGCATATGCTATATATTGTCTATGTTTCCTTGCATGAATTGTTAAAATGAAACTAGACAACCAGAAAGATCACCTAATAATGCTAGCTTTATATGCTTTACTTAGTGTGAATTTTTAAGGTGAGTTCGGCCACGGTCGCTCACCAGTACATGTGGTAGTACTGACCCACGTTTGTGGACAAAATATCCAGGTACTGGAAGCGAGAGTTTGGCAAGCATCCTGAACCTGAATCAGCGTGTGCGCACCCTTCCATAGGACTGTGTTCGTGCTGCTTCCTCCGTTGCTTACCTCTCCAGTGGGCTACTCCTCTTCTACTAGATATTTTGTTATTTTGGTCCTACTACAAGGATGTAATGTAATGGGCGTTATGGCTAGTTTTGGGAATGTAAAAAGAGTTGTAAGCCTTCTAAGGCATATTTTGTAACTCAGCCAAGCAAACACTTTGTAATCCAATCTTCAGTATTCAATAAAATGAAAGTATTTTGTGTGCCTATCAAATGTGTTCAACTTGGTTCTCTGCATTTTACTCTGTGCCTATATATGTATATTTTCGTCTAACTTGTGTCTTGTGCAGGTACGTTGCCTGGTGCAAGCGCAACTTAGGCTTGCACGGCATCGCGCCCAAGCGAGGACGAATGGTTCCGTAGGGACCAAGCGAGGACGATCGGCCCCTACGGGATCGGGGCGCGACATTAGCAATATCTGCTTTCTGCTCAAGAGATAGATAATGATCCCACCAGCTTTTTAAAATGCCAGTAAAACCATATGTTATAAAGCTAGCAATAACTCGATCTGTATTATTGTTTGCATGACAAACTGTAGCAAACATTAGCATTCGGTGCATCTGATCATATATCTATTTATCAGAACAACCATCTATGTTCCATTCATAGATATTACTACCGCTGTAGTTATTCTGAATAATGTTATCATTTTCTTCATAAAGAACATCCATTGGAGTAGTACGTTTGTAATAGTATTTTTGGAGATTAGGCTTCTTATGTTGCTGCTGCATGTGCATAATCATATTAGAAGCTTGATGATCAACAGTAGTTTGATCATTTTTAAAGAATTTTGAATAGCATGTATCTGATTTGGATGTAAATAATCTTCAGATGTCTGAGAATAACTCTCATTGTTAGATTCAATATCTGAATCATCAGCTATAAAAGAATTTCCATCAAGTACTGCAAGAGTATTTTAATGGAATAATTTAGATCATTGTTTATCTCTTGAGCAGAAAGCAGATATTTTTAATGCTGTCAAAATAGAAAATAATAGAGAAATAGAAGATAGTGTTATGACCTTAATCAGTACTATTTGTGATCACTTTACAAGTTTGATACCAGATGGTATAAAGATACCTTTCTAAATTTCTTTTTCCTTCTTTTATATACATATATATGATAGGGAGAGGGGTCACAGCTTAGAGGGGTGTGCGTGGGTATGGGGCCGTGGGTAGAAGGTGGGTTAGGAATAGGATTGGGGAATTTCCTAATTTGGAGGTTTCCTACTTTGGTTGTTAGTAACTAATAAGTCAATCTTATTCAATAGCAATAATAATGAAAATTTGATTGGAATTCTAATATGATAATGATAATGATAAATAATATGCAAATATTGCCTAGATTTGATTGGCATGGAAATATCATGGTGGCAATTTAATTATGGGTTGCTAATTAAAGAAAGTTTGATTGGAAAATAACCATGAATAAATTATATATATAAAAATATCTAAATATTAAATATAATAAATTTTGGTAGTTACACTAGTGCCATAATAATGCTAAATGATAAAATTTTGTGTCACGCGAAGATCCTACGGGTAGTGTCTCCGGTGTAGGCTATTTCCTACGAAGGATGATATAGATTTTGGGGTCGTTCTATACCATTAATGTCCAAACTACGGTGAAGTATCCTAAAGCAACCATTGGATTTTAATTAAATTTTAAAAAAGTCTAAATAAACACAATAAATATAGAATACACACAAAATACCTATTTTTGGGTGAGGGAGTTTAAATCAGGACTGTCAATATTTTGGCAATCCTGACTATATGAAGGACACTCAAACTTCCTGCAAAAATTATAAAGTCAGGACTGTCAAGACTATATGCAGGACTGTCAAAATTTTGACAGTCCCGACTCAAACTTGTTGGAAAAATTATAAAGTCAGGACTGTCAATATTTTGACCGTCCTGACTATATGCAGAATTGTCAAAAATTTTACAGTCCTGACTCAAATTTGTTAAAAAAATACGAAGTCAGGACTGTCAATATTTTGACAGTCCTGACTCTATGTAGGACTGTCAAAATTTTGATAGTTCTACCTGAAACTTGCTGGAAAATTCAAAGTCAGGACTATCAATATTTTGACAGTCCTGACTATATGAATGACTACTAAATTTTTGACAGTCTTGACTCAAACTTGGTGGAAAAATTACAAAGTCAGGACTGCCAAATTTTTGACAGTCCTGCTATATGCAGGACTGTCAAAATTTTGACAGTCCTGACTCAAACTTGCTAAAAAAATTACAAAGTCAGGACTGTCAATATTTTGACAGTCCTAACTATATACAGGACTGTCAAAATTTATACAGTTCTGACTCGAACTTGCTAGAAAAATTATAAAGTTAGGACTGTCAAAATTTTGACAGTCCTACCTGAAACTTACTGAAAAATTACAAATTCAGGACTGTCAATATTTTGACAGTCCTGACTATATGAAGTACTATCAAATTTTTGACAGTCCTGACTCAAATTTGCTAGAAAAATTACAAAGTCAGGACTGTCTATATGTAGGACTGTCAAATTTTGAGTAAAACTTGCTGAAAAAATTACAAAGTTAGGACTGTCAACATTTTGACAGTCCTGACTTACAAAGTCAGGACTGTCAACATTTTGACAGTCCTGACTATATGCAATACTGTCAATTTTTTTGACAGTCCTACCTGAAACTTGATAAAAATAATATTACAACATTAAAATTTTTTAAGTCATAACTATCAATAATATTACAACATTGAAAACATTCAACATAAACATCGACACATTCATAAATATTCAAAAAGTCTACAGTCAACTTTACAAAATCATAACTTCAAAAGAAACATCCATATACATTCAAAATATTCCTAACTATCATGGTGACTCTTTGAATGTTGCTCAAGTTCTTGGAGGAACGAAAAATCAGTGACGTTAGCGATGTTTTGTAGTTGCTCACCAACTTCAACATAATTGTTGCCGCCACAACTGATGAGGTTTCTTCCCAAATTCTGTGCCTTTATAGCATGTATGAGAAGCAAACAAGTAAAGTTAGCAACTTTAAAAAATAATTCATAATGTTATAAGTCAATAATTAACTCCTCACCATCTTTAACAATGTAGCATACAAGACTGATTTGGATGGAAGATCAGGCGGTACTATCTCTACTCTTCCTCTTCGATTGTTGGTGTTCAATAACATACCATATCTGGCCGACACATAGTAGGTCATGTAGTCCTTAATATAATCTGACATATGAACCGCCTCTTGTCGTTCTGCTGCACCAATAACATGTTGTTATCACTCCAAGAAGAAGTATGAGGCCCAGTGGTACATAGGCGGGACATAGTTGAGCGGTTTTGTTCCTCTTGCAACAGTCGTCAATCTCAATGGCTTTGGTATCGTTTGTACGTAGCTAAATTGTCAAAGAACTCGATCAGGCATATAAGGCTCTTCGATGTCATGACAACTTATCAGACCATGAAATAGAGTGATTGGATGCAAAGAAAGAGTACTACTGTCACATCCGTTCCCAGATTTGGTATTTTTAAATTTTTAATATTAATTTTTTTAGATGTATTCATGTTGTATTTTACATATTAATTCATGTTAATTATGATATATTTTATTTAATTGTATTCTTGTTTATTGTGGGAGACTACCCGAGACCAGTAGTGAACACATTGGTAATTACCAAGGACCCATGCTAGGACCTGTATACATGATGGATATCCGATCCGGTTCACTCTTGGAACCACTAAGTCTATTTTGGATGGTTGATATTTAGTTGGAGAGTGTCATGACTTAATCTTAGGACTAACCTTATTTCTCCACTTGGTATCTATATATGGTTTTCTCTCTCCTATCTCATTCTTCCTCATTTCCACATTCCTTCTTCTTTCTTCTCCTTCCTTACCTCAAGAGCTCCCCCTTGGCCGAACCTAGCCCTAGCACTATCACTAGACTTGGTTCTAGGAAGAGGTGTGTTAGTCCACTAAGGCAAGTACATCTTGCTCAAAGTGGTAAAGCCATAGATTTTTATATTTTTGCATATATGTAGAAATTAAAATATGTTTGATGGAAAATATTCTCCTTGATGTTCTCATTAGTTTTAGTTCTTAGAAAATTTGGTTTTGATAAACGATTTTGAGTAGATCTGAGTTTTAAAGATAGGGGTTTTATGGATTCTAAAAGTTTTTCTTGGTTTTTATCTATTAAAATATAATATTTAGATAAATCAGTTTTTGTAGTTGATGGAGCACTTCATTTTGAGCATTTTGGCTTTTGTTTCACTTGATTCGGAGTTAAAATAAGATTTTTAGGAAGAAAATATTTTTTGGGATTTTGGAGCTTTTCGCCATAGCCGAACCTGCTGTTTGGAGAAGACAAAATCTTCATACGACCAGCGAGTTATACAGCCAAGAGTGTTATGCGGCCTGAGTGCTATGCGACATGAGCTCTTTACCGCATACTGACCAGCATGCTTCCATCTTATTGGATGCATGATCAAACATTACACAAGTGTTCTGGAGCTAATCCTTGAACCCCTTGTATTTTTACTCAATGAACGAATGAGAAATTTGCTAAGTCCAAGAGACCTCCATGCGACACGACCCATATGCGAAAAGAAGATCATGCGGCCACTTTCTCTTAGACACATGACTCTGAAACCTTGGCACATCTTTTCATAATTTTTGTCTTTTCTCTCGGATACTTTTTGTCTTGTCACATTCATCACTTCAGTCACTTCTCTCTAACACATATTACTTCGGCACTTGTTCCAAGAGAGTGGACTTTTGTTCGAAGCATGCGGCCTGGAGCCATATGCGGCCTGGGGTAGCATGCAGCCATCTAGTCCATGCGGCCAGCTCGTCCATGTGGCCTATCCCATGCGACAATCCATGCGTGCACTTCTCATGCACGTATGTGATCTTATCCGACCCTAGTAATCTATATACACATTCCATAATTTTTTGGGTTTAATTATTTTATTTGGAATGTTTCTTATCGTACCCTATGTGGTTGATTGTGGTTTCTTGCTTGTGTTATTCTAAGGAAGAGTGGACTTAGAACTGGCTATGTGCTAGAACTGACTATGTGCATAGTATGATTATATGTTGTAGTAGACTGTATGGCAACCCAGAGTAAACTCATATTAGTGGATTAACTTATCCTTTTGTTCGTCGGATAGAGTGAGGTGGATTTGGATTAACTTATCCTATGTGCATAGTATGATTATATGTTGTAGTAGACTGTGGGGCGTAATTCTGCTCGAAAGACGATCTGCAATCCCGGTCCTTATTTGGTTTAAGGATTGTGGATTTGCTCCAGAGTAGTTCACAATTTTTTTCTTACTCACGTTCGGCGACATAATTAATTCAAGGATTTTATAGAATTGAGGCTTCCATTTGACCGATAACTTATGAACCTGATTCAATATGATAAGAAGATTCGGGTGACTGATTTACCTGTGTACCGAAGTATGACAACCTTGTTAGATATAACATGACTATGCGACTCTCGACCTGATTAATATAATTATGTGATCGGATGGTAGGCCTGATTTTCTAACTCGACTAGTTGTATCCGTGCTGATACATTTACTACTTGCTATGCGTTCCTATGTGCTATGTGTTACATGTGCACTGATGTGCGACATATCTTGCTACGTGCTATGCATTGCATATTTTACTATTCTACGTGATATGTATTATCATATATGACTTCTCCAGCACGGCCCTTGTAGTGGATTAGTAACCATAGCATGGTTAGGTTGCTTGCTTGATTTGTTATATTATGCTTGGAGGAATCCAGATATGGCTCTCGAGCAACGATGTAGATTTGTACCTAGCGTACACGTACTATGGTACAACATCTAAGGAGGATGATTGTGTGACCATGGCACAAGATTCTATACAACCGTAGGGTTAATTAGGTAGCTTAATTAGTAGAAGCATTGGGAGGGAACAGGATCCCGAGATCGTGTGTGACAAGCCACCCTCAGATAATTTTTGAGGTGTAAAAGTTTGCCACCACGAATATTGTATTACATCTGCACTAGTGGAGTATAATATTCGACTTTTTATATTTAAACCGAGCCAACATTTTTCCTATAGGAAGATTAGAACTGTTACTGATCTATCTTAGCAAGGTGGCCCTACGGGGGACCGGTGCATATTCTACGTACTACATGCTATTATTGGTTCGGCTAGTCGTGTTCTCCTGTAGCACGATTTGAGGATCCTTATATTATTGCATTATTCTTCTAAGATAACTCAGACTCCACATAAAAATTCGTAGGATTGATTGGCCGATTTAAAAGAGTATGTGCTGGTAATCTAGAGACATGAACTATTGAGATATGACGACTCAACCATTGTCCTTGTTTGGTTGTAGGGTTACGCCAATGTGTCATAATAGGTTATGTATCAAAGCTACATATTATACCTATATCTTAGCTTGTATTGTGTCAGGTGTATTTTGGATTATATTGATGTATTGTATCTTTATCGTATTCATAATTGGTGAGTCGGACCCTATCTCAGAGTAGTGTGACAACCCTTGTCCTTGTTTGGTTGTAGAGGTATCATACTGCTCTGATAAAAGGTCATACGCTTGTAGTTGTGGCACGGATTCCTATTTTATGTACTGTATTGGCCTTTGCTTCATTCACTTGTGCTCTTTTGTGGTACTTGCTCTCGGGGCCTGACCTCGCTGATTTTGCTTGGCCATGTTTAGTAGCAGAGCCTGAGGAACCTGTCCTGTATCTGACCGATGATGCACACCAGGAGGATGTCCTCTAATGAACTTGAGTATGTTTCTTCTCCTCCATTATGAGTATCATTTTGTATTACCTTTTGGCGTTTAGCCGACAACACTTGTTAGCCGGTTTATCTGGATATTAGTTCTTCTATATGATTGAATATTATTCAGACCGTGGCTGAGTTACAGTCATGTACTCTTGGAAATGTATTAGTGTATCATCCAGTATAACTAGTTTCATGATCATTCTGATAGAGCGTCAGGGACACCTAACTGCTTTATCTTACATGTTTATTCTTATTATTTCTTGGTTGATGATTGAGACATAGATGTTCTTGACCCTAGGTGACTTGATTGTAGCATGCACCCCTTGTCTTGTTACAGCCGTGATTGTCGTACGACGTATAGTACCTTGTACGTAATAGTTGGCCATGTTCGTCTCCGTATTTTGGTACTGGGGCATGACAAGATTTTAGTGGTGGCCCATGCAGGTCTGTCTTTTCAGACTTGTGGGGTAATAGACTGGTTCCTCAACACTTTTTCTCGATGATCAAGGATTTCTATGGGTTGCTCTTGGTATAACAACCTCAGCCCAATGGTGATCTCAGAATGGTCGAGAACATGACTGCTGTCTGCCACATATCGCCTAAGTTACGATACGTGAAATACATCATGTACTCCCTCAAGTGAAGGTGGTAGCACAAGTCGATACGCCACTTCTCCCACTCTCTCTAGCACATCAAATGGTCCAATATACCTTGGGATCAACTTACCATACCCTCCGAATCGAATAGTGCCTCCAGTAGGTGATATACTCAAGAAGACATGATCGCCCTCTTTAAACTCCAAGGGACGACGATGAAGGTTTGTCTACTGCTTCTGCTTGTCTTGCGCTGCTCGCAAGTGTCCTTGTATCTTCTTTACTGTCTCAATGGTGTTGACTACCAACTCTGGTCCCAGAATCTGACGTTCTCCCACGTCACTCCAACACACGGGAGACCTACACTTTCTTCCATACAGTGCTTCAAACGGAGCCATCTGGATACTCGCTTGATAGTTATTGTTGTAAGAAAACTCCACAAGATATAGGTGGTCCTCCCATAATCCTCCAAAGTCTAACATACGAGCCCTCAATATATCCTCCAGTGTCTGAATAGTACGCTCGGACTGCCCATCTGTCTGCGGGTGATAAGATGTACTGAACTTCAGACGAGTCCCAAGACTCTCTTGCATGCTTCTCCAAAAGTGCGATGTAAAATACGAATCCCTGTCTGACACAATGCTGACCGGTATGCCGTACAATCTCATGATTTGTCTCATGTATAAGTCAGCTAAAGCTTCTGTAGACTGGCCAACTCTAAAAGGCAAGAAATGGGCTGACTTGGTGAGTCGATCCACTATTATCCATACTGCATCTCTCCCACTTGGACTCTTGGAAAAACCCGTGACGAAGTCCATAGTGATGTGCTCCCACTTCCACTCTAGAATCAAAAGTGGTGGCAACAACCCTGCTGTTCTCTGATGATCCGCCTTTACCTGCTGACATACTAGACATTTAGCTACAAAGCGAGCTATCTCTCTTTTCATTCCATGCCACCAAAAGTGCTGTCGTAAGTCACGGTACATCTTGGTGCCTCCAGGATGAACAAAATATATCGAACTATGTGCTTCTGCCATCAGCTCCTGTCGAATCTCCCCATTGGGAACATATAGACGATTACCACATCATAATGTCCCATCATCATAAATGCGCAATCCCGTCTGCTCTCCGACCTCTGTCATTTCTTTCAATCTCTTGAATCTGGCGTCCGTAGAAAAAGCTGCCTTGATCCTCTCTACTAGTGATGATTGTACTTGCAAGTTGGCTAATGTCCCATCTGCTCCGGATAATATTACTTTTATGCCAAGCTATTGCAAGTCCTCCAATAATTCCCTCTGTGTCGTCAAGAAGTAAGCTGCTGGTTTCCGGCTTAACGCATTTGCTACTACGTTAGCCTTGCCTGGGTGATAATGTAGCTCTATCTCAAAATCCTTCATCAACTCAAGCCATCGACGTTGTCTCATATTTAACTCCTTCTGTGTAAAGACATACTTAAGGCTTTTGTGGTCTGTATAGATCTCCACTCGTTCCTCATATAAGTATTATCTCCATAGCTTTAGAGCAAAAACAACGCCTGCAAGTTCCAAGTCATGAGTCAGATAATTCTTCTCATGTACTCGTAACTGCCTAGATGCATATGCAATCACCTTGCCATGCTGCATCAACATGCATCCCAAGCCTTTCCCTGATGCGTCACTGTAAATCACATAACCTCCTGATCCTGATGGAATAGTCAATACTGGTGCTGTGGTCAGTCGCTTCTTCAACTCCTCAAAAGCGGCTTGACACTCGTCAGTCCAAACGAACTCTTGATCTTTGCATGTCAACCGAGTCATAGGTGCTGCTATCCTTGAGAAGTTCTCCATGAACCGTCGATAATATCCCACAAGTCCAAGGAAACTTCTCACCTATGATGCTAATTTAGGAACGGGCCATGTCTCGACTGCCGAGATTTTCTCTGGATCAACAGAAATACCATCTCCCGAAACGATATACCCAAGAAACGAAACTCTGTATAAGAAAACTCATATTTACTGAGCTTCGTATATAACTGCCCTCTCCTTAAGGTCTCTAGAATAATCCTCAGGTGCTTCTCATGGCTCTTCGAATAGACAAGTATGTCATCTATGAAGACGACCATGAACTGGTCCAAATACTGATGGAAGAATTGATTCATTAAGTCCATAAAGATAGCTGGAGCATTGGTCAACCCAAATAGCATAACTAGAAACTCATAGTGTCCATATCTTGTTCTGAATACGGTCTTTGGGATGTCCTGCTTCCGTACCTTCACCTGGTGATATTCCGATCTCAAGTCTATCTTCGAGAACACCTTGGCTCCACTAAGCTGATCAAATAAGTCATCAATGCGTGGAAATGGGTATTTATTCTTCACGGTCACTGCATTTAAGGCTCTGTAGTCAATGCACATATGCACTGACCCATTATTCTTTGGTACGAACAACACTGGTGCTCCCCAGGGTGATGCACTCTGTCGGATAAAACCTTTCTCTTCTAGTTCTTTCAACTGTGCCTTCAGCTCATCCATCTCCTTCTTCGCCAATCTGTAAACATGCGATGCTATGGGTGCTGCGCCCGGTGTCAATTCAATTGAGAATTCTATGTCTCTGTCTGGTGGTAGTCTTGACAGTTCCTCTGGAAAGACGTCTTGAAACTCCGAAATGATAGGGTGATAAATAACATCTTTTATTGCAAGCTGCACACCATCAAAGACTTCTGTGGATCCTCGTGCAAACTCAAGTTCTGGCTGGCCTGGTACCTTAAAAAGAATGCTTCCTCTAAAACAGTCGAAGAAAGCGTGGTACTTGCTTAGCCAGTCCATTCTAAGCACAATATCAAAAGTTGGCATAAGAAGGACTAAGAGTCGGACATTATCTCTTTGCTACGAATCACTATAGGACACGATCTACAAATCCGACTAACATGTACAACTCTTCCTCCGGTGAGAATTCTAACACAACTAGGTAAAGGTGTAGTGGCAATATTGTGTTTGGCAATAAAACTAGAAGATATGAACGAGTGGGTGGCTCCCGTATCAAATATGTCATAGCATGAAAAGTAAAAGCAAGAGTAATACCTTCTATAACATCAATCTCCTGTTCCATGTCATCCACTTCTAGTGCAAAAGCTTGTCCGTTCCTCTGTGGTAATCCCTGTCTGACCTTCGTGTACTGATCCTCCTGAGTAGGTAGTGGTGGTCCTCGCTGAAATCCTCCGGCTGCTGGGGGTCAAGGTGCTCCTGGCCTAGTCATCTGTTGAACTGGCTTCGGTGCTGGAAGCGCTAACCTCGGTGTTGGCGGTGGAAGCGTCAATGTCTGCTGTATTGGACAGTCTCTCACCATATGCTGTCCGAAACCATATCTCATATATTGTCCTAAGTGAGTCCGACAGTCTCTCATAATGTGTCCACGTTTCCCACAATAACTGCAGTAGGGCTTCTCCGAAATCTGGTATGGTCCTACTCTGTGTTGATGCTGTTGTTGCTGTGCCAAATGACGTCTGATAGGCCCTCCTTGTTGTGTCATTATTGGTCCTTGTTGTGTCTTCAGTTGACCTCCTTTACCCTTGTTGACGGTCTCTTGAAATCTTGCTTCTGTCAATAATTCGGCATAAGAGATCCGGGACTGGGAGCTAGTGTAGTGTTGGAGCTCCTGAGTCAGTCTGCGGTAAAACCTCTTAGCCTTGGCCAAGTTATTTAGTATCAGGGCAGCGCCATATTTACTAAGGCGACTAAACTCTATATCATACTCGTCAACTGTTCTGTTCCCCTGCTCCAGATGAAGAAACTGATTGTACAATGTATCCCTTACGGTGTCCGGGAAGTACTTTCTCTCAAAGCACTCCAAGAATTGTTCCCAAGTCTGATACGTACCTAACTGGCGCTCCATTGATTCCCACCAGTGATGAGCGTTACCATCTAGCAGCGTCCTTACGCCTGTCATCCATAGATCTGTAGACAGCTACGATACTTCTAATAACTTCTGAGTATGGGTAATCTAGTTTGTAGTCTCCTCTGGGCTTTTAGTGCCTTTGTACGGCTGGGACCTATCTGTATAAAGTCCTTTACTGAACCAACTCTAGCTCGAGATACTGGAACTAGTGCTTGAGCTGGTACAGTAGCATGTGCAGCCATTCTCTCAATTGCTGCTAGAAATTCTTGCCTCTGCTCTGCCGCTTGCTGCCTCTGCTCTGCAGCTAGTATGGTCGCCTGCTGTCTCTGTTCTTGCATCATCATTTGGAAGAATTGGAACAGCTGTGTCTGGCCATCCTACGGTGTCGATGAAGCCGGAAAAGTCCCATTAGGTGATGCAGAAGGATTAGATGGAACTGGATTGTAAGTCTGTCCATCCGTCCCCGGAAGTCTAGGAATCGTTGAGGCCTCTCCTTGAGTTTGGCCATTGACTCCTGAAGGTGTGTCACCATCGGCGGCAGTACATCCACTACACATATCCATCTCTCTGCAGGTGTGGACAAAACGATTAGAAGAAGTACAGTAATCAAACAAGATGCAAGCATTTAAATAGGAAGTTGAAAAGGAAGATGAGTTTTAGTCAAGCGTGGATGAGATCCTATATTCTACTCCTATAAGCAGGCTTGCTCGGTACAGTAATGTAACCAAGACAATATATTCTTGACCTGTATGGGCCACCACTAAAAATATGTCATGCCCCAGTCCCAAAATACGTAGGACTAGGAATACGTAACACGTCAGCCATATGTATACGAACTCCAATATATGGAAACCATACACACACATACGCTGTACATGAATATCCAATCCACCAGTGGTAATATACTGTCAACAAGTCACACGCAATCTATATCTCATCCATAACACAAATAAAGAAATAAATGGGAATAAATAACTGAATATCAAATAGAAAGTCTCAAGTATGATAGTCGGATGGAAACAAATATACTGCAAATCGACTATACTAAAACTACTAAAAGAGAGAAGAGATCAACTCTAATATAAGATAAATGTCTATAAAAGAAAACAACAACTAGAATATCCATCAACTGCGAGGAATCAAAGGTACTCCGAAGGTAAGACCTCCTCAGTCTGATAAGAAGTGTCAGGTCCATGTCCGTACTCCTGTGGATACTCTTGTCCATTTATATCTGGAAAGGGACCAGGTCCTCAGAGGGACATAACAAGATACATAGAAGCATGCTAATAAAGTACTAAAAATAAACATCCAAGGTCGCATAACCATCTATGTGAATGCAGTTTGAGAACAACTTTCCAACAAGTGGGCTATCTGGCCAAAATGGGATAGGCATGATTCTCTTGGAGATTCAGGGGCCTAAAAAGTATGACGTCTTTTGAACCTCAGAGATCGCCAGGTAATATAGGGGTCATCAAGACCACACATCTCCGGCGGAGCGTGCGGGTTACATAAAAAGGAAAGTACAAAGGATCCCAAATGCCTTACTTGTTGTTCTCTCCACCCCATGCTCTAAGCATGTCACATCCATGACACGATGATACCTCTAAATAACTGCCAGGTCTAATAGCATGCAAAGTTTCTATCGGCAGTTATCCCTATTCGTCGCACGACCTGTACGTACCGGTGGCCAGCCGAATACGCAAGACCGTGTCCTACATGTGACTCACACTCGTGTAAGAACAGTGTCATGGCCAATGAAACATAGGAATACCTTATGATAATGGGGTGGTCTCATATAGTAGGTCTATATGCATATACATAATAAAAACAGAATACGACATCACCGTCGTTGCACCCAAGTTTCCTAGGACGCGCAGTTGATATAGCAGTTTAAAATATATGAATTTAAATGACAAAAATAAAATATGCATGCATCATATGGAATGTAATCACAGTACATTGGCAAGGTATACTTGCCTAGCAAGCAATATGTATAGTGTAAGCGTCTAGATGTCAAGGACACGGGATCAGAAACTAAGGCCTCTGAATAAACGTCGCCGAATGCTGAAATAGACATCACCAACATTTCCGGAATCAGCGAGATAGCTAGAAAATACTACCCTTTCGTCTAATTTGGACACAGGGGCAAAACAATAATTTTGGGTCAAAGCGGGGTCCACATGTGGCCCACTTTGCACCAAAAAGTGTGCCAGGGATAAAGGTCTCTAAATGGGATAAATTATAGGTCAAACAAACTCTAAATATCAGTATAAACTCAACGGTATATCCAATTTTGGATTCCGGTGAGCCGAACACAAATTCGTCCAAAAAGTCAACCGTGGGGCCCACAAATAGTCGGTTTGGTCAACTATCTCAGAATTACGTAAAAATTGGGTCACAGGACCTGCGCGATACCATGAGTCCAATGGCGCAAGTTTCGTCACATTCTAACGAGCATACAATAAATGGTATAAGATTTTACAAAAGTTACGATACGGGAACTTTTCACGGATACGGGCTGATTCCGACGCGCACACGCGTCCGAATCAGTTTCCGCAAAAGCTCACACATCTGGACATACCATACGTGCCTTTTGGTGCAATTGGTATGTGACGGGACGGTCCCGTTTGGCGGGGCGCGCTCCGTATCACAATTTTTGAAGTTTCGAAAATAAGTTTTTTGTGATTTTTAACTCAGTTTGATTCTGCATACAACATCAAATAAAATAATATAATTAACAAAAAATAATCTAGGTTAGGTGGTCTTCACATAGCAAAAGAAATTTTTAATTTTGGATCTCTGTGGTGCGAGATACGAGTCCGTAAATATTGGTGGTTACAGGAGTTTTTCTGGAATTAAAAGTTGTGATTTTTCTCCAACTTGGTCTCAATTTTCACCTAGGGTTACGCGTTGATCGAAGAAAACTAATACATAGTATTGGAAGAGGGATAGGTCACGAACATACCGGTGAAGACGGGATCAAATTTGGTCGAGCGATGGAACGAAAATCAACGCGTGAACATGGCTTCGCTGCTGTGAATTTTTACAGTGCGCGCGATCGCGGACTCGGAGCGAACAACGGCGGGCGGCTTCCGGTCGGCGACGGCGGTGTCTCCGGTGGTAAGGCGGCGGCTCGGGGTGTGGAGATGGTAAGGGTTTAGGGTTAGGGTTTATAAGAATTATATATATATATATATATATATATATATATATATATATATATATAGGTGAAGAACCGAAGAGGGGGGGTCGAATTTCCCCCGGGGGGGGGTTCTCGTTGGCTGCTGCTGCTGGACTTTAGGATTGCGGGTTAATGGGCTTAGGGCTAGCGGGTTTGGTTTAGTATTTAGGGTTTAGGGTTTTGGTTTCTTTTATTTATTTATTTTCTTTTTTCTTTTTTCTTTTTCCTTTTTCTTTCTTTTATTCTTTTTGTTTTCTATTCTTTTCATTTTAATATATATATATATATATATATATATATATATATATATATATATATATATATATATATATATATATATATATATATATAAAATTCTAGAAATTTATATTAGTGCATACAAATAATCTATCAACTGTCCACAAGGTCTCCTACATGAAATAAATTAAGGTAAAATAATAGTTGCTCCATAAATCTCTAAATGCATATTTACCTAGAAATAAAAATTCAATAAATTATATATCTTCTAATTAACTAATAAATACTATAAATAAATTAAATAATTAATACGGTTTTAAAATTAGGTGTTTTACAGGTATGGTTGTAAAATGATCAGCCGAAACTTGAAGATAATTTGATACAGAGTCGACAATTTTGTCGTACAGCTCAAGGTCGCCGTCAGAAAAGTGATGCATCATTGCACGTCCATCAACCCTAACGCCTAAAATGTGATTGACGTCATCCAATGTGATCGTCATCTCCCCCTGCTGGGAGATGGAAAGTGTTGGTCTCTGGATGCCAGCGCTCTACGAAGGCAGATATCAGTGCATTGTCCACCATCTTGTAAGAGTAACTTGACAAATTTTGTAACCCGGTGGTGGTGATTTTGGCCTTCATGGGTTCCCTCAAATCATCGAACCCCCATTGGTTGCACTTTTTTCCGTGGTTAATGATTGTTAAGAGACGGAGGCTATCATGAAATTTAAACAATATAAATAGATAATCTAACTGTAAAATACTTAAAATTTAATTTATAATAAAATAATTAACTTGCCGGACCATTCCATATTTTATATGCAATATGGTTCTCGATCGAGGCAACAAAGAGCAACCAAGTGGACGGGTCATCTCAGCTGGATAATAAGAAGAAGGTCCGGAACCATCATCCTGTACTTTTTGGACATTCGGGACATCATCAAAAGAAGAACGGGTAACCGGTATCTTAGAACGAGTTAAATTCTTCTTCGTTCCACGACTTCTAAACGTCTCTAGTCCTGTCACTACCATATTTTCTAGAAAAAGATATTTTAGTCATTTGGTAATTAATTAAATATTGTGCATGTTAAATTTTTATTTATTGTATTATTTATTTATTATTAACATGTTAGATTTATTTTGGACTTGTGTTAGTGGACCAACTAGTTTAGTTTTGACTCATGGACCAACATGTATTAATTGTTAGAATTGAGCCCAACTAGAAAGCCCATTGATTAGGAGGATGATTAAATTAATTAAACCATTAGACTAGAAGCTTCCCTCCTTAATTAATTTCTTTATGAGAGGCCCCAAGGGGTATTTTAGACTTTATATAATAGCTTGAGGGAGGGGGCAAGTGAGGCCTATATAAATGGGATAAAAACTTTCTCTCTTTATTTTTCATTCCAAATCTAGATCTAGAAAATTTTCTCAACCAAATCCCTACCAAATTTTCACCCAATTATTTCCCAAATTACCATTGGAGACTATTAGAGTAATGATCTACAAGGAGGAAGCATGGATCTACAAAGAGGAGCAAGGATCTACAAGTTGGAGGCCAATTTCACCAATTTTGAAGGTTTCATTAGGAATACATCTTCCAATAGGTATAATTCAGTTTTTCTCCTTAATTTAGGGTCTAAATCTGAGATTTAACCATGAAAAATTAACCCATATGCATAGGCTACCCATAGGTTTTTGTTTTGTGTTCATAGGAGGCATATTGAGAAAGTTATGGTATTTTTTGTGTCAATTTTTGTGGAATTTCGAAATTGACATTTGTTGTGTGTGTCAATTGGTCCTATAGATCAATTTGGCATATGCTTGTGTGTTTGCGGCTAGTGTCGTATCCACAATTGGGTACATGTAAGTCATATCTCATCAATTTGGTGATACGTATTAATTTGGAGATTTTTTCTCCGACATGGGACTTTGAGCATGTCACAATTTGACACGGACACGTAGATTTATATTTGACTCTTCGTATTGTTCATAAATAATATATATGACTTGTTCGTGTCCTTTGGGGTACGTTTGGATGTGTGGTGGACTCGTGTCGCATGTGTATCCTAAATCTAGTGGGATACGGGGTGATACGGTCTATGTATGTGCAATTTAATTGTAGATCTAATTCTTTTGTGTTCTTATTTCATGGAAAAGTATAATTATATATATATGTATATATATATAATATTGTGTATATATTTATGTAATGTTGTGTCTTAGATCTATGTACCTATGCATATACTATATGTGTATATTTATTATGTAGCTATTTTTTTGCATGTAGATATATATTTATAAGTGGTAGTATATGTATATATAATATAGTAGACATATTTATATGTGGTTATATATATAGTTATATTATATATTGTTATGTATTTATATAGTGTATAATTTTATATACGTATACATATATGTATAGTTATATATACATATTAATATATATGTGTATGTATGTTACTATGTGGTATTTTATACAATTTACTATGTATAAGTGTATGTATAGTTATATATATATATATATATATATTGTATAAATATATATTGTGGGTTATATATATGTATTTAAATATATATTGTATAAATATATATATTATGGGTTATATATATGTATTTAAATATATATTGTATAAATATATATATATATATATATATTATGGATTATATGTATTTAAATATATATTATATAAATATATATATTGTGGGTTATATATATGTATTTAAATATATATATTATATAAATATATATGGTGGGTTATATATATGTATTTAAATATATATATGGTAATTAATATATATATATATATATATATATATATATATATATATATATATATATATATATATATATATATATATATATGTTCCTAATTGCTATTTGTATTATACTATATATGTATATATTTAGTTGTAGCACATAATATTATTGAGTAAGTTAGTATAATTTAGTTATCAATGGTTATGAGTATCTTTTATATATATTATATATATATATATATATATATATATATATATATATATATATATATATATATATATATATATATATATATATATATATATATATATATATATATATATATATATATATATATATATATATATATATAGTTAGTGTGTAGTTGGTAGTTAGTATATATTCTATTAGTACATACTAGAGTTATATTGGATTGATATATGTAATTATTGTTGGGTAGTTAGTACATATATGAAGTTTTGGCAATTACCTTGAGATACCAAGGTAAGTATCAAGATATACCAAGGTATGAATAATAGGTATTGGCACAGTAATATGATAGTTGTAAACTAATTATGGGTTGGTATTAAGGTGACTAAAATAAGGTATATAGTATGGTATAAATACTAAATACATGGTAGTTTATAGTTATAGTTGGATAGTTAATATATATATACTAGAGTGACATTACCTTGAGATACCAAGGTAAATGCCAAGGTATTAAGGATATCCAAGGTATTGGATTTGGGTATCAAGATAGAGGTTTACTATTGCGATACCAAGTTGGTTCAAAACCATGATAATCATTTAGCATTTGTAATTATGATTTATAGATTTAATATTGCTTTATTATAGATATGTGTTATTTACCTATTGTTTGCGTATCCTGAGATACGATATCTTAGTATCCTAAGTTGTAGCTTGTATGGCCTAGATTCATAGTGTGTGAGCCCAATATCTTTGAGTTAGACTTATGCAACCTAGAAATATGTAGTTGACCATAGTTTGACTATAGTTTGACCGGTTTGACTTATAGTTGACCTAGTTTAACTTTTGACTTAGAATTGACTTGTTGACCTAGAAGTTGACTAGTTTAACTTATTTTCTTTCCAGAACCTTATATTAATGCAATATTTTATATATAGGTCTGTGTGACACCAGTTCGGACAGTTTGACATTCATTGCTCTGGACCACAGGCAAGTACATTTCTCTGATTGTTTTCAATTCATAATATTGTATATATGCATGTTCTAGAATTGTATACATTGATTTTTGACACAGTGATTTCACGGACTGGTGCTATATAGATCCCGTCAGGAGGGTTATCCCCTACCGTGTGCAACGGGTACCCAGTCACATGTATTTATCGTGTGCATCGGGTATTGACTTTCATGTGCTTCTTGTGCATCCACTATTTCGTGTGCTAGTGTGACTATATCGTGATCATGTACGTAACGTGTCATGATTGGATCCATGAGTATTGGTTGGGGAGGGGGAGTATGAGTTGGTTATGTGATCAAAGCCCTCTTGATCTCATGTGCATGTCGATTATACACCTCACGTATAATGGAGTTACCTTTATACCTCATGTGCAACCTATGCCGATCACATAACGAACTTGCACTCTAAATCACATAGCTAGTATTCTTGTTTTCTACTTGCAGTTTATTTTCCGTATTTACTTTTCAGTTCTTATTGTGCTTATTACCTGTTCTTCCTGTATTGTACATTCTTATTACTTGTGCATCTTGTATCCTTTTTCTATTGCTTGTTATATATGCTCGATTATGTTATTGGAACTGCTTTCAGAGGTATGTACTTCGCTCCATTCCTGACTGGAAAATATTTTTCAGAGGATCCGAGAGATTGGTGTCCGACATACTATGAACTTCGACTTATAAATGGTGCAGACTTGGATCCACTAGTTCTGGAGTGATTGCCGGAAGGTTTATTCGGATAATTAGTTTTCATAGTTAGTCTCTTTAGCATTTTGGTACCGGATTTATTTTTGGCATAGAGTATGAGATTGAATATTGTTTCTATTATTGTTTATATATATTGAATGGATAGTTATGTTAGACTTTCTTGATATCTTCTTGTGCTTTAGAATGTGATTGAGTTTTGTGTTGAGATTTTGTTGGCAGACTTTATATTATTGTGAGATTTTAGATATAGTAGACCAAGACAACGTTCTACCGCCGATTCTGTGGCGTAGGCTGGGCGTTATTTTTGACTTGCATCCCTACATCGGGTGCGGGTCATGACAAGTCCTGCGATTGATACTGATACATCATCATCATCATCAGAAGAAGAACGGGTAACCGGTCTCTTAGAACGAGTTGCAGTCTTCTTCGTTCCACGACTTCTAAGCATCTCTGGTTCTGCGATTGATACTGATTTTTTAATAACGTTGGCTCCCTGGCGTGTCTTGCGCTCATACGTAGTAAGTCGCTTTCTTTTGGCTCCAACATCGATTTTCTTCTCCTTCAGGTTGCGGCTATGAAGACCATTAAGAAACAATAATAAAAATACACCGTTAAGAAACAATAATAAAAATATAGGACTGTAGTAGTTTCTGCAGTCCTGTATTCTTATAGGACTTTAAAATTTTTCTACCATGACTGTAGAAATTTTCTACAGTCCTGTGTTCTTATAGGACTGTAGATATTTTCTACAATCCTGTGTTCTTCAGGCCCGAGTACGCGACCCCTCATCCCTAAAATCCTAAAATCTACGAATTAATTTCTACGTAAACATACATTATGGTTATATACTTCGATTAAATCATTTATAACATAGATTAGAAGAAATTTTCGTTCATAAAATAAGAATAAGGGAAAAACTTTGAGAATGAGAAGAAAAATTAAAGAAATTAAAGAACAAATTTGTATCTTCATTGAAAATCTCTTTTGGGTGCCATCTCAAGAAAGAAATATTTAAATCTTGGGAAGAAGATAGAGTTTTATTTGGATGAAGAAGATTTGGAGAGAAGAGAGGGTTTTTGGATGAAGAAGGTTAGAAGAGAATAGAGGATTTTTGGTTGGAAGAGTGTGTAGAGAAGAGAGAAAGAGAGTTTTTTTTTATTTTTTATTATTGGATTTGGGGGGGTGGGGGGAGTGGAGCTTGGCTAGCCCCAAGTCAAAATTAGGCTGCCTTGAGTAAGAACTCATCTTTATTTGACTCTCCCCGAGTAATGGATAGCCCTGAGTAAGAATAGAAGTGTCCCGATAAAAATTCATAAAGTTGGGTGCTAACTCAAATTTTCTAAAAAACAAACAACATTTTGGGTTGGGTAAAGGGCTATTGGATGTAAGAATCCGACCCGTACTAGGCGTGGCCGGCTGAGTTGACTGGTGCACCTACTTCTTCGGTCATAGTGCTCAGTTTGCTTTGTGATTCTAACGTTTCCAAGTAAGTTCCTTCTTTTTCTTAACGTTTGCTTTGTGATTCGATCATAATGCTCAATTTTGCTGTTCGTTTGATCAAGCCAACGCGATCCGTAGCGAAATTAATTTGTTTTCTGGTTTAAAATTTGGAAATTGTAAGGATATAGTAAAGCTCAAATTAGACCCAGATTCCCAAAATCATGTTTATTTTCTTCTTCTTTTGATTGTGGAAAGTATCAAGGACGAATACTGCTGCAATCTCAATCTTGACACGACACAGAAGACACAGTCAATAAATCTAGAATCAATGCCGCGTGTCACCGTGTCCTTAGGTGCCGAGTTTGTGTCCGTGCGTCACAGTCAACGACCCTTGATCAAAAAGAGTAAAAAAGACGGGTACTTTGAATAGTTAGACCTTTCTTCATTCTCAAAAAAGTTGGATACTTTTGGTGAATCCATTGTCCATATAGTGTTCATTCTAGATTTGTCCATCTAGTGTTAATTGTGAAACTTTATTCTAAATTATCAGTTTTTGCGAATTTACATGTCCAGCAAGATACCATAGTGTGATTTTGGACTAAAGGTTTTTAATTTGAGTAAGTTAGAGCTAGGAATGAATCGGTGGTTCATGGTTCAATTGGTTTCCACCGATATGGCACCGATGTTTGGAGTGTCCGGGCTTCCTAAATCAAAACCCAGTGAGAAATTTGATTCTTCTCTGGTCAAATGGTTGCAACTGCTAAACTTGGTCTCCATGTGCGTCATACAAATACACACCTTTATCCCAAAATTTTGAAGTCGGCAATTTGAGTCCTCTTCCGTTCAGCTCCGTTAAGGGTCATGTCTACTGTAACATCAACAAAAACCATACCCTTTTCCAAGTTCGCTTAGGTGTACCGCTAGTTATAGAAACTCCGTTGACTAATATCTTACTGCTGATCCTATCCGGTGCATTTATTGGTTTATGTTGCACATTCCAAACCACGTGCCACAATTTTCTCTTATCCTCAAATATCCTCAAATGGGTTGTTTGCTCCTGCTTCTCTCTTCACTCCTATGATGCTTAAATGATCCCTCAAAGAGAGTGTCTTCCAAAGAGAGTATATTTTTCTCATCGTAGTAAGAGTCGATCTGACAAGTTTTGACAGAATCAAGAGAATCTTCCTGGATGATTCTTACATGCGATTAAAGTTTTCAGTTTCAGAAGTGAAGGACTTTGTTTCAGGCCTTTAGTCATCAGTTAACTTTGTTCAATCAATATATTCCATGTGATTCCATTCTTTTCAACTAGTTTATCTTCCTTTAGTTAACTTGCAGAATCCGAGATCCATATTGAAGCAGCTTCTTTGAAGCATGGAGAATGGTCAAGATCAGGAGAAGCAATTTGAAGGTAATATATCACATGCTTGGTATAAGTAACTATTTCAATTTG
Organism: Iris macrosiphon; assembly: GCA_036927795.1. Taxonomy (NCBI): domain Eukaryota; kingdom Viridiplantae; phylum Streptophyta; class Magnoliopsida; order Asparagales; family Iridaceae; genus Iris; species Iris macrosiphon. Next base: position 140,007,942 of record JAYESA010000003.1, on the reverse strand, counting down.
ACACATCTTGATCATTATGAATTTCCTTCTTCAGTCGGCTGGTCAGGATTTTTTAGATATATTATATTTTTGTTTCTTTTTATTTGATAAGTTAAGACTCCGGATACTGCTATTAAGTGGAGGAAAGTGAAACTGTGGACATCTAATTTTTTTTATCAGACTTGGGTGATGGTGGCTAAGAAATTGAAGGATTAGCTATAAATTGTAAGATTAGATATTGGTGTTGTAACGAGAAGAATGGAAGCTGAATAATAGGCAGGACTTGAAGAAGAAGCTTTTTAAGTGTCAAGAGAGTGATCCTTTTGTCTAGGAGAATAGAACACTTGATGTCTCAGCCAACAACAACAAAACAAAGCCTTTATGATTTATCCCAAAATTTGGGGGTTCACTACTTATTGTCTCATCCATTGTAAATAAATGGAGCACATCTAGCCTGAGCTCCCTTGTTTATGTGTTTCCATGATCAGTAGTGTATTGGAAACTTTCGTACTCAATGCAACACCTATAATACACATCCCAATATGATTTGATTTAATCTATCCGAGGAAGGGTGCTTTAGACTAAAGGTGACGAAGGTGAAGAACTTTATGTTGCGGGGGTTTCCATTTTATGGCACAGAACATTGAGAGAGATTCCGGAATTTTACCCAGAAGAAGGGAAGAACTCTGTGAAGAAGAGGGACACGAGTAGAAATTAATTAAGGATAAACATGGTAATCCAAGAAGAGAGCAGATTCCAAAAATCAGAAGGTGAAAGCGAAGAATAAGAAAATAGGGGTTACATAGTTTAGAGGGGCACTGGGGAGACCTCCAGGACATAATTATTCTTTCAGTTTCCAAATATTTAATACAGTTACAAAGACTTCATATCGGTATTCAGCAAAAGAACACACAGAGAACAATTTAATATTGGCAAACATGAATTAATTTTAAAAAATTTGGTGTCATCCTTTTCTTTGGGGTTCGACTAGACATTGGGTCACTAAGGGATAACTTTATGGTAGGGTTGGCTGCACATTAATACTTAAAGGAAGAACAAACTCTTTCAGAAATAAATAAACCCTCCCTATGATAAATCCGCAATCAAAGTTTAATAAAGCAGGCTCCCTAAATTTTATGCCTATGCCTTATTCTCTTTTATAGAGGTCTCATTTACCTTTTACCTACTTTACGTATTTATATAACAAATCGTATGGTAGGTCACAAATTGGGGGAATTCGCGCCTACTCCGACTTTCGCGAGACATGGGAGAAACGATAATAAATCTCGTCGTTAATTTTGAACTTATCATTTGTCAGATCCTTTCTATATGTTATCAGTGAAGCTAGCTTATGTAGGTTGGCTCAAATTAGTACTTAATACTAGCTTGGCCTCTTAGGTGGTGCCTAGGTGAGAATGTATTTATTTATCTTTAAGCTAGATTATTCGTATTTATTAATGTTCATAATTTAACCATATTTTTGCTTCATATGAATAATTCGTCATCCCTGATGTAGGACGCCAAGATGGTTATAATGATGTCACAACCGAAACTGCTGCATCTGTGCGAAGTGAGCCCTCTCAAGATGACAATGGCCCGCCGAAGGTTGACTCAGAAGTGGAGATCCTTCACGAGAAAGTCACGAAACAGATTATTAAGGAAGGTCATGGTCAGAAACCGGCAAATTTCTCTACCTGCTTCTGTAAGTTCCATTTTAACATTCATACTCTACCTTGGTTATGAAAGAAACTTCAAAGAATGCATTTTTATTTTGGTGGACCCTCATATGTATTAACCATATTCTTATGATGCAAAGATTATATGATATTTGCCTTTTGCTTGGTTTTTCTTCCACTATAATACCCATTCTATCTTTCTCTTCATGTGGTAAACTGGTGTAGGCCTACCTTATGTATTCACGTCCTAGATCACAATAAGCATTTAAACATTTATTCTTAGTTCTCATCTATTTAACCTGCTTATATTGTGTAGATGAACCTTTTCGCTTTCTAAAACATGTAATGGTTTCACTTTCAACAATCTCTCTATTTATTTTATCCTGGCTTCTTAATTTATTATTTGGTATCACAATCAATATTGAGCAAGTTTTCAAGTGTAGGATGAAAGTGATTACGACAGATTTACCAAAAACAATCAAACAACTGCTGAAACCAATACTCATGGCAAGGGTCCAAAACTGATACTGCAGACCTTGATATTGAGTTGAAATGTGTATTCATTCGGTTGTGTATTTCTCTCTAAAAAGCCTGTTTTATCTGTACTTTTAGTGTCACCATCAGTTGTGAATCCTCTAAAGAATCCAGTTTCATTTATAAGAAATGCCTGCTCACTCCATGGTCAACCTTGAGCACCGCTGATCTGTTCTATTATTGCTGCATTTGAGCATCAGGGCCGTCATTCTTTTGCATCCCCGAGATGAGTGAGATTTTTTGTGCAATTTTGGTTTTTGTCTAGGCTACTACGCCTTCAGAACGTCAAATTCACCGATATTTGTAACTTCATTATTGCTTTGAGAAGAATGCCACTTCGACTCGGTCCTTTTTGTTTGTTGCAGTCAATTAAGTCCATTTTTCCGCTCTTCGATTTTGCAAAGAGGCTCTGTTGATTTACCGCAGAGGCACTGTAAAGTCTCCTGCACTCTCCTTCATTTAACAAATAATCGAGTGGTTTTTGCTTGCTCCTTTCCTTAGTTAAGTGCTTTTTGCTAGGTTTTCAAATAGTACCAGAGATATGGAAGGAAGAAAACAATGGGTGCCAAGGAGAGCAACGTCTCTTGTTTGATTTTCAAGCAGTTAAAGCATATCAAGATTGGGTTAATCACTAGATTTGGTGGGCATAAAGCTGCATTGTATTATTAGTAACAGGAAACGTAATTTAAATGAGACCTTCCAGAGAGTTGAACCTTTTATCATCATTTTTATTTTTTTATACAGCTTTCGAGTAGTATGCAATGGGAGTTGCACATCGACTCAAGTATTACGACTTATCACTTCCCTTTCTACAGATAAAGGAGAATATCTACCCTCTCTTTCTTCGAAGGTTTTCTTAAATTATTTTTTGAACATTGAAAACCGAGCAGTTTAAGTTTACAGTAGAAGTGTGACATGTTGAGGCTAAGATTTATTTTAATTTAGAAGTACGACATATGTAGAATATTTTGGAGTTATATTATCATTATAATCTCTTGGCTATATATATATATATATAGCTTTACAATCCTCCATCTTACATAAAATCTCCTAATACATTCTAATATACCAACACTCCTCCTCAAGATGGGCGAAAGATATTCACTAAGTCCATCTTGTCATATCCTCTAATCATATCTACAAAGCTAAGTCCCTTGGTCAGACTGTCTGCTACCTGATCCTTGGTTGAAACGTGGCCTAGCTCCAGTAGTCCACTGTCCAACTTCTTCTTGATGAAGAACCTATCGATCTCGATGTGTTTAGTCCTGTCTTGCTGCACTGGATTATTGACGATACTGATGACTGACTGGTTGTCACACCACAGCTTCATCTTGGCTTCTTGATCCAGCTTTAGCTCCAGCAGCATATTCTTCAGCCATAGCAGCTCTACAACTCCCAAGGTCATAGTTCTGTACTCCGCTTCAGCTGTCGATCTGGCCACCACTGACTGCTTCTTACTCCTCCAAGAGACCAAGTTGCCTCCTACAAATATGCAATAGCCCGAGGTAGACCTCCTGTCATCAGCATAGCTAGCCCAGTCAGAGTCACAGTAGCCCTCGATGCTCACGTGATCATTCTTCCTGAATATCAGCCCCTTTCGGGGGCACCCTTCAAGTATCTCAGAATCTGGTACACTGCGTCCATATGACCCTTCCTTAGGTCATGCATGTAGCGGCTCACCACACTCACTGCAAAGCAGATATCATGACGTGTGTGGCTCAACTAGATCAACTTGTCCACCAGTCTATGGTATCTGTCCCGGTCAACTGGTTCTCCAGCCTCAGCACCCAGCTTGAACCTCTGATTGATCGGCATCGCTGTAGGTTTGCATCCCAACATCCCTGTCTCTGTGAGAAGATCCATCGCATACTTTCTCTGAGAAAGAATAATCCCCTCTGCTTCTCGAGCAATCTCAATCCCAAGAAAGTACCGAAGAAGGCCAAGGTCCTTCACCTCGAACTCCTTGCCAAGCTTCCCTTTGAGTCGGACAATCTTCTGCTCATCATCTCCTGTGATAATTATATCGTCCACATACACCGCAAGCATGGTGATGTGGCCTCCACTCCTACGGAAAAACACAGTGTGATCAGCGTTGATCTGCCGATATCCCATCCCTATCATCGCCCTCCTGAATGTGTCAAACCACGCTCGAGGAGACTGCTTCAGTCCATAGAGGGACTTCTTCAACCTGCAGACCTTAACCACTGTCTTATCAGTGCAGAATCCTGATGGTATCTCCATGTACACCTCCTCCACTAGATCCCCATGAAGAAACGCATTCTTCACATCCAGTTGGTGTAGCTTCTATCCACCATTCGCTGCCAAAGAAATCAGGGTCCTGAAGGTGCTCATCTTCGCCACTGGTGCAAAAGTCTCGTCGTAGTCAATGTCGTACGCTTGACTGTATCCTTTTGCCACCAGTCGAGCCTTGTAGCGCTCAACCTGTCCATCTGGGTTCTGCTTCACAGTAAAGACCCACTTGCATCCTACTGCCCTCTTCCTCCTCTGGCAGTTTTACCAGTTTCCAAGTGTGATTCTTCTCAAGAGCCCCTAACTCCTCGTGCATCGCCGCTTTCCACTTTGGATCATTCTTGGCAACATGTCAATTGTTAGGTACAATAATACTATCCAAAGACGCAATAAATGCTCTATGAGAAGAAGAGATGTTATTATATGAAACAAACTGAGTAAGGTCACAACCATATCTATCAGGAGGATTTTTTGCATTGCTGCGAGTGGTCCTCCGTACTGATAATGGTGTGGGAGGGGTAGAAAAAATGATATCACCTGAAGGAAAATCTGGTAATGCGGAGAAGAGACGGACGCAGACAAGGGACTTGGCACTGGCACTTTAGGTAATGGTTCTGCAGTTTGCTTTCCTTTCCTGCTGTAGGTAAGTAACTTCCTCTGAGCCGTGGGCCTAACACCTCTCCTCTCCTCCCCCTGTTCCTCTTCACTCTCCTCCTCAACCGTTCCTCCATTCCATACTTCTAAATCGGTCACCACACTCTCACCAATCTTTCTCTCTCGCCTCATACTCTCAGTGTCAGGTGAGTTGTCCATGGATGAGGTTCCCTCTTGACGGTAGTATGGCTCAAGCTCCCTGAAGTGAACATCCATGCTCACAAACCTCTTCTTCTCTATTGGGCTCCAGCACACGTACCCCTTATGAGTTGCCGAATAGCCCACGAAGACACACTTGATTGCTCTAGGGTCAAGTTTTCCAACAGACGGTCTGTTGTCCTTTACAAAATATATGCAGCCAAACACCTTCAGCGGAAGTATCTTACTATTATTTTCTTACAATATCTCACATGTGGACTTCCATCCCAGTACTTTCGAGGGAATCATGTTGATCAGTTGAGCTGCTGTTAACACTGCATGTCCCCACAGACTCTATGGGACATTCATGGCGATCATCATGCTCCTTGCCACCTCCAGAAGGTGTCTGTTCTTCCTTTCTGCCACTCAATTCTGTGTTGGTGTGTATGCACATGTGGTATGATGTTGTATCCCTTGGGCTGACAGGTATTTGTCAAGTGCTTTGTTGGTATACTTTATCCCATTGTCAGACCTCAGTATCTTCACCACTGCTCTGTACTGAGTCTGGACATGTTTATGAAAGTCCCGAAAACAGGCGAAGACATCACTCTTATTCTTCATCAAATACAATCAAGTGACACGAGAGGAACAATCAATAAAAGAAACGAAATACTTGTAACCATTCATAGTAGTTGTGGCGCACGGCCCCCAAACATCAGAATGTATAATATCAAAAACAGAAGAGCTCTTATGGCCCGCACTAACATATGAGCTCATAGTAAGTTTGCCTAAATCACATGCATCACATACTAGTTTCTTCTTATTTGCTTTCTCATAAATAGATGGATACAACCTACTCAAAATACCAAAAAAGGAGTGCCCCAACCGCCTGTGGTGGAGTATCAGTGTATCCTCGGCACTCATCTTCGGTCCTCTCATTCCTGCCCTCTCTGCCACAGACACCAATACCAAATATAGTCCTTCCCGATTCAGGTACCACAGTCCATCATGCCAAGTGCCAGTCCCAACTTTTCGTCCCGTCCCAAGTTTTCGTCCCGTCTCCTTCTTCTGGAAGATCATCTTAGGAATATCAAAAGAAACAATGCATTTTAGTTGGAAGACTATAGAACTAATGGACAAAAGACTGACTGGAAAAGAAGGAGTATGCAAAACATTGGATAATTTTACTGAACCTGTACAATCGACAGTACCCTTACCGACCACTGCTGGAAAGTACCATCGGTTGTTTGAATGCTGTCCGCCGATGCTAGGTGAGTGTAGGAAGAGAACCCACTAGCATTCCCTGTCACGTGTCGAGACGCACCCGAATCGACAATCCATTCCGACGATCTAAGGAAAGACATAGATGCAAGGGCGAGTGAGTCGTCAGTATCTTCCGATGGATGGACTTACATGGCAGCGTTGTCTCTGGCGAAGACTGAGGTGGACGCCTCCTCAGTCCCACTCCTCTTGCGTCTATTGCTTGACGCTCTCTGCTTTCTCCTGAGTACCTTCAGCATGCCCAACAGTGCCTGATCCTCCTCGGTATAGGCGCCATCAATTCCCTCTTTGCCTTCTGCTACCAGCAGGTTCGCCCGATAACCTCCTCGACCACCCCGTCAACCTCCACGACCACGACTACGTCCTCCAAACTGTCCACGTCCACCACCTGAATCTCCCTCCTTGGGTGGTTTGGTGCAAGCATACCTCAGATGACCCACCTCCCCGCAGTTGTAGCACTGTCGGGGGTCTCCCTTAGGTCCTGTGCCGTCTGAATTGGCAACCGTCAGTGCCGACTTCACTTCAGGAGGACCACTTGTCCCTGCCTGCAGCTTGATGCGAGTCTCCTCCTGGATCATGGCCGAGATAGCCTCCTCAAGTGTAGAGATCTTCGGTTGGGTTAGAAGTAGTGCTGTCCTCTGAGCAAACACTGCGCCCAGCCCCTTAAGAAACTTCATCGTCCTCTCCTGCAGACATATCTGTCTCTCCTTACACTTCGGGTCCTCGCAGCTCGTCCGATCTGAGGAGTGATCGTAATCCAACCACAGACGCTCCAACTCCGTAGCATACTCCTACACCGTTTTCTCTCCCTGTACGGTGTCGTCGATCTCCCTTTTGATCCGGAAAACCCTCAAGTTATTTCCCACACTATCGTAGGTTCTCCTCAACTTCTCATACACGTCATTTACCATCTCAAGGCCATCCACTGTGGCGGCGATCGACTGGACTAAAGAATTGATAAGCCAAATGTATATCACCATATAAGTGGACTTTCACTCATCGCATCCTGCCGAGCCCTCATCCGGTTCTGTCTTCTCTCCTGACAAGAAATCCTCCAGGTTCTTCCCTGCGAGGGTTCTTCTCGCCCGTCGTGACCAACTCAGGTAGGTGGCCGGTCCATCAAGCTTCAGATCGATGGAGGGAAGCTCCAACTTCGCCGGTGTTCGTGTCGCGCTCTCACCAGCCGACAGTTTCATCAGCTTCATCAACGTTGCGACCTCCGCAGGGTCCAACTTCTTGATGATCTCCTCCATCAATCCTCTTCTCCGATCACCTCACACCCGTCCCACGATTCACGTTCGTCCTCTTTATCCTCTCGTAGACCCGATCATGCCTCTCGCCCATCGGATCTAGGCCTTCGATGTCAACGTCCGTAACGACCCGCAGTATACGCCGGGAACCGCGGCAGAAGGCTCCGGTGGTAGCGGAGGTGTGGTGGTGGCGGCGGTGGCGGTGGGCGAGCGGTGGGCAGCGGTGATGGCGGCTAGGGTTTGTGTTCTGATACCATGTAGAATATTTTGGAGTTATATTATCATTATAATCTCTTAGCTATATATATATATATATATATATATATATATATATATATAGCCTTACAACCCTCCATCTTACATAAAATCCTCTAATACATTCTAATATACCAACACGAGATAATATTGATGTCAAGTGAAACTGTTCAAAGTTCCAACTAGGACTTCGTGTTTGGTTGGTGGTGTTTTGCCAGACTTTGATACTGAGAATCATATTACTACAAAGTGAAGTACAAGACCTTATCTTTTTTCACTGAGTTTTGAATGGAAATCTATTTTAACCTTGTAGTCATAACAATAACATGACAACATCAATAACAACCACGTCAACAACAACCACAACAGAAAGAAGCCTTTACCTCAAGTTTTGGGGTAGTTCCATGAATAAATTTCCTTAATCTCTATTAAGCGCCGTCTACGTGTACATGACAAACCAACAACAACAACGCCAATAACAATAAAAAACAAGAATGAATCATAGAATACAACTTTTATTCACAATTTTCTAGTTGGCTATATAAATCCTTACATTCAAACATGGGTCATCTCATCAATAACATTAATAACTACCTTGCCCTTTTGTACTGTTCAATTTGTGTTCATCTTGGCCACTCTTGTTTGAACATCTCCTTCATCCAAGATCCTATAACTCCATTTAGCAGGTGTTGGCGTAGGTGCCTCATTGGCCTCTATTGCACATGTCCAAACCATCTTGGCTATAACAAGCACCTCCTCTTTTAGTGTCTAATCCACTTCCTTAATCTTGAGCTTTCTAGTTGGCCAGGAAACTCTGCACCAACTATGAGGGTTGATGACCTTTCATAGAGGCTTCTTGACTTAGAGTTGTGCTAGGTAGCTAATCTACGATCACATTTGATGGTCAACTTTGCCAACGGATCATTCCACTAGGGTGATTGCTTTCTAATTAGTGTTTCAAGTTGGAAGTTATGATTCTATAGGGTACCAGCTCTTGCAAGCCTTTCTTCAGGAAATGTTTGAAGGTTAGGTATGTATAAAAATTAGCTTGTGCAGCAAGTTTGCACTAACTCTTCTATTAGATGTTCAGATGATCAGTTGAAAATTGATTTTGCATTTCAATGCATAGGAATGATATTATCTTGCATACCTTTGAAAATTATCAGAGAAAAGAAGACTTAGAGTTGCAGTATGGTAAAATTATTGTGATCATGAATGAATACCGTACTATGTTTCTTTACAATCGTAGGCGGATCCAAAGGGGGGGCCCAGGTGGGGCACATAAAGTTTGTATTTTCTTATAGATACTTAATATATGTTCCACCTGAATTTATACCATGTCTCTCTCTTAGTTAGTGAGAATTACCATAGAGAAGATACATGGTGGGTATTTCACTCTTCTTAATATTTGGGTCTAACTAATCAACAACCAACAAAAATAATAAACCCCGATTGTGAAGTCTCCCAAACTAAAAAAAGTTCCATATAGGCCTACTGAAATTTTTCTCGTAATTGGTTTTTTCTTATTATGCTATTTGTTAGGATGTTTAGATTGGGAGTTTCACATATCTAATTCTTTTTTTGAATCGATCTAAAACAAGAGAGATGTAATCCCAATAGAAAGAACATAATTTTCCAAATCATTTTATATTTTTTTGGTTCCATGATATTAATTTACTTTGAAAATACTGTGTATTTATACTATTTGTTAGGATATTTAAATTGGGAGTTCTTCATATCTAACAAATTTGAATTTTATTTGTACGTGTCTAAAAAACAAAATATCTAATGTCAATTGGAAAATACTTTTCTACATAAGTGGCTAGGTTACTAGCTATAGTGCCCCACGTGAAGTAAGCATAATTAAAACCAAATCTTCTTCGTGCTTGTGCTGTTCTGTGATGGAGCAACTTGAACTCTGCAGCCTGGCAACATGCAAAGATATCCAGATCATAGTTGCCTAATTCGCCAACCCCCCTACGTCCCACGAATTGGGACGAACGACCCCGAACGGGGTGCGTTCGCGGCCCATTCGTCAAATTTAGCGACCCGGATTTTGATGGCTTTGGTTATGAACTTATGATATTTGGTTTAGTTACAAGAATATTGTCTATGCTTTCCTTCACTTGGATTTTGATGGCTTTGGTTATGAACTTATGATATTTGGTGTATACTTTTACATAATTGTATATGGTACAAAAGACGATCCAGATAAAAACGAACAGCGACCCCAAATAGCGTACCGAATAAACCTATCCCCACCGCACTGCGTACCGGCTGAGGTACCGTACTGCGAATCCGTACCTGTACCCGTATCACGTACCACGTACCAAAGCGACCCACTATCCTGGTAACATTGATCCAGATTTCCATCCATCTCCTGGAAAGTTCAGGCCTCAAACCCAGATAGGAGTGACAATGTTGGTTGGTTATATTAGTGTATGCTCAAAACCAATTTTGTTTCCATTATTATCCAGAGGTTTACCCTTTTTTTTGTTTAATTCATAGGTTACATTATCATATGCACTATGGTTACAGAATTATCTGTTTGAACTTTGAACTGGCTAACCTTGATTTGATCAGAGAAAAAAACAAGGTATCACTTACTATCTTAATGCTGTATCTTGTAAATCTTGTAAATCTTTGAATTTTTTATTTGTTGGAATTTTTTGATTGGCACAGGATGCAAAGAGTTTAACTTCATTGGTAAAAAAAAAAAGTAGAGGAAATAGCAATCTGTATTTTTTTTTATATCAGCTAAGTAAAACTATTTGGTGTGGCAGTGCATTATAGGGCATGGGTAAAAAAAAGTTTGCACAAGTTTGAAGATACTTGGCAAGAGCAACAACCACTCGAACTCGTTTTAGGAAAAGGTTTGTCTAGTATTTTATTATGTTTTGATTTTCTTGATTTTTTTTTTTTCATTTTCACCATGCAACCGTTGGTAGCATCCTAGGATATTAACATTGGAACTCATAATGTGAAATAATTCAAAGCTTATCTCTGATGTCCTTCCAATATGCTCAAGCAGATTCTTTGTTGTTAGTATATTTGCATGGATATCAGGTTGATGACTATTTTTTCCTTGGAAATAATTCAAAGCTCATCTCTGATATCCTTTCGATATACTCAAAAAGATTCTTTCTTATTAGTTATAAATTCCATTCACGTGTGCATTAGTAAGTGCTCGTTTATTATTTTATTAACTGTACTGTCAATGACCCACACCACCCCTCTGCCACCTTTCGGTATAGGTTGCTTGCCATGCTAAGTAATCTACAGAACTAAATCATATGCATAGCTTGTGCAGACTGCAGAGTAAAAACTCGAATACTTTGCAGAAAGCAAGATGGTAAGAATATGCGGTGACAATAAGCTACAGCTGCTCATTGGCATGGAGAGGTGAAGAATGTGAACAGAAAGGTAACTAGTTGTTTGCAAGGAGGTGATGTACCGGTTACCAAGGAGAAAAACACAATAATGAGGAGGGATCACAGTGGAAGTAGCAAGGGAGGCGGCACCTGCTGCGAGCTTGAGAAGAATGATGGAAGGTGGCAATCTAGGAGAGCTGTGCAGTGGAAGGGCTGGGTGGCAGCAATGGCGAACTCCAGATGAGGTAACAGAGAACATGTTATCCTTAGGTGATCAATAGAACCCATCCACCATATGAACCACTGAGAGGTTGTCCACAGGGTTTGTCACATTGGATTCAAACTCCTATCAAGCAGTTACTGAACTCTATCCCAAATCACCAAAGCTATTTCAATCTGTGCAGAATAGGGAGAGGACACCAATTTCCTCTTCCCATTTTGTGGATCAACTTTCAGAACAAGGACATCAGCATTATATAATCAAGGGAGATTATGTCAGGTGATTCAACCAGTTGCCGATCGTTTTATCAGTATGGCAGTGCAGGGATCTATAAGAAGAATTATGAGAAGACGGCAAAGGAGAATTATAGTGACAGATGTTTGATTGTGAAGGAGCTTCTTCCCCATCTGACAACAACAACTAAGGGATAGAGGATGCTCAAGGCACATTCAACAGAAGTGAGGACAAAAATCCCTGTCTTTGCAGCTGATGGCAATGGTGTGGAGAAAATGTTTCTGTTGGCAAGGTCTTCTAATTACTTGTTTATATGGTTCAACAACAACCCAAAGAAGTCTTGGAGTTTTAATCTGCATATTAAGGGCCTGTTTGGTAAACAGGATTTTGGAGAGGATTTCTACATTCTTAGGAAAGTGGCTGCAAATCTCCTTCTCCGCTGTTTGGTAACGGTGGATTTGGGGGACAGGATTTGGGAGGATTTGGGAAATGCAGTTCCATGTCCTCCATAAACAGTAGGTAAATTCCAGTTTTCCACATCCTCTCTAAATTCCAGTTTTCCACATCCTCTCAGAAGGAGAGGATGTGGGTTGGAACTCAAGGAGAAGGCACTCCCTGTTAGGAGAGGACGCCGCCTGCCTCCGGATCCGCCACGCCGGGAGAAGGTGCCGCCGCCGCTTTCCAGATGGAGCCAAACGCCACCGACTTCCTCCGGATCCGCCACGCCGACGCCTCGAGGACGGCCGGATCCGCCATCTCGGCGGCGGAGACGTCGATAGCGGCGACGAGATCCTGGCGACGAGGAGGGACTGGAGGCGTGTAGAGGGAGGGTTGGAGGCTCTCCGATTCCGGTGACTAAATGGAGGGAGAGGAGCTGGGGGTTAGGAGCGGAGGAGGGGAACTATCGAGTTTTCTTTTTTGGGGGGAGAGAGAAGAGTAGGTGGGGAGGAGGGCTGCTCACCTATTTACTTTAATATACTAATTAATGTATTAATTAATGTATTAATGTAGGTATTAGATGTAAGGTAAGTCATTTGTAAATAATAATTAGTCATTAGTGAATAATAATTAAAAATTTAACTCTTAATTAGTTAGTAATTAAATTTGAGTTGATACATTTTCAATTTTTAATTTTTAATTAGTTAGTAATTAATTATCTTAATTTATCAAATTAATTATTTAATTTATTAATTTGCTATGTGAATTAATTATATTATTTCACTTTCCATTTTTTACTTTCCTATTTCAACCAAACACGTTTGTCTACTTTTCCACTTTCCACTTTCCTATCTCAACCAAACACATTTGTCCCCTACTAGGGGACAAGAAAGTGGATGGATTCCTACACAAAATTCATCATTGAAAGTGCAAATCCAAATCTACTTCATGTTTACCAAACAGGCCCTTAGAGAGATCTGCCAATATTTTTGTAGATTTAGATTTTAAATTAGTTTAGGCAACCTCAAATCCGCGGACGAGTGCAAGCTTCAAAAACTAAAGTCTTCTGAGATTTCTGATTTGTGGCCACAAGATTGGTGGACTCAAATGACTTCTATAGCTGTTGATGCCTGCATGGTGGTACACATGGGGATGCTGGATCACTGACCACATCATCTTTCGTCTCCGAGTTTGTCAGTTGACAAAAGATTATCATTGGCTCTTTTACCATGATTGGAGGAGAGGGGAGACAGATCAATGTGCCTACTGCCAAACATTTATAATTAATGGAATCACGGATCAGCTACATGCTTACATCATGTAAAAGTTGCATATATCACAAATTAGTATCTGATACTAATGTATGTCTAGACTATAAGAGAGAAAATAACCTATTGGCACCTGGAAATGTACATATGCTATTGGGAAAATCTTACAATGTTATCACAGTTTTAGGAGTTGAAGTTTGAGTTTTGAGGATAATGTGGATCTTGAGGTTTTTGGTTTTCCTAATACAGAGTATTTGCCCTCTTTGATTTATCATTTTTGTTTCTTTTAATGTTCAAAATGCAAAATTTATGATATTTAACGTCCATATTCATCAATATCCATTCCTATATCTCCAGTCGAAGATTTTCATTATGAAATATAGAATTATACAGTACAGAACAAAATTATACAGTACAGAACAAAATTAGATGAGAGTCATCATATAAAAGTGTGTTTTCTGTGTAGTTGCTTGACATTAAATTGGCTGTATTATTGCAGAAGCTGATTTTATAACTACAAATTTAATTTTGTAATGTCTAGAAGCTTGGAGTTAGCGACATCTGTATTGGCTGAAGGCTTCAAATGATTTAAAAAAAGCTAATGAGTTGAGAACTTTGACTATGATCTTAAGATTTTGTCTATTGTTAACTAATTTCGGTTCTGATAGCTGAATATTGATACTTGGTATCGAAATAATATTAACTTTCATGTGTCTGCAGAAAAGAAACAAATGGCTGGATTGGGTATTGGTGTTGCTAGCATGAAGAGTGGGGAGCGTGCACTATTCCATGTGGACTGGGAGTTGGGCTATGGGGAAGAAGGAAACTTTTCTTTCCCAAACGTGCCCCCTTCAGCAGACATTATTTATGAAGCTGAGCTTATTGGCTTTGACGAATTCAAGGAAGTAGGTTTCCACTGTCTCTTCTAATTCTCATGTTTCCGAGCAATAATTCCAAGTTCTTCTAAAAATGATATCCTTTTGATCTGGACTGCTGATATTGACTATAAGTGATATCTTGTTTTTACTTGAGCTTGATACTTTAATCTTGTGTGACTGGTTACCAGGGGAAAGCAAGAAGTGACATGACAGTTGAAGAAAGGATTGAAGCAGCTGATAGAAGGAAGATTGAAGGGAATACTTATTTCAAGGAAGAAAAGCTAGAAGAGGCGATGCAACAGTATGAAATGGTTTTCACCTACCCTCATTTTCCATTTGTTTGGGATTTGGTTATTTGTTCAGGAAGTCATCATGCCCTTCTTTCTGCCAGGCCGTAGCATATATGGGAGATGATTTCATGTTCCAGTTATTTGGAAAATACAGGGACATGGCTCTAGCTGTGAAAAATCCATGCCATCTGAATATGGCAGCATGCTTAATCAAGCTGAAGCGACATGAAGAAGCCATTGGACAATGTAGCATTGTATGTGAAAAGTTAGATTTATTGAATATTTTTATGGTATACTGCATTATTATAGGTTGACTTTTGCTGGAAAAGACAGCACAAGAAGTTCTGCTAGATGAATATTTACATGAAGCATGTTCTGCCAGGACAGAAAATCTTTGAGAAATGATCATAACATAAAAACTTAGTGGGTGTTTGCATAAGAACAAATTTTGACCTTTTTAAAGACTTGTCATCCTTACCTCTGCTTATAACTACTACTACTTCAACAAGATTATAATGCCCTAATCGTTAAGCAAATGTTACAGCTTATTAGCCCCACTTTAGCGAATGCTACCTACTACTTCACTTCCAATGTCCTAATTGTTAATTTGGGGATTTTCGGTAGAGAATTTTACACCTAAGGAAACATGTTTATTTTGTTATTTTGTTATTTTCTTTCTTTGAGAAATCTTTTAATGGGAATTCTTTGTCTTGCCGGGAAAATTAGATTGTACATGCATTTATTTATTTCCCTTTCCCTTTTGCATTTGTTTGCTTATGGATAATACATCATCACAACTCCACTTTGACATTTTATTGTTCGTCAGTTTTTCAGTTGCTTTGGGCAGTGTGTTTCTATGTGATCTCACTTTCAAATTTTTTTCAAACTGCTCACCAGAATTTTTTTATACCTCTGGTTCATTACTTTCCTTTTCCTGCATTGAGCATTGTGATGTTCTAGTTTGTGATCTGGCAAAATTTCTAGTTTGTGATCAGGCAAATTTTCTACTTCCTGAAATATGAGAACTTTTGACTAGTATGCCTATGATAAATATGATGCTCATGTTGTGTGTTGCACAGCTAATTTAGAGATTGAAACTTCCTTGCTCCCTAGTGCATATGGGGCATCTAGTTTTTTTCGTGTGCGCATTTTTTTTTTTTTTGACAAGCTATTGTTTCATTCTTATTAGATTTTTCATGATTTTCTCACATTTTGTTAAGAAACTTGCAAATTTGAAAGGATGACAAGCTATTGTTTCATTCTTATTAGATTTTTCATGATTTTCTCACATTTTGTTAAGAAACTTGCAAATTTGAAAGGAGTAACTCGGGAACTATTACCTTATTAAGTAAGAAGTGAGTAAATTAGGACGATCAAGCTACTCTTGATTCTGATTTATGTTGTGCAAACTGAAACTGTGTTTGAAAATCAGTTTATTTAAGGGAATCTTAGACAAACAAGGTTTAGTACAACACCAGTTATCCAAGATGGAAAGGAAGAACAATCATCTACAGGATTTAATGAAGAACGAGAGAAGGAAAATGGTAAACCTGTAGAAAGATGTATGTGTGATATGGGCAAATGTCAGATGAGGATACATTCCTAGTTTGAAAATCAGTTTTTTGGATGAAGGAAATCTTTAGATAAACAAGGTTTAGTACAACACCAGTTATCCAAGATGGAAAGGAAGAACAATCATCTATAAGATTTAAGGAAGAATGAGAGATGGAAAACCTGTAGAAAGATGTTATGTGTGATACAATGTTATAAATTGCGTTAGGCGGATTCGGTGTGCCAAAGGGCTGCTTAGGCGGCCGTACAATTTTTTTTTTTTTGAAAATTATAATTTTCAGTTTTAAATTTTTTAAAAAAATTGAATTTTAAATTTTTTTTCTTAATTTTTTGAATTTTAAAATTTTTTTGCCTTGACCGAATTGGCCGAAAAGGGACGAATTGGCCCGCCTAGGTCCGAACAGGCGCCAAGGAGGGCCGAATTGGGGGTTTTCGGTGCGGCGGAATACAAATAACTCTAGAAAAAATGACTCTTTTGGCCTATTTCGAGAGACCAGTTCTCCTTGTGCACCTCTTGACTTCTCCATCAGCTTGTCTGACCATTTTTGTGACCTTAAATTTTAGCAGAGTTTGTTTGCTTTATGGTGACGTACTGCCAATGTAGTAAAATATGCTTATGTTATTTTTCAAGAAGAAAAAAATTGTCGTGGGTCATCATTGTAGTCTACATGTTGTTACTTGGAGAATTACTTGTTTTTACTAGTGAAATGCCCGATTTGTTCCTTATCTGGTAAATTTGGCTTTCAGGTATTATCAGAAGATGAAAACAATGTAAAAGCATTGTTTAGACGGGGAAAAGCCAGAGCAGAGCTTGGCCAGACAGATGCTGCTCGGGAGGACTTTCAGAAAGCCAAAAAATATGCCCCTCAAGACAAGGCTATTCTTAGGGAACTGCGGTTACTTGCTGAACATGATAGGGCTGTTTACCAGAAGCAGAAAGAGATATACAAAGGTATATTTGGGCCAAGGCCAGAACCAAAACCCCAAAGGAAGAATAGGTTTCTTCTCTTTTGGCTCTGGTTAGTCTCTCAATTTTCCCGCCTATTCAAGCTCCAAAGGCAAAAGGAGGACTAGACTGATCCATGTGTATTGGCGAGCACTTATTGATATACATGCAAAAGATGTGTGAATTTCGGAATAGTAGGTATATGCCGTTCTATGCACATATACTTATGTTAGTTTAAACTTTTTTTAGTTCATCCTCCTCATCATCATCATTCTCTGCAATCTGTTTTTCAGAATGCTAATGTTTATGGTAGCCATTGGAAAAGCTATACAAGTTCATTAAAGAACTTTCCAAAGTTGAAACCTAAACTGTGCAAAAGAGAACCACAATTCAATGGTTTCTAGTCATAAGGACTGGAACTACATCAAAAAATGATTAGCTCAAACAAGTAGGCGGAATATCAAATATATCATAATTGCACAATAAAGCTTTGAATCTTGTGCAGTAATATTGCATGATGATTGCTAACACAGATTTGTCATAGTCAATAAATCATAATTGAAACAAATGTTCTATCACTGATAGTACGTAGTGAAAATGTAGTGGAAGAAACTTATACCTTTTGCCTGGACACATTGGAATATACTTACTTTTTAATAAGCACACAATCAAGAAAATTTACCATATACTTCTAGTTGATTAAGATAGGAATACCTATTTTTCAAGATCAAATATTAGGTCACCAAAGTAGAAATATTTCTCCAAGTTGGAATATATTGGCCTGCTCCCTCTCTGATATCCATTATGATTTAGTGTTATAATTGGTACATGCATTATCGTTATTACGTTACTGTTATTCTTAGGTATGCCGTACACCATGTATAGCAGAAATGTGCATGAGGTTGGTGGATTCAATCTACCATTTGCTACACCTACTAGTGATTTACTTATAGCAGCATGAGACTTGTGCGCAACAGGATGCCGAATGAGAAGAGTACATTTTTCTTAGGGACCGAGTGTCACAGTTCTAAAATCTTGCATAATTCTTCTATTCCATTCATCTAAAGCATGATCATTTTTTTTTTCATTTTATACTAGAAATTGTCCATTACCATTATTTTCTTCCTTTTTCGTCTGTGTATGTGATTCATGCAAAGTTGGACTTAGTGTCAACTGAGCATAAGAAAGAAAAATGGATTGGGTCGATCAGATTCGGGTTGACTCATTTAGGCCGAACACGAATCCAACCGGTTTATGGATGACCCGTTTAGGCCTAACCCGTATCCGAACCCGACCCGTTTGCCCATTTAACTACATGGGCTGGTCTGTGTTGAACCAAATGGGTATGTAATGTCAACACAAACCAGCACCCCCACCACCCCCACCCCATAAATCATCACCAAGAGGCAAATATGAAAATCTCCAACAATATTCATGCAAGTGTACACTGTAAAGGAACCATTCTCTGGTCAAAATTCTTATTGGTTTCTAACTTTCTACTGAATAACCTATTCTTGTAATACTCACAAAACAAATTTCCAATAACCTCATGTTATACACATGAACTTCAAAGATAGGAAACAAATCTACACAGATCTAAACAATAGGGAAGACCAATAATGTGAAAATGAAATAGAAATTCAAAAGAACTGGAATGGATGAAGAAATTGCTCAAGGACTAGGAGATGATGATGGTTGGAAGAGTAGGGTAATTTCCATGAACTTGATAACTTGGGATAGGGACCTTGGTTTCCTTCTGTGAACCCAGAGACGGTCTCGACGAGGCGACAGGGCCGTCGAGGCTGCGGGGTTGACTAGGAGTTAGGGTTCGTTTTATGTATCAGGGATGGTGGTTGCATTCTGAATCTGTTAGCTGAACTAAGGGTTATATATATATATATATATATATATATATATATATATATATATATATGGGTCAACCGGGTCAAACACGTCATCACCTTTAACCCGGACCCAACCAATTTAATAGACGGTCGATCCATTTAGATCCAAACATGTTTAAGTAGGCGGGTTGGTGGGTCAAACCCAAATTGCCACCCTTAGGAGCTGGAATGTAAGAAAATGATTCATTGTTGGATGAAGGCTGTGCTGTTGTTGCAATAGTCGTTTTTCTTCTTCTTGATAACCAATAAATGCTACAAGTTGCTCCTGGAAATAGTGTCAATGTAACATCTATCCTTCCAGATTCTCACATGAGGAATCAATGCCGTAATTTTCCCAACAAACCACTATATACATAATGTTTCACACCATTTTCAAATTCTTCCTCAAGCAGATTATAAATCTTCCTCAAGATAGACATGTTCTCACTTCTCAAAATGATTCCTTAAATCGAAGACCATCACATTCTTAACATACAGTATAAAATTTCCTGATTGTTCTACCTTTTGGTACAACATACACATCTATAGTCAATCTTTATTCGATGTTTTGCATAATTAGGATTGTAAGAGATAATAAAATAGTCCATACATTTTTCATTATATTTTTTCTTCTTTCAGTGGCAAACTAAGCAATCTGGTTTCATTGTAGGGAGCAAGGAAGATACCACCACATTATAGATCTGGCTGCATAAGCCGTCAAGTTCATGAGTTCTACCTATCACCTTTAGCAGCACCGCTGGAGAGGAACAGTGTAATTTAATTGTCTGATTGTGTTATATTAGATCTTGTTTGCAACCAAATAGCTGCAGTATTTTCTACAATATTTAGTATACAAATTCCATAGTGGATAATTTTGTATGAACTGTTTGTTATTAACAACTTTTTTTTACCTCTTCAAGTGATTCGTTTCTTACTTCAGAATGCTACTTGTATGATTGCTCATTTTGTTGGTTAAAAGTATTACTGCCTTTTTGCTGCCTGAATTAGTCTCAAATCTCTTTTATGTGACACTTTATGTAGGATCTCTGTAAATATTTTTTTCCAGGCACACCTATTGGTCTTTCTTAGAGGAATTAACTGTCCATGGCAAGGCAGATGGCTTTATGTAGCTTATGGGTACGGAAGAAAAACATAATAGTTAAGCTCATTGTGACCAAGCAAGTTGCCGAGATCAGAAGTATACCCATATAAATTTGCATTGTTGATTTTTTTTTCTCTTTTGGGTAGGATTCAACTATATTTGGTATCTTATAGCTGCAGGAAATTTGATATGGACATCAGGATGGCAAATCATAATTGTTTAATCATGATTTACATGACCTAAATACATTAATAGATTTGGATGCCTCTGAATTTTATCTAATTCATTGACAATTCTACACGGACTTCCGAAAAATCTTGAAATATTAGAGCCCTTGTTTCTAAATTAAGATATATTAAGAGTGAGATTTAAGGATATGTTTTCTGTTCAGTTAATTCATGTTATGTAAGTGTATTTTCAAGTATCATCTCAATGAGATTGGGAGATGTTTTATGCTAGCTGTTGGCTACATAACACAACCCTCCTCTGTTATCCGGGCTTGAAAATGTAAGACCCTATGTACATGACAGGCGGAATTCTATGAAGCAGGTGCAGCACATTGACTTCCCTAGAGGTGACCTATTCTAGTATTACTCTTACCAAAGGACAATTAACTGCAGATCCTAGTTTGTTTCTTTTAGCCTTTTTCGATGAAATCTAAGCATATCATCCAAGATTTGAAATTTCTTATTTATTGTAAATAGACTGGATTGCTCACCCCAACAGTACTACTGGGAAAGGCTGACACTAATTTTAAACTGCTGGTTTAGTATGATTACTGAAACGTGTAAAGATAGGAAAGATGTACGGAATAAGCTATGCATTTAGATATTATGCTCTCTATCATTTGTATCTAAACAACGAAGGTCATGCTTCTTGTTTTCTTCTTTTCATTGTGAGAATGTGCAATTGAATAGTAGACTATAATGATAAAGTGCAAAGTATTTGATTCCCATCTTATCACTGCAAACTCCTTTGATGCCTTGAATTTGAATATGATAGAGATGCTTGCATCTTTCCTTGTTACTCTCAAAGCTTCAAGAATGTAGGAAGGAATTTTTTTTTTTCTGTCATTTAAATTTCTTACTTCAAGATACAAAACGATAGATATGCACAATACGTAACAATGTGCATACTCTCCTTGCAGTATTAATATGATTTGACAATTGCCTAGCTTGTACATATGTCATCAGTCTCGAACCTATGCAGGTGCAAGCGAGCATTTCGTGCTTGTTTCTGACTCCTGGGCTCCATTGCTCAGTGCTGAGGAAGCTTGACTCCTCTATCCCTCTTCTTCGTTTACAGGAAACATCAAGGCTGCTTCTGCTTCTTGGTATCTCTTTAGCAAGACCTGAGCTGAAACCTGTTTCTGCAAAGCCACATTTTCCTTCAAGGTTTTGGACCAGCAAAACCTTGGCTCTCTCTTGATTCTCACCCGCCATTGCCTCTTCTCTTCTGCTCTATGTTAAATGTGAATTATAAAGTTTATATATACGTGGGACACTGGGTTATCCATTCCAGCTGTAGTTGATCAATCTGTTGGAGTTTGTATGGTTCAGAAAGTTTCTGAACAGTTTTGAGTTCAAGTTCTTTTGATAGGTCAATTCTGATCAGCATACCTTCTCTTCTGTGATTCCTTCAGGTTCCTTTGGATAAGATGATGTTAATAAGCCCATTTGGTTTGCAGGTTAGGACAACGTAATGTTTACGTGTCGATATAATTTAGATGTTTGGTTAGGCAATTTTTGTTTTGAAAGTAATGCAATTACGATTACAACCTTGATTACATTACATTACTTTTTCTTTTCTTAAACCAATTACATCATAAAACCCATGTAATCGGGATTCCACTACAACTTAAAACTAAAAAAACTAAATTTTAAAAGTCATTTTATTTTCTATTTTTTTTATTTTTTAAAGCTAGATAACTTGATACCTCAACTTTAATTGTACAACTAATTATCCTACATGTGTTAATAGAAAAATTAAAATGACAAATATTCCTACCTCCATTCTCTCCTGCCTCTCTCTTCGACGACGACAGTAGCGATGCAGGGAAGCGGCGGCGGCATGGGGGCGGGGAAGAGGGGTGAGAGTAGGGGGCGGGGTCGCGTGTGGCAGCGAGGGGCGGGCGGGGGTGTTGCAGCGGGAGGCGTCAGGGGCTGCAGTGGGAGGCGGGTCGGGGGACAACAAAGGTAGAGGGTTGGGGTGGAAGAGGGAGGGGTAATTTAGAATTTTTGTTTTTTTTAATTTTTTTTACAAGTGAGGGTATTAATTTCAAAATTTTCAATAGTTGATGGTATCAAGTTATCTAGTTTAAAGTTCATGGTATAAAGTTGAAAAATTGGAATAGTTTAAGGGTATTAGGTTGAAATTTTGCCTAATTTCTTTTGGATATTTCCTTTCTTGTATCTTGGATAGCAATTTGAATTACACACACACACACACACACACACACACACACATATATATATATATATATATATATATATATATATATATAGCTTTGTTTGAGCAAAAGCTCAACTTCCTTCTTTCCTTTAGTCACACATCGGATGGACCAACCTCTCCTTGTATGTATATATTAGTTCCTCTTCATTGCTTTCTTAAAGATGTTGTGTGGGGAACCCATTGGGCCACACGCACGCGCCGCTGCCGCCCGGCCCGGCTCGGCTCGGTTCGGTTCGGTTCGGTTCGGCGAGTAACGGGTGCGGGTACGTGCCTACACCTGCGGGCGCCGAATGTCGATCCAATTTACTCTTCGTCGGGTTCGGGCTGGGATCCAAAAAATCTGCACCATGTCCATAACAGCTCTTTTGACAGCCATTCCTCCATGTTTATTTCCTTTTGTTATTTCTCTTTAATGGCTAGTTTTAAGAGCCATTTAATCTATTGTCGGTTGGCTGTGTCTTTGGTCTGCCTTTATATTGCGGTCACCTCCTCCTTCTTTCTTTACAAAAAATTATCCTACGTGAAACCTCTTTTTCATTCCTCTCTCGAACCACATTCTGATCTCTAAATCCTTGCTCTGGGCAGAGCTAAGTTCGGTCTCTCTCTCCGAGTTGTGTGCGACGAAGAGAACCCGATAGTCAAAGAGTTTTACCACTAGGAGCTTCCGAGAAACGTCTGCACATAGACCTCAGATCAACTCTTAGGGCAGTGCTTCGTGCACGACTTTCCCGGAGGCCGGTAAAAATTTTATTTTTTAGTCTCCTTGTTCTCTGAAAAATAATATATTTATATTTATATTATAAATATTGATAACAATCTAAGAGTTGATCAAAACAAATATTCTGTGAGCATATATATTTTTGTAGCAATTTTACTACTGGATTCTGATTTTTGTCACCAATATATTTGTCACCACTAAAACAAATACTGTGGCAAACAAATATTTTTCTAATTGCTTACCAAACAAAGGTTTTGTTTTGTTAACAAATATTTATTGTATCAAACTTGTAGTTCACTGTTCATTTAGCAAATTTGTTAACGAGTATTACTGCTTACATACCAAAGTGCAACATAAATTTTTAATTATTTTAGATCATATATTAATTAAGAATTGGTATTATAAAATTATTATTCTAAGTACTATTCTGTTAATAAATAAAATAAAAAATTGTATTTGTAGTAATTGTAACGAATATTTCTATTATAAAATTTGTTAACTGTCTTGAATATTTGTAACAAATATTTCTAATTTTTGGTTGAATATTTGCCAACACATATAATCTTGTGATTCAATTTAACTACTATAATTTAGTATTTGTAGCACATAAAATCTTGCTTAATATATATATACCATCATTGGTATTCATTATTATTATTAGCTCTACATTTACTTATTTTTAACTACAATATTGTTTATTTGAAACAACCTCAAGACAATAATAGTTAAGTATAATTGCAAATCTCTTTGGGTCTGAATTCTAAAAGTAAAGATCAATTTGGGAACAAGCCGAAAGGGTCATTCTGTCAACCAGGTGTAAATAGCCCTAAGCGACACGGTATTTAAGTGTCTTCGGACCACCGCTAGCTGGGAACCGGCCCCTACAGCTAACCCAAGTTAATCTACACTTGATAGACTAAAGATTTTAAGATTGGTTAGCAAAATCACTTGAACTATTATTCTAAATCATTGGACATTGTTATTGAGTAATTTCGTATCTTTCAGACTTTTCTCATTAGCAACCATGACTGGCAAGGATGAGACCTTTATTGCTAAACCTGCTAAGTTCAACGAGACCTACTTTAAGAGATGACAGAGTCAAATAAAGTTTTGGCTCACAACTTTAGGGCTGATCTCAGCCATTGATGGTTCCACACCCATCACAAATGATTCTGATGACACCGAGTCTGACGTAGGAGTGTCCAAATCTATCAGCTCCTCTAAACCCAAAACACCTAAGAAAATAGACTACCACTGCTTCCATAGAATTCTAAGCGCTTTGTTTGAATCATTATATGACATATTCTTTGAATATAAGAGTGCTAAAGAACTTTGGGAAGCTTTGGAAGATGAATATAGCTGTGATGATGCTGGAATCGAAAGATGCAATTCTTCCTCATTCAACAGATATTTTTTGGTAGATAATAAACCTATGAATGACCAAATACATGAATTCCAAGAATATCTTAGACATATTCAAGCCAAAGGTACTTTCTTTTCTACAGAGTATAAAATAGCCTGTTGGGTAGACATGCTCCCTCTTTCTTGGTCTGATGTTAAGAAAGATCTTATTCATACACAAGGTGACCTTACCTTTGCTCAAGTACTAAAAAAAATTAGAACAGAAGAACAAATTAGGCTAAGGTCTAACCCTAAGTCTGAGTCTAAAGCTAAGGTAAACCTAGTAGAATCCCAAGACAAACCCAAGACTCATTATCATCACAAACCCAAAAGGAACCTCTTCAAGAAGAAACAGAACCTTCAGCCTCACCACCAAAAATATTATCACATAACTTCGGTGAGACTCAAGATCAGAAGAGATTTTATTTTGTGTGTGGTAAAATAAACCATATTGCCACCAACTGTTTCCATAGGAAGAAGGAAGCTGTCCAGATTTCTTACAAAAGAAAACATCCAGCCAAACCAGAAGCAAACATGCTTCTCAATGACTCTTCTAGTTCCTTCAGGTCTGTAAGATATCAACCCTTTGTCAATATTTTCTACCATTCTGACGATTGGTGGTTAGATTCTGGAGCTAATGTTCATGTTTCCTTTGATCGCTCATGTTTTTAAAACTATCAGGAATCGGGTGGAGGAGGTGTAACTCTAGGAGATGGCTCAGCGACACAGATTATAGGAAGAGGAAGAATAGATCTAAAGATGACATCAGGAAAAACTCTGACTCTTTATGATGTGTTACATGTGCCGCCTATTAGAAGAAATTTAGTTAATGGGTCTCTCCTTGTAGCTTCAGAGTACAAGATTGTTATGTAAGCAAATAAAGCAGTATTTTCTAAGAATGACTCTTTTATTGGAAAATGATTTGTAAGAGATGGTCTTTTTATTTTGAGTACCGTGAATAAAATTTCAGATCCTTCCTTTGTTGTTTCAAATGTAGAATCTTCAAATGTGTGGCACAATAGATTAGGTAATGTGAATCTATGTTCCCTAAGAAGGATGATGAACTTAGATCTTATTCCTAAGACTCCAATAGATGATAAACACAAGTGTGAGATCTGTGTTCAAGCCAAACATACTAGGCTACCTTTCAAATCTGTAAAAAGAAACTCTGACCTTCTAGAGTTAGTTCATAGTGATGTGTGTGACTCAAATAGGGTTTTGACCCGAGGTGGTAGAAAATACTTTGTTACCTTTATAGATGATCATTCAAAGTATTGTTATACATTTTTTCTCAAAACCAAAGATGAAGTTCTTGACAGATTTAAGGTCTATAAATCTGAAGCTGAGAACCAGTTAGAGAGAAAGATTAAGATTCTTAGATCAGATCGTGGTGGAGAATATACATCAAATAATATGACCAATTTCTGTGAAGAACACGAAACAATCCATGAGGTAACTACTCCATATTCACCACAGTCCAACGGAGTTGCTGAAAGGAAGAATCACACCCTGTTAGACATGGTGAATGCCATGCTCCTCAGCTCAGGTGCTCCCAATAATTTGTGGGGAGAAGCATTATTATCGGCATGTTACATCCTTAATAGAATTTCTAGTAAGTCTAATGATAAGACTTCCAATGAATTTTGGAAAGGTAGAGCTCCTAGGATCCATTATCTCAAAGTTTGGGGATGTCTGGCTAAAGTAGGAATTCCTGAACCTAAAAAGAGGAAGATTGGACCTAAGACTGTAGATGTTGTATTCATAGGATATGTCCTAGATAGTAATGCCAATAGATTTCTTGTTACTCACTCAGAAGTAAATGAAATCTCTAACAATACTATTATAGAAGCAAGAGATGCAGTTTACTTTGAGAATATATATCCCTTTAAAGATAGAATTTTTTTTCTCTCCCTCCAACTCCTCTCTTGCTCCGTCCACTAGCTCTCATGTTCAAATATCTAGTTCACAACCCGAACAAAATATAGAACCTAGAAGGAGTAAAAGAGAAAGAATTGAAAAGAACTTAGGAGAAGGTTTCTTCATCTTTCTGATAGAGGGTGATCCCTCAACTTATGAAGAAGCAATATCTTCTCCTGATGCCCCTTTATGGAAAGAAGCCATTAACAGTGAATATAACTCCATCATGGAGAATAATACTTGGTTTCTAGCAGACCTACATTTAGGTAGTAAACCCATATGTTGTAAGTGGATATTCAAAAAGAAACTTAGAGCCGATGGTACCATAGAGAAATACAAGGCTAGATTAGTAGCCAAAGGTTTTACCCAGAAAAAAGGATTAGATTATTTTGATACCTACTCACCTGTAGCTAGGATCACCTCTATCAGAACCCTTCTAGCCTTAATATCCCTTCATAATATGCTAATCTATCAAATCTACATGGAGCAACCTGAAGGTTTCATTGCTAAAGGCCAAGAAAAGAAAGTTTGCAGATTAGCCAAATCTCTTTATGGCCTAAAACAAGCTCCCAAACAATGGCACAACAAATTTGACATAGTCATCTCAGAATATGTTTCGTGCCAAATGAGTATGACAAATGTATATACTCCAAAACTTTAGATGAAAGTTGTGTCATCTTATGTTTGTATGTAGATGACATCCTTATTTTTGGATCATCACTAGAATTGATAACTAATACCAAGGACTATTTATCCAGCCAGTTTGATATGAAAGATCTATGTGAAGCCAACTTGATTCTAGGCATGCAACTGTCCAAATACAATGAGGGTTATACTCTATCCTTAGCACACTCTATCGAGAAAATGCTAAGAAAATTTGAGTTTTGTGATAAGAAACCTGTCCTTACTCCTTATGACAGTAGTGTTGTTCTCAAGAAGAATGAGGGTTCTCCCATGGAACAACACAAATATTCTCAGATGATAGGTTCTCTCATGTATATATCAAACAGGACCAGACCTGATATTGCATTTGCTATTGGGAGACTAAGTAGATATACTAGTAACCCAAATCAGTTACACTGGACAACATTAGAAAGAGTTTTCAGATATCTTAGGAGTACTCTAAATTATATGTTGCACTATACTAGACACCCTGATATCCTACAAGGTTATTCAGATGCAAACTGGGTAACTGACTCACATAATGTAAAATTTACTACTGGATATGTTTTCACTCTAGGAGGAGCTGCAATCTTCTGCGGCTCATGTAAACAAACTATCATAGCTAGGAGTACAATGGACTCCGAAATGATTGCCTTGGACACTACATGTACAGAAGCCGAATGGCTAAGAAACCTTATTATGCATATACCTGTTTCTATTAATTCTCTTCCTGCAATTTCTATAAACTGTGATAATAAATCTGTTATGGAACTACTAAAGCATGATTCTGTGAATGCTAAGATGAACAGGCACCTGCAGCTGCGCTTCAAGTCTATAAAGAGCCTATTGGGCAAATATGTGGTTCTTGACTATATAAAGTCAGAAAAGAATCTTGCAGACCACTTGACGAAGGGTCTGTCTAGGACTTTGATCCTAGAATCATCGAGGGAGATGGGGTTAAGCCCATAAGTAAAGTTACCAGCAGTGGCAACCCAACCGAGTCTGACTGGAGATCCCAAGAAGCCGGTTCAATGGGTAGGAACAAGCTGGACTTAGGTGACTTTTATGGAACACTGATCCGAGATTAAAATCTCATTCTATATTGCCCAAGTGGTTGTACATGCGTACAATGATTCTGTATCCCTATGGTGACAGTGTTCTTGAGTGATATGGTTAGGATGAGTTTTAAAACTCTTAATAGGTCCAAGATGATATGCGGGGTTGATACCTATCACCAATCCTTAAGGACTTACCTATATGAGAGGTCGTGAAGGCCACGACTATGGAACAGGGCGATCCCAGACAACTCTCAGGAATTTGGAATTAGTGCGCATGGCC
Source organism: Iris macrosiphon (assembly GCA_036927795.1). Classification (NCBI taxonomy): domain Eukaryota; kingdom Viridiplantae; phylum Streptophyta; class Magnoliopsida; order Asparagales; family Iridaceae; genus Iris; species Iris macrosiphon. Next base: position 139,979,235 of record JAYESA010000003.1, on the reverse strand, counting down.
AAACAAAAGCGCCACCCGTTAGACCCAGAACCTCTAGCGTACTATGTGTGCTATTTTTCTGAATCTGGTGAAGGAAGTCTGATTCAAGGCATAGTCCATCAAGCACTTCTTCAGACAAAGACAATAGTCACTAAGTGAGATTCAAGGCTGTAGTCCATCTCATCTATGCATAGTATATACCTACCCAGAAACTCTTTATTTTAATTTCTTTGTCACTTCTATTTCGGAACTTGACCTTTTGGGAGGGGAAATTGTTAGCTTTGCTTGAGCAAAAGCTCAACTTCCTTCTTTCCTTTAGTCCCACATCAGATGGGCCAACCCCTCCTTGTATGTATATATTAGTTCCTCTTCATTGTTTTCTTAAAGATGTTGTATGGGGAACCCCTTGGGCCACACGCACGCGCCGTCGTCGCCCGGCCCGGCTCGGCTCGGTTTGGCGCGCGTAACGGGTGCGGGTACGTTCCCACACCTGCGGGCGCCGAATGTCGATCCAATTTACTCTTCGGGTTCGGGCTGGGATCCAAAAAATCTTTTTGCTCCTCTTTATTTTTTGAACTATTTGACTCATTCAAATTTGAACGTAGAGGCACCATGTCCAGGTTCATTGAACCCTTGTAACAGCTCTTTTGACAGCCATTCCTCCATGTTTATTTTCTTTTGTTATTTCTCTTTAATGGCTAGTTTTAAGTGCCATTTAATCTCTTGTCGGTTGGCTGTGTCTTTGGTCTCCCTTTATATTGCGGTCACCTCCTCCTTCTTTCTTTACAAAAAATTATCCTACGTGAAACCTCTCTTTCATTCCTCTTTCGAACCACATTCTGATCTCTAAATCCTTACTCTGGGCAAAGCTAAGTTCGGTCTCTCTCTCCGAGTTGTGTGCGACGAAGAGAACCCGGTAGTCAGGGGATTTTACCACTAGGAGCTTCCGAGATACGTCTGCACATAGACCTCAGATCAACTCTTAGGACAGTGCTTCGTGCACGACTTCCCCAGAGGCCGGTAACAATTTTATTTTTTAGTCTCCTTGTTCTCTGAAAAATAATATATTTATATTTATATTATAAATATTGATAACATATATAGGGTAAACGGGATATGAGCCATTGGCTCATATTCCTATATGAGCCATGCACATGTTGACAAATGGGAATGGATTTCTGCATCCCATGTGCACCCATGTGCACTAGTATACTTCATTCTCATTGGTTCACATGTGCATTGGCTCATGTAGGAATATGAGCCTATGGCTCATATCCCTTTTTTCCCACACACACACACACACACACACACACACACACACATATATATATATATATATATATATATATATATATATATATACTAGTAAATGCACGTGTGTTGCACGTAATTTTTTTTCAAAATATTATATATATATATATATATATATATATATATATATATATATAATTATGGATATATGTTTAGATAATTATAATAATTTAAAATGTTTCTACGTAAGACAAACACATACACAGATAGTTAAAAAAAATTAGAATTAATTATTAATTAAGTGAGGATTAATAATTATTAATTACGTGAAGAAAATAGTGGGTTACGGATGATGAGAAGGAAGTTGATTTTGGATTTTTTTTAATCTTTCGTTAGTTTTTTTGTTAATTAAATTGGTTGAGTATTTATTAATGGTTTGGACGGATAAGATGAAAGTTGGTTTAATGTTTAATTTATCTCCTGTAAGTAATTTTTTTTTAAATTTAATTGGTTGAGTATTTACTTCCGGCTTAGATGACTCACTTTTGAGCCGTCTAGAAACCGCTTTATATATATATATATATATATATATATATATATATATATATATATATATATATAATATTGGGTAAACGGGATATGGACCATATTGTTCATATTCCTACATGAGCCATGCACATGTGGACCAATAGAATAGAGTCCTACATCCCATTGCACCCATGTGCATTAGTACACTCTATTTCTATTGGTCCACATGTACATGACTCAAGTAGAAATATGAGTATTATGGCTCATATTCCGTTTACCACACACACACACACACACATATATATATATATATATATATATATATATATATATATATATATATTCATTATTCTTACCTCCGTATATATGGAGGTAAGTTTGTATACAAGTTGAATTTTTCTAGATCATGTATAAGTGTGATTCTTTTGGCATTCATATGACCCATTTGATCTATTTTTTCGTGTGATTATGACATGTTTGGTAAACGAAATTTGAGGGTGGATTTTAACTTTCAACTGAAAGTGAAGCAAAATTCAGTAAATTCTGTGTTTTGTTCAGCTAAAAAATGGATGGAAAAGGTGATGAAGAAAGAAACTCTGCAATTCATGTCCCCTCCTAAATTCAACTATCTACTACCTACTAAATCTTTAGGATGTGGGAGGAACTCATGCCATAATATTTACTTATAACAATAATTATAAATTAATCTAACTAATAACTAATCAACAATAACAATAATTACCAACCTATGCTCCTCGAGGAACTGGTCGCCATCGCCGTCGGAGAAGACGAATCTCTTACCGGCCGTGAGCCCCCCGCCAGAGGCATCGTGCTCCGGCTCAGCACCGCCACTCCCCGCACCGCCAGTCAGAGAAGAGGGAGGAGGCAAAGGAGAGGATCGACGGAGAAAATAATCGGACGGCGGCGAGGGAGAGGAGGGGTCGATGGTTTTGGGAGAATACCATTCTCTCTCCTCCAGATGGATTTTTAAGCCCATCGCTCATTCAACACCGTAGTTACAAAGAAATGAATTTGTTAATTATATGTAGATAGTTATATTACTAATATTAAATATTTATATTAATAATTAGTAATATTATATAGTTATATTACCAATTATCATAAATATACTAATTATAATACTAATTAGTAATTTGTTAATATTATATAGTTATATTACTAATTATATTAATTTATTAACTAATTATTTAATTTATTAGTATTTAAGGACTATATTAATTTGTTATCTAAATAAATTATAATTTACTATTATTATAATATACTATTTTTACCTTTTTCATTTTTATTTTTTTAACCTATTCAAATACATTTGTCCTCTACAAAAAAGGACAAAAAAATTGGATGTATTCCAACTTCTATTTTCTTATTGGAAGTACAAATCTAAATCTTTCCACACTTACGATATTGATGAGCGAAGACAACATTGTTAATTCTTTTAAAATGTTTTCTTATGCTTATATGATCCCATTTGATTGCAGCTACAACCTTATTAATAAATTTAGAGATCCAAGTAAGAAATATAGGGATGAAGGAGAAAACATGCATTAGAATTGGAATTGGTCCAACGTGCACAGGGAGAACTAGGACACTATGAGAAGATCAGGTGCCCAATCAAACAATGCAACTAGTGTGACATCCAATAACTCTGTGTACAAGAATGGTCATGAGAAGACCTAGTGCCCCTAACCATGTACTCAGATTCCTAAGCAAGATCTAGCAGTCTATCAGGCTTTGTCCAACGCTAGTGCAGCCCTTGACTTGACTGCACAAAAGCACATCAACCACTAATGGCCCCCATCCCCCACTCGATTGATCAGGGTTAAAGACCAACATTTCATTTGCTAAGAAATGTGAAATCATGTCTTGGAGAAAAAGCTTCCTTAGACTCTTTAATTTAGCCTATTCTATGTTGCTTAAGGTATAATCCTCTCTTTAAGCCGGAGTTGGGGACGATTAAGAAATAGTGTTTCCAAAAAAATGAGCGAGCGAAGTGAGAATACTTTGATACACAAGTGGCAATACATTTAAAAGATGTACCATCAAAAAGTATATTCATAGAAAGAGGAATGTCTCATGTTGCTAAAACCAGGAATGTACCTAAACAAACTTAAATTAAGACCCTAAAGAAGGATGTAATTATTTTACCATTATCATAAGCAAAACTGAATGAAAAGACAAAAACAGCTCAAATTGTGCATCACATAAGTTTAGGATAAAGATTTTGTTCCTGTAGGTTAATCATTCTCTAAGTCTTTATGCTTTATTTTCTTTTTGTTCTTTATGTGACACTTATTTTTTAATTTGGTTGATCAAGAAAATTTATGACGTATTGTAGCCTAAAAAAACTAAGAAAATGAAGAGAAACAAGAGAAAAAGAAAAAAGAGAAATCTCTATTGTATTCTATAGTTAAGCCTTAATGTTTATAATATATACACAAGTCCATAGACTGTAACAATAGGATATCACAGATATATGTTGAAATTATGAGTTAATTTTTTATTTATTCAGTTTCAACGGAATTAAAATAGTCAAAATCGAATAAACCGTAATTCTCAAAATTCAAAACCGAAATTGGACTGTAATTAGACATAACCGAAACTGATATAATCAATTCAGTTTATTCAATTTGTTCGTTTAGGCTATTTCTATTGTTTAATGAGTCGGACACAAAGTTAAAATTGTAGTTAAATTATAATAAAAAAATAATACAATTTTTTGTTGTATTTTAAAGTTTGGTCGAAAGTTGGACTAGTTATTAAATTAACAATATTGAACATCAAAACACGTACAAAGAATTATTGTTTTCAAATTATACAAAAATAAATACACATTTTTAATCATAAAATATGTATAAAATTAAGTGAATTTACGATATTGCATAAGTCTTATTCTGAATCAATTTTGGATCAAACCTAAAATCGAAATTGAAACCGAAATAGAAAATTTTAGTAATTTCAAAACCGAAAAAAACTTTTTTTTTTTTCAAACGAAACCGAGGCTCTCGGTCCAAAACTGAATAATGCCTACTCCTAGTTAGGTTTGAAAAGTGAATAATGCTTACTCCTAGTTAGGTTTTTGGCCGAAAATTGAACAAAATTGAATCGAATAAGATATTTGGTTCGGTTTAAAAAAAAAGATTCAATATCGATTTTGAATATACTAAAATTTTATATTCGGTTTTGATTTTGGTTATCGATTTCGGTCATAAACCGAAAACCGAATAAGACATGCATTTGTGTTAATACCCTCATTTCTATGGATATTTTATGATAAAAAATGTGTATATTTTAAAACCAACAATTCTATGTTTGTATTTTGAAGCCAAACTTTGGTCATAAAAATTATAATTTTTAATATAATCTAACTACGATTTCAACTTTGGGCTCAAAACATTAAACAATAGAAATAATCCAACCGAACAAGCCGAATAAACTGAATCGATTATTTGGTTTCGATTTTGACTAATTTCAGTTCGGTTGTTTTGAATTTTTAGAATTCCAGTTTATTCGGTTTTAACTATTTCGATTCGGTTAAAACCGAATAAATCAAACCTTCATCCTAGTCCTTGTTGAAATCTTTAAGAGAGAGAAGATTCCTATTAAGATGAGCATAATCATCTATAATTAGTTACAAAACTAAATACAACATGACATACTATATATGGATGTTTGTTGACAATCTTTAAGAGAGAGAAGATTCCTACCAAGTTTGAGCACAATAACTTACAGTTACTTACAAAACTAACTGCAACATGTGTACTATATATTGCTTATTAGCTAATGATTTTGTTTTTTGTTTTTGTTTTTTTTGGTGGGGCTGAAAGCTGATTCAATACAAAACCTTGCAATCATTAGCCCACTAAGTTTTAAATGTTACGATTATCTTATGAGAAAATTCAAAAGCTGGTATCATACTATGGTTCCAAAACTTGGGCCATCTACTTAGAAAAATATTAACATGTTGTCAAATTGATGCAAGCGGAAAGGAAGTGATCTCCCATAAAGAAGATAACATATGATTCTCTAGATCACACAATGTGTTGATCCCAAATTAGGTTATTCTTTAGCATTAACACGTTTATCAAACTGATGTCGAAGTTACATTTCCAACGCAATACTATTATGGAGCTTCTGAGTCGGGTCAGCCCCCATTAGGTGAAACATTGTTGTGTCGACACAACCAAATATTTTCTCCCAGCACTGAGAACTAATTACACTAATGCATCAGCATTGGCGGTTCTGAGCTTTTGAGTAACCAGGACAAACATTAAAATGTGCCGGACCAGGATGCGGCCGAGTGCGGGCCAAAGTGTAGGCACGGGTCGGATTGTGGGCGTTCGGATCGAATTTGTAGACCTTCGGATAGGATTGTAGGTCTTCAGATCAGATTGTGAGCCATTCACTTGCATGGGGTGTTTAGCCTAGTGGGATGACCAAACAAGTTATAAATTGCAGAGCTGCAACCTTGTACGTGGGTTTGGTCCGTCCGCCAAGTGACGCAATTCCATTGTCAGGTCAACTAGTGACGGGACCATGCAAATAGGAGGGACAATGAGATTGTGCCATTCAGACGAACAGACAAATTCCGTGAACAAGTTAGCATTTTCGTATAAATTGAGGACTCATGTCCTTCTCCTCCATGAAACCAACGTAGTGGGCTTCTCTCTTCTCCTCACCATCTCCAAAATGCTGTGATGAGTTATTTTCGCGACCGACATCGCCATCACCCTAGATGAGTCGGATAAGACCATGGTGATGTATGTACTTGGAAAGCGCATGGCATTTCTTGCGATGTCATCGTATGTACATTAGGTGTGGAGACTGACGGGAGGTTGTTGTATTCTCTCGCACGAATGGGTGTTCTAGGTTGAGACAACACTAGAAGAGGTAGGGACGGAGCTACCTTAAGGCCAAAGGGGCCCTGGCCCTCCCTGAAAATTTTTAGACCTATTTTGAAGAACTTCTTGAAAGACCACCTAGGAAGTCCTCCCGTAGGATGGGTGACCACCTAGGAAGTCCTAACAACGTATGATGGGTAACCACATAGGAAGTCCTCCCGTAGGATGAGTGACCACCTAGGAAATAGAGAAGCAAAGTCTTGTGGGAGGATGAGTGTCCTCCGGTAGTAGTGAGAGGCTTCAGTAATGCAAGATGGTGTTAAGAAATAGAGAAGCAAAGGTCCACAGGAAGATACGTCTTCTCCGGAGATGGAGTTGCTATATCGTGGAAGTCGAAGAAGCAGACAAGGCCCTCTTATTCCTCCGTGGAATCTGAGTTCTATGTACTAACGGCTGGAGCAGATGAAGCAGAGTGACTACGGAAGATCATGTATGATCTTCCAGTGGTTGGTGTACAGATATCGACGGTACCGGTATACTGCGACAACCAGGCGACTTCAGCGGTAGCATCAAGTGATCTCTTCAATGGTAAGAATAGGACTGTACGGTTTAGGCATATAACACTGAATGAGCGTATCAAGGATTGCATCATTTATAGTGTTTGATGATCGAAGCCAGGAGGGTCTAGCGGATCCCTTCATGAAAGGTCTCAAGTGCCAGATGATCATAAACACCATAAAATAGCATAGTACTCCATGCTATCATAGGGTGACACCACCATGAGGTACCTCGATAGGGTAAAGTCGCGGCTTCGGGCCATGTCACAGCAGCAGTAGCACCGCATATAGTCTGGGCCAAGCATTATAAAGGAGCATAGTACTCTATGTTACAGTGGCGACACCATATGAGGTACCTTGACCGGGTAAAGCCTCAGCTTCAGGCCATGTCATAGCAGCGTAACACCGCAGATAGTCAAGGACACAGCATATATAGGCTTAGAGGACTTCTGATATCGTGTCTTTGTAATCCTACCATTTAGTTTTATGCTATTAGTTCAAAAAAAAATCTACTAGACATCTAGCTATTGGTTCAAAGGAAAGATCATTGACTAAGAGAATATTAGAAACAGTGGGTAGTCCTTTGAGACATTGAGGGATTACGGACCCAGAACCATTGTTGTCTACTATTTGTTCTTTGGGTAGAACAAAGTCTTGTGGGAGGATGACTTAGACGTCTTAATGAGTTCTCGGACATTAGGAATGTTCGGTGTACTTTACAGGAAGCATGGTAGCACATCACTACAAAGGAGCAGAGTACTTCATGCTACAGTGGGGTGACGCCATAAGGAGGTACCTCAAGAGGAGGGTAAAGCCTAGGCTTCTCGAGCAATATCACAACGGCGTAGCACCGCATATAGGCAGGTGACCTAATATTATAAAATGGAGAGTAACAGGCAATAGTACAAAGAGGCGGGTAACCTCATGCTACAGTGGTGTGACACCACCAAGAGGTAAAGCCTCGGCCTAGCGAGCCATGTCACAGCAGCGTAATACCGCAAGGAAGCGCAAGGCTTCATGCTGGGTAGTTTGGCACTACAAAGAGGCTATGACCTCATGCTACAGTGGATTACACCACGATGAGGTGGGACCTCGGCTTTGGGCCTTGTCATAGTGGCATAGCACCGCAAGAAAGTGCAAGGCTTCATGCCAATGACTCTTTAAAAGAACGCACCTAGAATGTATGGAAAGAGATATAGGCCGTCTCTTGAGGGTAAGCGTGTAGACGACCAAGATACATACACCGAAATCAGGCATGCACAGGATCTTTAATGTGCAACCGGAAGCATAGCTTATGTCATTGTACGAGTAGGAAGAATTGCAGCTATGGTGCAGAATTCAAGGCTTAGTCCATTCTTGTATCGTACTGTTATTTGACCCATGCGAGAAGATTCAAGTCGAAGCGACATCTATCCTAATGCATTATAGGCATTCACTGTGAGGAACGCTTAAACCATATATTAAGATATGTGGAGGATTGTTAGTATTTTTGCCTTTGGACTAGTAAAGATAGTTCCACATTGGCTACACCACCAAGTGGGTATCTCAATATAATGCTTTGCTTGTGTTGAGGTGTGCACATGGGGTGTGGTGGGGCATATGGGTGCTATGTGGGGGGGGGGGGGGGGGGTTATTAGGATAAAAAAGGATTAACTCCTTCATGGAAGCTTTTAAACTTTTTTTCATGCTCTTAAAATTTATTCCATAGGATCTAAGCCCCAAAGGGGTTAGCGACTCGGACTCGGGTTCAATCGCGCAAAGTAGAACTTTGTTGGCACACTTTGCACTGCTAAGCAGTTACGAAAAGATTGACTCTTTAAATCAAGATCCATTTTTGTATGATTTGAATTAAATTTGGTCCTATCTTTTCGTAACCAATAGGCGGCCAGGTTCCTGTATAAATACTCTTTATTCATGCCTCATTGGGGTTAGACCGAAAACTGAGAGAAAGAAAGAGGGAGGCTGCGCCACAGGAGTCCAGGGAGATCGCGAGTCAAGGAGAGATGACACGAGCATTCCAGAAGTTCTTCGAGAACCTACTGGTTCCTGAGAGCAGATCGTGTGGGACAAATCTTGCTTTAAGCAACAGTGATCTTCATCACCCCAGCAAGAGTTATTTCTTCCTCTTCTACTCTTCTTTTCATTGTAATTTCGTTCTATCCGTTTGCAACTGCGATTGCAAGGAAGAACAAGAAGTTAAATTTTTTATTCTTTTGTTTCCTTCGGCTGCAAGTTGTAATCAGAAATATTCAATATAGTGATTCGTTGGAATCGATATCTCGGAAGGCAAACTTGTTTACTGAAGCTTCTGAGTTTCGACAACAACAAGGGGATCAAACAGATGGTAGACTGAAAAGTTTATCGGCAGCTCTGTTCCTGATCATTGTTCATCCATCTTTGATTAATCCCCAAGACTTACACTGAATATCTACAAGACTGTCAGAATTTCAGCAATCATAGAACTGAAAAAATGTGTTGTGTCCTAATAATTTATGCAGTATCTTTAACATTGCCTTATTCTACTGCTTGTATTATTGTATTGGCCATAATTATAAGGGCTAATTAGTGTTTAGACTCTGAATTTTATACCAGCTTAGAGTTTAGGCTCTGACATGTCCAATTGGAAAGTTTGGACCCTAGATTTTTATTTTTAATTTTTTTCCATTATACCCTTCATAGCCTATATAGGAAAGTTTCATTGTCAGACAGAGGAGCGAGTGTATAATAGGAAAGAAGAACCCAAAAAAAAAAATTTAGGGTCCAAACTCTCAAATTGGACATGTTAGGTCTAAACTCTAAATTGGTACAAAATCCGGGGTCTAAACACTAGTTAGCCTTAATTATAACCCTTTTGTCTCACAAGGGTCAATTCAAAACCGTAGAAAAATCTCCAACATGCATACGTATTTGGTCAACTCATGAAATTGACTCTTTGAAATAGTGAGTAGTTGACGATACAGACTTGTGCACAATGTGAAAGACTAATTAAGCAAATAATTAACATTTGATCATTCATTTCAGATTAAATTTATAATCTTAAAAACAACTATATATACTAACTTACCACAGCCTATCAATAGAAATTTTAACAATACTCGTGCATTAAAACTTGTAAGATGTATTAAGATAATTTGAGTATACAATCTTCAATCAATGTACCAAACTAAAAGTTTAAGTAATATAATGGATTATTTAGTGAATTATGATCTCATATAATATTCCAAATTTATATTTAAATTTTTATATTACCAATAAGATGAGTTTGAGTCTCGTCTTGAATGTTGATTTGAGATGTCCGTCCAAAATAAAAAAACTAAACATAAATTCCGGATAACATACAACACGCCTAAAATTATAAACAAAATTTAAATATTATGGAGATTAAACGAGGTCTAGCGGTCAGTTCAAATCAACCGTCAAGATGAAATCTAAATCTTCTTTTAAACAATATGAAAATCTAAACGTAAATTTTAAATATTATACGAGATCCTAAAATTAAACAACGCTAATGTAATACATATATCCATATAGGAAAAAATGCTTGAAAAATGCTATTTGATATTATCTCTCTTTTAGATTAGGTATATTGATATTACCCTCCTGTTAGATTAAAAGCTAAAAATATCCTTCCTGAAAGTGTCGTTAAAATTCTGAAAGTGTCGTTAATGAGTTTTGAAAGTGTCGTTAAAGAATTTTTAATGACACTTTCAGAGAATATTTTTAACTTTTAATCTAACAGAAAATAATATCAATATATCTAATTTAAGAGGAGGTAATATCAAATAGTCCAAAAACGTATACAAACCACAGAAGAAAAAAATAGCATGGTATCTTAGGCCATTGGTTAAGACTGTATCCTTCTAGAAAATATGGATATACATAGGACGCTAAATAATGCAAAATAAAGTACAAGATTGGTCCAATAAATTATGACAATTAAATCACAGAAGCAAGGAAGTTTAACATTCAATTGCATTAGTCCCAAGAGACATACATTACAAAAGTACTTTCATATCTATACTAAATATATAATTTAAATATTAAAAATACTTTTATTTTTGTACTGCGTGTTTTATATCGTGATAATCTTCCGGCTTCAAAATTAAATTCAGAATATAACACAATTTTCGTATTCATAAGGTACAAAATTGTCTGAAATGCATCATTTGGAAGGATAAATAAATATTTAGATTTCATGTCTCGCATAAGTTATAAAATTAATATTTAAATCTTTAAAAATAATATTTAATATTTAGATCTTGAAAGTGTGATTAAAAATAATTATGGACTCTTTTAGTACACTTTTGGTGACACTTTTGAAATCAAAAGTGTCACCAATTATTTTTTACAATATTTTTGAAATTTAAATATTAATTATTATTTTTCTAAAATTTAAATATTAATTTTCTAACTTATATTTGACTCAAAGTCTAAATATTCCAAAACAATGCAGTCAGGCATGCAAAGAATATCCGTGCATGATATGACCCTGAATTATATATATCAGCAAAGAATTAAGTAGTACAAGTGGAAGATCACCACGATGATGTCTGAAAGCGAATATTTAAGAGTAATTACTGATTTATTATCATAGTGATATATTCGTAGATAATTATTTACTTATTATGTTTCGATATTTTCTATCTGAACTTTTTTGCGATCTATTATTTCAATTCTGGATGTACTCTTCATATTTACTGTTTTCCTCATATTTTACTAAGTATGGGTGCAGTCAATTGCAAAAATATACATGACAAAATTATCTCCGACTGACAGTCAACTCGTTTGACCATATATTTTTGACAAAAATATTTCTCGCGGGCTCTCCGATTTTCGTTCGAGCAGCGGGGAACTACGACGAGGAGGGAAGAAGAAAACAGGATATTTTCGTTCAAAAAAATGGGTCAAACGAGTTGACCATTAGGAAAAGAGTTTCCGTCAAAAGTAAAGGATCTTATACATTATGATAAAAAAATGAATTACACTCTGAATATGGATAAATAAAATGGAGGATAACTTAAAATTTCTTCTTCTTTTTCCACGAGTCCACCTAGTCTACCCTAGTTCACCCAAGTCCAACTAAACTTAAATTTTTAATTCCATCCTTATATGTTGTATTATCTTTCCAGATTGGTCATTTATTATCTTTTGTTGATTGATCATTGAGATATTGTATTATGCTTTGATACACCTCTATCACCAGGGCCGGCTCTGACACAGGACAGCCAGAACCCACGAACCGAAACGACCCAAAAAATTTAGTTTAAACATACATATACTAATAATCTTGTATCCAAATAGTAGTAGTATATATCATGTGTCTCTTTTAACATAAAACAATTATTATGTACTAGTTGCTATGTTTAACTTGCATTCAAGAGGTTCAAGGTTCACTTCTAGTCTCTCTTAACATATTAATGTTTTAATTTACTTTTATTTTAGTTTATATAGGAGTTCATTTTGAAAGTTCGCATGTAAACCTTTTTTTTTTTTTTTGAGATGCGCATGTAAACTGAAATAAAAGTAAACTAAAAGTTCAATCCTAGGACCCTCATAAACTCAGGGTCAGCCTTGTCTATCATAGTCTCGTTGCTATATATATTCTCTTATAGTTCGGAGGATTTGTTATCCAATAATTCTTTCAAAAATACTTTGTCCAAAAAAATTGGATAATGACATCTTTCATATTATATAATATCTGATATGACAATTTTTAATGCTAATTTTAATATTAACATTAATATTTTAAAAAAAATTGGATGACAATTTTTTTGGATTAAAATTTAATGTGTCATATGACACATCAAATATTATATAATAAAAGATGGGGAGCTCCCGTGAGGATAGACACGGTTCGAATCCTCCTTTGAAAACTCTAGTTCCTAATCCAGTGAAAAAGACATAAAAAGAAAAGAAGATGGTATTATAAAAAAATGTGGGGTGATGAATAGCATCCTTTGAGTTATGCTTGACCCTTTTGTTAACGACTTTTTATTATGACACTAAAAAGTTAATCAAGGCTGGTCCAAATTTTTTTTTTTTTTTACAAAATTTTTACTCAAAAATTTATTGATGGCTAGTCCAAAATTTTATTTATGATTGTCAAAATTTTGAAAGTCCTACCAATAGATAGGACTATTGAAAATTTTGACCGTCCAAAAATATGTTGTTCAATAAACAACGTAATTTATTTAGGACTATTAAAATTTTTGACATTCATATTCAATACTTGTTATTGTTGTTGTTGGTGTCAACCTGCTAAATGAGGGTCTCGAGCTGGTTTGGGAAGGAGATGAGATCGAGGGAGCGAAGGAGGGGGACTGATCTCGTGGAGTTTCGCGATCTAGTTGTCGTCGAGATCTTGCAGGAGCTGTCCAGGTCGAGGAGGGAGGAGGTGGAGGTAGGAGGGGTAGGGGTGGGGTCGATGAGGGAGGAGAACTGAGGGGGGCTGCCCAAGCAAAGGACTGGGTCGACGTTGGAGAAGGGATATGGGAGGGGGGGGGAGGGGAAGCAAAGGACGGGGTTGACGGAGGAGAAGGAATATGCAGTCCTTATAAAAATTTCAATTTTTTTTAAATAAAGTAATATATTTATATATAATTGCAAGAAAGGGAAAAATTTTGGTGAATTTATTGGGAAGGGGAGAACTCGCCAACTGAGTTGGCGAGTTTTTGGGGCCCGCCAACTCAGTTGGCGGTGGGAGTTATATATATATATATATATATATATATATATATATATATATAATTTCTTTCTAAATCAATTAAATTTTGTAAATGGATAATAACAAATTATCTATTATAATATTACAAAAAACTTACATTGATAATACCAAAACAAAAATATTCATTAAAAATTTTAAATCCAAAAATTTAAATAATACAAAAAAATATCAAATAAATAGTATTATGGGATATTTTAGCAAATGTCCCACAAAAAATGTCCAAAGTAGTATATACCCTAGCAAAAAAAAAAAAAAACTATCAAATCCTCCAAAAAGTAGTATATATTATTTCTTTATAAAGAATTTCACTTATATATATATATATATATATATATATATATATATATATATATATATATATATATATATATATGTTAACATATGTTTTTGTTAGATATTTGTATATATCTACATAATTATCTAACAAAAAATATGTTAGATAATTGTTAGATATTTTTTGTTTAACAGATAATATAGATAATATATATTAGATAATTTTCACTAATATACAATTATCTAATATATATAGATAATATATATTAGATAACAGATAATTTTAATTTTTTGTTTAACAGATAATATTAGATAATTGTATACAGATAATATAGATTCTAAATATATACAAATATCTATATACAATTATCTATCTATATATATTTACATAATTAGTGAAATTCTAAATATATATAGATAATTGTATGTATATCTATATAAATCTATAGAAGTGAAATTTTATCTATACAAATATATATAGATAAAATTTTAAGATATGTCCGCACTCTTCTAACCGATTTTTTTTATTTTTGGAGGATTTGCTAGTTTTTTTTTACTAGGGTATATACTACTTTTGACATTTTTTGTATGGGCATTTGCTAAAATATCCCATAATACTATTTATTTGATATTTTTTGGTATTATTTAAATTTTTAGATTTAAAATTTTTAATAAATATTTTTGTTTTGATATTATCAATGTAAATTTTTTGTAATCTTATAATAGATAATTTGTTATTATCTATTTACAAAATTTAATTGATTTAGAAAGAAATAATATATATATATATATATATATATATATATATATATATATATATACCAACTCCCACCCGCCAACTGAATTGGCGGGCCCCAACAATCCCTATAATTTTATCAAACTTCTCCCCTTTCTTGTAATTATATATAAAAAACCGTAAAAATTTTAACAAAAATATTTGTAAAAAAAATTAAAATAAATCAATCCTGATCAATTTTTATAATGACTTTATAAAAAATGTTGTTAGCAGGTATCATATTAAACACACCACACTGTTTAACGTGGGACCTTTTCAGAATTCACTGAACCACTTCATTCCACTGCTGGTAGTCCACTACTGTGGGGGCAGACTGGAAGAGCGTCTTCTGTTCTTGCCCCCACCCATTAAACTGTCAGCTGCTTGGGACTAGAATAACTAGTCTCATGTCCCTTGGCATGTAACACTGACACTCCCCCCTCCTCTATCCTCAATGTCAAGAACCATATGAAGAAGAAAGAAGAAAGAAGAAGACTCCACCCTTGAAGTTGAAATGAAATAGTACTTGAGCCATTTTTCTTTTGTTACTTTTAGAGTCCATTAAAAGTGAGTTTTGTGGCATTTTCTTGAAAGAAAAAGAGAGAAGGGAAAGTTGGGGGTGTGTGTTTCTAGTATAGTTTGCTGTTGGAGTGGTGGAAGTGAGAGTCTAAGAAACACACACCACAAAAAAATGGCAGCAAATTTGTTTTTCTACTCGTCTCTGCTGTGTGCTGCTCTGGTTGCTGCTGCTGCTACTGCTCAGCCGCTTCCTGATCAGCCCGCCATGGAGGCCCTCCAGAAGGACCTGTCATCAACGCTCTGGAATCCTCGCGGCAGCGGCAGCGGCAGTGGCAGCAGCAGCTACTGCTCCTGGCATGGCGTCACCTGCAACTCCACCACCGGTTCCGTCGAGACGATCTCGCTCCCGAGACAGGGCCTCAGAGGCAACATCTCCGCCGTCTCCCGCCTAAAGTCGCTGAGGTCGTTAGATCTCTCCTCCAACTACTTCCAAGGACCGCTCCCTCCCTCCCTCGGCGACCTCCCGGCACTCCAATACCTCGACCTCTCCTCCAACAACTTCCAAGGCCCCATTCCGTCCTCCCTCGGCGCCGCCGCGAGCCTCCGTTCGCTGAACCTCTCCGGCAATTCGCTCACCGGCGAGATCCCCGGCGAGCTCAAGAACCTATCCCAGCTTGAGGAGCTGCAGATTTCTGACAATCGTTTCGTCGGAAAACTGCCGGACTGGTTAGGCAGCCTCGTCAACATCGGGGTCTTCGCCGCGTACGAGAACCGGCTCGTCGGCAGCATCCCCGACACCCTTGGCTCGGTCTCGCGGCTGCGCGTGCTCAACCTCCACTCGAACCTCCTCCAGGGACCGATCCCGGAAAGCGTCTTCGCCTCCGGAGAGCTCGAGGTGCTGGTGCTGACCGCGAACGGGTTGGGCGGACCCATCCCCGATTCGATCGGGAGCTGCAGACGCCTCTCGAGCGTCAGGATCGGCAACAACAGGCTCGTCGGGAGCATCCCGTCCTCGATAGGCAATGCCGGCAGCCTGGCCTACTTCGAGGCCGACAACAACTGGCTCTCCGCCCAGATCCCCCTCGCGTTCGCCCGGTGCTCGAACCTCACCCTGCTGAACCTGGCCTCCAACCGGCTCACCGGCGTCGTCCCTTCGGAGCTCGGCGAGCTGAGGAGCCTCCAGGAGCTTATACTCTCCAACAACAGCCTCGCCGGAGAAATTCCCCGGTCGCTGCTGAGGTGCAGGAACCTCAGCAAGCTCGACCTCAGCAACAACATGCTGAACGGGACCCTGCCCGAGAACCTCTGTGGCACGTCCCGGCTGCAGTTCCTGCTCCTGGACCGCAACTCAATTCGCGGAGCAATCCCTCTGGATATCGGCAGCTGCGTGAGGCTTCTCGAGCTGCAGCTGGGCAGCAACCACCTGACTGGCAACATACCTCCCGAGATCGGCAAGATCAAGAACTTGCAGATCGCCCTGAACCTCAGCTTCAACGGCCTCCGCGGTCTGCTGCCGCGGGAGCTCGGGAAGCTCGACAAGCTCGTAACCTTGGATGTGTCGAACAATCAGCTCTCCGGGAGCATGCCTCCGGAGATCAAGGGCATGCTGAGCTTGATAACGGTCAATTTCTCGAACAATCAGCTGAGCGGCCCGGTCCCGATCTTCGCCCCTTTCCAGAAGAGCCCCCCTTCGAGCTTTTCGGGCAATAGGTTGCTCTGCGGGGAGCCTTTGAGCTCTACTTGCGAAGCGTACATTGGCTCGGACGGGGACACTAACCACCGCAGGTCCTCGTACAAGATGATCCTGGCGGTCATCGGTTCCGGCCTGACCGTGTTCGTTACGGTCTCGATCATCGTCGTTCTGTTCATGTTGAGGGAGAGGGAAGAGATGAACGCAAAGGCTGCGGCAGCATCAGCTGCAGGAGGAGGTGTAGCCATCATCCCTTCCCCTGTGATAGTAGCTGGCAACGTCTTTGTCGACAGCATGAAGCAGGCCATAGATTTCGACAGCGTCGTCAAGGCAACGTTCAAGGACTCGAACAAGCTGACCAGCGGGACGTTCAGCACCGTCTACAAGGCGGTCATGCCGTCGGGAGTCGTTCTCTATGTCAAGAGGCTGAAGTCCGTCGACAAAACAGTCGTGCACTATCAGAACAAGATGATACGGGAGCTCGAGAGGTTGGGCAATCTCTGTCATGCCAACCTGATGAGGCCTATCGGTTATGTCATCTACGAGGACGTCGCTCTTCTGCTTCATCACCACATGCCCAATGGGACCTTGGCACAGTTTTTGCACGAGACGCCGACGGAGGAATTTAGGCCAGATTGGCCTACGAGGCTGGATATCGTCGTGGGAGTATCGGAAGGCCTGGCTTTCCTTCATCAAGTGGCGACCATACATTTGGATATCTCGACGAGCAACATTTTCCTCGACGCGCAGCTGAACGCCCTCATCGGAGAGATTGAGATATCCAAGCTGTTGGACCCATCGAAAGGGACTGCAAGCATCAGTGCAGTGGCAGGCTCCTTTGGCTATATTCCTCCAGGTATAAAATTTTATTATTCCTAATTATGGCTATACAAGTTTTTCGTTAATGCCTTGTGGTTTTCTAACTATGTTGTATGTACACGGATACGACACCACACGGTAAGAATATGGCGACACAGACACGACACCTATTTAGATGTGTCATAGTATATTTTGGAGTGTTGGTCTTCGATATTCCATTTCACTTGAACTTTGTAACTCATTTGCATTCGTTGAAATTTAGTCACACTTTCTTCCATACTTACAATTTGTTGTATCACCTCTACTGATATCTTGTTGATCATCCAATATCCTATTTATTCTTTCTAAACATCCTCTATTTACCGTCCTCTCAAACCTTATGTTGTTGCTCTTCGAAGCCATCGTTAATCAACAAAATACCCACATTAGAAATCATAACATATATAGACTTATTGTATAAGACTGTAGGCAGAACATCAAGGAGGGTCAATAGACCCTGACCATGGAAGCAACTTAGAGTTGAAGAGAATCATCTGAGAGTCCAAAGAAGTTAACAGCATCTAAAGAAGTTAACAGCATCTGACATGATAGCGGCTCAGATTTTTGTAGTGTCGGTGCTTCCTAGTCTTCTAATCACTTTGTTTCTTGATCATAATACGCCTATACAATGCAACATCCAACATCCAACATCCAATTTGTTATTTCTAAACATCCTCTTCTTATAGTATTCTCAAAGCGTATATTGTTGCTCTTCGAAGCCATCGCTAGTCAACAAAATATCCACATTAGAAATCATAACATAACTAGACTTATTGTTTAGAACTCTTGTAGAATATTTTTGGAGTTCTTTTTATTATAATCTCTTGGTTATATATATATATATATATATATATATATATATATATATATATAGCCTTACAATCCTCCATCTTACATAAAATTTTCTAATACATTCTAATATACCAACACTCCTCCTCAAGATGGGCGAAAGATATCCACTAAGCCCATCTTGTCACATCCTCTAATCATATCTACAGAGCTAAGTCCCTTGGTCAGACTGTCTGCTACATGATCCTTGGTTGGAATGTAGCCTAGCTCCAGTAGTCCAATGTCCAACTTCTCCTTGATGAAGAACCTATCGATCTCGATGTGTTTGGTCCTGTCATGCTGCACTGGATTATTGGCGATACTGATGGCTGACTGGTTGTCACACCACAGCTTCATCTTGGCTCCTTGATCCAGCTTTAGCTCCACCAGCATACTCTTCAGCCATAGCTGCTTTGCAACTCCCAAGGCCATAGCTCTATACTCCGCTTCAGCTGTCGATCTGGCCACCACTGACTGCTTCTTACTTCTCCAAGAGACCAAGTTGCCTCCTACAAATATGCAATAGCCCGAGGTAGACCTCATGTCATCAGCACAGCTAACCCAGTCAGAGTCACAGTAGTCCTCGATGCTAACGTGATCATTCTTCCTGAATATCATCCCCTTTCCGGGGCACCCTTCAAGTATCTCAGAATCTGGTACACTTCGTCCATATGACCCTTCCTTGGGTCATGCATGTATCGGCTTACCACACTCACTGCAAAGTAGATATCAGGATGTGTGTGACTCAAATAGATCAACTTGCCCACCAGTCTCTGGTATCTCTCCCGGTCAACTGATTCTCCAGTTTCAGTACCCAGCTTGAACCTCTGATTGATCGGCGTCGCTGCAGGTTTGCATTCCAACATCCATGTCTCTGTGAGAAGGTCCAGCGCATACTTTCTCTGAGAAAGAACAATCTCCTCTACTTCTCGAGCAATCTCAATTCCAAGAAAGTACCAAAGAAGGCCAAGGTCCTTCACCTCGAACTCCTTGCCAAGCTTTTCCTTGAGTTGGACAATCTCCTGCTCATCATCCCCTGTGATAATCATATCGTCTACATACACCGCAAGCATAGTGATGTGGCCTCCACTCCGACGGAAAAATACAGTGTGATCAGCGTTGATCTGCCGATATCCCATCCCTATCATCGTCCTTCTGAATCTATCAAACCACGCTCAAGGAGACTGCTTCAGTCCATAGAGGGACTTCTTCAACCTGTAGACCTTGTCCACTGTCTTATCAGTGCAGAATCCTGGTGGTATCTCCATATACACCTCCTTCACTAGATTCCCATGAAGAAACGCATTCTTCACATCCAGTTGGTGTAGCTTCCATCCACCATTCGCTGCCAAAGAAATCAGGGTCCTGACGGTGCTCATCTTCGTCACTGGTGCAAAAGTCTCGTCGTAATCAATGTCGTACGTCTGACTGTATCCTTTTGCCACCAGTCGAGCCTTTTAACGCTCAACCTGTCCATCTGGGTTCTACTTCACAGAAAGACCCACTTGCATCCGACTGCCATCTTCCTCTCTGGCAGTTTTACTAGTTCCCAAGTGTGTTCTTCTCAAGAGCCCCTAACATCTCGTGCATCGCCACTTTCCACTTTGGATCGTTCTTGGCAACATGTCAATTGTTAGGTACAATAATTATATCCAAAGACGCAATGAATGTTCCATGAGAAGAAGAGATGTTATCATATGAAACAAACTGAGCAAGATCCCAACTATATCTATCAGGAGAATTTTTCGCATTGCTGCGAGTGGTCCTCCGTACTGATAATGGTGTGGGAGAGATAGGAAGAATGATATCATCTGAAGGAAAATATGGTGGTGGTGGTGTAGGTGTCTCAGGAGTCGAGACGGACGCAGACAAGGGACTTGGCACTGGCACTATAGGTACTGGTCCTGCAGTTTGCTTCTCTTTCCTACTTTAGGTAAGTAACTCTTCCTGAGCTGTGGGCCTAACACCTCTCATCTCCTTCCCATGTTCCTCTTCACTCTCCTCCTCAACCGTTCTTCCATGCCATATTCCTAAATCGGTCACCAAACTCTCACCAATCTCCCTCTCTCGTCTCCTACTCTCAGTGTCAGGTGAGTTGCCCATGGATGAGGTTCCCTCCTGACGTAATATGGCTCAAGCTCCCTGAAGTAAACATACCTGCTGACAAACCTCTCCTTCTCTTCTGGGCTCTAGCACACGTATCCCTTCTGAGTCGCCGAATAGCCCACGAAGACACACTTGACTGCTCTAGGGTCAAGTTTTTCAACAGACGGTCTGTTGTTCTTCACAAAATATACGCAACTAAACACCTTCAGCGGGAGTATCCCACTATTATTTACTTGCAATATCTTACATGGAGACTTTCATCCCAATAATTCCAGGGCATCATGTTTATCAGTTGAGCTGTTGTCAACACTGTATGCCCCCACAGACTCTGTGGGACATTTATGGCGATCATCATGCTCCTTGCCACCTCGAGAAGGTATCTGTTCTTCCTTTCTGTCGCTCCATTATGTGCTGGTGTGTATGCACATATAGTCTGATACTGTATCCCTTGGTCTGACAGATATTCCTCAAGTGATTTTTTGGTATACTTTGTCCCATTATCAGACCCCAGTACCTTCACCACTACTCTGTACTAAATCTGGACATGTTTATGAAAGTTTCGGAAACAAGCAAAGATATCACACTTATTCTTCATCAAATACAGCCAGGTGACACGAGAGGAACAATCAATAAAAGAAACGAAATACTTGTAACTATTCGTAGTAGTTGTGGCGCACGGCCCCCAAACATCAGAATGTATAATATAAAAAATAGAAGAGCTCATATGGCCCGTACTAACATATGAGCTCTAGTAAGTTTGCATAAATCACATGCATCACATACTAGTTTCTCCTTATTTGCTTTCTCATAAAAAGATGGATAGAACATACTCAAAATACCAAAATTTGAGTGCCCCAACCGCCTGTGGTGGAGTATCAGTGTATCATCGGCACTCATCTTCGGTCCTCCCATTCATGCCCTCTCTGTCACAGACACCAATGCCGAATCTAGCCCTTCCCGATCCAGGTACCACAGTCCATCATGCTAAGTGCCAGTCCCAAGTCTTCGTCATGTCTCTTTCTCCTGGAAGATCACCTTAGGAATATCAAAAGAGAATGCATTTTAGTTGGAGGATTACAAAACTAATGGACAAAAGACTGACTGGAAAAGTAGGAGCATGCAAAACATTGGATAATTTTACTGAACCTGTACAATCGACAGTACCCTTACCGACCACTGGCTGGAAAGTACTATCGGCTGTTTGAATTTTGTTCACCGATGCTAGGTGAGTGTAGGAAAAGAACTCACTAGCATTTCCTTTCATGTGTCGAGACGCACCTGAATCGACAATCCAGTCCGACGATCTAAGGGAAGACATAGATGCAAGGGCGAGTGAGTCGTCAGTACCTTCCGATGGATGGGCATACATGGCAGCGTTGCCTCTGGCGAAGACTGAGGTGGACGCCTCCTCAGTCCCACTTCTCATGTCTCCATCGCTTGACGCTCTCTGCTTTCTCCTGAGTACCTCCAGCATGCCCATCAGTACCTGATCATCCTCAGTATATGCGCCATCACTTCCCTCCTCGCCTTCTGCTACCAGCAGGTTCGTCCGATAACCTCCTCGACCACCCCGTCGACCCCCACGACGACGGCCACGTACTCCAAACTGTCCACGTTCACTACCTGAATCTTCCTTCTTGGGTGGTTTGGTGCAAGCATACCTCAGATGGCCCACCTCCCCGCAGTTGTAGCACTGTCGGGGGTCTCCCTTAGGTCCTGTGCCTCTTGAATTGGTAACCGTCAGTGCTGACTTCACTTTAAGAGGACCACTTGTCCCTGCCTGCAGCTTGATGCGAGTCTCCTCCTAGATCATGGCCGAGATAGCCACCTCAAGTGTAGGGATCTTCGGTTGGATTAGAAGTAGTGATGTTCTCTGAGCAAACACTACGGCCAGTCCCTTAGGAAACTTCATCGTCCTCTCCTGCAGACATACATGTCTCTCATTACACTTCGGGTCCTCGCAGCTCGTCTGATCTGAGGAGTGATCATAATCCAACCACAGACGCTCCAACTCCGTGGCATACTCCTGCACCGTCTTCTCTCCCCGTACGGTGTCGTCGATCTCCCCCTTGATCTAGAAAACCCTCAAGTTATTCCCACACCATCGTAGGTCCTCCTCAACTTCTCCCACACGTCATTTACCATCTCAAGGCCATCCACTGTGGCGGCGATCGACTGGACTAAAGAATTAAGGAGCCAAATGTATATCACCATATGAGTGGACTTTCACTCGTCGCGTCCTGTCGAGCCCTCATCCGGCTCTGTTTTCTTTCCTGACAAGAAACCCTCTAGGTTCTTCCTGCGAGGGTTCTCCTCACCCGTCGTGACAAACTCAGGTAGGTGGTCGGTCCATCATGCTTCAGATCGATGGAGGAAAGTTCCAACTTCGCCGGTGTTCGTGTCGCGCTCTCACCAGCCGTCAGTTTCATCAGCTTCATCAACGTTGCGACCTCCGCAGGGTCCAACTTCTTGATGATTTCTTCCATCGATCCTCCTCTTCTCCGATCACCTCACACCCGTCCCATAATTCGCGTTCGTCCTCTTCGTACTCTCCTAGACCCAATCATGCCTCTCCCCCATAGGATCTAGGTTTTGGATGTCAACGTTCGGAACGACCTGCGGGAGACGCCGGGTACCGCGGCAGAAGGCTCCTGCGGGCTCTGCAGAAGTCGCGGTTTCGTGGTGGTGGCGAAAGTGTGGTGGCGACGGTGTTGTTGGACGAGCGGTGCGGCGGCGGTGGTGGTGGCACGACAGCGGTGGTGGCGGCTAGGGTTTGGCGGTTAGGGTTTGTGGCGGCTAGGATTTGTGCTCTGATACCATCTAGAATATTTTTGGAGTTTTTTTTATTATAATTTTTTGGATATATATATATATAGCCTTACAACCCTCCATCTTTCATAAAACCTCCTAATACATTCTAATATACGAACAACTCTGATCATAGAAGAGCCTTATAGTTGAAGAGAATCATTAGAGTCCAAAAGAGTGAACGTCTGACATGACAGCGGCTCAGATTTTTGTACTGTCGGTACTTCCTACTTTTCTAACCACTCTGTTTCTTGATCAGAATACGCCTATACAATGCAAGTTACAGCACCTGGGAACGTTTATAGCTTCGGGGTGGTGTTGCTGGAGATCCTGACGACTCGATTACCAGTAGACGAGGTTTTCGGAGAAGGGGTAGATCTGGTGAAGTGGGTTCACAGTGCGTCGGGGCGTGATGAGAGTCCGGAGCAGATAATGGACGCGAGGCTGAGTACCGTCTCGTTCGCGTGGAGGAAGCAAATGCTTGCCACCTTGAAGATTGCCATGCTCTGCACCGACAGGACACCTGCAAAGAGGCCTAAGATGAAGAAGGTTGTGGAGATGCTGATCGAAGTGAAGCAAAATTAATCGTTGATGTTGAAAGCATGACAAGATAATGTCAAGATTATTGTGAGATACCACCAAGCTTCTTCAATATAGGTTCTTGAGGTGTTCAAATTGCAAAAAAAAAAAAAAAAATAGTTTGAATGTTGGAAGAAAACTTCTGTAAATGGGAAATGGTAGAAAGTATATACTATGTTGTACTGAAGGAAGTTCAGGAAAAGTTTGTTGTCTATATATTTACTTTTGACCGAGTATGATTGAAGAGCTAAGCTCAGTGAAGGCTCATAACGTCTGCGAGAAGATGAACATTGTATTCTGGTGCTTATAGGTCATGAAAGATGAGCATGTGTGAACTACAAAGAACAAGAGAAGGAATAGGTTTATTGATCCAAGCTGCTCTTGCATGTGGGGGAAAAAAAAGTTGATGTTATTTGAGAGAAGTCTCCGGAATACTTACCTCTGCAGTACTCTAGAGTTGCATGGAATATTTGAAAGACTTTTTGTATATTTATGAAATTATTTTTGGGATATTTTCTTGCACGTAGAAGCTTCTTAGAATTCCTACCATTTCTAGAGCTAGATGTTTGTTTGGTTGTATTTTTCTTATTTGTATTGTAAATATTTAGATTCTAGATTGTTCTAGCGGTTAAATTTAAGAGTGGTATCATCTTGATCATTCATGTAAAATCCTTGAAGCACTATAAGGGGGACATCTCATTTGTTTCTCACCACACCCAAGAAGTTATAAACATTATCTAGTATAGTGAAGTTTTCAACTTTCAAATATCTCTGTCTTTTGCTCCACAATTTCTCATTTTCGTCTTAATAATCTAAAGGGAAGGTTTCCACAAACCTTCGAGGAGAAAAGATGTGCGCCGCATGGATAAAGTGTATGCCAAAGCACTAAGCCCATGACTTGATACTTATTCTAACTGACATAGTACTGCTCTAACGACATATGAATTATGATAGTTTTGCTGCACTTGATTGTTTCTTATTTTGATAGTATTGTGGAAGCGGTGTGACCCGAGCGAAGTTGATACATGAGGTACGATATAGCATGCGAGATACATAATCCAACAATCTTCATCTTAACTCGTATCAAAATTAGTCTAAGCAACAAGAAGATCTAACATATTATCGTATTGATCCATTCAACCGATACGTTCACCAATTTGCAACCATTATTGTGTGTGAACGGCAATTGCTCCACCTTGGGACTGATAGCTAGGCTCACATTTGATACCAAACCGTAGAATTCCTGCCTACGAGCCAACTTGGGAGGACTCAAGTTGACATATCATGCACGTATCGGCACAATCTATCTCGAATGAACTAAATCACTCAATCCAATCCGATATGTAACCTAAGAATCTTAATACTAATTTGTTACGGTACGTGGTGTGTTCCGAACGAACAGGGACGGTCCTGGCCAAGGACAAGCTGGACGACGGTCCAAGGTTCAAAGACTAAAGGGGAGCACTAACATGAAAGTATCTAACCATAATATACTATGGGTCATCATTAACTCAAAAGAGTTATGTGTAGTAGTTTTCATGTTAGACTTACACATTAGAGGTCCTTAGTTCAATTTTCGACGACAATAATTTATTTTGTTAAATTTACTTTTTGTAGTTACTTTTTCTCTCTCTATATTATGTATGGGGGGACCATTTAGAGAGTTCGGTCTCGATTCCCCGTGAGCTCAGAACCGACCGTGCGAACAAAGTTGATCCATGAGGTATGTATTAGACTTACCCATGTAACTTAAAAAAAAAAAAATCTTTTATCATCATCAAACTTGAGCACACAACTGGACACCAAACTTGAATGGACGACTCGACACAAGATACAAAACCCAACAGTTAAGACAATCTGTGTGTGGGAAGTTAGTAAATTAGGTTAACCGAGGAAAAGACGAGGGTCAATACTATGACAAGGTATCTAATTACCAGGTGGCTTGGGAATATATGCAACGAGTTATATGATCAAATGGCCGCACTGATACTTATTAGATGATTTTTGTTTCTTTGTTCACGTCTAGTTTGACCTTCATGATAGGGTTCAACATTATTCGGTTTTGGTCCAAAAATTTAACATAATCGAACCGAACAAGAGATTCAATTCGATTTGAAAAAAATTCGATTCGATTTGAAATAATTTCGATTCGATTTCGATTTTGAAAATAATAAAATTTCTTATTCAGTTTTAAATTTTGGTCCAAAACCGAAAACCGAATAAAATTTATATAATTATGTAAATATCACAATTGTTTGAATATTTTGTGATTAAAAATGTGTATATTTTGAAAACAATAATTCTATGTATATGTTTTAAAGCCCACATTAGATACAACTTTAAAATACAACAAATGTATGTATAAATTATAACTTTTAATATAATTTAACTACGATTTCAACTTGGATCCGATTCATTAAACGATAGCAATAGTCCAACCGAACAAACCGAATAGCTTATTCGGTTCGGTTTCGATTTTGACTAATTTCGATTCAGTTTCGATTTTAAAATTTTAGAATTTATCTTATTTAATTTTAACTATTTCGATTCGGTTGAAACCGAATGCTCACTCCTACTTCATTATATGGTGAGCTCTTATGAGAGATGTCTAGGATTGGAGAAAACCTTTTTAATCTTCGACACTCTCTCTCTCTCTCTCTCTTTTATGTTAGACATGCTCACTGTCATGATCTGAGAATACCACTCAGCAAGTCAACTATCAGCAAGAATAGCCAAAGAATCAAAAGTGGAGCACTAAAGAAAACTAGAACGCAATAGCAAGTCTCCTAAATATTCAAGTACTGCGCAATAAATGTTGGATTCTGCACCTTGAAGAATAGATAACTAATATATACCATTACTGGTTCATACAAAGTAAAGATAGAAACAAGCTTATACAGAATCAAAAAAGAAACTAACGTTGTCGAAGAATCATAGATACTAATTACGACATTGTAAAAACTGTGATCAAGCATCCGTAGCAGCAAGAAAAGAGAATTCTTAAACCTTCCAGATTCAACCAAACATACCATAGTCCCTACAATACTTGACTTCCAACATCCACTCACTGGGAATGTTTTAGCTTTCCACATTTAAACCCTCTTCTTCATACTAGGCAAACCATACAATCTAACACAGTGAACGACTAAGAAGAGACCGGATAAACCCTAACTTGATCCACAACTGGACCACAGAGGGAAACCGAGTCGTGAACACTCGTATGATAGTAAGAACTAAAGAACGTGATCCTCAACCTCACCGCAGTTGCGTTGAACTTCAGAGCCCCAACCGTGTATCCACCCTTCCCTGAGGAGGTGTACGGAACCTTCACCGTGCTACTGCCCGCAAAGGCTTCGACCAGCATTGTCCCGTGGCATCCGTTCTTCGCATCCCCGACCACAAAAGTGAGGTTGTAGGACTTGTTAGGAACCGTCCTGATCACTTGGGCTATTGCGCTCTCCTTCCCTGCCACGAGCTCCACGGCGTACTGGCCAAAGGGTATGGCGAAGTGGGCCCTGTCGAGGAATTTCACAGCCTTGAGGGATTCGATGATCCAGCCGGGGAGTGGAGATACAGCATCTTCTTGCTTTGGAGGAAGGAGGATGCCTGTGGTGTGGTTCGGGAATACATGAGGACCTTCTTCGAAGCCTCCATTCTTTACCAGGTTAGCTGCAGCAGGAGGTAATTTGAAATGAAATGAAATGACAAGAGAACATGAGATCGATCGAGTGCAAAGAACTTATAAGATCATAAATTTGATGTCGGTGCACTTCTATGAACGTAACTTTCAATATACTTATAGCATATGTAAGTTATAATTGATTATGTATGTACACACATATCTCAGCATAAAACAATTCTATTGTTCAAGATTCGCGGTATCGGTATCGCACCCTTCCTATGAGTATCGGTATCAGCGGTATCGACAATATCGACAGTTTCGGATCGGAGTATCAAATTTTTTGGTATCGGAAAGCAAATAATACTTAATAAATTTAGAGAATGTATTTTAGACATTTAGACATAATTTTAAGTATTTTACGTATTGTTTCATAGTAGTTTCAAAGTGAATGAAATAATGGTCATCCTGATGATTGGTTTACTTACGAAGTTACGATAGATAAGTTTTCTTCATTTACATGTTCTTACAATCTTACTATGATTTTACATCCTTGCTTATTAGTCTTTTTTGTTCAATTTTTTTTGTCGAATTAACTGGGAAAAAGACCGTCAATGTCGGTATCGGTCAGTAACGGTATCGGCCGATATTGGAAATTATGCTATTGTGATAAATGAATAATACTTTTACATTATGGTAGGAGTTTGCAGAATTCCTTCTAGACAAAAGACATCTTGGTTGAGGACTCCGATCAGGTATGTAATAAGGTGTCAACATTTGAATGACATAGGTTGTTTGTAGTAACATACATGATACACCTTCAATCATAATTTTAGAATATGTACGACATAATTGCATATGTACATATAATATAAATCTTCAGAATATGGCAAATGTATCTAATAGATGGGGGTTAGAAGTCCAGCTTGTAGAGGCTACACAAGGAACTTATGTCATGCACAGCTACATAAAAGTCATTTCGAGTGAGGTCTCTAACAATTTAGCCAGAGATGCATTTTTCTAAACGAAAAAGGTTGCTTAGCACCCTACCTTTTCCTCTAGTATCCATGCCCTTTGATTTTGTTGATTCTTGGCACTAATGAAAGATACATTTGGTTCAAGCTCCATTCGTGTGGAAAAAAGGGGGAAAACATCATTTT
This sequence comes from Iris macrosiphon, assembly GCA_036927795.1. Lineage (NCBI taxonomy): Eukaryota > Viridiplantae > Streptophyta > Magnoliopsida > Asparagales > Iridaceae > Iris > Iris macrosiphon. Next base: position 139,950,122 of record JAYESA010000003.1, on the reverse strand, counting down.
TGAAAAATAAGTTTGCTTTTATAGAAAGCATTGCTTATTGCTCACACCATTTTCCTCTCAAATGTATTACCTTCTCCACAAACTTACCATTATTAACAATAATTACGGCTCTAGACAGTTTATAATAGTAGTTTGCAGTACAGCCGATACCGATACAGTTTGGCATGTCCCGATCCGATACCGACCGATACCCGATACTAACCGATACCGACATCGGAGGTCTCTTTTCCGGTCAATTCAGTAAAAAAAATTGAACGAAAAAACAAATCAACAAGGATGTAAAAGTATAATAAGGTAGTAAAAGAATGTAAAAGAAGAAAACTTATGCATAGCATGTAAACCAATCGGCAAATGTGAGTATTATTTCATTCAATTTCAAAAGTACTAAGAAACAACATAGAAAATACTTAAAATTAAGCATAAATGTATAAAATATTTCTTCTAAAATGTTAATAATTATTTCATTTCCGATACCAAAAAATATGATACTCTGATCCGATAGTTTGGATGTTCTACACTCATGCAAAAACTCCTCTGACATTTCTAAATGCATCCTGGGTTAGAGAAAACAGAGTAATGAGTATGTTTCTGCGAAGCCAGGTTGTAGGTCTAAATGCTAGATAACTGTTCAATGTACGGTACATCTCTATGGAACTATCTAGTGCCCACTCTATACTATGTCAACGATGACCCATGTTGCATGGACATAGGAAAATGGTGTCTGTGTCCGTATAGTATCTATGGTATCTATAGTCGGGTGACACAAGATACGTGATGACAAATGAGAACTGTTTCAACTATGTGCATCACACATGATCAACAGGAGCAAGTAATCGTCAATGGCATCACAAGTTGAAATGAAGATGATTTAATCGACCATTATATATATAACAACAAAAGAAAAGACATTGACACCTCTCGTGGGTTGTGGAGGGAAGAGCTCCTTCATAGCCACCGCATCAACAAGAGGACCGCACGTAGGGTCTTCCTGCATACCGATATTATGGAAGATAACCGAAACAGTAGCCTGGGTAGCCTTGAACCCGACGGCATAGGTGTCCCCTCCGAAGCTGTCATACAGAGTCTGGAGCGGAAGGTCCGCGTTGAGCGGAGGGACGGAAACCCTCAGGACCTCGTCCTGGGCGCATGTCCGCGAGGCACTGAACGTGATGGCATAGAGGGAGCCCGGCTTCATGTTGCTCACGTTCTGGGAGATGGACGCCTCATTGCCCAGGCGGACGGCATGGACGCCATGGGGGACCGCCAAGAACATTCCCCCAGGCTGGGGCCCACCAGATACGTACTCGACGAGGCCGTGGATTGTCCAGTTGGGGAGGGCATGCTTGCCCCTGATGACCGTTTTGTTGAGCTTGCTGGGCTTGGGGCTGATCTCAAAGTTACCATTCGGGAGGAGACCTGTGAAAAAGAAAATGTTAGACAAGTAAATATCATGCTTAATTTTATTTTTACTAAAAAAGTACTCATTCCATGGCATCGTCTTCTTTTTTTGTGACTATTGGGGGCAAATTTAATTAATTTTTGGAAGGTATACAGAAATAATATATAGTTATATATCCCGCAGCTAGTAATATCCAACCCCGTGTGCATTGAATCCATTCCTTTTTAATATGGACACACCATGGAATTAAGGGTCTACTAGGTAACGATATTTTTATCGGTTTTGAGGTATTTTTGAACCGACCGTTTATAAAAACTCCTGCTTGGTAATTTTTACGAGGCACTGGTTTTGGTCGGCTCACCCTCCCCCCCCCCCCCAAAAAAAAAAACCCAGTGTAATGTAATTTTGGGTGGCTTAATAAACACCCCAAATCGGTGGGTTTTGAGCGGTTTTATAAATTTTATTTCATTTATTCTTGTAAAAGCCTTTCAAAAACGCTCGTTACCAAACATGGATTAGATTGGTTTAAAAGATGCTACTTACTTAAAACCACTCAAAACTAGGCCTCTCATAACCGTTCATAACCCGTAATCTAAAAATACCTCATAACCGCTACTACCATAATCGCCATGCAGACTCTAAAGTTGCAAGAAAAAGCATTCCATTCAATATATTTTTTTCTTTTTTCTCTTTCTTTTCCAACTATTGTTTAGTTAGGGAGAGACATTGAGAGTTAAATGGAATGGTATGAAGTGATTCTTTTTCTTGTTTAAGTTAAAACCCAATCAAAACAAAACCTATTGTATGTATACAAAAGGAAAGACATACCGTGTAAATGTTTCTAATTTCTTGTTTTGAGATATGAAGGATATAATATATCGAAGTTCTGCTCAAAATAAACAATGCAGATCATATACATGAAGCTCTATCAACAGGGAGAAGGAGCTTCATATATAATGAAGCAAGATATTAGCTATAGAATGTTCAAAATGTAAGGAACAAGTAATTTTAAGAGATAGGCAAGGGAAAGGTAGGAACATAAACACAGAAGAACATATACCATATAGGGTGAGTAAATAGAGGCAAATATGATGAATTTCAAGAAGGTTTACGAGAAATCTAAAGTACCCATTTGGGGGAAGATAGACACCCTGTCTATTGACCCCTTAAAAGAAGATAATGAAAGCGAACTTTCGGTCCGAACTCTTCCCGCTCTTCCCCAAAAGTTCAGATACTCCCACCGGTGATTATGCCAATCATTTGGATATGTTGGTATACTCCAATACATAATCATTGGGTCCCTCTATTTTGGTACCAAATTCCTAAACAATATAGCTATGGGTACGAGAGGATTTTGCCATAAAACCTACACTGCCAATTAGTTGATAAGTTGAACCACCTTTTAGACGTGCACTTTAAGCTCATGCCATCTTGTTTGGGTCCAGCCTCGATTCGAGGTGTGTGGAAGGGCAGTCTAGACGTCGTGAAACGCCGACATGAGTTACGACAAAGACGACGGAGGATAGGTAGCTAAAGTGAGGCTCAAGCTGAGCCAAAACAGCAGCGGCGACATAACGACGATATGTCGGTAGAGATATACCAACGGTATACAAAAAATTGGGTAATTCGTTCCAGAACCTATTATGTGTCTCGCGATACACCATGATATACCGCTTGTCGGGATCGATTCAGTCGTAGGTCCGAACAGCATTAATAAAGACCGTGTGATCAAATTTGGACGACCAAGATTATTGTTGGGGCTAGTTTAAGATTTTTCCTAAACCCTAAATTAGGTTTTCAAGGGTACAAGTCCACAGAAATATAAAAGAAAGTCAATGATTTGCTCTTATGGCTCGTCATTCGAGACAGTTGGAAGAGAAGATCTGTTCGGAGAGTCGTCTTCTTCGTCCAGGGATATCGTCACAGGATTAGATGATTGATTTGATTGTAATATTCTTCTTTCTTCTTGAGTTTGGTGAGAGGTTGAAGTTGGGGGGCAAAGGGTTCAACATATTATAAGCAATCTTGAATCTTTTTTTAGTTATATAGATTGGAATTTGTCCAGGTGACATAGTCACCGAAAATATTCTCTGTTTGATCTGTCTTTATGCTCGCGTAAGACATAGGTTTGTTATCTTCAGGTGGGTCGACATTGATTGAGCTCCGATTCGTTCCAAACACTTGGTATCCGAGCTCTCAAGTTTTCGAGAGTGAGTGTACAATCATGTATACGGAGCATATGAACACACGTATGATTACCCTCAGAGAGGGGAATTGGACGATTTGGAAGCCAAGGATGGAGGGTCTACTCAGGTGCAAAGCTTTGCATGGTCCGTTGGAGGACGACAACGCCAAGCCTTCAGCCAAATCTGCTGGTAACTAAAAAAGTTTGGATTGGAAGGTCGTTGGATTCATCAGCCAATGACTCGACAATTCGATTTTTTATCACGTGCCCATGGAGAGTTCGACAAAAACATTATGAGTGAAGGTGCATTCGCTATACGAATGAAAAACGACTGGCAACAAGAAGTTTCTTATTCGCCAGCTCGCCAACTCGGAGGGTGCATCGGTGGCACAACATCTGAACGAGGTTCATGTTATCATCAATCAGTTGTCGACAAGAAAGATGGTAATTGACGATGAGCTTGAGGTTATGCTGCTTTTGAGTTCTCTGCCAAAAAATTAGGAGACGTTAGTGGTATCAGTGAGTAACTCCGTGCATTATAGAGTTTGTTGAAATTAGTTGATGATTTTATTGATTGTCTCATTGGCATTATATAGCCTTACAGTCATTAATACAATGATTTCAATCATTATGACAATAATCTCATAATGGAATATCCTGTGACATATTCTGGCATCCCAAATATGTCCTCAGGATATTCCCATGTGCTTATACTATACTTAAATATGACACCCAACATACCATATCAACACTCCCCCTCAAGATGGGTGAAAGATATTCACTAAGTCCATCTTGTCACATCCTCTAATCATGCTCATTGAGGCGAGTCCCTTGGTTAGTCCATCTGCTACTTGATCCCTGGTTGGAACATGGACAAGCTCCAGTATTCCTCTATCCAACTTCTCTTTGATGAAGAATCTATCAATCTCGATGTGTTTGGTCCTGTCATGCTGTACTGGATTGTTGGCGATACTAATAGCTGACTGATTGTCACACCACAGCTTCATCTTGGCTCCTTGATCCAGCTTCAGCTCCACCAGCATATTCTTCAACTATAGCAGCTCTGCAACTCCCAAGGCCATAGCTATGTACTCTGCTTCAGCTGTCGATCTGGCCACCACAGACTGCTTCTTACTCCTCCAGGAGACCAAGTTACCTCCTACAAATATGCAATATCCCGAGGTAGACCTCCTGTCATCAGCACAACTAGCCCAGTCAGAATCACAGTAGCCCTCGATGCTCACGTAATTGTTCTTCCTGAATATTAGTCCCTTCCAGGGAGCACATTTCAAGTACCTCAGAATCTGGTACACTGCATCCATATGACCCTTCCGTGGGTCATGCATGTAGCGGCTCACCACACTTACTGCAAAGCAGATATCAGGACGTGTGGCTCAAATAGATCAACTTGCCAACCAGTCTCTGGTATCTGTCCCGATCAACTGGTTCTCCAGCCTCAGCATCAATCTTGAACCTCTGATCTATTGGTGTCGCTGCAGGTTTGCACCCCAACATCCCAGTTTCTGTGAGAAGGTCCAGTGCATACTTCCTTTGAGAGAGAACAATCCCCTCTGCTTCTCGAGCAATCTCAATCCCAAGGAAGTACCGAAGAAGGCCGAGATCCTTCACCTCGAATTCCTTGCCAAGCTTTCCTTTGAGTTGGGCGATCTCCTGCTCATCATCTCCTGTGATAATCATATCGTCCACATACACCGCAAGCATGGTGATGTGGCCTCCACTCCGACGGAAGAACACAGTATGATCAGCATTGATCTGCTGATATCCCATCCCTATCATCGCCCTTCTGAATCTGTCAAACCACGCTCGAGGAGACTGCTTCAGTCCATAGAGGGACTTCTTCAACCTGCAGACCTTGTCTACTGTCTGATTGGTGCCAAATCCTGGTGGTATCTCCATGTACACCTCCTCCACTAGATCTCCGTGAAAAAACGCATTCTTCACATCCAGTTGGTGTAGCTTCCATCCACCATTCACTGCCAGAGAAATCAGAGTCCTGACAGTGCTCATCTTTGCAACTGGTGCAAATGTCTCGTCATAGTCGATGCCGTACGTCTGACTGTATCCTTTGGCTACTAGTCGAGCTTTGTAGCGATCAACCTGTCCATCTGGGTTCTGCTTCACGGTAAAGACCCACTTGCATCCAACTTCTCTCTTCCCCTCTGGCAGTCTCACAAGCTCCCAAGTGTGGTTCTTCTCCAGAGCTCCCAACTCCTCGTGCATTGCCGCTTTCCACTTTGGATCGTTCTTGGCAACCTGCAAATTGTTAGGTACAGTAATACTATCCAAAGATGCTATAAATGCTCCATGAGAAGAAGGAATATGGTCATAAGAAACAAACTGAGCAATATCCCAACCATATCTGTTTGGAGGATTTCCTGCATTGCTCCGAGTGGTCCTCCGTACAGATAGTGGTGTGGGAGGAGTAGTAGTAGGAGGAATGATATCTTGTGAAGGAGGGGGTATCACCTGAAGGGGGGTTGGTGTCGGTGCCTCAGGAGTTGGGACGAACGCAGGCAAGGGACTTGGCACTGGCACTGTCGGTACTGGTCCTGCAGTTTGCTTCTCTCTCCTGCTGTAGGTAAGTAACTCTCCCTGAGCCGTAGGCCTAACACCTTCACCTTCTTGTCCCTTCTCCGTGCCTCCATGCCAAACTTCTAAATCGGTTACCACCAAGTTCTCCATCTCCCCCTCTCGCCTAATACTGGCAGTATTAGGCGTGTTGTGTGAAGTTCCGTCCTGGCGGTAGTATGGCTCATGCTCCCGAAAGTGGACATCCATACTGACAAACTTCTTCTTCTCTACTGGACTCCAGCACACATACCCCTTTTGGGTCGCCGAGTAGCCTACGAAGATGCATTTGACCGCTCTAGGGTCAAGTTTCCCAACTGATGGCCTGTTGTCCTTCACAAAACACACACACCCAAACACCTTCAGTGGGAGTATCCCACTATTATTGCCTTGCAATACCTCGCATGGGGACTTCCATCCGAGGACCTTCGAGGGCATCATGTTGATGAGTTGAGCTGCTGTCAACACTGCATGCCCCCACAGACTGTGGGACATTCATGTCGATCATCATACTTCTTGCGACCTCCAGAAGGTGTCTGTTTTTCCTTTCTGCAACTCCATTTTGTGCTGGTGTGTATGCACAGGTGGTCTGATGCTGTATTTCGTGTGCTGACAAGTATTCTGCAAGCGTCCTGTTGGTATACTCTGTTCTATTGTCAGACCTCAGTACCTTCACAACTGCTTTGTACTGAGTCTGGACATGCTTATGAAAATCCCGAAAACAAGCAGGTACATCACTCTTATTTTTCATCAAATATAACCAGGTAACACGAGAGGCACACTCAATGAAAGAAACAAAGTACTTATAACCATTCATAGTGTTAGTAGCACATGGACCCCAGACATCATAATGTACTACCTCAAAAGCAAAAGTGCTCATATGACCCGTGCCAACATATGAGCTCCTAGTAAGTTTTCCTAACTCGCACGCATCACATACTAATTTCTCTTTATTTGTTTTTGCATAAATCTCTGGATACAACTTACTTAGAGTATCAAAGGAAGAATGTCCCATCCTCCGATGATGGAGTATCAAGGTATCCTCAGTCATCTGCTGCAGTCCTTCCATGCCAGCCTTCTTTGCCATAGATACCAATGCTGAGTCCAGTCCTTCTCGATCTAGGTATCACAGTCCCTCATGCCAAGTGCCAGTCCCAAGTCTTCGTCCTGTCCCTTTCTCCTGGAAGGTCACCTTAGGAATATCAAAAGAAACAATGCATTTAAGTTGGAGGATTATAGAACTAATGGACAAGAGACTGACTGGAAAGGATGGAGCATGTAAAACATTGAATAATCTTACTGAACCTGTACAATTAACAGTACCCTTACCGACCACTGGCTGGAAAGTGCCATCAGCTGTCTGAATGATGTCTGCTGATGCTAGGTGAGTGTAGGAAGAAAACTCACTAGCATTCTCCGTCACATGTCGAGATGCTCCCGAGTCGATAATCCAGTCTGATGATTTAAGGGAAGAGATAGACGCAAGGGCAAGTGATTCGTCAGTACCTTCTGATGGATGGACATACATGGCAGCGTTGCCCCTAACAAAGAATGAGGTGGACGCCTCATCTGTTCTACTCCTCATGTCTCCCAGTGCCTGGTCTTCCACAGTAAATGTGCCATCAGCTTCTCCGTTCACTTCTGATATCAGGAGGTTTGCCCGATAACCTCCTCGACCGCCTCGTCTATCCCCTCGACCACGACCACGTCCTCCATTATATCCTCGTCCGCCGAACGGTCCTCGTCCACCACCTGAATCTTCCTCCCTATGTGGTTTGGTACAAGCATACCGATGATGACCCATCTTCCCACAGTTGTAGCACTGCCGGTTATGCTGCCATGGCTCTCCCTTAGATCCTTTGTTACCTGAGCTGGTGATCGCTAGTGCTGACTTTGCTTCGGGGGGACCACCTGTCCCGGCTTGCAGCCTGATGCGTGTCTCCTCCTGGATCATGGCTGAGATAGCCTCCTCAAGGCTAGGGATCTTTGGTTGGGCTAGAAGTAGGGCCGTCCTCTGTGCGAAAGCTGCAGTCAGCCCTTTGAGGAACTTCATCGTCCTTTCCTGCAGACACACCTGTCTCTCCTTACACTTAGGGTCCCCGCAGCTCGCCCGATCTGAGGAGTGATCATAATCCAACCACAGACGCTCCAACTCTGTGGCATACTCCTGCACCGTCTTCTCTCCCTGTACGGTGTCATCAATCTCCCCCTTTATCTGGAAGACCCGTAAGTTGTTCCCCACACCATCATAGGTCCTTCTCAACTTCTCCCACACATCTTTCACCATCTCAATACCGTCTACTGTGGCGGCAATAGACTGAACTAAGGAGTTGAGAAGCCAGATGTAGATCACCATATGAGTGGACTTCCACTCATCGCGTCCTGTCGAGCCCTCGTCCGGCTCTGTCGTCTCGCCCGTCAGGAACCCCTCCATGTTTTTTCCTGCGAGGGTTCTTCTCACCCGTCGTGACCAACTCAGATAGGTGGCTGGTCCATCTAATTTCAGATCGATGGAGGGAAGCTTCAACTCCGGCGACGTTCGTGTCCTGTTCTCACCAGCCGACATCGTCAACAACTTCATCAACGTCGCCACTTCTGTAGAATCTAGCTTCTTGATGATCTCCTCCATCGATGCGTCGTCTATCCAATCACGTCACGTCCGCTCCACGACTCACGCTTGTCCTCGTCGTCCGCTCCTAGATCCGAACATGTCCCCCCTTTTTTCAGATCTAGGCATCCCTATTAGGCGCTGCCTCGTGCTGGTGCGGAGGAGGCGGCAGCACGCATGTCACAACCGCCGTCGCAGCAGCAGCAGTCGCAGCAGCAGTAGTAGCCGCAGCAGTAGCGGGACGGGGCAGCAACAGCGAAGAGCGGCCTGTGAAGGGCGGAGAAGAGGAGAGGAGGGAAAAAAAGGGGAGGCGTGGAAGAGTTCGGTGGAGGAGATCTAGGAAATCCTCCTGTGGGTTTGTGGAAGCTTGGTGACGGCTAGGGTTTGTGGAAACTTGGCTCTGATACCATGTTGAAATTAGTTGATGATTTTATTGATCGTCTCATTGGCATTATATAGCCTTACAGTCATTAATACAATGATTTCAATCATTATGACAATAATCTCATAATGGAATATCCTGTGACATATTCTGGCATCCCAAATATGTCCTCAGGATATTCCCATGTGCTTATACTATACTTAAATATGACACCCAACATACCATATCAACAGAGTTATCACGATGAAGGCAGTCAAGAACAATTTATTGAATGAGAAAATACGACGTAAGCAGATAGAACCGTCATAGGAGTCCGATCTAGTTGCTTCTTACGGAAAGAGAAGACTTAGATAATATGCGAGAACATGAGTGTGTTCTCGGGACCGCGCGAGTGTACCGCAAGGAGGACTGTTATCACTATGGCGAAAGGGCTCATTTTAAAAGTAACTGTATGAAACTCAAAAATGAAAAGACGAAAGACAAGGATAATCATGTAAATTTTACGACTATGATAGATCTCATCATCACAGCAACCGACACAGAAGAATCTCATAGCAAGTGGCATAACAACGATTGAGTCTTGGACATGGGAACGTTATATCATGCCACTCCGTATAGGAGGATCTTTACGTCATACTGAGATCCTAGGTTTTGACGTATGAAGATGGACGATAAGGGGACAGCTGCAGTTGTGGACATTGATACCGTGTACTTATTGTGAGAAGTTCGTTCTCAAGGGGGTCGTCATGTACCGAGTTTGCACTACAACTTGTTTTCTGGCATATGATGGATATCGCAGTATGTTCGGAGATAAAAAAAAATATTTTGAAGCTTACGAAAGGTTCCAAACTGCTGGCTCGAGAAGATATATGTTGTAGTATGTATAGGCTCAAGTCTTTGAGGTGTACAGGTTGGCCACAGACATCGGATACAGACTTAAGGAATATTCGACAAAAGTTTGATAATCGTCTAAAACTTGTCAAGGAGAGTCTTTGAGATGATTTAAGGGATAAGGAGGATTCGGTTCGTCGAGACAAAGCGACGAATGGAGACGTGTCAAAGATTGAGCGTCAGTATGTCGATCCCATGACAGTTGGTCGGTCTCCATGGGGGGTTGTTCCACGGATCCGATTTTGATGACGGATTATTTGCTAAACTATAATGAAACGATATCGGTTTCAGCAATTGAGGAACCATAGAGTCCACCTCAATTCGAGGTGTTGAACCGAGACTCGACGGGAGCTACGACGAAGAGGACAGTTTAGACGTTGTGAAACATCGACGGGAGTTACGACGAAGAGGACAAAGGATTGGTAGTTGGACCGAGACTCGAACTAAGCCAAAACAACAACGACGATGCGACGATATGTCGGTAGCAGGATATCGGTAGTATATCAAAAATTCGACAGTTCGTTCCAGAACCTATTGTGTCTAGCGGTACACTACAGTATATCGACGATATATTGCCTTCGAGATCAGTTTAAACGTGGGACGGACAACATTAATAAAGATCGTGTGATCAAATCTGGACGACCAAGATTATTGTTGGAATTATTTCAGAATTTTTCTAAACCCTAAATTAGGTTTCTTAACCTATTTATAGAGGTTCGAGGGGAGTTGTCAACAAGAAGCTCATACGGGAGATTCAATGGTGCAAATCCAAAGAAATTTAAGAGAAAATCGGTGCTTTGTTCTTAAGGCTCGTCATTCTAGACAGTTGGAAGAAAAAATGTCCGGAACTTCATTAAGTAAAGCAAAAAAATGTCTAAAACTTCACTAAGTAGAGCAAGGGAGAAGCACAAGCAACCTCCTCTTTGCTTTTCCCGGAGGGATCGTACCATTCGAGCCTTTTTTCATGCTTTTCATGCTTTTCCGGAGGTCTGAAGAAAGCAGAAATCATAGGATTTTCCTAATACTCCCTTTCCGAAAGAAAGAACGTGAAATCTTTTTCCTTTCCGCAAGGACCAGGAGATTGGATCTAGCCATAAGAAGCATCTCATTTACAAGGCGCGCGATAGTTCAATTATCTATGGACAATTCTTCGTTCAATGTCCCTTACAATTTTCTTCAATTAGGGAAATCGTCACAGGGTTGGATGAGTGATTTCATTGTAATCTTCTTCTTTCTTCTTGAGTTTGATTAGGAATTAAACTTGGATGACAAATTGTTCAACATATTGTAAGCAATATTGTATCTTTTTGAGTTATATAGATTGAAATTTGTCCAGGTGACAGTCATCGAAAATATATTGTTTGATATGTCCTTGTGCTCGTGTAAAATGGGGGTTTGTTATCTTCCGGTGGGTCGACATTGATTCCAATAGGGTCTGTTCCCAACTAGGCCTGTCAATTGGGTCAGGCCGACCTAGCCCGACACAAACCCGACACGAAAAATTGACCTATGTGCCGGCCCGACCCGTGTAATTGTGGGCCCGTGCTAGCCCGGACTGGTATATTTGGTCGTGTTGGGTCACATATATCGGTCCATAAGATGACTTCGGCCCGACTCAGAGCTCAAGCACAGCCCGTCCCAACCACCCAAACATAAGAGATTTTGTGCGATAATTTTCAATATTCATCTCCAATATCTTTTGGACCCTGAACAATCTCCGACACCAAATATGATACTTTTCCCACTCGATCATTTTGTGCAGTAGTTAGGATAAAGTTTCACACATAATAGAGGTACAAAAACAATTATACATGAGATTTCTACTTTGATTGGTTTTTATAAATATCAGTAACACATTCAACCCCCGAATTTAGCATAGTCCTTTCCACAGGTTAAGGGAGATATTTCATACAACGAGTACAAGCTAGATGAATTTGTTCCAGAAAAAAAATCAGCTAATGTCAGTCAATATGATCTGCACATTCCAGAGATGACGGTAAGGGAGACATTGGACTTTTCAGTCCGTTTTCAAGGAGTTGGAAGCCGAGCAGGTGAAGATTCACATCAATTTCGAATGATTTCTAATGAGAGATCATAAATCATCCAGACAAGTAATCCTGAACTCTAGTTTTTGTGTGAAGAAATTATGAAGGAAGTCAGTAGAAGGGAGGAGGAGTCAAGGAATCATCATCCCTGAGAAGCTGGCATAGACGCATACATGAAGGTCGATAGAATTTGTTAACATATAAAAAATTAAATTGGTGAAAATATGACGTTCTTACAAGTAGAATTATTTGCCAACATAATCTGTCTCGACCCAACCCGGCCCGAAATCTACCGTAACATAGGTCATGTGCCGGACTCAGACACACATTTTCACTCTTATACTCGGCCCAGTCGTTATAGTGCATGGAACTTAAAGGCCCGGCCCATCCAAATTCGGGTCGAACCGGCCCAGTCTGGCCCACATGACAGCTCTATTCCCAACACATCCCTGAGTTACTCTAGACTACAAAAATCAAAAAGTCTATACCATGGATCTGGATGAAACTATTGCTTGAAAACAAATAAACAACAAAATAAGTTGGCTACAAAGAAAAAGAGAAAGAAACTAAATAACCCCAAAAATAGCAAACAATGCACACTTCTTCTTCTCGTGAAATTAGCTAGGCTGGTGAAACAAACCCATCAACCAAATGCAGACCTGATTCTGACCTATCAACTTTTGTAGCAAACCCACTTTTGCCGAAAAGTGTAAATAGAGCAAGTAAGAATATAGGAGAGACATGTACGTAAGAGTGCATATTACCATCAAGATCATGAACTACAACAAGACCACTGCTGCTGCTGAAGAAGAAGACGATTATGCAAAGGAGCAGCAGTACTACATTGATGGAGCCCATATTCTCTCCCTCTGTGAAGAAGCAAAGCAAAGCAAAGAGTAAGGCCAATGAGAGAGTAAAGTGTGTATATTTATTGAGAAGGGAGCTCAAAGTTGAGATGTTCCTCAAGAACAGTTTAATATGCCATCGAGTACTGTTCCTTTGTTATTTTTTACATTTTTGTTGTTGTTTTGAACTTTGAGAAAGACATGGGCTTCTGACCAAACAGTTCAAAGGCTGTCTGTTGTGTATGTAGAGAGAGAGAGAGAGAGAGAGAGAGAGAGAGAGTGTCTGCAATAATCACGGAGAGAGAGAGAGAGTCTGCAATAATCACGGAGAGAGAGAGAGAGAGAGAGAAAGAGTCTGCAATAATCACGTTGGGGTACATGGCCAGTCACTGGCAATCAGTAATGACTATGCTCATAGCTATGGCTATCGCTGCCTGTAGTGTTTCTTGGCTACAGTACAATGGCCGCCCGCAGGAAAAATATTTAAGCCAATAAAATTAGAGTGTATATCCACTCTTCCATTTAAGCATTGTTACGTATAAAAATAAAGATAAAAATTACTTTCGATGGTTATAAAACAACTTTTAAAGTGATTTTATTACTCCTATTTTGACGTATGGCAATACTTGAGTGAAAAAATGAACATACACTTTAATTTTGGTGGATGAACAAAAATGGACACAAACTATTTATAATTTCCTCAGTGATGTGGTGGAAGTGGAGGGATTCACCAAGATGACTACTCCAAAATATGAATTTGTACTTACATTCTGTTTTTTGTGTTTATTAGACTTAGATTTCATTTTTTGTCACGAAAAGTATTTTTCGTGACAAAACGAATGTTTTTCGTGATAAAAGTTGGATGTAAGTCTAATAAACAAAAAAAATGATGTAAGTACAAATTCATATTAATAAGTGAGACGAAAGTCAAAAAAATTCTAGAATTATTTAATTTTAGAGTGTTATAGTGCTGAATGGCCCTTGCAGGACTAAAGGAGTTAAAGTGCCAACTACAAGAACTGCTTGACCGTGGGTACATCCGTTCGAGCGTGTCTCCTTGGGATGCGCCTGTGCTGTTTGTGAAGAAGAAAGATGGGACGTTGCGACTGTGCATAGACTACCGGGAACTAAATAAGGTCACCATCCGAAACAAGTATCCCCTGCCCAGGATCGACGACCTCTTTGATCAGCTGCAAGGGGCGTCGATGTTTTCGAAGATAAGCCTTTGCTCTGGCTACCATCAATTGAAGATCAAGCCAGAGGACATGTCGAAGTTAGTATTTCGCACCCGTTATGGCCACTATGAGTTTTCTGTCATGTTGTTCGGACTGATGAATGATACTATCGCGTTCATGGATTTGATGAACCGTGTGTTCTGACCATTCCTTGATAAGTTTGTGGTGGTATTCATAGACGACATCTTAGTGTACTCGAAGAATGAGGATGAACACGCATGACACCTGCGGATGGTGCTTCAAACTCTTCGAGATAATAAGTTGTTCGCGAAGCTGAGTAAGTACGAATTCTAGTTGGACAATATATCTTTTCTCGGGCACATCATTTTTGCGGAATGCATCTCAGTCGACCCAAAGAAAGTTGAAGCCATCGTGGAGTGGAAGAGACCTGAGTCGGCTAGCGACATTCGGAGCTTCCTTGGTCTAGCGGGCTACTACAGGAGATTCGTCAAGGATTTTTCAAGGATCGTCTCGCCTCTGACTCATCTTATTCAGAAGGGAGCAACATTCGCGTGGTCGAACGACTGTGAAGCTTCATCTGTAGAATTAAAGTGACGACTCATCTCAGCACCGATTCTTACCCTCCCAGATGGGCCCGATGGTTTCAAGATTTATAGTGAGGCTTCAGGCAAGGGTTTGGGATGTGTCCTTATGCAGAGGGACAATATGATAGCCTTTGCGTCGAGGCAATTAAATACTCATAAAAAGAACTATCCGACACACGATTTAGAACTGGCAGCGGTAGTGTTCGCATTGAAGTTATGGCGGTAATACCTTTATGGCGTACCGTATGAAATCTTCACGGATCACAAAAGCCTCAAGTACCTCTATACTAAAAAGGATCTGAATTTACGGCAACGACGTTGGCTCGAACTCCTTAGCTACTTTGACTTGATGATCGGATATATACCGAACAAGGGCAAAATTGTAGCTGATGTACTGAGTCGAGTGTTTGCAGGAAGCTTAGCTATCGACGACCGGCTGCGAAGGGATCTGGGAAGTTTGGGCATTACACTCTGAATCAGATACAAAGGGGCGCAGTCGGCTCAGTTGTGCCTCGAACCAAACCTATTGGATAAAGTCAAGTCCGCTCAGAAGGATGACATATTCCTAGAAAAGATACGCAAACTTATCTCAGCAGGAAAGACGATCGACTTTGCTGTGGGTGATAATGGAATGATGCGGGTGAAGGGGAGATTGTGTGTTCCTAACGATACAAACCTCAGAAAAGAGATACTCACTGAAGCCCACTACGCGAGTTACACTTCACACCTAGGAAGCACGAAGATGTATCGAGACCTCCACACGACGTTTTGGTGGCACGAAAAGAAGAGGGATATTGCGATCTTTGTGTCGTAATGCATGGCCTGTCAACGAGTAAAGGCCGAGCACCAGAAGCGGGGCGGGGAGATGCAGAACCTTGCTATACCTGAATGGAAATGGGAACACATAACCATAGATTTTATTGTTAGTTTGCCAAAGACGCAACGGGAGAACGATGTCGTCTGGGTCATCGTCGATCGACTCACTAAGTCAGCTCACTTTATTCCTATCAAAATTGCTTGGAGTGTCGACCGTCTGGCACAGATCTACCTCGATGAGATCGTTCGACTCCACAGTGTTCCCGTATCCATTATCTCCGACCGAGATGGATGATTCTTATCACACTTCTGGAAGAGTCTTCAGTCAACAATAGGGACAAAGTTGAAGTTCAGATCTGCCTACTATCCTCAGACCGATGGCCAGACAGAGCGGGTAAACCAAATCCTCGAAGACATGCTACGGCTCTGTGCCTTGGACTTGAAGTCAAGTTGGGACATAAATCTACCGTTAGTCAAATTTGCATACAATAATAGCTATCAATCCAGCATCCAAATAGCATTATATGAGGCGTTGTATGGGCAAAAGTTTAGATCCCCAATCTATTGGGATGAAGTTGGTGAACGACAAATTCTTGGTCCGAAACTCGTAGAGCAAACCGTCCAAAAGATCCGTTTGATCCGCGAGCGGCTGAAGGTACCACAAAGTCATCAGAAGAGTTAATCAGACGCGCACCGTCGACCTCTTGAGTTCTTAGAAGGCGATCATGTGTTTCTCAAAGTCTCGCCCATGTGAGGAGTCACCATATTTGGAGCAAAAGGAAAACTAAGTCCAAGATTCGTTGGCCTGTTAGAAATACTCAAACGAGTCACCCCAGTCGCATATCAGATTGCCATGCCACCGTCATTATCAGAGGTGCAAGATATCTTCCACATTTCATAACTTAGAAAGTACATGTATGATTAGAGTCATGTGGTGGATCTTGATCAACTAGACTGGAAGGCAGACTTGACATATGTCGAGCAAGCTATATAGATCTTGGATCGTAAGGAGAAGCTGCTTCGAAGTCGTTCGGTTCCTCTCGTTCGCTTGCTTTGGAGAAATCATTCGGTCGAAGAGTCGACTTGGGAGTTTGAGTCTAAGATGATGGACAATTTTCCTTCATTGTTTCATAGTGGTGGGTTCTATTCCTAAGTTTCGAGGATGAAACTTTCTATTAGTTGGTTAGGATGTGATGTCCCGTTCCCCCTTTTCGGGGAGAGAGACTAAGAAATACTTTCGGTATAGTTCGATTAGGATAGATTGAATCAATATCTTTTTCTCGTTATGGATTGGCTTCTTCGGAATCGATTTTCATATTCAGTGGACCGTGTCCCAAGGATGGACTAAGCAGCAGAGTCAAGAGGGACCTATCCGCTGCAAGTTTTCTTGCCTAGTTTTCGTTGTCGCATTGTTGCTTTCGTGCTTTCGAGTTGGTTTTCGGATTTGCGTTTTCTTGAACGTTTTTTATGGATTTTATTGCTTTCGTTCGTTGAACTGTGCTTCGATTTCAAGCTTGGAAAGAGGAGAAGAAGTATTGGTCGTCTGTTGTGGCAATGCAGGTGATCGTGCAGTAGGCGTCAAGCGAGCGGAGTCTTGAAGAACCTCTTTCCTTTTGTCTCCCCACCAACTTGTGAGTGGCCATACTTTGATTAGTTGATCCTTCTTCTAAGTCTTCACATCTAAAATCCTGTACTCTTGATTGTTCCGATCAGGCGATACCATAATAACTAAAAGATGTCAAGATAAAATGGAATAGACTTGGATTACTTTATGCTTGTCAATCAACTCGTGAACGGTTACCTTGTTGCATGCTAGTTCTCTTAGAATGTTTCTTCTATCGCATTTTAATTCTAGATAGAAATAATATTCTTTTATTATTGTGCAATATGTAGAACACTTTAGTATAAGATAAATGATCAGGGAGACTATGCAAATCAGATCATGCCATGTTACTTGTCTCGTGCTTGTGTTGCCTTGAACTACTTCGTTTGATAGCTTAGTATTAGACGTCATTTGGTCACGGACAACTTGTGCACAAGATTTCATAGTTCCTGCGGACGGTCACTGGGGCACTGGTACCGATCCGATCTGGATGGAACATCATGTTAGTCTCTCGAGCGGGAGGGATGACATGCACTACTAGAAAAAACGGGATTAACGACGTATTTTAGCGACTCCAAGTAAAAACGTCACTAAATTAGCGACTCCATAAAAAACGTCGCTAGACGTCGCTAAATGGCGACATTTAGCGACGTTTAGCAACTTTTATTAAGATTTTAAAAGATTAGTCGCTATAAGTTCAATTAAGGTCGCTAAATGTCGCTAATATATCTGATTTAGCGACGTTTAGCGTCGTCATTAGCGACGTATGTATCAAAAATATTTAGCAACGTATTTAGCGACGTCTTTGACGTCGCTAATGTTTATTTTAGCGACGTTTTTATATGACGTCGCTAAACATCGCTAAATTTTGGTTAATTAGGGCTCAGCTTTCTTTTCCCCCATCTGTCGAAAAATTCGAAAGTTTTCGATTTCCCCCGCCCCCCCTCTCCGGCGACCGGACCGGCTCTCCACGGCTGCGGCTACTCCGGCATCCCCCTCCTCCTCGAGCTCTAGGTAATATCTCTCTCTCTCTCTCATGTGACACTGACACAAGACACACTTGACAGACACGACACACGCACACAGACACGACACACACACACAGACGCAGACACACACACACACACACTCACACACTCACACACTCACACAGACACTGACACTGACACAGGCATGACACACACACACACACACACACACTGACACACACACAATATTTGATCTATTGGATGTGTCCCTGTGAATTGAGGGTTGGTATCATGGTGGTGTGGTGTATGGAGGATGTACCCTAGAGTATCTTGGTGTCGGGTTGGCACTGTGAGGAGGGGATTGGTTCCTGTCATCTTCTGCAGTGGGAGAGTGTTGGTGCACACTTGAGCAGCATCAAACACATGCATGCTTGAGCAATGGCAAGGCAGCAACAAGCACTGCTGCGAGCCATGGCAGTAGCTAAGGGCAGTTGGAAATAACTAAGTGAAGGAAAGATTTAGCCACTGCAGAATAAGTGCAAAGTATCAGAGGTTGCAGACTTAGTTAGGGTCTGCAGGCATGTGTTTGGGTTAAGGTATAGACAAGTCCCCAGTGAGCAAGTATAAGGATGAAGTGCAAGGTGCCAGGCCAAGGGTAAGAGGCTCTCAGTGTGGATAGTAGAGTACTTAATTTCAAAGCAGAATATCCTAGTACGACCTAGAAGACATAGTGTAGCAAGGTATTAACCTAGTATTGACTAGTATAAACTAGTATGGATCTAGAAGTGGCTTAGAAACATCACCATGAACTAGTTAACCATGTTTATCATTTCAAGGGCTCTTGGACTTTGATAAATGAAAGTATGTATTATATCAGTTATGAAATAAAAGTATTGCTTATTTTAGACTTTGATAAATAAAAGTATGTATTATATCAGTTATGATTTTTATAGTACGGTTAAGTTATGAAGTTAGGTGATAAACCACTGTATGTAATGATTTATATGATACATACTGTCATTTTTGCAGAAGTATCTAGAAATGGATATAAATTACTATCTGCATCATCGTTCGTGGATGTACAACCGTCATCCTGATAACATGTGCGGTGTGCGGAATGAATTTATTGAGGGTGTACAGCAGTTCTTGCAGTTCTCCAAGGCTTTCCCTCAGTACATGGACGGTACCAAAATTAAGTGTCCGTGTGTGAGATGTTGCAACAAGAAATATCATCCAGAAGTGGAAGTTACATATCATTTATACTCGAAGGGATTCACGTCGAATTACTATCAGTGGACCGCGCACGGATAACTTGTATCTCTAGCATCGGAGTCGGAGCCCTATGTGGAGCCGTATATGGATATCCACGACCACGATGCTTACGAGGACGGGTTGGTGAACATGGTTTATGATGCGGCGGGACCTAGTTTTAATCCGGATAATTATGATGCGGCGGGACCTAGTTTCAATCCGGACAATTATGATGCAGCTGAGGAGGCACCGAATGCCGATGCTGCAAAGTTTATGGAGTTGCTGGAGAATGCAAGGACTCCACTATATCCTGGTTGTGAGGATCATTCACCGTTGGAGGTGGTTACAAGATTATTGAGCATCAAGTCCGATTTTAACATGTCGCAAGAATGCTATAATCGACTGCTCGATTTGATTATAGAGATCTTGCCCGAGGGTGCAAAGTTGCCTAAAGACTTCTATCGATCTAAGAGGATGGTGAGATCGCTTTGGATGGGATACGAGAAAATCGATGCATGTCGCAACGGGTGTATGTTGTACTACAAAGACGACAAGGATGAAGATGCATGCAGATTCTGTGGTGCTGATCGCTACAAGGCCACTGTTAGAGGAAAGTATGTCGGTGCAAGGAAGCCTACCGATTCGATGCACTACTTGCCTTTGACGTCGCGGTTGCAGCGGTTGTTTATGGTTAAGGAGACTGCAGAAAATATGAGTTGGCACAGGCGAAAACAGATCGAAGGATTATTGGATCATCCATCCGATGGAGAAGCATGGAAGCACTTTGATCGAAAGTATCCACATTTTGCCGAGGAAGCGCGTAATGTCAGATTGGGGCTCTCCTCTGACGGTTTTACCCCATTCGGACTTTCGGGCTCCCAGTATTCGTGTTGGCCTGTGATCGTCACTCCGTACAATCTACCGCCTTGGATGTGCATGAAGACTCTGTATATGTTCCTAACCTTTATTATCCCGGGTCCGAACAATCTGAAGAGGAACATCGATGTGTATTTACAGCCTTTGATAGATGAGTTGAATCAGTTGTGGGAAGTAGGTGCCAACACGTACGATGTTTCTAGAAAGCAGAATTTTCAGATGAGGGCAGCACTTATGTGGACCATCAACGACTTTCTGGCCTATGGAATGTTATCGGGATGGAGCACCTATGGTCGTCTCTCATGTCCGTATTGCATGGACCGTACTCAGGCTTTCCGTTTGAAACACGGAGGCAAACCGTGCTTCTTCGATTGTCATCGACAATTTTTATCGAAGGATCATCTGTACCGGAGGAACCGGAATGCTTTTCGTGCGGGAGTTGTGGAGAAGTCCAATCCACCGCCAAGGTGGCCCGGATGCACGATATGGGAAGAGGTAAAAGATTTACCAAGTGCTATCGAAGAGCCTGCTAAGGGGTACAAGTGTGACGGATTTGGTCACACCCATAACTGGACGAAGAGGAGTATATTCTGGGATCTGTCATATTGGAGCACCAATCTGATCAGACATAACCTTGATGTCATGCATATCGAGAAGAATGTGTTTGATAACATAATTATTACTGTAATAGAGGTAAAGGAGAAGACGAAAGATAATCCGAAGGCCAGGTTGGACTTAGAAGAAATATGTAGACGTCCTGCATTGCATTTGATAGAGGAGGGGAATGGAAAGTTAAAGCAACCTAAGTCAGTTTTCTCACTGGAGAAAGAGGATAAAGGTAGACTTTGTAGGTGGATTCAGGGTCTAAAGTTTCCAGACGGGTACGTGTCAAACTTGAGAAGATGCGTCGACCTCAAGGAGAACAAACTGGTGGGTATGAAGATCCACGATTGTCACGTATTCATGGAGAGGTTAATTCCGATTACATTTCGGGAATTCTTACCGCAGGTCGTTTGGGACCCATTGACAGAGCTGAGCATATTCTTCAGAGATCTTTGTTGTACTAAGTTGCTCGTCGATCATCTAGAAAAGCAAGAGAAGGACATTGCGGTAACACTATGTAAGCTCGAGAAGGTATTTTCTCCTGGATTCTTCGACTCTATGGAGCATTTGCCAATTCATCTTTCTTATGAGGCACGTGTTGGTGGTCCTGTCGGTTATCGGTGGATGTACCCCTTCGAGCGGCATCTGAATCACCTAAAGAGAAAGGTGAAAAATAAGGCACGGGTTGAGGGCTCTATTTGTGAAGCTTATGTTCTCGAGGAGATTACAAACTTTTGCTCGACGTATTTCAAACCGCATGTTGCTACTAATAGGACGAAAGCTCCGAGAAACGACGATGCATATCAGGAATCTAATGATGCAATACTCAAAGTATTCAATGCGTCCGGAAAGCCTTCGGGAAAAATGAAGAAGAGATATTTGAATGACGATGAGCTAAGGGCTGCTCAATTGTATATATTACTCAATTGCGACGAGGATGAAGTGGAGAAGCTAGAGGGGTAAGTAATTAATACGTCCACATTTACATCATCTCAATATAATAGTATAAGATACTATTATGTTACTAATCAGCAGTTGCTTCATTATTTTTCAGCACATATAATGATGAGTTGAGGTCGGTTAGACCCTACATAACAGACGAAGAAGTAGAACAAGATATGAGATGCCATTTTTCTTCTTGGTTGAGCGCATATGTAAGATGCTTGGTAATTACTTTTTATTTCTGCACTTGCAAAATAAATAACTTACTATCGCTACTTTGGTATTTAGGTCGATCGTCTAATAACACCCGAGACTGAATCTATTAGAACTCTAGCCAAGGGACCAATTACTGCCGTAAAAATATGGCCAAGTTTCTGTATGAATGGGTTCAGGTTCAAGTCAACAAATGCTCCTATCAGATACAGCTTTCTGGATCTTGATTCCACGAAAAACAGTTGTTTGTGTATCAAATCTTCGAACTACAAAGACGTCAATCCGGGCAATAATTTTTTTGGCATCTTACGAGAGATTGTGGAGTTGACATATAATTATGGCACAGAACCTGCTAATATCGTGCTATTCAGGTGTGAATGGTTCGATCCGATTCAAGATCAAGGTTGAAAAATTGACAAGCATGGCCTTGTGGATATAAACTACAAGCGTAGATATCAAGGCTACGAACCGTTTGTCCTATCAAGTCAGGCGCAGCTCGTGTACTTCACAATTTATCCTAGACGGGGGACAGCGAGGTCGGATTGGTGGGCAGTATGCAAGACTAAAGCTAGAAATACCTTTGACATTGACGAAATAGCTTATCAGGAGGACGATCTACCTCTTGTAACAAATATTATAGATGTGGACTCAATGGAAGTTACTCATTACACGAGTAATAATGTAGAAGATGTAGAATTATCCGAAGAGGAGACGAAGTAGATGAAAGTAAAGACGAGAAAGAGGAAGAGGAGGACGAGGAAGGCGAACAAGATGAATTTTCTGAAGATGATTGAAAATAAAATATATTGCATGTAGAATATAACTATATTTTGACTGTAGAATGTAGATCAAGGTTGAAAAATTGACGAAGTAGATGTATCCATTAACGAATATATGTATTACATTTTGACTGTAGAATGCTTTGATATATGCATCATATTTCGACTGTACGTACTATATATTTGTGTTTCTCTATATTCACCATACGTTGTTATCAGATATGACAGTACGACGTGGAGAATTCGGCAGGTCCCGAGGTAGACAGAGTGCTACTCCGGTACTGCCTATTATTGGTTCCGGATCATCGTCACCTAGTACTCCAGTATATCGATCACTCACATCTCCGACTGTTGGGACGAGTAGTTCCTGGCGTGATATTACACCCTCGTCCAGCGTTCCTCCTGCTGACAGAACTATGGGGACAGATGAGCATGTCGAGGAGGTCGTGCCCACATTGTCCCAGCATCAGCAAGATCCTCCATGCGCACCTCCGGAGGAGACGAGGACAGAGATTTGGGCCGACGGTACAAAGTAAGTCAATTACATGGTTTAGTATAATATATATCGTATATTTCTTTATTCATCGTATATTGACTTTTTCAGTATTCTAAATTATTATCTCTGTATAGATATCGTCCATCGTCGGTTCAGAGACGCCTGGGCCAATTTCTGAGGAATAACTACGGTGGCCCTTGGATCAACTACTCTGAGGCTCCGGAGGAGAGAAAGGTATTCTGGTTTGCGCACTTCCAGGTAAAAGTATATTAAATAAATTCTCTAATTTATGCATATTATATAACTTATCCGTGATGCTAACTTACTAAATTATTTATTGTAGTAAACGTATTTTTATCCTCCCCACCGGGCCGAGTTGATCGAGCGGCTCTTTCCTACCGTTGCCGCCAAGCTTATCCGAGATGCTCTGGATGACCAGAAGGCTCGTGATCGTGCTGGAAAACTGATCCAAGGTTGGATCACGCCTGAGCAGTGGACTGCGATGAGGGCTAGATTCGATGATCCGAGCTACAAGGAAAGGTCTAAGAAGGCCAAGGCGGCTAGGCAGAATGCTGCCAAGTGGTGTGGTGGCTCGATTCCGATGACGGAACATTTCCGTCGTTTGGTATATTTTTTCTTTTAAAATATATTATTTTAATATAAGTACCATAAAATAGTACTTGGAAAAAATGTTTAAGTTTAGTAATAAATAATATATTTTTAACAGGTACAGAGGGGTGAGGATGCAAACATGGTGACCGTCTTCTTGGCCACCCATCGCAAGGACGGAAATCTCATTGATGAGAGGGCCTCACAGACCTATGTAAGTATTAATTTACTTTGTGTTAATTTTAATATAACTTAGGCAATTATCGAGTTTCCAAACCTTTCTAGGCCGAGTATCTTAGGCTGCGTGAGCGGGCGACTGCTAGTGCATCTACACCTGGAGAGGCTGGTACTTCGTCGCAGCCCGCTCCAGCTCCGTCGACGGACGACATGTGGGTGACCGCAGCTTGTGGTCTCCAGAGGAGTACGTACTACGGTACGGGCTCCTATGGCGCCCTGGTTGCGACGCAGTCATCTAGGACCTACCCGACAGCTGCGCATTCCACACAGCCCTTGCAGTCGTCGGCCAGAGTCCAGGAGGCCGTCCAGGAGGCCGTTGACGGTCAGATTGCGTCTCTCCGTGATGAGTTGCTGCGAAGTATGGAGTAGCAGCCCCGGTCCCAGCCGTAGGCGGACGATCCGATGCTCATCGCACGATTGGATATGCTCGACCGCAGCATGACGGAGCTCCGGGATTTGACAAATGATATTAGAGCCTCCAATGACCGCAACATCATGGAGCTGCAGGCGTCACAGGTATCAATTGGTGAGAGGCTGACGATGATGCAAGATTCAATGGTTCATAGCAGTACGAGGCTGTTATCTACCATAGATTCTTACAACCAGCGACTCGCAAACTTGGAGCGGGCACGGCCTCCTGGTGCGCCTACATCGACACAGACTCCACCGACGTCACGGCCTTCTCCATCGACATCGGTGTCGATTCCACGGGACGAGTATGAGGAGTTCTTATCCTTCAAGCGCGCCGGTGGTCAGCCTCCTGCAGATCCGCAGTAGTATAGTTAGTTACTGGATATTTATATATTTTTTTTTATTTAGGATGCGATTGTATGGATATAAATTTGCCATATTCTTTACGTTTACGATGAGATTTGCTGGATGCTTTCTTTTCTTCAAATTTTATTATATTATTCATATTTTGGTTTACAACTGATGACTGATACTTGGCCTGTATTTACCCAGTGCACTAGAATTTTTTCCCTTGGTGCTGCTACTGTGTTCTTTATTCAACTATTTCTACTACCATTATATACCTGATAATGAACCCAAGGGGGTTGGTAAACCCGAAAATGCAATATTTTTTTATTTTTTTTGAAAATTTGCGACGTTTAGCGACATTCACTTAAGTCGCTAAATACGTCGCTAATTAGCGATGCTGTAACAAGTCGCTGATGACGTCGCTAAAAACGTCGCTGGACGTCGCAAATTGCTGACATGGCAGTATTGCCAGGTCATTAATGACGTCGGTGTAACGTCGCTATATAAGTCGCTAATCAGCGACGTTTAGCGACTTTAATAAACGTCGATATTTAGTGATGCGGCGTCGCAAAATGTCGCTAAATTTAGCGACACATTAAAGTTGCTAAAAAACGTCGGCATAGCGACGTTTAGCGACGTTTTTTGTTTTAGCGACTTGGTTTTTTCCGACTGCTTTAAAACGTCTCTAATTACGTCGCTAAACCAAATTAGCGACAATTTTTGGTTATTTAGCGACATTTTTAGACGTCGCTAATTTGACTTTTCTGGTAGTGATGCGACGCCTCAAGTTCCCAGTTGTAGAAGAATAAAAATACTACAGGCCGCATAGAGCTCATGCCGCATAAAATATGATAGATGCGGCCAGACCGAAGCCGCATAATAGCCTTCATGCGGCCTGAACAATCAAGTCGTAAAGAAGCCACATGCGGCATGATCAACCAAGTCACAAAGAAGCCACATAGTATACTATATGCGTCCTGAACGACCACAAAGTAGGTCGGTCGTATAAATACCCCTGACACAGATCTCCATGTCGGTCAGAAGCTATGATACCTCATTCATCACCCTGAGATGCTTCGGGATCCGTACAGACGATGACTCAGGAAAAGACAATAAGTTACATAGTGCATTAATTGCCTCGACATGCGGACCATGCCACATATCCTGCGCATGCGGCTTCAAGACCTATGCGGCCTCGATATCATGCGACCAGAGCATCCACCTGACCAAGGACGAATAAGAGTATGCATGCGGCTTTAAGACCCATGCGTCTTCGTCCACATATGGCCATAGGGTCATTCCGACCAAGGCCAAATGAGAGCTTCTATGTCCCTACAACAGTATGTGACTCTCGACTCACAAGATTTTTTGTTATAATCGAAGACGATTTCTCACAGTTAGTGTTGACCAAGTATCCAATTGACCGAATTATGCACACAACAGCCCCGAGATCTCTTCAAACAGAAAATTTTAACAAAATCCAAGTGTCGGTTTGCCCGCACCATGCGACAATAGTTACAACCGCATTCTATTGAAGGAGCCTTATGCGGCAACCAAACAGAGGTATATGCGGCACCCATAGCCCATCAACACGATGGCTATAAATAGGAGCAACTTGAACGTTCTAAGGGCCGACTTTTTCTGCTTCAGAGAGAGAGACCGAACCAAAAGGGCGAGGCTGGCTATCTGCAGATTCACATTAAAACTAAGGAGAGAAGTTTCTGCGTCCGGATCATCCACGGAGTAAAGAGAGTTTCTACACTCCTAACCCTCTATCGTCACCCCCTAGATCAAAATAAATTTGTACTTAGATTGTCTCTTAGGACTCTTCTCTGTACTCTATAGTTTGTTAATCAAAATCATGTTTTTTTAGTTCTCGTTTTGATATCGAATGGCAAACACGATGGCGACTATGCTGGAGTACAAATTCTCCTATGTTGAGAGATTGGTGACGCAATCCGACGCGGCCAAACTTGGCTCAATGTAAAAGATGCTGGTAGTTCGCTTCGACCAGCAAGCGTTTGAGGAAATGCTCTCTGAAGGAGGTATGAATCCTTCACCAAGGCAAGCCAAGCCTAAAAAGACCAGTAGAAAATGGGTAGCAAAGGCCATTGTGCCTCGGCCAACTGCGGAGGAGGCGATCCCCCCTCTTAATCTGTTGCCGAGGAGGTCCACGACTATGCAGCATCTTCGGATGGCGCAGGAACTGCTCAGCACTAGGAATCTGGAAAAAGAAAATACTACAATGCCATACGTTCTGGGGCCGGGACAGGTCCTATGCGTCCAAGAAGGAGGCCGCATAATACTATCTATACGTCATCTATTCATATGCCGCATAAGATTGTCCATGCGGCATCAACTCACAGCTGCAGGCAGACAGCCGCATACGGCTCGGACTGCAACATAACTTCTGTTTTCGACCGTATCTCATACGGCGCAGATCCTATGCGACCTACTGAGAGTGGCAAAAACCTAAATCTGGACTATTCTTACTACGCGCCTGCGAGTGATAAATTAAAGATGTCTAGGGTAGTACGAGCTCGTCGAGCTTAATCAACTGCTCATACGACAGACTGCCAACAGATATGGCTAACTATTACGTGTGCCTCTAACAAAAAGTTGTACAGAACTTACCCATGCATGCAACCCACATGGACCAGCGGATAGGGTTTGTTCCAAAAGTCTTCCACCAGTACCTCTGGGCAAATTCGTGTACGAACCCCAGGTCCGGGAGCAAATTCATCGCCTGCACATCCGCGTGCCCAGGATACCTGGACTCACAAAGAGGATGCAAAGGTAAAACACCATTCGCATGATTTGCGTGAAGTGATCACTCACAAGCGCAAAGCGAGGGAAACCACTACGGCGTGCGACGTGCCCACTTCCAGGCACTGCTGTACCAACATTATCATCGACTGATGCTGCAATAAAGTAGCAGTACTCACAGACAGGCAGTCGGCCTTCAAGCGACTGCACGGGAAAGCACCTGTTCTACAGCAACCCGGAGATCAGGTGCAAGTATCAAAGGAGGAGGATTTTTCCTTCGCCTCATGCTACTCAACTAGAAAGCTTCCTACCACCAAGAAAAGAAAGCAGTCAAATACCTCCAGTCCGGTGCTCTCTACCACTTCATCGCGAAGGCAATTACCCGGAGGGATGATAACAACACATGCAAAAGGAGTCTTCCATGGCACCCGCTCAAGGAAGAAGCCGTCAGCCCCTGGGAGTAGTTATTCCTCAAAACCTCTTGGGGTGGCCCAAGCTGGGGGTAGTGTCCCCCGGGACATACGTAATAACCTAACATTCTGTAAAGATAGTGAATCTCAAGGTACAGATGTTGAGTTCTCTGGGGATAATCACCTTCATCAAGAAAATGCACCTTCCGAAGCTGGGGGTAACATTCCCTCAATGTCTGAAGAAGATATAGCACTTTTGGATTTTCCTAAAGACAACGATTTCGAGGAAGCTGACGGCAATGTGCCTAAGGTTAGTGCATCATCTAGAGCTGGGGGTAGCATATCCTTTGAGTCTGAAGACGATGTGATAATGCCTACCTCCCCTGAAGACTGCAACTCCCAAGGAACAGACAGTAACAGGCCGGGGGGAAGTCACCCTCGAATAGCTAGAGCATTATCTGAAGCTGGGGGTAGCATCTCCTTTGAGTCTGAAGATGATGCAACAATGCCCGTCTTCCCCGAGGATAGTGCGACTCAGGAATCGAAGGCGGAAGGGCTCAGCGATCACCAATGACTCGATGCTCTTGAGGCGATGATGAACACCATGAGCGCCATAATGCAGGCTCTAGCCCCGGCAAT
The DNA here is from genome assembly GCA_036927795.1 of Iris macrosiphon. Lineage (NCBI taxonomy): Eukaryota > Viridiplantae > Streptophyta > Magnoliopsida > Asparagales > Iridaceae > Iris > Iris macrosiphon. Next base: position 139,921,431 of record JAYESA010000003.1, on the reverse strand, counting down.
ATTGGTGTTCAAAGCAAACATGGTCCTGCCACCCTCAGGGCCCGCAGTAACTCTGCAAGTCGGGGGTAGCAATCTCATGGTGATCCAAGCCAGCCCGTCATGCGATAAGGACAGTGATTCCTAAGAACCACATAATAACATATCTGGGGGTAGCCTCCCTCGACAAGAGAGGGCATCGTCCAAAACTGGGGGTCAAATTCCCTCCAAATCTGAAAATGATGCAAAACTACCAGTCTCCCCGGAGGATCGTACGACTCAGGTATCGGAAGCCCCAAAGCCAAAGAGGACTTTTGCCTTCAATGATGACGACATCATTAAAATCTTAATATAATAATGAAGGAAAACAAACTTCAGCTACCCAACATCAGATACCGTGAAGAGGCTGACAAAGGCGATGACCCAAAATATTGTCTCTTTCATCGGTACATTCATCATCCAACCAGAGACTTCTCTGTGTTGAAAAGATGTATCCAGCAACTGATCGATGCCAATAAGCTCACCCTCAACTTCGAGGACAGTGCAGTCATTACGAATATAGTGTCCCTCCAATTAGGCGACTTCCCAGTGACGGAAGTCCAGGCAACCAGGGGTGTCGTCAACCTCCCAAGAGGTGAGGTCATTGCTCAAAAACTGGCACAACAAATAGCGCCTTAAACGACTATGTCAAATGGAAAGCAATGCAGGCCGGGTCACAGGATCCTTGCCTTAGAAAGCACCAATTGTAGACTTTGGATGCTCAGCAGCTCAACAAGTCTCCTTGTGCACAAAAGCTAAGCCTCGCGTGACTCATCAGCAATGGCGCATGATAGGCAGCATTCCATTATACGCATCCGAGCAAGTCTTCAGTACTTCTCGTCGTAACGAATCCTTCTGGGCAACAGGCAGGGTTCCCTTGCATGATATACAAAAATACTCAGCTAGCAGTGGTCCTCGACGTGGTAGACAATCGTGCGTACGCGGCAGTGATCCTATGCATACAACTCAGCCAACTCCTTCATGTATACACGGTAATGTTCCTGTGCATAAAGCTCTTTATTTGGCGGAGGCTGAGTCATCAACAGTATACAATGCAACAAATGATGAGCTGCCCTAGTTATATCATTACAACCAACAATCACTCCATCTCATGTCGAAGATGGGATACGACCTCCAAAAAGCTGAAGGTCTGAACTTTGGCAAATGACGTCTTACTTCTTTACAATCCGATAATTATTATAACAACACTCACAGAGGGCTAGGATATGGAGATGCTTGTACGCGCCATGACTTACAAGACGGCCGGCAAATCCCAGCCTAAAGGGGAGGGCCTGTTCATTGTGGAAATCGTATTTTTCAATGGTGCATACCGGCTAGGAAAACCCAATAACGACTTGCTCCTGATGCCTATCAACGATAAGTTTCTCAAGAAAGTACTACATCTAAACTAGACTTGTACTCCCCTCATCCCCAGCGGGATAACCCAGATGTACAAATAAACTCTTGGTTCTTCATCCCCAACAAGTGCCCATGTGCAACATTCTCTCATTCTTTACAAATTCTCATAAAATCTATCATCTGTATCCTGGAACCTTGGATACGCAACGGATGATGAGTCCCCAAAGTCTTCCCAGTAAAGCAGTCCTCGGGTCTACTTGCACACTCCCGCAGTAACCACTCAAAAATCAACCTCGTTAGACGCTAGCCATGTTCACATTGCCTTTGAGTTCTCGTTCCACCAATATCTCCAGCGGAGCAATCTTCAGGTCTATCCTCATTTTTGGATAGACCACACTCAGCAAATCACTCCTCCGCGAGTTTTTCGGACATTGGTTCATGTCCATATTATCTCTGAACTGTTGTCCTAATATTTTTCTCCGACTGAGTTTGCCATGTCCATATTACCTCTGAGCAAACATCCCGGATCTTGGCTATCGATCATCACGTCCATATTACCTCTGATATCGGTTGTCATTTCTACTTATCACCTGTACTAACCAAGGTACACCAGCGGTGCTAAGTTCACAAAAATTGTCACGTCCATGTTACCTCTGGCAGGGCTTATCCCAAATCTATTACTTGCACTAACATGCAAAAAAAGGTAATGGATCCACAAAATCTATCACGTCTATATTACCTCTGATAGGGATTATTTTTGAACTTATTATTGGCACTCAATGTGCGCATCGAATAATAAGTCCACCAAAAGTCCCCCAGTGGGATGTTCTTAATCCAAAAAAAACAGCCACGTCCATATTACCTCTGGCTCGTTTCCTTCCACCAAAAATACCGGGATCATACCTAACCTCTCGGTACTACTATCGGACAATGTTCACGTCTATTATACCTCTGTACTACCTTTATTTTCCCCAACAGAGAAAAAGTTGGTTCAAAGTCCATATTTTCTCCGAACTATGTCTCTCCAATATCCCCACAGAGTCATATCGTACCACGTCCATATTATCTCTGAGTGAGATATTTCCAAAAAAGTAAAGTTCTGCTTTTCAACTTTCTACTATCACGTTCGCATAACCCCTGATAGTGCTAGTCGTTTCTGCTTATTATTCGTACTTAAGGTACGCTATGGGTAATAAATCCACGACCCAAGAGTTTGCCATGTCTATATTACCTCTGAGTAAACTTCCTGGCCTTGACCATCGATCATCACGTCCATATTACCTCTGATATCGGTTGTCATCCCCTTTTATCACCCATCCTCACCAAGGTATACCAACGGTGATAAGTCCTCAAAAACTGCCATGTCCATATTACCTCTGATAGGGATTATTTTTGAATTTATTATTTGCACTCAATATGTGCAAAAAATAATAAGTCCACCCAAAAATTTCCCAGTATGGTTTGCCATGTCCTTCGCACCTCTGAGCAAATATTTTGGGTTGCTTATCGATCATCACGTCCACAAGACCCTTGATATCGATCATCGTCTAAACTTATCATCTGCACTCACCAAGGTACACCAGCGGTATTAAGTCCACAAAAACTGCCACGTCCATATTACCTCTGGCATGGCGTATCTTGAAACTATTACTTGCACTCTCGTGCACAAGAAGTAATGGGTCCACCAAATATTCCCCAGTAGGATATCCTCAGGACCGTACCTAACCTCTCGGTATGACCATTGACCGGCTCACGTATATGTCACCTCTGAGCTATCATCCTTACATCCTCCCCCGAGAGTCTGCCATGTCCAAGTGACCTCTGAGCAAACCTCTCCCTAGGACTATCACCAGTCGTCAACTCAACTTATCACTTGCCCTTAAACCTCAGTGTGCCCATGGTGTTAGGTCCATTAAACTTGCCACCTCTAGCAAGGCCTATTTCGAACTTATTACTTGCACCTTAGTGCACAAAAAGTAATAAGTCCACCAAAGATCCCCCAATGGGATATCCTTAAAAAGTCACGATATTATACTATATTCATATTGTCTCTAGTACGATAGCCGAAGCTGACACAAATGTATAGCAAAATAGATAAGATAACTTTTATTTTTTTCCCACAAAGAGAGATTAAAAGCAAAACTATATTCCAGGGGATTATTAAGATCCCAAGCCCGAGGGCAAAATGAAGATACAAACAAGCAAAAGAAAATTAAAGGTGCTATAAGTCGGAGCATAACTCGGCTACCCGCTCACGGAGACGAGCAATATGGCCGTCCAGGCACCTCCGATCTCGGCGCTCAACTTCTTGGGCCATAACCTCCGGATTCTCGTAGCAAGCGTAGGACTCGTGTCTGTACTCTAGCTGTTACACCAGAACCTCAACGCCAGCCGTGTTCTGCGTTGTTTGACTCACCTTAGTAAGCATGGCCTCCTCTTCCTGCTGGGACTCCCGCATCCTATTTTCTGTTACATCGAGCTCGATCTGGAGCCGTCTAATCTACTTGGTCAGGTCCTTTTGCCGAGAAAGGCACTCCTCTCGGAGATCGCCCAGCCGGCCACGCCTCTTCCATAAAATTCGGAGATCACGCTGTAGGCACTCCATGGACAAAGCAAAGAAGGCCTTCTCTGTCTCCACCTTCTTTGAGTACTCATTATATTCATGGGAGATTAGCATTCTCATGTCTGCCTGCTGATACTGTTGCAGCTCTGTTAGGCATTTCTCTACCTCCTGCAGTTTATAGCCCAAAAAGTTGCCCATCTGCTTAAATCCAGGTATACCCCTCAGAGAGTGGACCTGGCCCTTAGCAAAGTGTCTTGCCTAGGCAAAAGATTTATTGTGCTCTAACACACCCTCAATCCCCTTCTTCAAGAATATGTGGAAGCTCCTGATGAAAAGTTTGACGTCTCGTCAATCTCTTCCAGTGTAGCCGGAGTCAAGGGCGACGGGATTGAAGAAGGGGCCACAGGCGCAGCAGGCGGCACAGCGGTGCTCAAAAACCTCGAAGGCAAAATAACAGTAGAGGAGCAACCAACAGTCCTGTCTGCGAGCCAATCTTTCATGGACGTCCGAAGAGCCTGGATGCCTGGTAGCTGACCCGCAGAGGCCAGAGTATTACCAAGACTGGGAACAGAAGTAGCAGGGTGACTCTCCACATCGGCTCTTTCCAGTGCGCCATCCTCAGATTGCGTCACGACGGCTTCGGGAGGTGACACAACAACCTCAAGAGGGGGAACAACCTCATCACGGCGGTTCACCACCCACTATCCAGAGAAGCTTCAGCCATGGAGACCCCGACAACAACAGCTGGAGGAATATCTGCCAAACCAGAAGAATCCACAACGTCTGAGGGGTCCTGGACAGACCGCCCAAGGTGTCCTTCACCTCTAGAGGAGCGTAGGAGAGATCCAGACCTCCTCCGAACAAGCCCACCACCTTGTTCTTCTTCGACATTATCCTCGACAGCCACATCCATAGTCTGCAAGGGAAAGATAGGGTATGTGGAACAAGAGCAACCGGTAATCACTTAACTCAAAGAATCGAGAATTGAAGCCAGAAAATTTGACCTTCCGTCAAGTTATAAAATGATATACCAGAGGGAGGCGACATAAGTTGTGACTTGTCCAGCAATGTCATAGCCGTCCCCATGGCTTCTATGTCATCCACAGATATGTGCTCTAAAGGCGTGTAAGGCTGCTATGCCGAAACCGCATCTAAGTCCCAGGCCCCCAAAATCTCAGGTGCTGGTTCTGAGACAACTACATCAAACTCTAGGGTAGATCCCTCTTCTGATTCGGCGTAGGAAACCACCGAAGCGGTTGCCAGCGGAGGACGGTCCCTTTTCTCCTGTGTCTGTAAATAGGCCCTAGCGAATTTGGAGAGTCGGTTGAATTCGGCGGAGTACTCTTTAACAGTCATGCTGCCTTGCCTCAGTTGCACGAACTCGTTCTCTATTTGACGTTGTACTGGAGGGGGTATAAACTCCTCTTCGAACGCAGCACGAAAAGTCCTCCACGAGATCGCCTCCTCTTCGTGATCAAATTGGAGAGATCGTCGATGCACGTTCCACCAATCGTGCGCGTTGAGGCGGAGCTGTAGTTGCGCTCAGGCGACGCGCCTCTCTTCGGGGACCTCGAGCAGAGCGAAGTGATCTTTAAGTTCGGCCAACCAATCTAGAGCTACGACTGGGTCCTCAGACCCGTTGAATGGGGTATTGCAGACTTTCTTGAAGTTGCCAAAGTCGAAGGCAGTCACGTCCCTCGGCCTTGGAATTTGCGACGTCTCTACTTCAAGCACGGGCTGTTCCACCGGAGTCATTGTTGTTGCGGCGGAATGGTTGGAAGCCAAAGTCTAAACGATTTATTGCAGGGCATCTACCTGCTTTTGTTGGACTGAGAATCGAGCTTCTATATTGTCTTGAAACTTGAGCTGACTCTCCTCCGCCCGCTTCTCGGCCCGTTTATAGCGAGCCTCGTCCCTTTGTTGGTTTGCCTCCAACATCCGCAACATTTGCTGGACGGGATCGATGCTTGGCACGGCTCGCTGGCTCTCTGAACTTTTCGAAGTGCCCGAACTACTCCCTTGGCCTTGTATTTCGTCCGGTGTTTGCGCTGGTGCCATTCCTTCAAAAGAAGGTAAATTATATTAGGATCATAATGTATTATGGACTTATTGCATGAACGTATCTCATTTTGGTCTAGCGAGTTCAAGAGTTCGAACAGAAATTTGATCGTTAAAGGAACTTTTCCAGTACGAGAGTCTAAGAAACTTGAATCTGTGCTCTGATACCACTATGTCACGACCCGATTCGGTAGAATCGTTGAGGCGTCCCCCGAATCGTGACCGCCGTGCGGGCCTGGGGTTGCGCCCGTACAAGGCTTTAATGATTTGCATAGTAAGCACATATTCAGAGTACGCAGATAAATTGAAACACAGATTTGAAACATAAAAAAGTTCTCTTTATTGATAGTGAACATCTATTACAAACTCTTGAACGAGTCAGCTAAAATGCCGCACGGGCTTACAAAAGAGTTGACTCAAAATGAGATAGCAGTCCTGTACATTACATCCCTTTACTAAACTTCAAAAAAGGATAAAGACCTCCGGGCTGGAGGACGGCTTTGCCATGAAGCTGCATTGTATATAAAGTTGCAAGCTTCTTCCTTCAAAATGCTTTAAGGGGGCGCGATCAGGATGCGCCAATAGCTGGACTGGATCGAGAAGACAACTTCGGCTCCTCGCTCGATTCGCCTTGGTGCGGAGAGCCTGTTTCAACGAGGGTCAGCATGTCAAAACATACTGGTGAAGGCGAGCTAACCGAACTATACCAATCAACACGTTGTTTTAATAAAGCATGCATATTTTTTTTTGGGTTTCTATCTTGCCTTAGTTCATTTACAAGCAACAGTATATATGAATGATACTAAAATGAACTAGCCACCGTTCGGTGGATTTTACCTGTCCGTCTGAATGACCTGCACAATACTTACCATGCCTTCCCTGCCACGAAGACACAAGTTAGTTTGCAACAGGTTTAAATATACACGATGATCACTGGCAGGATTGCCATAGTGGACGTAGCCGAGGACAAGGATAGCATGCTACGAGAGTATACGATTGCGCTGCAAGCTATCCTGTCCCGAACACGATGACTACACACGAGTTTCACCCGGATCGGATCGGTGCCAGTACCCCAGCGACCGTCCGCAGAACCAATACCTTGTGCATAAGTTGTCCATGATCGAACACGATTAACAAGTTAACAATTCATGCAGTTGAGGCAACACGAGTACAAGAACACGAGTACACGACAAGTAGTATTACATGATTCATTTTTACATAGCCTCCCTGAACAATTATGCATGTACAAGATGTGATCTATACTTAGCACAGTTTATAGAACATTTGCACGAACGAGCATACGATAAGATAACAGTTCACATGTTTGATTGACAAGCAATAATATCCAAGTCTATTCCCTTTTTATCTTGGTTTCTTTTATTATTACTTGGTATCGTTTGATCGGGGCAACAAGAATGCAAGAGTTATTAGTTGTGAAGACTGGAAGCAGGGCTAGCTAATCGGGTTGGTATCCACTCACTTAGATGGTTGGAAGGGAGAAGGAAAGAGGCGCTTCACAACTCCGCTCGTAAGCCACCTACTGCTCGTTCACCTGCATCACGAACAGCTTGATCAATACTTCTTCCTCTCTTTCCAATCTCGAAATTGAAGTGCAGTTCAATGAACGAAAATAATGAAAACCATCAAAACCGTTCAAGGAAAACAAGCAAATCCCAAAACCAACTCAAAGCATAAAAGCAACAAGCGACATTGAAAATCGAGGCAAATAAAAGATAGCAGCGGAGAGGTCCCTCCTGACTCTGCCGCTAAGTCGATCCCGGGGGCACGGTCCACTGAATATGGGAATCGATTCCGAAGAAAAAATCCATAACGAGGACGAGTTCTTGTTTTAATCTATCCCGATCGAACGATACCGTCTTGTGTTTCTTAGCCGCGCTCTCCGCACCAGGAGAACGGGACGCTACATAAATAGGGTCCTACTTCAGGAACCATTAGTGCAAGGGGTCCTACCTCTCCGCTTGCGGTCCCCTCCACAGGGGGTTTGGTCTTCGCCGTTGGTCTCGTCTCTAGGACCACATCTGCCCTCGCCTTCTTGGAGTAGCAAGCATGCTGGATCCCAGCCTTCAGTTTGTGCTTCACAATCGGAGGATCATCAAAAGTAGACGTCGTATTCCCTTCACCGATTGATGTGTCCAACTCCACAAGCAAAGGCCTAGCAACCCCCTTACCCTTTTTGGGCGTTATACCGCCCTTTGCCTCTAGAGGCATCAACATGGTGCCCTCGATATAACTCCTCTCCAGATCAAAGTTACGCGGCGGGGCGTTGGCCGTACAATAATACTTGGCCGTCGTATACAGTATACTTAGCATGACCCTGATTGTTGGCAATTGAAACTGAACTTTGGTGTCAGTTGCATTAGAGTAACTCCAGCCCTTGCCTCCATCAAGCAAGCTCCCATTGTACCAGAGGGAAGCACTCGGTGGCCTAATAAAAGCTGAGCATAGCCAAATTGCTGGGGCGAAACCAACTAAGCAAGTAAGGCTCCACGAAAATAGCAATCGTATTCTGGTATACCAGGTGGGACGGACGGACGGCCTGGAGCCAGCGAAAGAGGCTGCCAGACAGACTTCGAGGCATGTCAACATAGTGAACGACATTTCGTTCGTCTTCAGAAAACTCTGGCTCGGACGTGAAGAAGGTCCATAAAAAAGAGCTCCCTCTTACCAGCAAGGACAGTATCACATCTCCACTTCATCAGCTGATACTTACGGATCAGGGCATCAGCAGCCACCATGTCGTCGTCAGTCCCGGGGCTCATCAAAGACCCATGATGTAAGAGTAGCCACCCCATCAAGTAATGGTAGGGAAGCTCAATCCGGTTGAAGTGACCTCTATTAGGGTGATCCTCGAACTTTGCAACAAAGGTACGGAGGCTGCGATGGATGCAGCACACCATGGCAGGTAAGAGGGCCAGTTTGTAGCCGAAGGCCAACTTCACAGCCGGCAAAATTAGGGTACGACTAATCTGCTCTGTCGTGCTAGACCCACCCGGGACTACACAATTGCGCAATCAGAGCATCAGATAGCCCGCCAACACGGCCTTCGAGGATAGCTTGTGGGTATCCATATAAAATTAACTAAGCTCCTCCTCGAGGCCACTCAACTCGTCAACGGGTTCGTCCTCCTCCTCTGAGAAAACCTCCAGCTTCCTCACTCTCAGGCGCCAGTTCCCGCTGCTCCCAGATGGAATCAGCCACTTCCTACTTGCACCGTGGGGCCCGAACATGAACCCTATTGGACTCATTCTGCTCCAGGAAGAGGTAACGAGTCCAAGTTGTAATGTAGGGAGAAGACCCCTCAGTAGATTTCTTCCTCTTCTTCGAAGATCTCTGGCAAATGTCGTGGTGGCATAGCAGTTCTTGGTACACCACCAGGACCTCGGGGTTCTCCGCTTCTAACTCCCCGAGTTTTTTATTGCTCGGGATATAATCTTTGTGGGGCTCGTCGCCCCAAGGAAGCTTTGAGACGGCATATATCTCATGCAAAGTCATGCCTATCTCGTTGCCAAGTGTAAAAAGGTTCCCGTATAAAGATTCTACAGCTCCATCAGGGCAACAAATAGGGGACGGTTCATCTCTAAACCGCAGCAGGTGCCCCTCAAATCGAAAAATAAGTCTGCGACCCTGAGCTCCCGCTCGAACTTCTTCAGAATCCACTGGGTCAGACGACACCAGAAAATGTTATAATGAGCCCAGCTGAGGGGGTTCGTAGCTGTCCCGGGGGGTAAGTTCCCTTCTTGCCGACCCGATGAAGGAAGGTGCCCGTCGCATATATTCTGAGGTTTTACCCCAGTTCACTTCCAACAAGACCAGGCTTCAGTCCCACCAGGGAGTACGAGGGTGACTCTTTCGTTCTATAAAACTCTTCCTTTGTTTTTTCTGGTACCACACCGGATATTGTCGAATAGTGCGCCTTGTGGTTCTGGGGTCAGGTTCCAGTCTATCTGTCATTGACCCATCATCACCTTCAAGTCTGATAAAGAGAGGCGGCGTTCAAAGAAGGGAAATGACATCTCTGTCTCGCGGAATATAAATGACCAATTATCTCTGATCGCGTCCATGCCAGATTGAGAATACTCTAATACGTCGCCAAACAAGAAGTACGGCTTCTTAAAACTGTTGTTGCCATCCCCGACAGGGATCTCTCCTGCATTTATCTGGCTCAACGGGAAGGAAGGACTCTGGCCGCCAATCTTCTATTATCGCCCAGGCGGAAGATCGTTATCAATCTGATTTCAGACAATCGTAAACAGGTCCCTCAAATTCATGTTTAAAGGCAGCATGTGCTGCCCAAGGACCAACTCGCCAGAGGGTGTAGTAGGCAATATCACTGTAAATCAAACAAAGAAGCATGGTCAGATCATCAAAATCATCATATGCAACCTAGGTACATTTGCTGTCGAGCAGACCATGCGGCTGCAGTATATATGCGGCATATTCACCCATGCGACCGAATAAACTATGCGGCATGATGGGTCATGCGGCTTGGTTGGTTATGCGGCAGAGATAGTCATGCATCCGAATAAACCATGCGGCATAATGGGTCATGTGACTTGGTCAGTTAGGCGGCAGAGGTAGTCATGCGACCGAGTTCCCCTGCGGCCGAGCTACCCATGCGCCAGTGAGAAGCTGACGCATATACGAATCCATGCGTCCAACGATGCAAAAGTGTCTCTGTGTTCAGGACTTCACTTTGTCTTCCCCGACAACCTACCATTGACAGGCCACTGAACGTCGGCGAAGAATGGCGGAGGGTCCGCCACAGTAGCGCGACCCCTCCCCTTGCTAGCCTTGGCCTTGCTCTTTCCCTTGGAAGCAGCGGCGACTGAGGGAACGACTTTGGGAGCCATGGCAGAAAAGCAGTAAAAAGATGAGGATGAGAGAAGGAAAGGATTTTCTTTCTCATATCCGACCCTATATATATAGACAGCAGCATGCAGCTGAAGATGAGGCGGTGGCTGTTCAGATCCTGAGTCATCTCGATCCATATAACAGACCCGAATGACGGTGACTCCTCGATTATTGTGCCATTTTATCCCCTGACGGCGCAGAACCCGAAGAGATCTCCTCGGAGATTGAACCAAATCCACTCAATTAATGACTTGACAGCCTGGCTGAACGTGCTATGCGACAACACAGAGTCATGTGACAAAACAGAGTCATACGACAACATGGTTATGTAGCATATCGCTCCGATGCGGCCAAAAGTGCTCGACCATGCTTCTTATTCAAAGTATTCCAAACTTGTCATTTTGGAAACTTTGAAGGGGTTCTTGTAGAAGTATAAAAATATTACAAGCCGCATAGAGCTCATGCCGCATAAAATATGATAGACACGGCCAGACCAAAGCCGCATAATAGCCTCCATGCAGCCTGAACAATTAAGTCGTAAAGAAGCCACATGCAGCCTGATCAACCAAGTCGCAGAAAAGCCGCATAGTATACTATATGCGGCCTGAATGACCACAGAGCAGGGCAGTCACATAAGATCCCCTGACACAGATCTCCATGTTAGTCAGATGATCTGACACCTCATTCATCACCGTGAGATGCTTCGGGATTCGTACAGACGACGACGACTCGGGAAAAGATAGTAAGTCACATTAGTATATTAATTGCCTCGACAGATGGACCATGCCACGTGTCCTACGCATGCGACTTCAAGACCCATGCGGCCTCGACATCATGCGACTAGAGCGTCCACCTGACCAAGGCCAAACAAGAGTACGCATAAGGCTTCAAAACCCATTCTGCCTAGACATCATGCGGCCAGAGCGTCCACCTGACCAAGGCCGAATAAGAGTACGCATGCAGCTTCAAGACCCATGCGGCTTCGTCCACATACGGCCAGTGGGTCATTTCGACCAAGGCCAAACGAGAGCTTCTATGCTCCTACAACAGTATGCGGCTCTCGACTCACAAGATTTTCTGTTACAACCGAAAATAATTTCTTGCACAGTTAGTGTTGACCAAGTGTCCAATTGACCGAGTTATGCACACAACAACCCCGAGACCTCTTCAAATAAAAAATCCTAATGAAACCCACGTGGCGGCTTGCCCGTACCATGAGGCAACAGTTGCAACTATATTCTGTTGAAGGAGCCTTATAAGGCCACCAAACAGATGCATATGTGGCACCCATAGTCCATCAGGACGATGGCTATAAATACGAGCATGTTAAACATTCTCAGGGTCGACTTTTTCTGCTTTAGAGAGAGACCAAACCAAAAGGGCGAGGCTGGCTATCTGTGAATTCACACTAAAACCAAGAAGAAAAGTTTCTGCGTCCGGATAGTCCATGGAGTAAAGAGAGTTGCTACACTCCTAACCCTCCATCGTTACCCCCAGATCAAGAAAATTGTACTTAGATTATCTCTTAGGACTCTTCTCTGTACTCTGTAGTTTGTTAATCAAAATCAAGTTCTTTTAGTTCTTATTTTGATATCGAATGGCAAACACCAATGTTGCACACCATTCTCGCCCAAGACTATAACTCGTACACTATGGCATCATGCCAGTGATCCCCATATATATTTAAACTGTACAAGCTAACTATGTCTTTGTGGCTGGGATCATGGTAAGTGTTGTGCAGGTGGTTCAGACGGGCAGATAAAATTCACTAAATAGTGGCATATTTATTTCAGTAAATTTTTATAACTAATGCATGCTTGTAAATTGAACTAAGGCAAGGTAGAAAGACCACATAATAACTTGCATGCTTTACATAAACAACGTGTTGATTGGTATAGTTGGGTTAGCTCGCCTTCACCAGTGCATTTCGATATACTGACCCTCGTTGCAACAGGTTCTCCATGCCAAGGCGACCTTGCAAGGAGTTAAGGCGTCTTCCTAATCCAGTCCACCTACCGGCACGCCTTGTCGTGACTTATTGAAGCGTGTTAGAAGTTACAGGAGCTCGTGCACATATCCTATACAGCTCCGTGGCAAGGCGATAGCTTCGTCTGAAGGTGTCTATAGCTTTTAAAGTTTTAGTAAAAGGATATAATGTAAGGGATGGCTATCTCATTTTGTGTCCCTTTTTGTAAGCCCGTGCAGCAACCTTTTATATTTGTTCAAGAGTTTGTAAATGATGTTCAATATCAATAAAGAGAACTTTTTCTTATTTCAATATTGTGTTCAATTATTTGCGTACTCTAAATACGTGCTCGTTATATCAAATATATTGGCCTTGTATGTTGCACAACCTAGGCACGTACGACATCATGCTTGGGGGACGACTATCGATTCAAAGAAATCGGGGCATGGCAAACACTGAAACGAAACTATGGTTAGGGCTAGTATGAAGGACACACAAATACAGACACGACACAGATACACAAAATTGACACAAACATAGGCACAAAACGGTTCGGTCATATATAAGGGTCTTGTTTACTTTTAAAATATGACATTTTTCGGTTCAACCCATTCCAATCCGTTCAGTTTAAATTTTTAGTGTTTACATAGATTTACATAAAATACAGATCCATACTTGTGAAGTATATAAATAAATAAGTAAAATAAAGTTATATATCTCTAAATTTTATATGTAATGTGCAAATTGTTCGAAGGTAGAGCTTTCACCTAAAAGTTAAGATAATATTGATAATCATGCGACTGTAATTTATCTTTTAGCATTTGCATCAAATGTCAAATAGAGTTGGTTTGGAATTATAACACGTATTTAGTAACTTTAGGAGATATATATGAAATTGGTGGGGTTATGAAGAGGTAGTAGATATATATGAAATATGAGTATCAGGGGTCTTGGTATCAGAGTACTGATAGAGTATTAGTATGTGCCCCCATATATAGGCTGTGTTTGAGTAAAATAGTGGGGTTATGAAGTAGATAATAGTGTGAGTGTGTAGATAACTGTAGAAAGTGTGTTATAGTTGTCAGTGTAGTACTAATTATGATTTTTGTGCTATATATATATATATATATATATATATATATATATATATATATATATATATATATATATATATAACACTTGTATCTAGTGCATATGAGTATAGGGTATTAAGTTAATTATGAATATCTTAAGTACCTGGGGGACTAAATGTCAAGTGATACCTAGATACCAAGTGTATATATAGCTACATGTATAGGATTAGCTATATAAGTTAAGTGGTAAATAGTTTCACATAGATAATACATTATAAAAGTAGAATAACTAAGTTTATGTTACAAGCTAGATAAATATAAGTTAAGTGGTAAATAGTTTCATATAGATAATACTTATTATAAAAGTAGAATAACTAGGAACGCTTGTCGTCACCTCCGAAATCAACTGTCCATGTAAGCCATTCTCTGGAAAAAATTACTTATGTAAGCCTTTTGAGGCTATTAGAGTTCTATCAGAAATCTAGTAGACTTTTGGAAATCTAGTCTAACTCTAATAGCCCCAAAGGGCTTGCAGAAGTAAATTTTTTTCCAGAGAATGGCTCACATTGAATATGTGACGCCACATATATCCTTTATTAGTGTTCACATGTATATCCATCTTTACATCTATTTGGATAATATACATGAATGATGTCTATTCATCTTTGCAGAAGTATCTAGAAATAGATCTGAATTACTACCTGCGTTATCATTCGTGGATGTACAACCGTTATTCTGATGACATGTGCGGTGTACGGGATGAATTCATATAAGGGGTGGAACAGTTCCTGTAATTCGTCAAGACGTTCCCTAAGTACATGGACGACACCAAAATTAAGTGTCCGTGTGTGAGATATCGCAACTTGAAATATCACTCAGAAGTGGATGTGACATATCATTTGTACTCGAGGGGTTTTACGCCGAATTACTATCAGTGGACCTCATACAGAGAACTTGTGCCTTCAGCATCGGAGCCAGAGCCTTATGTGGAGCCGTATATGAATGTCCACGACCATGCAGATTACGACGACGAGTGCATGAACATGGTTTTCGATGCTGTCGAACCTAGTTTTAATCTGAATAATCATGATATAGCTGAGGAGGCATCGAATGCTAATGCTACAAAGTTTATGGAGTTACTGGCGAATGAAATAACTCAATTATATCCTAGTTGTGAGGATCATTCACCGTTGGAGGTAGTTACAAGACTCTTGAGCATCAAGTCCAATTTTAATATGTCACAAGAATGCTATAACTGACTGATAGAGTTGATTATAGAGATCTTGTCGATGGGTGCTAAGTTACCTAAAGACTTCTACGGGTCTAAAAGGATGGTGAGATCGCTCTGGATGGGATACGAAAAAATTGATGCATGTCACAACGGGTGCATGATGTACTACAAAGATGACAAGGATGAAGACGTGTACAGATTTTGTGGTACTGATCCCTACAATAAAACTAGTACATGAAGGTCTGTCGTGCAAGGAAGCCGATCGATTCAATGCACTACTTACCTTTAACGTCGCGGTTGCAGAGGTTATTTATGGTAAAGAAGACTATCAAAAACATGACTTGGCACAGGCGAGAATATATTAAAGGAGTGTTGGATCACCCATCCGATAGAGAAGCATGGAAGAACTTTGATCGAGAGTATCCCGATTTTACTTTGGATCCGCATAATGTAAGAATGGGGGTCTCCTCCGACGATTTTACTCCATTCAGAATTTAGGGCTCCTAGTATTCGTGTTGGCCTGTTATTGTCACCCCGTACAACCTACCGCCTTGGATGTGCATGAAGTCTCCGGTTATATTCTTAACCGTCGTTATCCGGGGTCCGAACAATCCGAAGAGGAACATCGATGTGTACTTGCAACCGTTGATAGATGAGTTGAATCAGTTGTGGGAAGTAGGCGCCAACACGTACGATGTTTCAAAAAATAAAATTTTCAGATGAGGACAACACTTGTGTGGACCATCAACAATTTTTCGGCTTATGGTATGTTATCGGGATGGAGCACTCATGGTCGTCTCCCATATCCGTATTGCATGAAGCGTACTATGGCTTTCCATTTGAAACACAGAGGAAAATCGTGCTTCTTCGACTGTCATCAACAATTTCTGTCGTCGGATCATCCGTTCCGGAGGAACATGAACACATTTTGTATCGGTATTGTGGAGAAGGCAAATCCACCTACGATGTTGCCAGAAGACACGATATGGTAAGAGATTAAAGATTTACCAAGTGCTATGAAAGAGCATGCTAAGGGGTATAAGTGTAATGGATTTTGTCACACTCATAACTAGACGAAGAGAAGCATATTCTGGGACCTGCCATATTGGAGCACCAATCTGATCAGACATAACCTTGATGTCATGCATATCGAGAAGAATGTGTTTGACAACATACTTAATACTGTGATGGACGTAAAGGGAAAGACGAAAGACAATCCCAAGACCATGTTGGACTTGGAAAAAATATGCAGACGCCCTGCATTGCATTTGATAGAGGAATGGAATGGGAAGTATAAGCAGCCTAAGATAAATTTTTTACTGAAAAAGGAGGATAAAGGAAGACTTTGTAGGTGGATTCAGGGACTAAAATTTCCAGACGGGTACATTTTAAATCTGAGAAGATACGTCGACCCGAAGGAAAATAAATTGATGGGTATGAAGAGCTACGATTGTCATGTATTCATAGAGAGGTTAATTTCGATTGTATTTTAGGAATTCTTACCTCAGGTAGTTTGGGATCCATTGACAAATCTTAGCATATTCTTCATAGATCTTTGTTCTACTAAGTTGCTCGTCGATCGCCTAGAAAAGCAAGAGAAGAATATTACGATAACACTATACAAGCTCGAGCAGGTATTTTCTTCTGGCTTTTTCGACTCTATAGAACATTTGCCAATTTATCTTTCCTATGAGGTCCGTGTCGGTGGACCTGTAGGTTATCGGTGGATGAATCCGTTCGAGCGGCAGTAGAACCATCTAAAGAGAAAGGTAAAAAATAAGGCACTGGTCGAGGGTTCTATTTGTGAAGCATATATTCTCGAGAAGATTACAAACTTTTGTTCCATGTATTTCAAGTCTGATGTTGCTACTAATCGAACGAGAGCCACAAAAAATAACGACGGGTACCAGGAATTTAATGATGCGGTACTAAAAGTATTGACTACTTTCGGTAACCCTTCAGGCAAAATGAAGAAGAGATATCTGAATGACGTCGAGCTAAGGGCTTCTCAGTTGGTCAACTACGACGAGAATGAAGTGGAGAAGCTCGAGGGGTAAGTAATTAATACGTCCACGTTTAAGCCATCTCAATGTAATAGTATACGCTAATATTATTACACTAATTAGGTGATATTTTATTATTTTTAGCATATTTAATAATGAGACGAGGTCGATGAGACCATACATAATAGATAAAGAAGTAGAACAGGAAATTAGACGTCATTTTTCTTCTTGTTTAAGTGCATATGTAAGGAGATCGCTAATTTTTTTTTGTATATGCACTTTAAAAAATAGTTAATGGAACGTTGAACTTAATTTCTTAGCTTGTGGTATTTAGGTCGATCGTCCAGACGCAACACTTGAGAATAAATCGATTAGAACTCTAGCTAAGGGGCCAATTTATGCTGTCAAAATCTGGCCAAGCTATTGTGTAAATGGGTTTAGGTTCTAGTCAATAAATGCTCCGATCAGAGACAACTTCGTAGATCTTAATTCCACAAAAAATAGTTGTTTGTGTATCAGATCTTCGAACTACAAAGATGTCGATACATGCAATAATTTCTATGGCGTCTTACGAAAGATTATGGGGTTGACATAAAATTATGGAATAGAGCCTGCTAAGATCATGTTATTCAGGTTTGATTGGTTTGATCCGATCTAAGGTCAAGGTCAAAAAATATACAAGCATTGTCTTGTGGATATAAACTATCGGCGTCGATATCAAGGTTATGAACCATTTATCCTATCAAGTCAGGCTCAGCTCATGTACTTCATAACTTATCCTAAACGGGGAACAATGAGGACAGACTGGTGGATAGTATATAAAACCAAAGCTTAAAATACTTTTGACATTGGCGAAATAGCTTATCAGGAGGATGAGCTACCTCTTGTAACAAATATTGTAGATGTGGACTCAATGGAAGTTTTCCATTACACGTCTAATCGTGTAGAAAAGGTAGAATTATCTGAAGAGGAAGGCGAAGTAGAAGAAAGTGAAGGTGAGGAGGAAGATGAAGAGGAGGACGAGAAAAATGAAGAAGAAGAATTTTCAGAAGATGATTGAAAATAAAATAAAATCTATTTAGTCTTCTGACATGCCCGGATTTGTCTCCGATAGACTTATCATTGTATTATCATTCTGGATTGGACTTCTTAGATGTATTATCTTTCTGGATATATTATCTTTCTGTAACCCCCCTAAAATTTTAAATTTTATTTTAAGTATTTTTTATTAAATTATTGACTGTTTTAGAGTATTTTCAAAGTTAATTAGAAAATAGATTTCTTGAATTAATTACTTATTTAAATACTCATTTATAATTATTTAATAAAATTATTTTCTTATTTAATGTCTTTTGGTAAAGGATGATAGATTTTCTATAATTTATTTTGTGTGCAAATATTTATTTTAGATTTTTATAACCTCATCTACATATGTAAATATATGTGTAAATAAATATATAGTTATTAATAAGAAAAAAAAGGAAAAAGAATAACCTTAACCCTAATCCTAATACAAACCCTTGACTAAAATAATCCTAACCTAACACTAAACTTCCTAAAACACCTAAGCTACCAGACCCGACCCTTTCATCGCCCCCTCTCTATCTCTATATATATTCACATAAACCATCAAACCATAACCCAAAACCTAAGTTCTACAAACCCTAACCCTACCCCAGTCCTCGGCGGCCATTGTCACGACCCGCACCCGGAATTTGGGCATGAGTCGTGGGTACGTCCAGCCTACGCCGCAGCATCGGCGGTAGAACGCTGTCTAGGTCACAAACATAGTATATCCTGTCAATAGTCTCAACTCCGTACGGAGGACAATGATAAATAAACCACAGTTCTATAATATACTCAATCACAACTATAAGCATAATGGCACGATGAGAATAGAAAAGAGTTCTATTTAAACCAACCACAATAAGTCCAACTCAAATCCTGGGTCTAAATGACCTCACAAAGTCACAAAATAAATAAATACAACCCAGTCTCAGTCTAAAACAATAAGTGCAGAAAAAGTAATCTAAGAACAGCCAGGTAAATTTTTCTCTAGGCTAGGCAACTCCTCTGGGGTTTCTGGAGTGAAATCACCCTCTAATCCTGGGCCGTAATGAGTGGGGCACAATCTCTCCAGGTCCTCTGAAAAATGTTATCCAGTCAGGATTGGAGCGAAGCACAAGCACTAACAGCAGTTTTATTAAATTGACAAAATCTATAAACAGTGTAAGAAATACAAGATGGAAATAAGTGCTGGAAATGTAAATACTGGAGAAAATGGAAATAGGCAATAGAGCATCTAGCAATGAACAATAAATAGTGAATGCTAGACAATAAGTAGTGAATGCTGGAACAGGTGAATCTGAATAAAATAGACATCTAGCTAAGTGTTTGAATATTAGTTTATTATGTGATCGGCTTGGGACTTGATCAGGCTGGTTATATATGATTAATTATGATTCTTGTAGGTCAGGCTAACCATATGGTTAGCTATGATGCATGTAGTGGTCAGGTTAATCATATATAACAGCTATGATGCATGTAAGATGGTCAGGCCGCACCCAACGTGAGAAGTGGGGTGAGCTATGATGCATGTAAAGGATTTGGATATGATCACATAATCTACTAATAGTTCCCCATCCCCCAGCTAGCACGATGAATTCCAATCACGACTCCTCATGATGGGGATCTAGGGTGCTAACCCATGTATCCATAGTGTCGAAATCAAGTATGTAATACACTACAATTTATAGAAGTAATCAACAATGAAAACTGTCAGAGAATGTACTCGCCTGTGGTCCTGAGCAAGGTATGAGGATCAATGTCCAAAGTGGGATCACAATGACCTATTTATGGAATATTAATGTCAGATACTGAATTAAAGAAATAAACATGCTTAACTAATTAAATATGAGGCCTCTAGGTCAATTCTGAGGTTTACTGGTCCAATTTAGGTCAACTAGTTAATGCTAGTCCATATACATCATAATAGTCCATATTGGACAAAACCTAACTAACTAGTCATTTCTAGCTATACTAGACATTAGTACATAGCTATCTATAAGATATTACATAATACTAGGTTAACCCTATCATGCAAAGTCTTTTAAGATACCACTGGTCTTAATATAGCTATATTAAATACTAGCAGTTTATATACTCCTATTCATAAGTATAAAAGTACTACCTTAGTTATAGCCAGAAATACATGAACCATGACCCTTACCCATACTAACTTAATCTCTTCACTCAAGTACCCTACTGAAATTGCCTCTTACTGATGCTGCTGTGATCCTCTTGCAGAAGCCCTAACCAAATCTCTAGGCTAAACTTTCACCTGGCATTTAACTGTGCACTGATACAGTCACACATTAACTACACACCACTGACCTCACTGCTATACATACTGTGCACTGATACACAGTTAACACATTTACTGTGCACTGATACAGTCACAGTTTATATGCTCCTATACATACTGGTACTCCTAGGCAGACACACTACACTCACTCACAGGCAACATAAGCTACACACACAGACACAACTACATCCACACACTAATTCCTAACCCCAAATTGCACACAGGTATAAATCTAACTGTGAACTCAGGAATATAGCACCCAACTCACATTGATACACTTACACACACTGACACAGTTCAAATACTGAACACACTCAGTGCTAGTACACACACATAGGCACACATAGATAGGAACACACAGCACAGCACAGCACATACCTCTCACTGAACCTAACAACTACACACACACAGTGTACTAGGTTCTAGGATACACACTATACAGATTTCCTCTCCTCTCTCAGAGTTACACACAGGAAGCCTAACTGAAAACCCTCAACTGCTGATACACTACTAAATGCTGATACACAGACATTGGGACACAGGTTACCACAAGCTACACTAGGCCATTAGGACTAATACACAGACACAATACATAAACACTGAGCCACACCCTATATCCTAACCCAATACACACACACAAGGATACACAGAGAATTCACATATAACTGAGAACACTCACTATACTGATACTCAGATACTCCTGCACCTTAGTTCCAATAGGATATTTACCCATATTCATTCACTCTTGAATATCACTCAAGGACCAACACATAACATATACACTTATCTCTCCCATGAATACACACTCGAGCACTAGTCCTCACCCCTCACAACACACTATTATGTATCAGTGAATGATACACCCTTATCTATACTAAACTCCTACAACCTCCATCTCACACTGTGAACACAGCACACTAGTTTCACATTGCTCACACACTCAGGAAAGTTACACTAGTTACACTCTGCCCAAATCTCTCATTCTCTGAATTACACACACAGCACAAGTTCCTATTTCCCTACTCTGCTACTCAGCCACAGAACAGTCCCAAACCCGACTGCATACATGCTGATTCACATAGGAAAAACACAGTTTTACTCTCCAAATACACAGCCACACACTGCCCGACTGTGCACAGTCCTGATACTCGATCAACAATAAAATTTAGGATGCTCACTGAACTGAGAAGAACGCCCCCTGCTCTCCTACAGTCAACTAAACTCCAATTTCTGATACACCCAAGAACCAAACCCGACTGCATAACCTATTTACAACACAATATATATATACATATAGATTCATATATCAACTATGCAGAAATTAAATAAGTTAGATAGGTAAGTTCCTAATAACATTTCATCATACATATGTAGGGCATAAACGAATTCACATACAACCCCTAAGTTCCCGATCAAAACCCTAAGAATCGAGTTCAACCTACACATATGTGATGAAATCAGTCTACATACCAATACCTAGGGTTAGGGTTCCTGATAATTGGGGAAAACCCCATGTTGGTCACCAAAACCCAATCCAAACCCTAAAAATCGAACTACACAGCAAGGGTTCCCTAATGGCCAATAATCGACAGAAAAATAGAAATTAAAGGATAAAAAATTCGAATTTACCTATAGAGATGGGTTCTCAAATGGGAGTTCTTCTTCCCCAAGGTTCCTTGGCCCACGTTCCTTGCTTTCCTTGCTTTGGAGGAGGAAGATGGAAGCCCTAGGGTTAAATCTCAAAAATTGGGTGAGGAGATGGTTTCTCTTGATGGAGGCTAGGGTTTCTCTTTTCTACATGAAGGAAGAGAGGGTTCCCTTTTATATTAAGCTAGTTTTAGGGTTTCCATGCGTAGCTTTAGGTTAAACCCCCTATGTTAGGTCATGCAGAACCTAATTTACTCAGGTTTAGGCCTGCTAGGGTTTGAGGGTTCATCCTAAAATTTAAATTCTAGGGTTTCACTAGAACTGGGTTTACAATTAGGGTTGACTCACTAGGGTCTGTCCTAATGAGTTCTAGGGTTTTTACCTTAAACCAAATATCACCAACAATATGTAAATAGTTTAAAAACTCAGCAGATTAATTAAATTGATAATTATTCAAAATGGTGAATTTACACAAATGCCCTTGCTTGGAAAAGTGGTAGTGACAGCCATCCTCCAGTGCCTTCGACCACCGACGTCGGTGACCGCCGCCCAGGCCGACAACAACCGCCGATCAGTCGCCCGCACATACGGCACACCAACAACGATCAGTCCACGACCCCCTAAACCAGGTCCAATATCTCTCTCATCTCTCATCCTTTTCTCGAGTGGTTTCTTTGTATACGTTCACAACCTAACCCTCTAGGATTATCTCCTAGCAGGACGAGTTTTTTTTGTCCTGGATTAGTCAAAAATTTGACCGAAAGTCGGCCAAAAAACTGTCTAAAAATTTGACCCAAACCCCCCATGTTCATGCCCAATTTGCCACCAACCCGTTTAATATTTAAAAAATCTAATTGAAAGGTTTTCTTCTTAATATAACCAAGAATTTTACTGTTCTTTTTTTTATTAGTTAGTTTTATTTGTTAAATTATTTGGCCGCCAAAACGACCAAAAAATTGGTATTTTAAAACTAAATTTTTGTGATACGGAGTGCGCCCCACCAAACGGGATCACTTTGTTGCGTACCAATTACACCGAAAGGCGCGTATGGTATATCATGATGTGTGGGCTTTCGTGAAATTTGATTTGGACGTGTGTGCGTGTCGGAATTAATCCGTATCCGTAAAAAGTTTTTATATCGCGACTTTTGCAAACAACCACCCCACTTTGTGTACGCTTATTAAAAAAAGATAAAACTTACGCTATTGGATTCGTGGTATCACGTTGGTCCTGGGACCCAAGTTTCACGCAATTCCGAGACAGTTGAACCAACCGCCTATTCGCGGGCTCCACAGTTTGACTTAAAGGGCAAATTTGTAATCGACTCACCAAAATCCAAAATTGGATTACTTTTGAGTTTATATCGTTGTTTAGGATTTGTTTGACCTATAACTAGTCCAATTTAGAGACTTTTACCCCTGGCACGCATTCCGGTACAAAATAGGCCACACATTGACCCCGTTTTGGCCCAGTGTCCAAATTGGACGAAAGGGTAGTATTTTATACCTATTTCGCTGATTCTGAGAATGTTGGTAATATTTATTTCAGCATCCGGAGATGATAAGTCAGAGGCAGTAGGTTCTGATACTCTGTACTTGACACCTGGACGTTTATATTACGCAGCTTTTCTGTCATACAAGTATACATTGCCATTGTACTATGATTTAAATTAGATATGGTGCATGCATTTTGTTTCTGTTATTTAGTTCATACATTTTAACTGATATATAAACTGCGCATCCAAGAATAACTTAGGTGCAACGACGGTGGCGTCGTATTTTGTCTTTATTATATATTATGCATGTCGATCTACTTTTACGAGACCACCACATGATTTGGAGGCATCATTATGTTTCATTGGCCGTGACACATCTGTTACACGAGTGTGTCTCATGTAAGACACGGACTTGCGTAATGGGTTGGCCACATGTACGTATGGGACATGCGATAGGGAATAACTGCTAATAAATTTTTATGCTAGAAAACTTAGCAGTTATTAGAGGTACCATCATGTCATGGATATGGCATAAATAGAGCATGGGGTGGAAATAACAACAAGTAAGGCATTTAGGCTCCTTTGTACTTTTCCTTATGTAACTCGTACGCTCCGCCGGAGATGCGTGGTCAGATGACCCTTATATTATATATCTACAGGCGGCCTCTGACGTTCAAAAGACGTCATGCTTTTTAGACCCCTGATTCTTTGAGAGAATCTTGCCAATCCCATTTTAGCCAGATAGCCCACGTGTTGGAAAGTTATTCTCAAAAGTGCATTCACATAGACGGTTAGGCGACCCTTAGATGTTTATTTTCAGTACTTTATTGGCATGCTTCTATGTATCTTGTTACATCCCTCTGAGGACCTGGTCCTTTTTTGGGTGAAGACGATCATGACTATTCGTAGAAGCACGGATCATGACTTGCTACTTCGTTCTCTTTCAAGGAGGTCTTTCCTTCGAGCCTCTCTTATCATTAGATGATGTACTTATTATATTTACTTTTATATTCTAGTTTGGTAGTGAATTTGTCTCCATCCAACTATTAGTTCTTCTCGACTAGTTTATATTTTCTTCATTGACATATTTGATCATTTATTTCTTTATAATTTCTGTGGATGAGATTTAGTTATGCCCTATGACTTGTGATAATTATATACCACTTGTGAATTATTATTCATAATACAGCGTACATATGTGTTATTGTTTCCATATATTGGAGTTTTCATATACATACGGCTGGCATGCTTACGTATTCCTAGTCCTACATATTTTGGGACTGGTGCATGACATATTTTTGTAGTGGCCCATGCAAGTCGAGAGTATATTGTCTCGGTTACATTACTGTACCAAGTAAGCCTGCAAATAGGATTATAGTATAGGTCTTATCCACATACTTGACTTTCCTTCTTGATTTCGTTCCAAATTCTTTAAACTCACCTACCTTCCTTGACCTTCAAATTGTACACGCTTAATTCCCTTGACATCGGTATCCTTGTTTCCTCACCTCTTCCTATTTAATGTACTTCCCTAATAATTCCTTGAGTATAGCCTCTTGCCAGAATATAGAAATCCTTATTGTTAGGGTTAGGAGATAATTATGATAGCATACCTACTAAGAAAAATAAATTAGAATATTGGAAGCTCCCAAAAGTTTAGCATACCTAATGAACCCTAGCATCCAACACCTGTAAATTAATTGACCATTATTCCTTGATATAGTTAATAACTTGAGAGTAGTATAGAGACTACTAGGGTTAGTTAGAAATTTGACCATACTGTTTGACCCTAGTATTGATGAACCAATAGAAATCCAAGGTTGAATATTATGACTAAACCTAACTTTCATAGTGAGATAATATTAGAGAACTATAAATTTAGATTCTTGTCTTGATATTAGCAGAGTAGTACCTTAGGAAACCAAGTTGAATGAACCAATACCTTAGTAAGAGCAAGGGTACCCTACCTTCAGCTTAGTAGGTCCCCTAGAATCTATGATCATCGTTGAGTCATACTTGAGTCTCCATGAGTCACCAACCCTGCCATCTCATCCAATTATCTATATACTTTCCCATCTTGAGTTAATCCCTCTCTCCATCATAAATCAATTATCATACCTCTTTACCAATTAAAACACATTGAATGAATAGAACATTTTTCTTGATCATACCTCGAACACAGAGATTAGCATACCATATTTTCTTAGGAAACCATGATATTATCAAGAGTATCTATAATTAATTTTATATCTTGTTTCTCTGGAACCTTAATGCTCGCCATTTGTGCGACGACTAAATTTTTTTTCCTTCATCTTTCAATTTGTGCCACCTAACCCTTCTGATTGTAGGCCAAGTGATTCCTTTTATGTTAGGATATATAGTTTGCTAAGATTATAGTTGTTAATCTTGAATTTTAAAATTTTGTGCTTAGTAGTTAGAACTTGATAGTTTGAGTTGTTCATTTAGATTATGATTATCTTTTAGTTTCATATCAAATAATCTGTTCCACATATCTCAATATAGGTTATATCCTCTTTCACTTGAGAGCCAGTAACTTCTTCATTCTTAATATTAACACTTTTGTTCTATAAGCACTATGATTAATACTTAAGATGACCATTACCTATGGAGTTTTATAATGCAATAGGATACCCTAATAAGTACCAAGATCTTTTTCTCGTATACTCCAACAAGAGTTTCTACTTTATTTACAAGGACAAGGTTATTTTATAGAATTCCCTTAAGGCAGTTACAGTATTAGTTAATTAATGAAGTATAATTTAATAACACTAACTATATGCTAGCATAAGACGATAGTGTTTATCCAGACTGTAGAACTTAGAGGCCCATACCCCCATTTGGTAGACCAGAGACTTAGACAAGAAGTTAGTATGACAACTGTAGAGGCACAACACCGGACGAGTCTTAGCTTCTTGGTGAACTTGAATTATTTTATACCTTCCTTCATTATAATCCAGCGTACTTATATTTTCTGGACTACCTCGACTTATGCTGCTATTATAGCCTAGTTTTGCAAGCTTATTCTTTTATCGAGATTGTTCATGACATATGTGTTATTGGGGGACCACTCTAATACATTTGTCTATTTAGAATCAGTGTATTATGGTCTGATCAACCTTAGTGCACTTGGTTCACTCTTCGCATGACTAATTTACATGGATTGAATTGACTTAGCTTATTAGACGAATATACCTGCCCTCTAGACAGGCCATAGCATAACGTATCGGTTACGTAACTGTACTACTAGTTTGCGAATAGAAATTACAAAAATAGAATCTCAACCAACGACTGTTTTGGCAACTCTCATAGATTCTTCAATCACCATTGACTCTGTATTTGAGATCGATTACATCTTCCTTGAGCTCTTATTATTGTTCCTAATTCGGAAAGACAATCACTTGGACTTGATGAAAGTTAGATACATGGATAATACTAGGTATGCATTACTAGGTGGTTGTCTTTTGTGAGTAAGGGCGTGAAACATGTGATATATTTGGTGTTAAAAATTTTGAGGATATATTGAATAACACGATTAAATAATTTGAGAAAGTCTTTCTTAAAGGTATAGCCTTATGTGATAGATCGGTAAATTCTAAGTTGGGTAGGAGTTGCATTGTCAACTTGAGCTGAAATGCTATATGAAGGTGAAAATTTTAGTCATGGGTAAGAAGGTAATCAAGTAAGATAAGATCGAGAGAATTAAGTTTTTTTAATTTTAAGAATATTTAGAAGAATGATTATGATGATAAGGATTTAACTTTAAAGAGAAGAATGTCTTATGGAATAAATTTGGAAACTTTGATATATTTGACCAGATATTTATAATTTGAGCACATGATTTAAATTTTGAATATTGAAGATTGAATCATCGATTTAAATTTTGAGGATAAATATAAAATTTTAACCTTGAACATTGGTGGATTGGATTTAAAATTTTATAATTTGAGGATTTAAATTTAAATGTTAAAATTTGAATGTTGAATCACCCAGATGGAATTTTGTGGATAGAGATCGAATTTAAGATTTGATGACTACGAAATCCTTAAATTTGAAACTCGGAATAAAATTGGATTAAATAGATTTTTGGTTATTTAAATTTTAGACAAGATTATGATGGCTTGGATCTTTATTTGAAAATTTGATGCGCGTTATTTAAATTTGGGGATGTTATATAGATTTGACTTAAATTTACAGTGTGATTATTGATTTGAGAAGGAATTTTTTATATATTAAAATTAAAATTAAATATCAATATCAATTTTAAGAAGAATGTGATAAATTTGATTTAGATTTAGATATATTATAAGATTTTGAGAGATTAAGTTGACCTAGATACGAATTTTAAGGATTTAAACTTTGACGACTTCAACGAGTACAAATCTAGGCATAGTGGCTATGGAGAATTTATAGAATAGAGGGATACCTTTTTAGATCATTAGATCATAGATAGCTCAAGATTGTTCATGTAACCAAGTAGTGGCAGTTCATCGTCCGTTGTATCAATACCTCGTCCCCTTGGATTACTCATCTCTTCTATTGTATCCTTTGTATCCTCAATTCCTTGTGCAAGTTATCCTTATACTAAAACTTATTCGTGCCATATTACTTTACTTAAGCAAGACCAGACTGACCCATAAAATTTTATGCATGATTTATATTTTATCCTTTCCAACTATGAGGTATGATAATTCGTATTTGACTCTTCACTACCCTTTTGGCTTCGCTTATTCTAAACCGTACCTTACTTTTAATTTTTAGGACAAAATTCTTGTAAGTTGGGTAGAATGTAAACCCCCTAAAATTTTAAATTTTATTTTAAGTATTTTTATTAAATTATTGATTTTTAGAGTATTTTTATAGTTAATTAGAAAATAGGCTTCTTGATTTAATTACTTATATAAATACTCATTTATAATTATTTCACAATATTTTTCTTATTTAAAGTCTTTTGGTAAAGGGTGATAGATTTCTAGAATTTATTTTGTGTGCAAATAATTTTTTTGGATTTGTACAACCTCATCTATATATGTAAATATATGTGTAAATAAATATATAGTTATTAATAAGAAAGGAAAAAAGAAGAAGGAAAAAGAATAATCTTAACCCTAATCCGAATACAAACCCTTAACTAAACTAATCCTAACTTAACACTAAACTTTCTAAAACACCTAAGCTATCAGACCCGACCCTTTCATCGCCCCCTCTCTATCTCTATATATATTCACATAAACCATCAAACCCTAACCCAGAATCTAAGTTCTACAAACCCTACCCCTACCCCAGTCCTCGACGGCCATCCTCCAGTGACTTCGACCACCGACGCCAGCGACCGCCGTCCAGGCCGATAGCAACCGTTGATCAGCCGCCCGTACACATGGCACACCAACAGCGAGCAGTCCACGACCCCCTAAACCAGGTCCAATATCTCTCTTATATCTCATCCTTTTCTTGAGTGGTTTCTTCGTATACATTCACAATCTAACCATCTAGGATTCTCTCCAAGCGGGACGAATTTTCGTGTCCTGGATTGGTCGAAAATTCGACTGAAAGTCGACCGAAAAACTGTCCAAGAACAGTCCAAAAATTTGACCCAAACCCCCATGTTTATGCCCAATTTGCCACCAACCCGTTTATTATTTTTAAAATATAATTGAAATTTTTTTTTCTCAATATAACCAAGAATTTTACTATTCTTTTATTTTTTATTAGTTGATTTTATTTGTTAAATTATTTGCCTCCAAAACGACCAAAAACTTGGTATTTTAAAACTAAAATTTTGTGATACGGAGTGTGTCCCACCAAACGGGACCGTCTCATCGCATACCAATTACACCGAAAGGCACATATGGTATATCCTGACCTGTGGACTTACGCGAAAGTTGATTCGGACGTGTGTACATGTCGGAATCAACCCGTATCCGTAAAAAGATTATGTATCGCAACCTTTGCAAACAACCACCCCACTTTGTGTACACTCGTCAGAAAGTGACAAAACTTGCACCATTGGATTCGTGGTATCACGTTGGTCATGCGATCCAAGTTTCACGTAATTCTTAGACAGTTGAACCAAACGCCTATTCACGGGCCCCATGGTTTGACTTGAAGGACAAATTTGTGATTGGCTCACCGGAATCTAAAATTGGATATACCTTTAAGTTTTATCATCGTTTACGATTTTTGACCTATAATTTGTCCAATTTATAGACTTTTATCCCTGGCACGCATTCCGGTGCAAAATAGGCCACACATTGACCCCGTTTTGACCCAAAATTATCGTTTTATCCATGTGTCCAAATTGGATGGAAGGTTAGTAATTTCTACCTATCTCGTTGATTCTGGGAACGTTGTTGATGTTTATTTCAGCATCTGAAGACGATTAGTCGGAGGCAGTGGGTTCTGATACTCTGTACTTGACACCTTGACGTTTACATTACGCAGCTTTCCTGCCAGGCAAGTATTCCTTACCATTGTACTGTGATTTACATTACATATGGTGCATGTATTTTATTTTTGTTATTTAGTTCATACATTTTAACTGCTATATAAACTGTGCATCCAAGAATAACTTGGGTGCAACGACGGTGGCATCGTATTTTGTCTTTATTATATATTATGCATGTCAACCTAGTTTTACGAGACCACCACATAATTTGGAGGCATCATTATATTTTATTGGCCGTGACACATCTGCTACACGAGTGTGATTCTCATGTAGGACACTGACTTACGTAATGGGTTGGCCACCTGTATGTATGGGACGTGCGATAGGGAATAACTGCTAATAAATTTACATGCTAGAAGACTTGTATGGATATGGCATGAATAGAGCATAGGGTGGGAAGAACAACAAGTAAGGCATTTGGGCTCCTTTGCACTTTTCTTTATATAACCCGTACGCTCCGCCGGAGATGCGTGGTCAGATGACCCTTATATTATATATCTACATGCGGCCTCTGACGTTCAAAAGACGTCATACTTTTTAGGCCCCTGATTCTCTTAGAGAATCATGCCAATCCCATTTTAGCCAGATAGCCCACATGTTGAAAAGTTGTTCTCAAAAGTGCATTCACATAGATGGTTAGACAACCCTTGGATGTTTATTTTCAGTACTTTATTGACATACTTTTATGTATCTTGTTACGTCTCTCTGAGGACCTGGTCCCTTTCCGGGTGTAGACGATCATGACTATTCGCAGAAGCACGGATCCAGACTTGCTACTTCGTTCTTTTTTGAGGAGGTCTTTCCTTTGAGCCTCTCTGATTATTAGATAATGTACTTATTATATTTACTTTATATTCTAATTTGGTAGTGGATTTGTCTCCATCCAACTATTAGTTCTTCTCGACTAGTTCATATTTGGTTCATTGACATATTTGATCATTTATTTTTTTATGATTTATATGGATGAGATTTAGTTATGCTCTATGACTTGTGACAATTATATACCACTTATGAATTATTATTCATAATACAGCGTACGTATGTGTTATGATTTTCATATATTGGAGTTTTTATATACATACGATTGGCATGCTTACGTATTCCTAGTCCTACATATTTTGGGACTGGGGCGTGACACTTTCTGGATTAGACTTATAGTTATTATCTAGACTTGTTTACAACTTGAGAAATTGGATTTCCTTCTCTATATATCATATTGTACTTATCTTACTTAACATTTGATTTAGTATTGTTTTGTGATGTTATTGTATTTTAGCTATGGAATATAAAATATATTTAGTGATATGTACTTGTGGCTATTTACTATATTTTTCTTTTTCTTTTCATTAGTGCCATGTACTATATTTAAACTATTTTCTTGTAACTTTTATTTTATCATAAGTCAGGTATGACAGGACAACGCAGATCGTTCGGTCACTCTAGAGGAAGAGTATCTAGACGACATACTACTCCGACTGGCAGTTCTCCTTTCGGACATGGTACCGGGTCCAAACCCTCGTCTTCCATTACTCTAGTCTTTCAACCACTATCTCTTCCTGGCAGTACTCCTGGGACGAGCAGTTCCAGGCCTGAGACTACTCCTACGTACACCGTTCCTCTTGCTGACGGTACCATGGAGACCGAGGAGCAGATGGATTAGGCCCAACCAACTGCGTCTTCGTCTTCTCACATATTTCAGAGCGATCCTCCGTGTGCTCCTCCGGGCGAGACGAGAACAGAGATTTGGGCCGATGGGCCTACAATGTAAGTTAATTAGTTTTAGTTTTCTTACGCATATATAAATATATATAGTCACTTTTTCTTTAATATAATTATCTATATATAGATATCGTCCATCGTCGGTACAGAGATCATTGGGCCATTTTTTGAGGTACAGCTATGGTGTCCCTTGGATCAACTACTCGGATGCCCCGAACGAGAAAAAGGCATTTGTCACGCCCCAGTCCCAAAATGCTGAGGGACTGGAGATGCGTGGCAATGGCCAGCAGCACGCACCGATGGATAACCCAATTTAATGGAATCATCAGGGCGTACTTAAGCTGTAAATAAGGTCTACTACAACAAGTCACACTAATCTCATCCATAAAGATAAAAAAATAAACTGCATAATCAAATGGAAATAAGTAGCAACAATATCACAGCAAGTCAGTCGGAGGAACAATCCGACTATAGTCTGAATAAGCTGGCTCTATAGGCCAGGAACAAAAGATATAAACATGAAATAAATAAATGAGTATTGGGACAGGCACTCAGGAGAAGTCCTCGGCAGTCACCTCGTCTTCAGTGTTCAGTTCAGCTCCAGCAATAGCTTCAGCTCCGGTCCCGTATACCTCGGGATACTGCTCCTCAGCTAAACCTGGGGACATAATCCATTCCAGGTCCTCAGTGGACATAGCAAGGCACAAAATAAAACAAGCCAAATGAATAAGCAGTGCAATAAATAAATGAACAGCAGGGTAAACTAAGTAACCATCTATG
Source organism: Iris macrosiphon (assembly GCA_036927795.1). NCBI lineage: Eukaryota > Viridiplantae > Streptophyta > Magnoliopsida > Asparagales > Iridaceae > Iris > Iris macrosiphon. Next base: position 139,888,823 of record JAYESA010000003.1, on the reverse strand, counting down.
TGATATGCAAATGAGAGCAACACTAGTACTCAGGCTGAGACCGCTACAAGCTCTGTGTCGGGGAGCCGGTAGCAGTAATAACACGTAAAGGGTCTAGCTCTGCTGGAGAGTCTACAACCTCACAATAATAGTAGATATATATGTAGAACAGCCTGTAGCCTGTGTGTCTCTCCCCACCCAATGTAATCACGCAAGCCATGACCATAACGTCTCATGTCCATGTCAGCGGGATTATAACTAATACAACAAGTTATACTGTCTATAATTGTAATCACCTGAAAATTTTAAGAATTTTTTAAATTTAATTTTCTGGAATTAATTAGCAATTTCTATAATTTTTAAACCAATAAAATTAAAGCAGTCTAATTTAAAATGAATTTTTAAATAAAATTAAATAATATTAAAATGTGATAAAAATTATATTTTCTAGTGTAAAATTAAAAACCGAGCAAGGGGTATTTTTCTGGGAATTTATTGGACCCCGGATGAATTTTTAAAGCATTAAAAACTATTGTAAAATTTAACTAATAAATAATTCAAATAATAATAATAAACCGAACCAAACCACCCTGAACCGGACCGGCCGGGTTCATTGAACCGAACCGCTGCCTAGCGGGTCGGATCCGGGTCAGACCCGACCCGCCAGGATCCGACCCGACCCGTTTCAAAACCTAACCCCGAATCCCAAGCAGTCGACCCTTCGCCTGGCCGGCGGCCGTTACCGCCGCCGTGGCCGCCGGCGACCCTTCGGTTCGGCTCCCTCGCACCCGGCGACCCGTCCCCTTCAGCTTCCGGTGAACCACCGCCGGTTAACCTCCCCTAGAGCCTATAAATACCTAGAGAGTCTGACCGGAAATCCCTTGGAAACCTCCTTCTCCGGCGAGAACCTCGACCTCCGGCGACCTCCAAACCCGCTCCGACCACCCGGACCGGTTCGCCCAGCCTCCAGCATCTGTTTTCGGCTTCCCTCGGCCACCGGGACTCCGACCAGAACATCCAGCGAGTCGACTCCCATATTTTTCCCCTTCTCCGGCGCTGATCCGGCCGTCCAAGGCTTCGACGACCACCCAGGACCGGAGCCGACCTCCGCCGGCCTGAACCCCCTCCCAGTTTTCTCCCCTCGCCACCGGACACGACCCAGAACGTGAGTACGAGTCTGGATACGAGCGGACACGGCAACCCCAGAACAGGACACAGCCCTCGATCAAAACGCGTGTCGGACACGATTTGTATTTGATTTTTCTAGCCAGTTCAGGTACCCATAACTTTTGACTCGTAGCTCTGATTTTAATTCCGTAAATTTCTTTGCGTAGCCTGTATGACCCCCTCGGTGCCCGTGCAACCCGCTCGGGGCATCGCGTCCTGTGGTGATCGTACACCGCGATCCAAAAATAGGAGAAACTAAGCCCTGTTTCACCCCGGAATCGAATACGCCCCGCCAAACGGGACGACTTGGTCACGTGCGGTCTTCACCGACACGTGAGCATCGTAGATACGGATGTGCGGGCTTTCGCAGAAGCTGATTCGGATGTGCGTGCACAACGGAATCAGTGCGTATCCGCGGACACCGCTCCGTATCTGAGTTTTCTAAATCTCGCTGTAACTTAGTGTAAACACGTCGGATAGAGACGAAACTTGCGCCATCGGACTCGTAGCAATACGCTGGTCCTGTGGGTCAAGTTTGGCTCGATTCTGAGAACGTTGGAAAATCGCGTGTCGTGGGCCCCACAGGCTCCACCAGACAGGCGATTTTGAGAACGGCTCATCGGAATCCAATTTTGGAAGTTCCGTTGGGTTCGTATCAACATTCCTGACTTGTTGACATTAAGTTAGACTGATTTGAAGACTTTTTGACCCTGACCCGGTTTTCGGTACAAAGCGACCTACACATGGACCCGCTTTGGCCTAGAAATGTCATTTTTGCCCTTGTGTCTAAACTGGACTTAAGGACAGGCGTTTCTAACTATTTCCTATGTTCTGAGACTGATGGTAATGTTCATTTCAGCTTTTGGAGGAGTTATTGCTGAACCCACTGTTACAAGGACCGCCACTGATATTCCAAACCCAGGTAAGTGTACCTTGCCATAAATTACAGTTTAATAGTTATTTTGTTCTCTTGCTCTATTTACTGTGACTAGTGTACATGATATAACCTAGGACCGTATGACATACTTAGCGTCCGATCACAGTCGGGTGCCAACCCCGTACGCGGAGTTGTGTATGTCATTAGTGATGGACATTCGAGACCCTTTATATTCTCGTGCTTGTTTATCAAGTACACTATAACCTAGGACACTAGACACCATACATTGACAGAATCCTCCTGAGACATTCAAGGTGATTCTGTGTAGGATACAGGATGGACATAGTTATTATACTCTTAGATTATGACTGTTGCATTAGCACTGATCTCACGTGACATGGACATGCGACGTGTGGTTACATTGGGAGGGGAGAGACAAACAGGCTACAGGCTGTTCTATATTTATATACTACTATTGTGAGGTTGTAGACTCTCGTGCAGAGCTAGACCACTACTAGATATTGCTGCTACCGGCTCCCCGACACAGAGCTTGTGGCAGTCTCAGCCTGGGTACTAGTGTTGCTCTCAGTTGCATTTTCACTTAGATGGTTATGTAGACACCCTGTTTATTTTATTTACTATTTCACTGCATTATTTTTGGCTTGTATTATTTGTACCTTGTTATGTCCCCTGAGGACCTGGAATGGATGATGTCCCCAGGTTTAGCAGAAGAGCATTATCCCGAGGTTTACGGGACAGGAGCTGAGGTTGTACCAGGAGCTATTGCTGAAGGAGAACCTAACATAGAAGCAGAGGTGATGGCTGAAGACTTTACTTGAGCTTATGATATTGTACTCGTCAGATACTTTATTTTTGGACTCTTTTGTTCTGGTCTGATGAACCAGTGTTTTAGACTCTTATCGGGTTGTTCCTGACATACTCTGCTGAGACTGGACTTTGATGTACTTTCTTTATTTGCTGATGTTCTTATTATTCTGTGTGTGGATAAGATTAGATTTTGACTTATTGTTGTAGACCTATATTACAGCTTAAGTATGCCGATGGATCCATTAAATTAGGTTTGTCCATCGTTGCATGCTGCTGGCCATTGCCACGTGTCCAGTTCCTCGGTATTTTTGGGACTGGGGCGTGACATGGTTTTTGTGGTGGCCCATGCAGGTCTACGACAAATCGTTTGGTCTCAACTTAGGGGCCAAACAAACCTGTAAAAGGATAGGATAGGTGATAGGATCTCATCCATATGTTGAAACGTTTTTGAAACTCTATATCGCATTCAAATTAAGTACTTGATTATGCATCCTGCTTGATTCTACTAAACGTTCTCATAAAGTTTATTTTGGATACAGAAAGATGGATCCAAGAAGTGGAGATAAAATTCCTTTTACACCACAAGATGCTGTGGTTACCTATGGAGATGGAGTTACACCAGAGAACAGAGGTCAATCCTCTCAAAGTGGACAAGCTGAGCAGCATAACTCAAGGTTCAGGCGTGATGATATCCCACCTCCGCCACATTTCACTCCACATATGCCTGCCTTCCCACCAGGACAAGCAATGGATGGGCAACAAATGTTTCAGATGTTTTATGCTATGATGCAAGCTCAACAACAAGTTCAACAGGAGGCGCAGCGTCAGGAGGCAGAGAACTTGAGAAACAGCCTAGTAAATGCATTGGAGCAGGCAAACCCGCAAGCTAGGCGACCAGCGACGGGATCTATCACTGATTTTCGTCAACTCAAGCCCCGTACCTTTTCGGGCAAGGAAGGACCAACTGAAGTGCATGAGTGGCTCACCAATACACAGCATCAGTTGGAAGCAGCTGAACTTCCTCGGGAGAGATGGATGACTGCTGTCCGAATGCAACTGACGGACAACGCGCACCACTGGTGGCTAGCTGAAGAGAGGAGGCTCGGACATGACCGAGTCACTTGGGAGGAGTTCTCCAGACTCTTCCAAGAGATGTATATCCCAGCCGTTGCTAGATCAGAACTCCGAGATAAGTTCAATCGCCTCATCCAGGGCAACATGACGGTGGAGGAGTATAATGCCGAATTCATTCGCCTGAGTCGTTTCGCCCCTTCTCTAATTCCTACCGAAGAAGAGAAGGCGGAGAAATTCTTTGACGGACTCAGGTTCGAGCTTCAGAGGTTGATTGGATCTGTTGCCCCTACATCGTACAACGACGTCCTTGCTGCAGCACGACGCATGGAGCGCGTCACCAGGAGGGAGTCAAGCCTGAAGCGACCATTTTCCTCAGCACCATCCAAGGCAGCCCAAGGGGATTCTGCAAAGCGACTCCAAAGGAATCTACCGCAGAGAGCAGCACCAAGAACCCTGCCTACTTGTCATTTCTGCAGCAAGTTGGGTCACATTGAAAAGGAGTGCCGACGCAAATTGGGACTGTGCCTGGTATGCGGCTCCAACCAGCATCTATCCAGGGACTGCACAGCACGCCGAGAGGGAGAACCACGACTAGCTCTACCTGCACCACGGCCAGATTATCCAGCAGTGGGAGCACAGCAGACGGGAGTTGGAGGAGTCAGACCACCAGCTCCAGGAGGATATCAGCCAAGACCTCCATTGCCACCTCAAGCAGCACTATTCCAACAGGCTCGTCAGCAGAGGGGACCAGCACAGGGACGAGGTCAGGCTTTTGCATTGGCTGTTCAGGAAGAAGCTATTGCTGGAGAAGTTATAGCAGGTACCATCTTAGTAGCTTCATTACCTGCTATAACTTTATTTGATTCTGGGGCATCACACTCATTTATAGCTGCTAGCTTCGTAGCCACCCATAGAGTAGCTACTGCACCCCTTCCGAAGACTAAGAGAATTCTTACGGGAGGTGAAATTATACCTGTTAGTGATATCTGTAGATCATGTTCAGTAGTAGTCTGCGGAAGAGAGATGCGAGCCCAATTTTTGATCTTTTCTATGCCTGACTATGATGTTGTACTTGGTATGGACTGGTTAAGTCAGTATCATGCTACTCTTGATTGTCGGCTTGGAAAAGTTATATTCAGACCACCTAGACACTCAGAGTTTGAATTTCTTCGAGGAGCTGTAGAACAAGGTGTTCAGCCAACTCTTAGGGTATTAACTGTAGAAGGGGAGTCAAGTTACCCAAGAGTTATATCAGAGTTTGAGGATGTATTTCCCGATGATCTTCCAGGTCTACCACCTGATCGGGAAATAGAATTCACCATAGACTTAACTCCAGGAGCAGAACCGATCACTTCATCGGTTTATAGACTAGCCCCTAAGGAGTTAGTAGAGTTGAAGAAGCAAGTTGATGAACTTCTGGAGAAAGGTTTCATCCGGCCGAGTGTTTCACCTTGGGGAGCACCTATACTTTTTGTACCGAAGAAGGATGGAACAGTTCGCCTGTGCATTGATTATAGGGCGTTAAACGCTGTGACCATTAAAAACCGGTATCCCTTGCCCCGCATTGATGACTTATTTGATCAATTGAGTGGAGCTAGGGTATTTTCAAAGATTGACCTGAGATCCGGTTATCACCAGATTAGGGTGAGGAAGGAAGATATCCCGAAGACAGCCTTCAGGACCAAGTATGGACACTATGAGTTCTTAGTTATGCCGTTTGGTTTAACCAACGCGCCTGCTGTGTTCATGAGCTTGATGAACCGAGTCTTCCATCAATACTTGGATAAATTCGTGGTGGTATTTATCGATGACATTCTGGTATATTCCAAAAGCCACGAAGAGCACGAGGAGCATCTCAGAATCGTGCTAGAGACGTTGAGGCAAGAGAAGCTTTATGCTAAGCTCAGTAAATGTGAGTTTTGCATGGATAAGGTGCCATTCTTGGGGCATATTATCTCAGGAGAAGGACTGTCAGTTGATCCAGAGAAGGTTGCTGCTATTGAGACTTGGCCTACCCCTACATCAGTTGCTGAGGTGAGGAGTTTTCTAGGACTTGCCGGATATTACAGAAGGTTCGTAGAAAATTTCTTAAGGATTGCAGAGCCAATGACCAAGTTGACACGGAAGGATCAGGACTTTGCATGGACAGAAGAATGTCAGTTGGCCTTTGAAGAACTGAAGAGGCGTTTAACAACAGCACCAGTCTTGACTCTTCCTTCAGGGTCAGGCGGTTTTGTTGTCTATAGCGATGCGTCAGGTAGTGGCCTAGGATGTGTTTTGATGCAGCATGGCAAAGTTATTGCTTATGCATCGAGACAGCTGAAGGTCCATGAGAAGAACTACCCAACGCACGATCTGGAGCTAGCTGCTGTAATATTTGCACTGAAGATTTGGAGGCATTATCTTTATGGTGAGAAGGTGGAGATCTACACTGATCACAAAAGTCTGAAGTATGTATATACTCAGAAGGATCTTAACATGAGGCAAAGACGCTGGCTTGAGTTAATGGTGGACTTTGATATAGATCTGCAATACCACCCAGGGAAGGCGAATGTAGTAGCAGATGCACTTAGCAGGAAGCCTACAGCTTATTTCTTGACAATGCAGCCTGAGCTATTGAAAGATCTACAGGAGCTTCAGATAGAGGTTATTCTACCAAGACAGAGTGGCTTGCTGGCTAATCTGGAAGTGAAGTCGTCGCTCGTGGAAAGGATTAAGGAAGATTTGCCCACTGATGCAAGATTTTGAAGACTCAAAGAGAAGACAGAAGCAGGCTTGCAGACGGGACTTCGCATACATGAGGATGGTACATTAAGGTACGGAGATCGTCTATATGTTCCAAATGGAGAACTGAGACAGGAGCTAATGACTGAAGCACATAGCTCTATATACTCTGTTCATCCAGGAGGAACAAAGATGTATCGAGATCTAAGGCAATATTATTGGTGGCATGGAATGAAGAGAGAGATTGCCAGATTTGTAGCTAAATGCTTAGTCTGCCAACAAGTGAAAGCTGAACATCAGAGGACTGCCGGAATGCTGCAGCCGCTTCCCATACCAGAATGGAAGTGGGAACATATCACCATGGACTTCGTCACAGGATTCCCAAGGAGCCCCAGCGGAAAAGATGCGGTATGGGTTATCGTGGATCGACTCACTAAGTCTGCGCACTTCTTGCCATTTAGAGTTGGACATTCCACAGAGATACTAGCCGACATGTATATGAGACAAATAGTAAGATTGCATGGAGTGCCTGTTAGTATTGTATCTGATCGAGATTCGAGATTTACCTCTCATTTCTGGCCAAGTATGCAAGAGAGTCTTGGCACCAGACTAAAATTCAGCACTGCCTATCATCCCCAGACAGATGGTCAATCAGAACGTACAATCCAGATCTTGGAGGATATGCTGCGATCCTGTATGTTAGACTTTGGAGGGTCTTGGAAAGATCATTTGCATTTGGTAGAGTTCTCCTACAATAACAGTTACCAGGCAAGCATCAAGATGGCACCTTTTGAGGCGTTATACGGTAGGAAGTGCAGATCGCCAATATGCTGGAGTGACGTCGGAGAGCGTCAAATCTTGGGACCAGAGTTGGTGATGCAAACTGTGGAGAAGGTTAAACAAATCCAGAATCATCTTCGGGCTGCTCAGGACAGGCAGAAGCATTGGGCTGATACACACCGACGTCCACTGGAATTCAAAGAAGGAGAACATGTATTCCTGAGGATTTCGCCGACTCGAGGAACCATTCGCTTTGGGAGCAGAGGCAAGTTGAGTCCAAGGTACATTGGGCCCTTTGATATTCTGGAGCGCATTGGTGAGGTGGCGTATCGTCTTGCATTACCTCCATCTCTAGAGGGAGTGCATGATGTATTCCATGTCTCACAGTTAAGAAGGTATGTGACTGACCCAAGTCACATAGTGGATCATTCTGAGATCGCTGTAGGCCCCAGCCTGAGATATGAAGAACAACCGGTAGGTATACTCGGAACCAGTGAGAAGACACTGCGAGGGCAGACCATTAAACTGGTTCGTGTGGCTTGGAAGCAACATTCTCATGGTGAATCTACTTGGGAAAGAGAAGATATCATGCGCCAGAAATACCCCCACTTATTTGAGGATACAGGTATATTTTAAGTAATTTTTATTTCCTGTAGTTCTGTTCTATTAGTAGTTTAATCTTTAAATTGCGAGGACGCAATTTTCTTAAGGAGGGTAGATTGTAATCACCTGAAAATTTTAAGAATTTTTTTAAATTTAATTTTCTGGAATTAATTAGCAATTTCTATAATTTTTAAACTAATAAAATTAAAGCAGTCTAATTTAAAATGAATTTTTAAATGAAATTAAATAATATTAAAATGTGATAAAAATTATATTTTCTAGTGTAAAATTAAAAACCGAGCAAGGGGTATTTTTCTGAGAATTTATTGGACCCCGGATGAATTTTTAAAGCATTAAAAACTATTGTAAAATTTAACTGATAAATAATTCAAATAATAATAATAAACCGAACCAAACCACCCTGAACCGGACCGGCCGGGTTCATTGAACCGAACCGCTGCCTAGCGGGTCGGATCCGGGTCAGACCCGACCCGCCAGGATCCGACCCGACCGGTTTCAAAACCTAACCCCGAATCCCAAGCAGTCGACCCTTCGCCTGGCCGGCGGCCGTTACCGCCGCCGTGGCCGCCGGCGACCCTTCGGTTCGGCTCCCTCGCACCCGGCGACCCGTCCCCTTCAGCTTCCGGCGAACCACCGCCGGTTAACCTCCCCTAGAGCCTATAAATACCTAGAGAGTTGACCGGAAATCCCTTGGAAACCTCCTTCTCCGGCGAGAACCTCGACCTCCGGCGACCTCCAAACCCGCTCCGACCACCCGGACCGGTTCTCCCAGCCTCCAGCATCTGTTTCCGGCTTCCCTCGGCCACCGGGACTCCGACCAGAACATCCAGCGAGTTGACTCCCATATTTTCCCCCTTCTCCGGCGCTGATCCGGCCGTCCAGGGCTTCGACGACCACCCAGGACCGGAGCCGACCTCCGCCGGCCTGAACCCCCTCCCAGCTTTCTCCCCTCGCCACCGGACACGACCCAGAACGTGAGTACGAGTCTGGATATGAGCGGACACGGTAACCCCAGAACAGGACACAGCCCTCGATCAAAACGCGTGTCGGACACGATTTGTATTTGATTTTTCTAGCCAGTTCAGGTACCCATAACTTTTGACTCGTAGCTCTGATTTTAATTTCGTAAATTTCTTTGCGTAGCTTGTATGACCCCCTCGGTGCCCGTGTAACCCGCTCGGGGCATCGCATCCTGTGGTGATCGTACACCGCGATCCAAAAATAGGAGAAACTAAGCCCTGTTTCACCCCGGAATCGAATACGCCCCGCCAAACGGGACGACTTGGTCACGTGCGGTCTTCACTGACACGTGAGCATCGTAGATACGAACGTGCGGGCTTTCGCAGAAGCTGATTCGGATGTGCGTGCACAACGGAATCAGTGCGTATCCGCGGACACCGCTCCGTATCCGAGTTTTCTGAATCTCGCTGTAACTTAGTGTAAACACGTCGGATCAAGACGAAACTTGCGCCATCGGACTCGTAGCAATACGCTGGTCCTGTGGGTCAAGTTTGGCTCGATTCTGAGAACGTTGGAAAATCGCGTGTCGTGGGCCCCACAGGCTCCACCAGACAGGCGATTTTGAGAACGGCTCATCGGAATCCAATTCTGGAAGTTCCGTTGGGTTCGTATCAACATTCCTGACTTGTTGACATTAAGTTAGACTAATTTGGAGACTTTTTGACCCTGACCCGGTTTTCGGTACAAAGCGACCTACACATGGACCCGCTTTGGCCTAGAAATGTCATTTTTGCCCTTGTGTCCAAACTGGACTTAAGGACAGGCGTTTCTAACTATTTCCTATGTTCTGAGACTGATGGTAATGTTCATTTCAGCTTTTGGAGGAGTTATTGCTGAACCCACTGTTACAAGGACCGCCACTGATATTCCAAACCCAGGCAAGTGTACCTTGCCATAAATTACAGTTTAATAGTTATTTTGTTCTCTTGCTCTATTTACTGTGACTAGTGTACATGATATAACCTAGGACCGTATGACATACTTAGCGTCCGATCACAGTCGGGTGCCAACCCCGTACGCGGAGTTGTGTATGTCATTAGTGATGGACATTCGAGACCCTTTATATTCTCGTGCTTGTTTATCAAGTACACTATAACCTAGGACACTAGACACCATACATTGACAGAATCCTCCTGAGACATTCAAGGTGATTCTGTGTAGGATACAGGATGGACATAGTTATTATACTCTTAGATTATGACTGTTGCATTAGCACTGATCTCACGTGACATGGACATGCGACGTGTGGTTACATTGGGAGGGGAGAGACAAACAGGCTACAGGCTGTTCTATATTTATATACTACTATTGTGAGGTTGTAGACTCTCGTGCAGAGCTAGACCACTACTAGATATTGCTGCTACCGGCTCCCCGACACAGAGCTTGTGGCAGTCTCAGCCTGGGTACTAGTGTTGCTCTCAGTTGCATTTTCACTTAGATGGTTATGTAGACACCCTGTTTATTTTATTTACTATTTCACTGTATTATTTTTGGCTTGTATTATTTGTACCTTGTTATGTCCCCTGAGGACCTGGAATGGATGATGTCCCCAGGTTTAGCAGAAGAGCATTATCCCGAGGTTTACGGGACAGGAGCTGAGGTTGTACCAGGAGCTATTGCTGAAGGAGAACCTAACATAGAAGCAGAGGTGATGGCTGAAGACTTTACTTGAGCTTATGATATTGTACTCGTCAGATACTTTATTTTTGGACTCTTTTGTTCTGGTCTGATGAACCAGTGTTTTAGACTCTTATCGGGTTGTTCCTGACATACTCTGCTGAGACTGGACTTTGATGTACTTTCTTTATTTGCTGATGTTCTTATTATTCTGTGTGTGGATGAGATTAGATTTTGACTTATTGTTGTAGACCTATATTACAGCTTAAGTATGCCGATGGATCCATTAAATTGGATTTGTCCATCGTTGCATGCTGCTGGCCATTGCCACGTGTCCAGTTCCTCGGTATTTTTGGGACTGGGGCATGACAATAATAAATGTCTCTATCAAGTCCTGTATCCTATACAGAATCACCACGAATATCTCAGGAGTCTGTCCATGATAGTGTCAAGTGTCCTGGGTTGTAGGGTACTTGATAGGTCAAGTACAAAGTAAGGGGATCGTAAATCCATCTCTAAATGATGAACCAAACACCGCGTACGGTGTCGGCACCCGACTATGATCGGACACTAGGTACGTCATACGTTCCCTAGGTTAAGCAGTTTAAATCAGTTTATATGAATTTGCAAAAGAAATCCAGCAGAGTATTTTTACAGAAAATATGAAAATAATGACTGCAAGTTTGGCAAGATGCACTTGCTTGATATTTGAATTCCACTTAGGTCCTAGTTTCGGAAATTTCCAGAGATGACTCCAAAAGCTGAAATAAACAGTACCATCATGCTCAGAAGGTGTCAAACAGCTAGGATCGCCTGTCCTTGGGTCCAATTTAGAGACAAGGGCAAAAACGGCAATTTTGACCTAAAACGGGGTCCACCGGTGGGCCCGCTTTGCACCGAAAAATGTGTCAGGGTCAATGGTCTCCAAATTCACCAAACTTAGTGTCAACAGGTCAGGAACGCTGATACGAACCCAACGGAACTTTCAGATTTGAATTCCGATGAGCCGATCATGAAATCGTCCGTCGAGCAGGGCCTGTGGGGCCCACGACACGCGATTTCGTCAACGTTCTCAGAATCGAACCAAACTTGACCCACAGGACCAGTGTATCGCTACGAGTCCGATGGTGCAAGTTTCGTCTCAATCTGACGTGTGTGCACGAAGTTAGGGTAAATTACAGAAAAGTCGGATACGGGGCGATGTCCGCGGATATGCGTTGATTCCGGTGTGCACGCACACCCGAATCAGCTTTTGCGAAATCCCACACATCGGTATCAACGATGCGCACGTATCTGTGAAGACCGCACGCGACCAAGTCGTCCCGTTTGGCGGGGCGTACTCAGTTCCGGGGTGAGACAGGGTCTGGTTTTTCCTGTTTTTCGATCGCGGTGTGCGATCACCACAGGACTCGATGCCCCGAGCGGTTTATCCGGACACCGAGAGGGTCATACAGGCTACGCGTAGCAATTTACAGAATCGAAATTGGAGATACAGGGTGCAAGATACGAGTACCTGAACGAGGCCTGAAAACCCCGAGTTTTCTCGTGTCAGACTCGTGTCCGACACGCCTAGGGTTAGGGTTTACTGTTCTCGGGCTGTGTCCGGGTGTCCCCCGCTGTGTCCGCGTCTGGGCGAAGGTGCGTCGACACGGCACGGCACTGGGCGGAGGGTCGCCGGAGATCGGGGTCGCCGGAGTGGCGAGGTGGCGCTGCTCGAGTCTGCAGGGGAGAAGAGCACCGGCTGGGGATGAGCCGTCGGGACGAAAAATGGAGGAGGCGGAGGAGGTTTCTGGAGAGGGGAGGTGCTGTAGACGGGGCGCTGGTCGGCGGGAAGGAGGTCGGCGGTGACGGCTAAGGGAGGTGGCGCTGGAGCTAGGGTCGCCGGAGTCGGGGCGTTGGGTTAGGGTTAGGGCTAGGGCTAGGGTGAAGGAGGCGGAGGAGAAATGGAGTGGGGATTTTAAAGGGGAGGCGCGGGGTCGTTCGTGGCGGAGGAGGCGGCTAAGGGGAGGACGTGGCCTCCCCCGGCGGAGGCGGCGGAGAGCCCGGTCGTGGCCGAGGAATCCAGCCGCCCGGTTGAACGTGGGGGAGAGGGGCCCGGGTCGGGCGCGGATCCGGGTGGGACGGACCCGCCCGACCCGCTAGGAGGGCTGAGCGGGCTGGGCTGCCTCACTGGGCTCTGCCCACTGGGCCGGGCCGGGCCCAACCAAAAATAATAAATATAAAAAATAATAATAACACAGTAATTAATTAATTTTAATTATAAAAATAGTTTTTAGGCTTTTAAAAATAGGTCCGAGGCCCAATAAAATCCCAGAAAATTACCCTAAGTCCAGTTTTCTATTTTACACCATAAAATCATATTTTCATTTCATTTTAATGTTATTTATTGGCAATTAAAAATTACAAACTCACTACAGGGCCTATGTAAATTCCTGAAAAATTGCATATTAATTCCAAAAATTAATTTTTACAAATCTAAAAAATATAGGGTGTTTACAATCTACCCCCCTTAAGAGGATTGCGTCCTCGCAATCGAAGGGTAAACTATAAAGGCAAGATTTACAGAATTAAAGAATGCTTAGGTTCTACCTGATTCTGCAAATAGGTGTAGATAACGCTGCCGCATAACATCTTCTCGCTCCCAGGTCGATTCGCCAGGAGAGTGCTGCTTCCAAGCTACTCGAACCAGCCTGATTGTCTGCCCTCGCAGTGTCTTCTCGATGGTGTCGAGTATACCCACTGGCTGCTCTTCGTATCTCAGGCTAGGTCCCACCGAAATCTCAGAATGATCAACTATATGGCTTGGGTCTGTCACATACCTCCTCAGTTGTGAGACGTGGAATACGTCATGCACTCCCTCTAAGGACGGAGGTAATACAAGACGGTAAGCCACCTCACCGATGCGCTCCAAGATATCAAATGGCCCAATGTACCTTGGGCTTAACTTGCCTCTGCTGCCAAATCTGATAGTACCTCTAGTGGGCGAGATCCTCAAAAATACATGCTCTCCTTCCTTGAACTCCAGGGGTCATCGGTGTGCATCGGCCCAATGCTTTTGTCTATCCTGGGCTGCACGAAGATGGTTCTGAATCTGTTTTACTTTCTCTACTGTCTCTGTTACCAACTCTGGACCCAGTATTTGACGTTCGCCAACGTCGCTCCAGCATACAGGCGATCTGCACTTCCTTCCGTACAACGCCTCGAAAGGTGCCATCTGAATGCTTGTCTGATAGCTGTTGTTGTAGGAGAACTCCACTAAGTGCAGATGATCTTCCCAAGATCCTCCAAAGTCCAGTATACAAGATCGTAGCATATCCTCCAGGATCTGAATTGTGCGCTCTGATTGGCCATTTGTCTGAGGATGATAGGCAGTACTGAACTTGAGCCTGGTGCCGAGACTTTCTTGCGTGCTTCGCCAGAAGTGAGATATAAATCTTGAGTCTCGATCTGATACAATACTAACCGGCACTCCATATAATTTTACGATCTGACGCATATACATGTCGGCTAGTACTTCCGTGGATTGTCCGACTCTGAACGGCAAGAAGTGAGCCGACTTAGTGAGCCGATCCACGATGACCCATACTGCATCCTTACCACTAGGGCTTCTTGGAAATCCAGTGACGAAGTCCATGGTAATATGCTCCCACTTCCATTCAGGGATGGGAAGCGGCTGCAACATACCTGCAGTCCTTTGGTGCTCGGCCTTCACCTGCTGGCAGACTAAGCATTTTGCCACAAATCGGACAATCTCCCTTTTCATTCCATGCCACCAGTAATATTGTCTTAGGTCCCGGTACATCTTGGTTCCTCCTGGATGAACCGAGTATATGGAGCTATGGGCTTCTGTCATCAACTCCTGCCTTAATTCTCCATTTGGAACACATAGGCGATTTCCGCACCTTAATATTCCGTCTTCGTGGATGCGAAGTCCCGTCTGCAAGCCTGCTTCTGTTCTCTCTCTCAGCCTTCGGAATCTGGCATCATTAGGCAAAGCTTCTTTGATTCTCTCCACCAGCGATGACTTCACTTCGAGGTTAGCCAGAAAACCATTTTGTCCAGGTAGAACAACCTCTATCTGCAGATCTTGCAAGTCTTGTAATAGCTGAGGCTGCTCCGTTAAGAAATAAGCCGAGGGTTTTCTACTGAGGGCGTCGGCTACAACATTTGCTTTCCCCGGGTGGTACTGCAGATCGATGTCAAAGTCCACCATCAACTCAAGCCAACGCCTTTGCCTCATGTTGAGCTCCTTCTGTGTATAAACATACTTCAAGCTCTTATGATCAGTGAATATCTCGACCTTCTATCCATACAGATAATGTCTCCAGATCTTCAATGCAAAAATCACTGCAGCTAGCTCCAGGTCGTGCGTTGGGTAGTTCTTCTCGTGGACCTTCAGCTGCCTCGATGCATAAGCGATAACCTTGCCATGTTGCATCAAGACACAACCTAGTCTACTACCAGACGCATCACTATATACAACAAAACCTCCTGACCCTGAGGGAAGAGTCAAGACTGGTGCTGTTGTTAGACGCCTCTTCAATTCTTCAAAGGCATTCTGGCATTCTTCCGTCCATATGAACTCCTGATCCTTCCGTGTCAGCTTAGTCATCGGCTCTGCGATCCTTGAAAAATTTTCTACGAACCGCCGGTAATACCCAGCAAGTCCAAGAAAACTTCTCACTTCTGCAACAGAGGTAGGGGTAGGCCAGGTTTCTATAGCAGTGACCTTTTCTGGGTCCACGGACAGTCCTTCACCCGAGATAATATGCCCTAAGAATGGCACCTTGTCCATACAGAACTCATATTTGTCGAGTTTGGCATATAGCTTCTCCCCTCTCAAGGTTTCTAGCACAATCCGGAGGTGTTCCTCGTGCTCTTCGTGGTTCTTGGAGTAGACTAGGATATCATCAATGAATACCACCACGAACTTATCCAAGTACTGATGGAAGACCCCGTTCATCAAACTCATAAATATGGCGGGTGCGTTGGTTAAACCAAACGGCATAACTAGGAACTCATAATGTCCATACTTAGTTCTGAAGGCCGTCTTTGGGACATCTTCCTTCTTCACCCTAATCTGGTGATAACCGGATCTAAGGTCAATCTTTGAGAATACCTTAGCACCACTCAATTGGTCAAACAAATCATCAATGCGTGGTAATGGGTACCGGTTCTTAATAGTTACAGCATTAAGGGCTCTGTAATCAATGCACAGCCGGACAGATCCGTCCTTCTTGGGTACAAAAAGTATAGGTGCTCCCCATGGTGAAACACTGGGCCGGATAAATCCTTTCTCCAGAAGGTCGTCAACTTGTGTTTTCAGCTCCACTAACTCCTTAGGTGCTAGCCGATATACCGATGAAGTGATAGGTTCGGCTCCTGGAGTTAGGTCTATTGTGAATTCTATCTCCCGATCAGGTGGTAAACCTGGAAGATCGTCAGGAAACACATCCACAAATTCCGTTATAACTCTTGGGTAACTTAAATCTTCTTCTACAGTCAATACCCTAAGAGTTGGCTGGACCCCTTGTTCTACAGCTCCTCGTAGAAATTCAAACTCAGGAAGGCTAGGGGGTCTAAATATCACTTTTCCAAGCCGGCAATCCAGTGTTGCATGGTACTGACTTAACCAATCCATACCAAGTACAACATCGAAATCAGGCATAGAAAAGATCAGGAATTGGGCTCGCATCTCTCGGCCACAGACTACTACCGAACATGATCTACAAGTATCACTAACCGGAATAATTCTACCTCCCGTTAGAATTCTTTTCATCTTCGAGAGAGGTGCGGTAGCTATTCTATGTGTGGCTACGAAGCTAGCAGCAATAAATGAATGCGAAGCTCCAGAATCAAATAATGCTACAGCAGGAATTGAAGCTACTAATATGGTACCTGCTATCACTTCGCCTGCAGTAGCTTCCTCAGTGACTGCTAGTGCATATGCCTGACCTCGTCCCTGAGCGGGACCCCTTTGCTGACGAGCTTGCTGGAACAATGCTGCCTGAGGTGGTAGAGGTGGCCTGGCTCCTCCAGGCCCTGTCTGTGTTGCTCCCCCAACTGGAAGAGCTGTAGGTGGAGCTAGTTGATTCGGAACTCCCTCTCGACGTTCCGAGCAGTCCTTTGAGAAGTATTGTCCAGATCCGCAAACCAGGCAGAGTCCCAGCTTGCGTCGATATTCCTTTTCAATATGTCCTACCTTGCTGCAGTAATGGCAAGTAGGCAGGTTCTTAGTTGCTGCTCTTGGAGGCGGGCTCTTCTGGGGCCGTTTAGCAGATTCCCCTGGTGATGACTTAGACGGTACGGAGGAAAAGGGACGTTTCAGGCTTGATTCCCTCCGAGTAACGCGCTCCAGCCGATGTGCTGCAGCTAGGACGTCGGTGTAAGAGGTGGGCGCGACCGATCCGATTAACTTCTGAAGCTCGAACCTGAGCCCATCAAAGAACTTTTTCGCCTTCTCCTCTTCGGTAGGAATTAGCGAAGGGGCGAAGCGGCTCAGGCGAATGAATTCGGCGTTATATTCCTCCACCGTCATGTTGCCCTGGATCAGGCGGTTGAATCTGTCTCGGAGTTCTGACCGAGCCACAGCAGGGAAGTACATTTTCTGGAAGAGTCTGGAGAACTCTTCCCAGGTAACCTGATCATGTCCGAGCCTTATTTCTTTGGACAACCACCAATGATGCGCGTTGTCCGTCAGTTGCATCCTGACGGCAGTCATCCATTTGTCCCTTGGTAGTTCGGCGGCCTCCAACTGATGCTGTGTGTTCGTAAGCTATTCATGCACTTTAGTTGGTCCTTCCTTGCCCGAGAAGGTACGAGGCTTGAGTTGGCAGAAATCTGTAATAGATCCCGTCGTTGGCCGCCTATTTGGTGGATTTGCATGCTCCAATGCTGCGACTAGGCTGTTCCTTAGGTTCTCGGCCTCTCGGTGTTGGGTCTCCTGTTGAATCTGTTGTTGTGCCTGCATCATGGCGTAGAACATCTGGAACATTTGCTGGCCGTCCATTGCCTGTCCTGGGGGAAATTCAGGCATCGCAGGAGGGAACTGGGGAGGAGGCGGGATGTCATCACGCCTGAACCTGGAACTTGGCTGGCCAGTTTGATTGCTCTGAGAGGATTGTCCTCTGGTATCTGGCGTCGTTCCAGCTTCGCAGGTAAACCCTGCTTCAGTCGGTGTACCCAAGGGGGTCTCGTCACCACTTCTGGGATCCATAACTCTGCACCAAAAGGAAACAATGAGAATGCACAGAGGAATCAAAACATGATGTAATTCAAGCAATTAAATTGAATTCGACATAGAGTTCAAAAACGATTCAATCAATGGATGAGATCCTATAACCTATCTTAGTGCAGGCCTGTCCGGTCCCTAAGTTGAAACCAAACTATTTAGATCTGACCTGCATGGGCCACCACAAAAACCATGTCACGCCCTAGTCCCAAAATACTGAGGGACTGGAGATGCGTGGCAATGGCCAGCAGCACGCACCGATGGATAACCCAATTTAATGGAATCATCAGGGCGTACTTAAGCTGTAAATAAGGTCTACTACAACAAGTCACACTAATCTCATCCATAAAGATAAAGAAATAAACTGCATAATCAAATGGAAATAAGTAGCAACAATATTACAGCAAGTCAGTCGGAGGAACAATCCGACTATAGTCTGAATAAGCTAGCTCTATAGGCCAGGAACAAAAGATATAAACATGAAATAAATAAATGAGTACTGGGACAGGCACTCAGGAGAAGTCCTCGGCAGTCACCTCATCTTTAGTGTTTGGTTCAGCTCCAGCAATAGCTTCAGCTCCGGTCCCGTATACCTCGGGATACTGCTCCTCAGCTAAACCTGGGGACATAATCCATTCCAGGTCCTCAATGGACATAGCAAGGCACAAAATAAAATAAACCAAATGAATAAGCAGTGCAATAAATAAATAAACAGCAGGGTAAACTAAGTAACCATCTATGTGATATACAAATGAGAGCAACACTAGTACTCAGGCTGAGACCGCTACAAGCTCTGTATCGGGGAGCCGGTAGCAGTAATAACACGTAAAGGGTCTAGCTCTGCTGGAGAGTCTACAACCTCACAATAATAGTAGATATATATGTAGAACAGCCTGTAGCCTGTGTGTCTCTCCCCACCCAATGTAATCACGCAAGCCATGACCATAACGTCTCATGTCCATGTCAGCGGGATTATAACTAATGCAACAAGTCATACTGTCTATAATAAATGTTTCTATCAAGTCCTGTATCCTATACAGAATCACCACGAATATCTCAGGAGGATTTTGTCCATGATAGTGTCAAGTGTCCTGGGTTGTAGGGTACTTGATAGGTCAAGTACAAAGTAAGGGGATCGTAAATCCATCACTAAATGACGAACCCAATACCGCGTACGTTGTCGGCACCCGACTATGATCGGACACTAGGTACGTCATACGTTCCCTAGGTTAAGCAGTTTAAATCAGTTTATATGAATTTGCACAAGAAATCTAGCAGAGTTTTTTACAGAAAATATGAAATAATGACTGCAAGTTTGGCAAGGTGCACTTGCCTGATATTTGAATTCCACTTAGGTCCTGGTTTCGGAAATTTCTAGAGATGTCTCCAAAAGCTGAAATAAACAGTACCATCACGCTCAGAAGGTGTCAAATAGCTAGAATCGCCTATCCTTGGGTCCAATTTGGAGACAAGGGCAAAAACGACAATTTCGGCCCAAAACGGGGTCCACCGGTGGGCCCGCTTTGCACCGAAAAATGTGTCAGGGTCAATGGTCTCCAAATTTACCAAACTTAGTGTCAACAGGTCAGGAACGCTGATACGAACCCAATGGAACTTTCAGATTTGAATTCCGATGAGCCGATCACGAAATCGCCCGTCGAGCGGTGCCTGTGGGGCCCACGACACGCGATTTCGTCAACGTTCTCAGAATCGAACCAAACTTGACCCACAGGACCAGTGTATCGCTACGAGTCCGATGGTGCAAGTTTTGTCTCAATCTGACGTGTGTGCACGAAGTTAGGGTAAATTTCAGAAAAGTCGGATACGGGGCGATGTCCGCGGATACGCGTTGATTCCGGTGTGCATGCACACCCGAATCAGCTTCCGCAAAATCCCACACGTCCGTATCAACGACGCGCACGTATCTGTGAAGACCGCACGTGACCAAGTCGTCCAGTTTGGCGGGGCGTACTCAGTTCCGGGGTGAGACAGGATCTGGTTTTTCCTGTTTTTGGATCGCGGTGTGCGATCACCACAGGACGCGATGCCCCGAGCGGTTTGTCCGGACACCGAGAGGGTCATACAGGCTACGCGTAGCAATTTACAGAATCAAAATTGGAGATACAGGGTGCAAGATACGAGTACCTGAACGAGGCCTGAAAACCCCGAGTTTTCTCGTGTCAGACTCGTGTCCGACACGCCTAGGGTTAGGTTTTACTGTTCTCGGGCTGTGTCCGGGTGTCCCCCGCTGTGTCCGCATCTGGGCGAAGGTACGTCGACACGGCACGGCACTGGGCGGAGTGTCGCCGGAGATCGGGGTCGCCGGAGCGGCGAGGTGGCGCTGCTCGAGTCGGCAGGGGAGAAGAGCACCGGTTGGGGATGAGCCGTCGGGCCAGAAAATGGAGGAGGCGGAGGAGGTTTCTGGAGAGGGGAGGTGCTGGAGACGGGGCGCTGGTCGGCGGGAAGGAGGTCGGCGGTGACGGCTAAGGGAGGTGGCGCTGGAGCTAGGGTCGCCGGAGTCGGGGCGTTGGGTTAGGGTTAGGGCTAGGGCTAGGGTGAAGGAGGCGGAGGAGAAATGGAGTGGGAGTTTTAAAGGGGAGGCGCGGGGTCGTTCGTGGCGGAGGAGGCGGCTAAAGGGAGGACGTGGCCTCCCCCGGCGGAGGCGGCGGAGAGCCCGGTCGTGGCCGAGGAATCCAGCCGCCCGGTTGAACGTGGGGGAGAGGGGCCCGGGTCGGGCGCGGATCCGGGTGGGACGGACCCGCCCGACCCGCTAGGAGGGCTGAGCGGGCTGGGCTGCCTCACTGGGCTCGGCCCACTGGGCCGGGCCGGGCCCAACCAAAAATAATAAATATAAAAAAATAATAATAACACAGTAATTAATTAATTTTAATTATAAAATAGTTTTTAGGCTTTTAAAAATAGGTCCGAGGCCCAATAAAATCCCAAAAAATTACCCTAAGTCCGGTTTTCTATTTTACACCATAAAATCATATTTTCATTTCATTTTAATGTTATTTATTGGCAATTAAAAATTACAAACTCACTACAGGGCCTATGTAAATTCCTGAAAAATTGTATATTAATTCCAAAAATTGATTTTTACAAATCTAAAAAATATAGGGTGTTTACAATCTACCCCCCTTAAGAGGATTGCGTCCTCGCAATCGAAGGGTAAACTATAAAGGCAAGATTTACAGAATTAAAGAATGCTTAGGTTCTACCTGATTCTGCAAATAGGTGTGGATAACGCTGCCGCATAACATCTTCTCGCTCCCAGGTCGATTCGCCAGGAGAGTGCTGCTTCCAAGCTACTCGAACCAGCCTGATTGTCTGCCCTCGCAGTGTCTTCTCGCTGGTGTCGAGTATACCCACTGGCTGCTCTTCGTATCTCAGGCTAGGTCCCACCAAAATCTCAGAATGATCAACTATATGGCTTGGGTCTGTCACATACCTCCTCAGTTGTGAGACGTGGAATACGTCATGCACTCCCTCTAAGGACGGAGGTAATGCAAGACGGTAAGTCACCTCACCGATGCGCTCCAAGATATCAAATGGCCCAATGTACCTTGGGCTTAACTTGCCTCTGCTGCCAAATCTGATAGTACCTCTAGTGGGCGAGATCCTCAAAAATACATGCTCTCCTTCCTTGAACTCTAGGGGTCGTCGGTGTGCATCGGCCCAATGCTTCTGTCTATCCTGGGCTGCACGGAGATGGTTCTGAATCTGTTTTACTTTCTCTACTGTCTCTGTTACCAACTCTGGACCCAGTATTTGACGTTCGCCAACGTCGCTCCAGCATACAGGCGATCTGCACTTCCTTCCGTACAACGCCTCGAAAGGTGCCATCTGAATGCTTGTCTGATAGCTGTTGTTGTAGGAGAACTCCACTAAGTGCAGATGATCTTCCCAAGATCCTCCAAAGTCCAGTATACAAGATCGTAGCATATCCTCGAGGATCTGAATTGTGCGCTCTGATTGGCCATCTGTCTGAGGATGATAGGCAGTACTGAACTTGAGCTTGGTGCCGAGACTTTCTTGCATGCTTCGCCAAAAGTGAGATATAAATCTTGAGTCTCGATCTGATACAATACTAACCGGCACTCCATATAATTTTACGATCTGACGCATATACATGTCGGCTAGTACTTCCGTGGATTGTCCGACTCTGAACGGCAAGAAGTGAGACGACTTAGTGAGCCGATCCACGATGACCCATACTGCATCCTTACCACTAGGGCTTCTTGGAAATCCAGTGACGAAGTCCATGGTAATATGCTCCCACTTCCATTCAGGGATGGGAAGCGGCTGCAACATACCTGCAGTCCTTTGGTGCTCGGCCTTCACCTGCTGGCAGACTAAGCATTTTGCCACAAATCGGGCAATCTCCCTTTTCATTCCATGCCACCAGTAATATTGTCTTAGGTCCCGGTACATCTTGGTTCCTCCTAGATGAACCGAGTATATGGAGCTATGGGCTTCTGTCATCAACTCCTGCCTTAATTCTCCATTTGGAACACATAGGCAATTTCCGCACCTTAATGTTCCGTCTTCGTGGATGCGAAGTCCCGTCTGCAAGCCTGCTTCTGTTCTCTCTCTCAGCCTTCGGAATCTGGCATCATTAGGCAAAGCTTCTTTGATTCTCTCCACCAGCGATGACTTCACTTCGAGGTTAGCCAGAAAACCATTTTGTCCAGGTAGAACAACCTCTATCTGCAGATCTTGCAAGTCTTGTAATAGCTGAGGCTGCTCCGTTAAGAAATAAGCCGAGGGTTTTCTACTGAGGGCGTCGGCTACAACATTTGCTTTCCCCGGGTGGTACTGCAGATCGATGTCAAAGTCCACCATCAACTCAAGCCAACGCCTTTGCCTCATGTTGAGCTCCTTCTGTGTATAAACATACTTCAAGCTCTTATGATCAGTGAATATCTCGACCTTCTCTCCATACAGATAATGTCTCCAGATCTTCAATGCAAAAATCACTGCAGCTAGCTCCAGGTCGTGCGTTGGGTAGTTCTTCTCGTGGACCTTCAGCTGCCTCGATGCATAAGCGATAACCTTGCCATGTTGCATCAAGACACAACCTAGTCCACTACCAGACGCATCACTATATACAACAAAACCTCCTGACCCTGAGGGAAGAGTCAAGACTGGTGCTGTTGTTAGACGCCTCTTCAATTCTTCAAAGGCATTCTGGCATTCTTCCGTCCATATGAACTCCTGATCCTTCCGTGTCAGCTTAGTCATCGGCTCTGCGATCCTTGAAAAATTTTCTACGAACCGCCGGTAATACCCAGCAAGTCCAAGAAAACTTCTCACTTCTGCAACAGAGGTAGGGGTAGGCCAGGTTTCTATAGCAGTGACCTTTTCTGGGTCCACGGACAGTCCTTCACCCGAGATAATATGCCCTAAGAATGGCACCTTGTCCATACAGAACTCACATTTGCCGAGTTTGGCATATAGCTTCTCCCCTCTCAAGGTTTCTAGCACAATCCGGAGGTGTTCCTCGTGCTCTTCGTGGTTCTTGGAGTAGACTAGGATATCATCAATGAATACCACCACGAACTTATCCAAGTACTGATGGAAGACCCCGTTCATCAAACTCATAAATACGGCGGGTGCGTTGGTTAAACCAAACGGCATAACTAGGAACTCATAATGTCCATACTTAGTTCTGAAGGCCGTCTTTGGGACATCTTCCTTCTTCACCCTAATCTGGTGATAACCGGATCTAAGGTCAATCTTTGAGAATACCTTAGCACCACTCAATTGGTCAAACAAATCATCAATGCGTGGTAATGGGTACCGGTTCTTAATAGTTACAGCATTAAGGGCTCTGTAATCAATGCACAGCCGGACAGATCCGTCCTTCTTGGGTACAAAAAGTATAGGTGCTCCCCATGGTGAAACACTGGGTCGGATAAATCTTTTCTCCAGAAGGTCGTCAACTTGTGTTTTCAGCTCCACTAACTCCTTAGGTGCTAGCCGATATACCGATGAAGTGATAGGTTCGGCTCCTGGAGTTAGGTCTATTGTGAATTCTATCTCCCGATCAGGTGGTAAACCTGAAAGATCGTCAGGAAACACATCCACAAATTCCGTTATGACTCTTGGGTAACTTGAATCTTCTTCTACAGTCAATACCCTAAGAGTTGGCTGGACCCCTTGTTCTATAGCTCCTCGTAGAAATTCAAACTCAGGAAGGCTAGGGGGTCTAAATATCACTTTTCCAAGCCGACAATCCAGTGTCGCATGGTACTGACTTAACCAGTCCATACCAAGTACAACATCGTAATCAGGCATAGAAAAGATCAGGAATTGGGCTCGCATCTCTCGGCCATAGACTACTACCGAACATGATCTACAAGTATCACTAACCGGGATAATTCTACCTCCCATTAGAATTCTCTTCATCTTCGAGAGAGGTGCGGTAGCTATTCTATGTGTGGCTACGAAGCTAGCAGCAATAAATGAATGCGAAGCTCCAGAATCAAATAATGCTACAGCAGGAATTGAAGCTACTAATATGGTATCTGCTATCACTTCGCCTGCAGTAGCTTCCTCAGTGACTGCTAGTGCATATGCCTGACCTCGTCCCTGAGCGGGACCCCTTTGCTGACGAGCTTGCTGGAACAATGCTGCCTGAGGTGGTAGAGGTGGCCTGGCTCCTCCAGGCCCTGTCTGTGTTGCTCCCCCAGCTGGAAGAGCTGTAGGTGGAGCTGGTCGATTCGGAATTCCCTCTCGACGTTCCGAGCAGTCCTTTGAGAAGTGTTGTCCAGATCCGCAAACCAGGCAGAGTCCCAGCTTGCGTCGACATTCCTTTTCAATATGTCCTACCTTGCTGCAGTAATGGCAAGTAGGCAGGTTCTTAGTTGCTGCTCTTGGAGGCGGGCTCTTCTGGGGCCGTTTAGCAGATTCCCCTGGTGATGACTTAGACGGTGCGGAGGAAAAGGGACGTTTCAGGCTTGATTCCCTCCGAGTAACGCGCTCCAGCCGACGTGCTGCAGCTAGGACGTCGGTGTAAGAGGTGGGCGCGACCGATCCGATTAACTTCTGAAGCTCGAACCTGAGCCCATCAAAGAACTTTTCCGCCTTCTCCTCTTCGGTAGGAATTAGCGAAGGGGCGAAGCGGCTCAGGCGAATGAATTCGGCGTTATATTCCTCCACCGTCATGTTGCCCTGGATCAGGCTGTTGAATCTGTCTCAGAGTTCTGACCGAGCCACAGCAGGGATGTACATTTTCTGGAAGAGTCTGGAGAACTCTTCCCAGGTAACCTGATCATGTCCGAGCCTTATTTCTTTGGACAACCACCAATGATGCGCGTTGTCCGTCAGTTGCATCCTGACGGCAGTCATCCATTTGTCCCTTGGTAGTTCGGCGGCCTCCAACTGATGCTGTGTGTTCGTAAGCTATTCATGCACTTCAGTTGGTCCTTCCTTGCCCGAGAAGGTACGGGGCTTGAGTTGGCGGAAATCTGTAATAGATTCCGTCGTTGGCCGCCTATTTGGTGGATTTGCATGCTCCAATGCTGCGACTAGGCTGTTCCTTAGGTTCTCGGCCTCTCGGCGTTGGGTCTCCTGTTGAATCTGTTGTTGTGCCTGCATCATGGCGTAGAACATCTGGAACATTTGCTGGCCGTCCATTGCCTGTCCTGGGGGAAATTCAGGCATCACAGGAGGGAACTGGGGAGGAGGCGGGATGTCATCACGCCTGAACCTGGAACTTGGCTGGCCAGTTTGATTGCTCTGAGAGGATTATCCTCTGGTATCTGGCGTCGTTCCAGCTTCGCAGGTAAACCCTGCTTCAGTCGGTGTACCCAAGGGGGTCTCGTCACCACTTCTGGGATCCATAACTCTGCACCAAAAGGAAACAATGAGAACGCACAGAGGAATCAAAACAGGATGCAATTCAAGCAATTAAATTGAATTCGACATAGAGTTCAAAAACGATTCAATCAATGGATGAGATCCTATAACCTATCTTAGTGCAGGCCTGTCCGGTCCCTAAGTTGAAACCGAACTATTTAGATCTGACCGGCATGGGCCACCATAAAAACCATGTCACGCCCCAGTCCCAAAATGCCGAGGGACTGGAGATGCGTGGCAATGGCCAGCAGCACGCACCGATGGATAACCCAATTTAATGGAATCATCAGGGCGTACTTAAGCTATAAATAAGGTCTACTACAACAAGTCACACTAATCTCATCCATAAAGATAAAGAAATAAACTGCATAATCAAATGGAAATAAGTAGCAACAATATCACAGCAAGTCAGTCGGAGGAACAATCCGACTATAGTCTGAATAAGCTGGCTCTATAGGCAAGGAACAAAAGATATAAACATGAAATAAATAAATGAGTACTGGGACAGGCACTCAGGAGAAGTCCTCGGCAGTTACCTCGTCTTCAGTGTTTGGTTCAGCTCCAGCAATAGCTTCAGCTCCGGTCCCGTATACCTCGGGATACTGCTCCTCAGCTAAACCTGGGGACATAATCCATTCCAGGTCCTCAGTGGACATAGCAAGGCACAAAATAAAATAAGCCAAATGAATAAGCAGTGCAATAAATAAATAAACAGCAGGGTAAACTAAGTAACCATCTATGTGATATGCAAATGAGAGCAACACTAGTACTCAGGCTGAGATCGCTACAAGCTCTGTGTCGGGGAGCCGGGTAGCAGTAATAACACGTAAAGGGTCTAGCTCTGCTGGAGAGTCTACAACCTCACAATAATAGTAGATATATATGTAGAACAGCCTGTAGCCTGTGTGTCTCTCCCCACCCAATGTAATCACGCAAGCCATGACCATAACGTCTCATGTCCATGTCAGCGGGATTATAACTAATGCAACAAGTCATACTGTCTATAATAAATATTTCTATCAAGTCCTGTATCCTATAAAGAATCACCACGAATATCTCAGGAGAATTCTGTCCATGATAGTGTCAAGTGTCCTGGGTTGTAGGGTACTTGATAGGTCAAGTACAAAGTAAGGGGATCGTAAATCCATCTCTAAATGACGAACCCAACACCGCGTACGGTGTCGGCACCCGACTATGATCGGACACTAGGTACGTCATACGTTTCCTAGGTTAAGCAGTTTAAATCAGTTTATATGAATTTTCACAAGAAATCCAGCAGAGTGTTTTTACAGAAAATATGAAATAATGACTGCAAGTTTGGCAAGGTGCACTTGCCTGATATTTGAATTCCACTTAGGTCCTGGTTTCAGAAATTTCCAGAGATGTCTCCAAAAGCTGAAATAAACAGTACCATCACGCTCAGAAGGTGTCAAATAGCTAGGATCGCCTGTCCTTGGGTCCAATTTGGAGAAAAGGGCAAAAACGGTAATTTCGGCCCAAAATGGGGTCCACCGGTGGGCCCGCTTTGCACCGAAAAACGTGTCAGGGTCAATGGTCTCCAAATTCACCAAACTTAGTGTCAACAGGTCAGGAACGCTGATACGAACCCAACAGAACTTTTAGATTTGAATTTCGATGAGCCGATCACGAAATCGCCCGTCGAGCGGGGCCTGTGGGGCCCACGACACGCGATTTCGTCAACGTTCTCAGAATCGAACCAAACTTGACCCACAGGACCAGTGTATCGCTACGAGTCCGATGGTGCAAGTTTCGTCTCAATCTGACGTGTGTGCACGAAGTTAGGGTAAATTGCAGAAAAGTCGGATACGGGGCGATGTCCGCGGATACGCGTTAATTTCGGTGTGCACGTACACCCGAATCAGCTTCCACGAAATCCCACACGTCCGTATCAACGACGCGCACGTATCTGTGAAGACAGCACGCGACCAAGTCGTCCCGTTTGGCGGGGCGTACTCAGTTCCGGGGTGAGACAGGGTCTAGTTTTTTCTGTTTTTGGATCGCGGTGTGCGATCACCACAGGACGCGATGCCCCGAGCGGTTTGTCCGGACACCGAGAGGGTCATACAGGCTACGCGTAGTAATTTACAGAATCGAAATTGGAGATACAGGGTGCAAGATACGAGTACCTGAACGAGGCCTGAAAACCCCGAGTTTCCTCGTGTCAGACTCGTGTCCGACACGCCTAGGGTTAGGGTTTACTGTTCTCGGGCTGTGTCCGGGTGTCCCCCGCTGTGTCCGCGTCTGGGCGAAGGTGCTTCGACATGGCACGGCACTGGGCGGAGGGTCGCCGGAGATCGGGGTCGCCGGAGCGGCGAGGTGGCGCTGCTCGAGTCGGCAGGGGAGAAGAGCACCGGCTGGGGATGAGCCGTCGGGCAGGAAAATGGAGGAGGCGGAGGAGGTTTCTGGAGAGGGGAGGTGCTGGAGACGGGGCGCTGGTCGGCGGGAAGGAGGTCGGCGGTGACGGCTAAGGGAGGTGGCGCTGGAGCTAGGGTCGCCGGAGTCGGGGCGTTGGGTTAGGGTTAGGGCTAGGGCTAGGGTGAAGGAGGCGGAGGAGAAATGGAGTGGGGGTTTTAAAGGGGAGGCGCGGGGTCGTTCGTGGCGAAGGAGGCGGCTAAGGGGAGGACGTGGCCTCCCCCAGCGGAGGCGGCGGAGAGCCCGGTCGTGGCCGAGGAATCCGGCCGCCCGGTTGAACGTGGGGGAGAGGGGCCCGGGTTGGGCGCGGATCCGGGTGGGACGGACCCGCCCGACCCGCTAGGAGGGCTGAGCGGGCTGGGCTGCCTCACTGGGCTCGGCCCACTGGGCCGGGCCGGGCCAAACAAAAAATAATAAATATAAAAAATAATAATAACACAGTAATTAATTAATTTTAATTATAAAAATAGTTTTTAGGCTTTTAAAAATAGGTTCGAGGCCCAATAAAATCCCAGAAAATTATCCTAAGTCCGGTTTTCTATTTTACACCATAAAATAATATTTTTATTTCATTTTAATGTTATTTATTGGCAATTAAAAATTATAAACTCACTACAGGGCCTATGTAAATTCCTGAAAAATTGCATATTAATTCCAAAAATTAATTTTAACAAATCTAAAAAATATAGGGTGTTTACAGCATTCTAGTTTGCACACTTCAAGGTAAAAGTAAATTTTGGTTTAATATCAATCATTTAATTTGGTCTTGTTCTATATAACTTTCTATATTACTTCTTGTAGAAAACGTATTTCTATCCGCCACACCGGGCTGAGGTGATCGAGCAACACTTTTCTGTAATCGCCGCCAAACTTATATGTGATGTGATCTGCGACCGGAAGGCTCATGATCGTTTGGGACAACCAATCCAAGGTTGGATCACGCCTAAGTAGTGGACTGCGATGACGGCTAGATTTAACGATCCTAGGTACAAAGAAAAGTCGGAGAAGTCGAAGGCGGCCAGGAAGAAGGCATGAAAGTGGTGTGGTGGGTCGATTCCAATGACAGAATATTTATGTCGCATAGTATGTATTTCATTTTATACATAGTATTTTAATCAAAGTAGGAAATAATATTTAATTTTAGTAACATACAATATATTTTTTAACAGGTCCAGAGGGGTGAGGATGCTAACATGGTGATAGTCTTCCTCGCCACCCATAGGAAGGGCGGACAACTCATCGATGAGAGGGCCACATAGAGCTACGTAAGTATTACTTTATGTTTTATAAATTTTAATATAACTTAGAAAATATACAAATAAATATTCATGTAGTTAGTAATAACTATCTTAGATATATATTAATAATTATGCATGACAAGTGGATAGTAAGTAGTACGCTTATCGAGAGAGACGTATTTTTTAGGATGAGTATCTTAGGTTCCGTGAGCGGTCGACCCACCCCACACAGGAAGAGGCCGGTAGTTTCTCGCAGCCCCCCGCCCACCCAGCTCCGTCGGTTGACGAGCTGTGGATGATCGCCGTTAGTGGTCTGCAGAGGGGTATGTACGGTACGGGATCCTACGACGCCTATGTTGCATCGCAGTCCTCTAGGATCCCCTCTGCCCGTGTGCATACCACACAGCCCTCCCAGGAGTCGGTGCGAGCCCAGCAGGAGAGGGTTGACCATCAGATTACGTCTTTGCGTGATGAGTTACTGCATAGGATTATGTCGTAGCCCACACCGCAGACAAAAGATGCGACAATTGTAGTACATTTTGATTCGCTTGAGCGTAGCATGGCAGAGCTGAGGGATCTGGCCACGTCGACAGAACGTAACATGACGGCGCTACAGGGGTCGCATGTAGCCATGGGCGATGCACTGGCGAGACTACAGACGTCACAGGTTCACATGAGCCAGTCAGTGGAGCAGAGTACTATGAGGATGTTATCGGTCATGGATACTTGCAACGCTCAACTGACAACGTTGGAGCAGATACGTCCTCCTGGTCCGCCGGCATCGATATCTATATCGACTGCACATACTCCTCCATTGGGTGCCATGATGATTTCACCGGAGCAGTGGGCCTCGCTGATATCCTAGATTTGCGACGGTGCTCCTCCTCCTCCTCCTGATCAGCAGTAGTTGTTCTTTGGACAGGCTAATCTCCTAGACTCACCGTGGTGCTCCTCCTCCTCCGGATCAGCAGTAGTCCTAGTTAGGATAGTTTATTTATTTTTAGACTTTGGGCCCATTATATTGGATCATTTATGTATTGAGATAGTGTTTCAGACTTTATTTGTTCACATCCAGTACCTATTGTGATGCTTACTGGATTTTTTTTTGTAGACAGAGTTTGTATAATGAATGTGAATTTGCTGGATATTTATTTGCATACTTTATTTATTGAGAATGTGTCTATTTTCTTTAATTTTACTTTATTATTTATATTGAATGCATGGGAATTTATCAGTATTTAGTATTCCACCTAAGGGGTCAACGAACCCAGAAATTCAACGGAGGGTTGCTCCGGGTCTGTCAATTTTTATGAACTGTGATATTGTAGGGATATATGACAAACTGCAAGCATACATTTATTCCATTTTTTAAATTTTTTTTGTAATTTAGCGACTTTTAACGACGTTTAGCAGCATTTATATACGTCGATAAATACGTTGCTAAATGTATCCGAATATCGCTAATTATGTCGCTAAACGTCGCTAAATTGCTGACATGACAGTATTTACCAGGTCCGCAGAACGTCGCTAAATGTGTTGCAAAATGTCGCTAAATAAAAAATATTAGCGACATTTAGCGACACACAACACGTCGCTAATATAACTATGTTGCGTCACTAAACGTCGCTAATATAAAAAATATTAGCGACGCGAATACGTCGCTAGAAAACGTCGCTATAGCGATATTTTGCGATATTTTTTCTGTCAGCAACTAGCTTAAACGCGACTTCAATAAAACGTCGCTAATTACATTGCTAAATTTTTTTATCGATGTTTTCATGCCATTTAGCGACGTTTTCAAACTATTAAAAAAATTCATGTTGATACCTTACGTTGGTGTGTTAACTTTTCCATTAAAGGAAATTGACTAAAAAAAGAAAAATCAAATTGAAGATAAAATTTATACTTTCACTCTTTTAACTTTTCGAAAATTATTAATAACGTTATAAAAAAAATTCAAATCAATAAAAATTAATAAATTTTCTTTGATTTTCAATAATTATTTTTCTTCTATTGTACTACTATTTTTAAAATAGTCTAGCCCAATGTTTATGCGTGCTCAAGTCAAAATCCAAGCACAGTTATTTTAAATAATTAGCCGGTCCGGAACTGGTCCAGACCTGTACCGGACTCAGCCTGGTCTAGCCGAGATCGGCTCAGACCAGTGGGTTCGGGGTTTTAGTCTCCAACCCGGATCGTTGCACAAGACTGAGCTGACATGCCCTGACCCAAACTAGTCCAATGTGGTCCGATCTGCATGGGCCGACCAACTTTACATCCTGAGCCATACTCCAGACTCATTGCAGTATAGCTAATTGTGTATATGTATTGTGTTAGTTTTCTGCACTAGTTTCTATTTCACCGACATGTCTGGTAAACTTGAAGTGGTCATAGATTTAAAGATTTTATTGATTTAAAGCATGATCTATGGGGTCCTATATTTGGTTGGACCTTTGTTTGGATTTCAAAATTGGGTAAAGTTGAATTGCAACCCGATACTCTCAACTATTCCATATTTGAACTCGATACACTAAACTTTGATATGTATCAACTTGATACCCTAAAAAAGATAAAATTACCACGCCCATCGACCTCCCCCTTCCTGTGGTGCCCCGTTTCTCCTATTCGGAAAGCGTGGCTAAGAAATACAAGTCGGTATCGTTCGATCGGGATAGATTGAATCAAGATCTTATTCTCATTTTGGATTTGCTTCTTCGGAACCGATTCACGTATTCAGTGGACCGTGCCCCGAGGATGGAGTTAGTGGCAGAGTCAAGAGAGACATCTCCGCTGCAAGTTTTCTTGCCTAGTTTTCGTTGTCGCCTTGTTGCTTTCGTGCTTTGAGTTAATTTTTGGATTTGCGTTTTCTTGAACATAAAATAGATTTTATTGCTTTCGTTCGTTGAATTGCATTCCATTCCGAGATTGGAAAGAGCAGAAGAGGTATTGATCAGTTGTTCGTGGCAATGCAGGTGATCGTGCAGTAGACGTCGTGTGAACGGAGTCTTGAAGTACCTCTTTCCTTCCTCCCTACAACCAACTTATGAGTGGCTATATTCGATTCAGTTGACCCTTCTTCCAAGTCTTCACATCTAAAATCTTACATTCTTGCTTGTTTTGATCAAACGATACCAAAATAACTAAAAGATGTCAAGATAAAAAGGAATAGACTTGGATTATTTGTGCTTGTCAATCAACTTATGAACGGTTGCCTTATTGCATGCTAGTTCGTTTAGAATGTTTTGCCTATGCATCAATTTTAGTTAGAATGTATACTTCTTCTATAAATTGTGCTATGTATAGAATATACCTTGCTATGCAACAAACTGATCAGGGAGACTATCCAAAATAAATCATGCCATGTCACTTGCCTCGTGTTCATATTGCCTCAAACTACATCAATTGATAACTTAGTATTAACGCCGTTTGATCACGGACAACTTGTGCACAAGGTCAATGGTTCCTACTGACGGTCGTTGGGGCACTGGCACCGATTCGATCCGGACGAAACTTCATGATAGTCTCACGTGCTGGATGGGATGGCGTGTAGCGCCTCACGTGCTTTCGTTGCATACCATCCTCGTTCAAGACTATAACTCGTCCTTTATGGCATTATGCCAGTGATCCCCTCGTATATTTAAACTTGTGCGAGCTAATGTGTCTTCGTGGCAGGGAAGGACATGGTAAGTATTGTGCAGGTGGTTCAGACGGGTAGGTAAAAAGCCACTGAACGGTGGCATATTATTTTAGTAAATTTTTATATCAATGCTTGCTTGTAAAATAACTTGCATGCTTTCATATAAATAACGTGTTGATTGGTATAGTTGGGTTAGCTCGCCTTCACCAGTGCATTTCGATGTACCGATCCTCGTTGAAACAGGTTTTCCGCACCAAGGAGATCCTGCGAGGAGCTGAAGCTACTTCCCATCCCAGTCCACCAACCGACACGCCCAGATCGTGCCTCAGTAGAAGCATTTTGAAGACCCAGGAGCTAGCATACTTAACTAATACAGCTCCAAGGAAAGTCGATAGTCCCGCCTGGAGGTCTCTTCTTTTGAAGCTTTAGTAAAATAATGTAATGTACATTACGACTATCTCATTTTTAGTCCACTTTTGTAAGCTCGTGCGGCAATTATATGACTCATTCAAGAGTTTGTAAAAGATGTTCATTATCAATAAAGAGAACTTTTCCATATTTCAATATTTTGTTTCAATTTTTTGCGTCCTCTGAATATGTGCTCGTTATGCAAAATACCTTGGCCTTGTGCGTTGCGTAATCTAGACACGCACGACGTCACGCCCGGGGGACGACTATCGATTCCACGGAATCGGGACGTGAGACCCCCCACCCCGCCCCACCACCACCACCACCCCTCTCTCCGCCTGCGTTGGTGTTGCCGCTGCTACCACAGCTGTTGCGCGAGAAGAAAGGGATGGGTGCAGGCGGGGGGTTGCAGCCGGTAGGGAAGGGGGAGGGAATGAGGGATAAATTTGTCCTTTCTTTTTTATTTTTGGGTATCAAGTTGAAAATATCCAATAGTTAATGGTATCAAGTTATCGAGTAAAAAAGTTCATGGTATCAAGTTAAAAAATGGAATAGTTGAGATCAAGTTGCAATTCAGCCAATGGGTAATGATTACTTTTCAAATCAAAAATTTGAATTTGTATGCTATCTCGCATCCTTCTTTCCAATTCGGATGTGGGAGGGAGAAAGTTAGATTTGATTTTCTTCTTAATAATTTTATTGTTCTGTTACATATTTAGTTTATACTAATCAACAATTAATTAACTAATAACTTTGTTAATAATTAATTAATATTTAATTAATAATTTATATATGAAAATTTTATTCTTAATAAATAAAAATAAGCTGTTAGAATATTTAAATAATATAATATAAAAAATAAATATATAATACTAATAGGTAATTGAAAATTTAACTAAATAATGAATTACTATGTACTATTATATTATTATATAATTAGAATATTTAATTAAAATGAAAATAATTTATTAATATTTAAATTAATTAATTAATTTGTAAGTTGTAATTAACAAATAAAATATTTTTGCTCATTAATCATAAGTACTTATTAATTTTGATTAGTAGTTAACTATACTAATTTGTTTATTATATAATAGATAATTAATATTTTATGATTATTACTTAACCATATATAATTATGATCATGAATATACCATATATTAGCTAATTAACATTTGTATAAAATAAGACTTTCTAGATTCTGGATTGAGGATGTAGGATTTCATTTTGTAGAATAGTAAGACTAAAATGAAGCTTTATGATAGTTCCAATCCATTTTGGTTTTAAAAATGAGTAAGAAACGATGGAGAAAAATAGTTCATATATGACCCCAACTTAATTTCTATTATTCCTCCATAGCGCTAACCGATTCTAGATTTTTATTTTATTTTATATAAAGTTGTGTCCCAATATTACAATTTTTTACCCCCATTTATTAGAGATGCTTTAAGAGCATCCACTGTAGATGGAGCTGAACAATGCATCTTGAGACCCAAATTTATAATAAAAATAAATCTAGAATGTATCGGATCTGTCTAGGAATAGAAGAAAATGATCCAGTAACATAAAATGACCTTTGGATGGCAAAGATAAAAAAAAATAATGTGGTCAAAAAAGTAATTGTGAAACATATAAACTAGAAATTAAAACTCCAAATTGAGTCTTATTATTCTACAAAATGAGTTTTTACAATGTAAAAAAGAAAAAGATCCAAATTATAACTCTTGTGACTATTATACAATTGAACTCCTGAGTTTTGAATCTAGAATCTAAAAATTATGATGAGCCTTACTATTGATGCTCTAAGAACATCAATAGTCGATGGAGCTCAAAAACATAGCCGGCTCCAAGGGAAAGGCGGACTAGACAGTCATTGAGGACCTCCTCCCCTATGGAGCATCCCATTTTTTTTAAATTTTTAAATATATTTTACAATTTTCATAATCGTGTCAATTAAATTCTATTTTTTATGTCTTTGTTGTCATAAGAGGCCTCTGATAAGGCATATTATTTAGATATATAAAATAATATTAAATTTTTAGTGTATTTTTTTAATTTGTGTGGAGGTTTTTTTGTGGTGTGGAACTTTTTGGAATGATGACTCTGTTTGATATTTTATTAGGCCAAAATTAAATAGGAAGTGCATTTAATTAGGCCAAAATTAAATTTTAAAGCAAAAAAAATTCGGTTTGGTAATTTGATGGCTCAGTTTTGATGGCCATATCTTTTGTTCTAATTAAATTTCTATAGTCTTTGTTTTGATGACCATATCTTTTCTTCTAATTAAATTTGATTAGATTATATTGCATTATATTTAAATTTTGTATATTATATTTGAATGAAACTTTTAAACATAAGATATGATATACAAAATTTAATAAATCATAATATAATCAAAATTTAAACATAAGAGGAATGCAAATCGGGACTTGTCTATGGCCTCCAAAATGCTGGAGTCGGGCCATGCTCAAAAATACATCTTGAGACCCAAATTTGTAATAAAAAATAAATATAGAATTGTTGAGTTTGTATAAGAATAGTAAAAATATAAAAAAAATAAAAATATTCGAGATCCAAATGAGATAAGTGGATATAAACCTAGGTGTCATACTTCTTTTATTTAAAAAAAAAATCCAAAATCAAGAAATTTGGGACTCTAAATTGAGACTTACTATTCTACATAATGGTTTCCTACATCATGAATATAAAAATTCTGAGACCCAAACTACAATTCTGGCTGGAATAAAATCAATGTGGAGATCCAATTAAATTTTATTATTCTACAAAATGCGATCATCTATTCTAAATCTAGAAATTAGAATAAGTCTTACTATTGATGCTCTAACAAATTAAGGACTTGTCCTACCGGCTGGCAACAAACACTGGGCCGGAAAAGCAGGCGCGGATCCACTAGAGGAAGGTTGTATTTTTTTTTAAAATTTTATTTGTATGAGTTAGTCCACTGCTAGCCTATCTTAATCCAGCCTAATTTATTTCAATTTATATTTCTGGATTTGTCCCTGTGAGAAAGGGCTGGCTAGTTCTTGGATTTATACTTCTTCACTTTCAAGCAACCCAATCTACAGACAGATTGTGCTTGAATAAAATTTCATCGGCTGGTTGGGTGGGGCTCATATAGTCACGGGCAGTGTTTGCAGAACTCCATACATGCTACATTATTATGGCGTGACGATATCAACTGATAAAAGCAAAGAAAGAGCACTCACCCCATCCCCATTCTCCTTGGTCGTAAAAGAGTGAATAATGCAAAGAAATAATAAATAGCTGATATAATTCATCCGTACTTCATCACTCAGGCATGCGTGCATGTTCCCCTGCCTGTTTCCCGTAGGGTTGAGCCTTGACTGCGTGCGTTCAATATATGACAGCAACAACACATGTTCGGAAGAGAGGTCATCACATGACTAATGAGCAATGTTATTAAAATCAAACCGGACCAACGGTCAACCGGGTCCAACCAAAATAGTTAATGTTTTCGGTTCGGTTCAAAATGAACGGTCATATTTTAAGAACCGACAATTTTTAGCAAAAAAAAATTGGGTTAACCATTAAAAGTACCGTATGAACTGGTAGGTTTGAACCGAATCGGTTCAACTAATATTAATTTATATTAGCTCATGCATTTATGGTCAATTACCTGATTATTCATAGGTATTGAATATTTAATAAATGTGTTTTTCGGGGATTTTTTTTTTTTTTAAAGAAAGGAATTATTGCATTAACCTGATTCAGAAGCAGTAACAGCGGCAGAGGAAAGTCAAACGTCATAATAAAAGAGCATGTCCAATATTACTTTTTCAGGATTGGATGGAAGATTCAAATAAAATAGTATTGAATATTAATAAATGTGTTTTCCTGGTTGACTATGGTCAGTAATATTTATAGCCAACTATGCATGTTCATGTCCATATTCATATCCATATCCATGTAACTTCGGCCTAATAAATATTTTTATGGCCAGCCACTTTACATTTCAAAGAGATCTCTAATCAAACTGTTTTTACAGTTTTCTAAAAACATATCATATTAATAAAAAAAATATTATAAAAATTGGTTTTATCGGTTCGACCAGGGTTCAACTACGGTCCGACCTGATTGATGAAATTTTGGTTCAATTATCGGTCCAGTTTTTAAAACACCCTCCCCCCCCCCCTTCCTAGTCGTCCCCAGAGCATCTCCAACCCTATTTTGACTTTGGAAACAAGTTGTTGCAGCGTAGGAATGTTAAAATTTTATTTAATTTTTTTTCTCCAATACAATTATCAAACGAATTGTGAAGCTTACTTAGCAAAAATTATATAAGATATTGTGATATTAGTTGTCAAGTTATAGACAATACATTTTGTTACGTCTCGATTCCGCAAGGGTCGATCGTCCTCGCTTGGGGCCTTGCGGAACCGACCGTTCTCGCTTGGACGTGATGCCGTGCAAGCCAAAGTTGCACTTGCACAAGGCCAGGGCTTGAACAAGGACAAAATAAGCTATTCAAAGTAAGAAACAACGACACAACATAGCAGAAAAGTAAAGAACAAAATGACATAAGAAAACAAGCTCTTTATTGATATCTGAAATGATTACAAGGCTTGTCAATATGCTACATCAATACATATTACAATGACATCGTTCCATATATTACATCACTTTATACTGAAAATATCTCGATACGTCTTAAGGTATCGACTCCAGATTTTTGGCTCCTGAGGGTGAGGATACGCTATCGCTTCTTCAGATGATCCAGCACCTGCGAACAGAACTGGTGGGGGTTCAGCACTTTGGGGGAAGTACTGGTGAGTATAAAAGCAACAAACTTAAGCAACACTCTCTAATACCAACGCTAAGTAATCATGTTATAAAATATTTCATTACTAGTAATCTTGCTACTTTTACCTAGTGTCATGTCCCAGTACCGGAATACGGAGACGGACATAGCCAGCTATCCCGTACAATATGCTATACATCGTACGGCGGTCACGGCTGTATAAGACAAGGGGGTGCATGCTACAATCAAGTCTCCTATGATCAAGAACTTCTATGTCTCAATCATTCAAACAAGAAACAGTAAGCATAGAGCATATATGATAAGCAATAAGACGTCTCAACGCTTTCTCAAAATATTCTAGAGACCAGCTATACAAAAATAAGAAGCTGGAAGAGTAACATAAGTACATGACAGTGATCAGCTACAGTCTGATTTAATACAACCATGTAAGAAAAACTAATATCCAGATGAGCCGGCTAACAGGTGCTGGTGGCTAAACGCCAAAAGAAGTAAATGTGCAAGACGAGCAGGGAAGAAGAAAACCCACTCGCTTTCCCCTGCGACCATATTCCTGGTACGCGCCATGAACTGGGGGAAAGTACGTTGGATCCTTAGGTGTTGACTCGAAATTTGGTCATGCAAAACCAGTGGGGTTAGACCCCAAATAGCAAGTACTATAAGAAAGCACGAAATAAAAAAACAAAAACCCAAGAAAAATAATATAATATTACATAGGTTCAGTGTTGCAACTTAGGTCCATGGCATATCCTAGCGCTAAGTCTCAATCCTAAAATCAAACAAGGACAAGGGTTGAATCATCACACGATGATAGTCCATTTCCTTAGGCTACTAGCCGAATAATACAATCACAACCAAGTCCATTAATTATATCGGCCAATCATTTGTACGACTTGCTATTTTATGGAGTTTGAGATTATCTCAGAATAATGCATAATAAGTATCCTCATATCACGCCAGTGTCGAACATGAGCTAACCGAACCAATATAATAAAACAGGCACGTGCAGGATGCACCAGTCCCCCATAGGGCCACTGCATTAAAAATATGGTATTAGTGGTTCCAGTGTTCCTATATATTGAAACAGTGGCTCGACATAATAATAAGTCAGATACTGCACTCCACTAAGGCAGATGATATACAGTATCTGTGGTAGCAAGCCCACAGCGCACTTAGAATGAATCTCTGTGGGAATATTCGTTGGCATGATCTTGGGATACTGTTTTCTCCAAATGTTACTACCACTTTTAGTTACTTAATTAGCCATATGTTGTGTTTGAAATCTCAAGGCATGGTCATATAAAAAAATTCTTAAGATATCGTACAAAGTACGGGCACACTAGATACGAATCCATGGAAGTCAAATCTGGATTCACCCGAGCGTGTATGCAATATTCATACAATTAATATCCTAGCCAAGCTTTGGTAGTTGACTCGCTTATTATGCCCGTGCTGGGGAAACAATATATATATTTACAATATCACACGTTCAAAAATTTGGAGGCATTCTCAATGCACAACCCAAATATAATCACTTAAAACGTGACATGATGTGTCGTACCTCGGTGCACATTAAATCATGAACAAGAATCAGGTAATAGTGGTATCAACACAGGTACAATTAATATTCGAGTCTAATTACCAATTATACATTGGTCACAAGAGTCAAGAAAATATTCAATCAAAACAAGCAGGGCCGCATGAGTCTCTAGGACGCATGGAAAGTCAGGCTGCATGACAATCCTGGTCGAATATGAAGTCAGGTCGCATGAACCACTTGGTCCCATGCTCAGGGTTAAGGTCTACTCCTTGGGACAAGTGTTGAAGTGACAGTCAAATAAATAAAGTGTCAGTGATAAGACATAAAGTGACTGATGTGACTGATGTGACTAGCCATAGAGTATGTCAGAAAGAAAAGACAAAACCATATAAATAAGTGCCAATGGTTCAGAGCCATGCGTCCAAGAAAATAGTGGCCGCATGCTCTCCAGGCCGCATGGGTGTCGGTGTCGCATGGGGTTCTCTGCCGCATGGAGTTCTCCATGACTTAGCAAATTTCTTATTCGTTCAGTGAGTGAAAGCACAAGGTGTTCAAGGACACTTGTGTAAACAGTAGTCATGCGTCCAACAAGATAGACGCATGCTATCAGTATGCGACAAGAGTTTAGGCCGCATAACCCTCTCGGACTGCATGGCACTCTCAGCTACATATGCTCACTGGCCGCATGGGAACTTCGTCTTCTCCAACAGCAGGTTCAGCCATGGCAGAAAAGCTCCAAAAACTGGAATCTTGTTTTGTTTATAAAAATCTTATTTTAAGTCCAAATCGGGTGAACCAAAAGCCAAAATGCTATAAATTAAAAATCTTTATTATGTAGCAAAAACTGGGTTTTAAAGACACAAGTTTAATAGATCAAAACAAAACAAAATTATGAAACCCATAAAACCCTAAGTTTAGAACTATAGATCTACACTAATCCATCCATCAAAACAGAAAACTCCAAGAACTAAAAGTGCTTAGAAACACATAATAAACATAATAGAACAATAATATAGAGGGTTTCTCTATTTCTTATGCAAGGTGTACTTGTCTATGGAAATGGGGAGAGAAAACTAAAGAAGAGGAAGTAATGAAGAAGTGAAGAGAGAGAGAGAGAGAGAGAGAAAATTTTGGGTTGTATATGGTAGGGTTGAGGGTTGAATCAAATATTTTCATGAGTCGAACCAACCCACAAAATAAACCATGAACCAGTTAAACCAAAGAATGGGTCTAGTCTCCTTACACATGCAACCATGCTAAAATAAAATACGTTCCAAATACGTATATCGGGAACGGGGAGTGACACCTAGGTTCATTTTATGCAGTACATGA
This sequence comes from Iris macrosiphon, assembly GCA_036927795.1. Lineage (NCBI taxonomy): Eukaryota > Viridiplantae > Streptophyta > Magnoliopsida > Asparagales > Iridaceae > Iris > Iris macrosiphon. The sequence continues at coordinate 139,847,653 of JAYESA010000003.1, read as the reverse complement.
TTAGAGTCAGATTACTTCTTTCGAAAATATATCCTTGAAAATAGTTTGCATATTCAATACATTCAAGCATGCTATAGGGACATTGTTCTATCGTGTAGTGCACAACATGTAACGTGAGCCATATTCATTAACTCTTAGGAACATAAGCTATCTCTAGTGGACTATTCATCTCAATTCAAGGCAGTAGTAACATATACACGTAAAAACAGACAAGTCTTATGAGCAGTTCGATAAGAAACATAAACAATAACTAGTGATTACTTATACAGTAATTCTTACCCTCGGCCGGACGGTTATTCCTTCAACAGACATACAAGTTAGCAAAAATTTGCATAAACATCTAAGTACTATTTCCTGTTCGTCTCTGCATCAAACAGTTAGGTATGCAAGAAGGCTAAAATCCTAGCATGTGCCCTAACTATATGATGGCCTATGAGAAATCCATGATTAGTAGCGGTGTTATCACGGTCCAGCACTACACCAAAATACGCTTAAAATGGCTGCTTTGACATGTGAACCAGCTAACTAATGACATAAAAATCCACCTAATAGCGATGACTTCATTGCCTCAGGGTGTTCCGATTAGCCTCTCCCAGGCCGAACGGTTTCCAAAGCCCCAGAATACCGCTCTAGAGACCCCATACCTTGTGCACAAGTTGTCAGACCGATGCATGGATGCAATTATATCAGATAAAGACTATATGATGCACATGTCCAGAAACAAGCAGAGTTTTCAATCAAGCGATAGAGCCATTAGCTCTTTAATCTCTTCTATTCGACCAAGCGATAGGTTCAATCTACTTTTCTTTTCAATCGATCAATAGGCTCAATAGCACACAGTACGAGTTATTCATACAATTCTATCTTTAGCAGTTCGATATAAGAAACATGCAAGCGGAACATATTATAAGCGATCACAATAACGGTTTTATAAATCTAGCATACAATTTCTATCTCTTGTATTCTAAGCATGTAATTCTACCCTACCAAAGCAATAAAATGGAGCATGTTCAAGCAAACTTTCTACTATACTTCTTAGCATGATAGGGGTTCATTCTAACTTTAGCATACAATAATGGACAAGTTTATGACATCTTATTACTCTTCTTATTAGCATGACAATAGTTCGTTCGATAGTTGTGTCCGTGTAACTTAGCATGCAACATTCTATTCTTTTACTTAGTATGACATGATTCTTTTCAATGACAAGCATTACAAGTTCTCTAGTTAAGCATACATGTTCTCGTTCTATCATTCTCATGCGAACATTATCTAACTAGCAACAAGCATTATAAAACTCAGATTCATTATTATGACGTGCAAGAATCAGATAATGAAGTTATGCCCGCTCACCTAGATCAGTCGTCTTCTGGTTCAACAAGGAGCTCTTCAAGAAGGTTTTCTTTTTTGAGTCAGCAAATCTATATCTCTTATATATAGTGCCATCGCAGAGCGGGGTACTACAATACTTATCTACCGAGAAAAAAGTTTTGTCCTCTAAACTCAAGAAGAAAAATACGATATCCAGAGAATAGATAGTCCTCATCCCTCGCCTTCCTCAATCGAAAAACACTAGCAATAAAGAATCACGAATCATATCTCTCAATCCATCAAGAAAATAATCAAGATAACTTTTGCGCGCATCTTTGAGAATATCTATGGACTTATTGTATAGAACGCTCATTGCAGCAACAATATCTATGACATCTCCGACTCGAAGTGAAACAACATAATGACCAAATGATTGAGTTGCTCTGATACCATTATGTCACATCCCGATTTCGTATGGGTCGTTCGTCCTCGCTTGGAGCCTTGCAGAATCGACCGTCCTCGCTTGGACGTAATATCGTGCAAGCCTAAGTTGAGCTTGCACAAGGTCAGGGACAAGGACAAAATAAGATATTCAGAGTAAGAATGAGTGACACAACATAGCAGAAAAGTAAATAACACAATGTCATAAGAAAATAAGCTCTTTATTGATATCTGAAATGATTACAAGGCTTGCCAATAAGCTACATCAATACAGATTATAATGACATCGTTCCATACATTACATTCCTTTATATTAAAAATATCTCGATATGTCTCAAAACATTGAATCCAGATTTTTGGCTCATGAGGATACGCTATCGCTTCTTCTGTAAAACCCCTAATTTTAAAACATATTATAAGTATTTAATTAATCACTTAATTTAATTGCATTAATTTCTAGTTAATTAGAAAATAGAATTTATTAAATTTAATTACTAGGTAAATATTTATCTAGAAATTTCTATGGAAAAACTATTAATATTATATTATATTTTATTATAGGAAATCCTTGTAGAAGGATGATAGATTTTTTTTTGTACTAAAATATTTTTTCCTGAAAATTTATTGCCCCCCCCCCCACACACACACACACATAGTCTAAACCCTCAGCCAAGCCAGAACCTATTCCCTAAGCAATCACAAGCTCAGCCGCTTCACACCCTATGTGACCCGCGAGTGGTCATGTGTAACCCCGCTCTCCCTTATATATAGGGATATATTACGTTATAACCCTAACCCTAAACCTACTCATCACCCCCACAGCCCAGCACCGCGCCGACCTCCAGTTCAGCACCGCGCCGTCGCCCGAAAACCGCACAGCCGCCCGCGTCCGTGTAACCGCGCAAATGTTGCGACAGATTCGCAGCAACGTACCATACTTCACGCACTGTTTTTCGTTCCATCTCGAAATCAATTTCTGATCCGTCTTCACCGGTATGTTCACGACCTATCCCTCTTCCAACCCTGTATATTAGTTCCCATTGAACAGTGTTAAACCCGAGATAGAAATCAATGCCAAGTTGGAGAAAAACTACAACTTTTAAACTACAGAAAACTGCTGCGACCACCTATGTTTAAGGACCGATATCTTCCTCCACAGACATCCAAACTTAGATCTACCTTTTTTTTATGAAGACCATATAACCGAGATCATTTTCTATCAATTATATTATTTTAATTTGTATTAAATTCAGAAATAAACTGGGTTAAAACTCATGAAAAACCTATTTTTCAAAACGTAGAATTTACGATACGGAGCGCGTCCCGCTAAACGGGACCGTCCCGTCGTGTACCAATTGCACTAAAAGGTGCGTATGGTATGTCATGACGTATGAGATTTTGCGAAAACTGATTTGCACGTGTGTGCGTGTCGAAATCAACCCGTATCCGTAAAAAGTTCTCGTATTACGACTTTTGCAAAATACCGTACCATTTAGTGTACGCTCGTCGGAATGCGACGAAACTTGCACCATTGGATTCGTGGTATCACGCTGGTCCTGGGACCCAAGTTTCACGCGATTCTGAGACAGTTGAGCAAGCCGCCTAATTGCGGGCCCCGCGGTTGACTTTTAGGACGAATTTGTGTTCGGTTCACCGGAATCCAAAATTGGATATACCGTTGAGTTCGTATTGACATTTAGAATTTGTTTGACCTATAATTTGTCCCATTTAGAGATATTTATCTCTGGCACATTTTTTTATGCAAAGTGGACCACATGTGGACCCCGCTTTGACCCAAAATTATCTTTTTGCCCCTGTATCCAAATTGGACGAAAGGGTAGTGTTTTTTAGCTATCTCACTGATCCCAAAAATGTTAGTGATGTTTATTTCAGCATCCAGAGACGTTTATTCGGAGGCCATAGTTCCTGATCATGTGTACTTGACATATGGACGCTTACACTTTACAGATTGCTTGCCAGGCAAGTATACCTTGCCATTGTACTGTGATTTACATTTTATATGATGCATGCATTTTATTTGTCCGTTTAGTCATATATTTTAACTGCTATATAAACTGCACGTCCAAGAATAACTTGGGTGCAACGACGGTGGCGTCGTATTCTGTTTTTATTTATATATATGCATGTTGACCTAGTTTATGAGACCACCCCATTATCATGAGGCATTCTTATGTTTCATTGGCCAGGACACTGTTATTACATGAGTGTGAGTCTCATGTAGGACACAGACTTGCGTACTCGGCTGGCCACTGGTACGTATAGGTCATGTGACGGATAGGGATAGCTGTTGATAGAAATTGCATGCTAGAAGACCTGGCAGTTATTTAGAGATTTTATCGTGTCATGGATGTGACATGCTTAGGGCATGGAGTGGAGAGAACAACAAGTAAGGCGTTTGGGCTCCTTTGCACTTTCCTTGTGTAACCAGTACGCTCCGTCGGAGATGCGCGGTCATGATGACCACTATATATTATATATTATCACGCGGCCTCTGGCGTTCAAAAGACGACATGCTTTTTAGGCCCCTGAATCTCCGAGAGAATTATGCCAATCCCATTTTAGCCAGATAGCCCACTTGTTGGAAAGTTGTTCTCAAACTGTATTTGCATAGATGGTTAGGCGACCCATTTGATGTTTATTTTTCAGTACTTTATTGGCATGCTTCTATGTATCTTGTTATGTCCCTCTGAGGACCTGGTCTCTTTCCAGGTATAGACTTGCAGGAGTATCCACAGGAGTACGGACCCAGACCTGATGCTTCATACTAGACTAAGGAGGTCTTACCTTCAGAGTACCTTTGATTTATTTGCAGCTGATGGATATTCTAGTTGTTATTTACTTTATTGACATTTATCTTATATTAGAGTTTGATATCTTCTCTCATTTAGTAGGTTTTAGTATAGTCGATTGGCAGTGGATTTGTTTCCATCCGACTATTATTCTTTGATACTTCATATTTGAGATTCAGTTATTTATTCCTATTTCTTTATTTTTGCTGTGGATGAGATATAGATTGCGTGTGACTTGTGTTGACAGTATATTACCACTTGTGGATCGAATATTCATAATACAGCGTACGTGTGTGTTATGATCTTATAACACATTGGAGTTTCGTATACATACGGCTGACATGTTGCGTATTCCTAGTCCTACATATTTTGGGACTGGGGCGTGACTTCTTCGGACGATCCAGCACCTGCGAACAGAACTGGTGGGGGGTCAAGCACTTTAGAAAAAGTACTGGTGAGTATAAAAATAATAAACTGAAGCAACACTCTCTAATACCAACGCTAAGTAATCATGTTATAAAATATTTCATTACTAGTGATCTTGCTACTTTTACCTAGGTTTATTTTATGCAGTACATGATTAGAGTCAGATTACTTCTTTCGAAAATATATCCTTAAAAATAGTCAATACATTCAAGCATGCTATACGGATATTATTCTATCGTGCAGTGCACAACATGTAACATGATCCATATTCATTAACTCTTAGGAACATTAGCTATCTCTAGTGGACAATTCATCTCAATTCACGGCAGCAGTAACATATACACGTAAACACAGACAAGTCTTATGAGCAGTTCGATAAGAAACATAAACAATAACTAGTGATCACTTATACATTGATTCTTACTCTCGGCCAGACGATTATCCCTACAACAGACATACAAGTTTGCAATAATTTGCATAAACATCTAAGTACTATTTCTGTTCATCTTTGCATCAAACAGTTAGGTATGCAAGAAAGCTAAAATCCTAGCATGCGCCCTAACTATATGATGGCCTATGAGAAACCCATGATTAGTAGCAGTGTTATCACGGCCCAACACAACACCAAAATACGCTCAAAATGACTGCTTTGACACGTGAACCAGCTAACTAATGACATAAACACCCACCTAATAGCGATGACTTCATTGCCTCAGGGTGTTCCGATTAGCCTCTCCTAGGTCGAATGGTTCCCAGTGCCCCAGAATACCGCTCGAGAGACCCCATACCTTGTGCACAAGTTGTCAGACCGATGCATGGATGCAATTCTATCAGATGAAGACTATATGATGCACATGTCCAGAAATAAATAGAGTTTTCAATAAAGCGATAGTGCCTTAGCTCTTCAATCTCTTATATTCAATCAAGCGATAGGTTCAATCCTCTTTTTTTTTCAATCGATCGATAGGTTCAATAGCACACAGTACGAGTTATTCATACAATTCTATCTTTAGCAGTTCGATATAAGGAAACATGCAAGCGGAACATATTATAAGCGAGCACGATAACGATTTTATAAATCTAGCATAAAATTTTTATCTCTTGTATTCTAAGCATGTAATTCTACCTTACCATAGCAATGAAATAGAGCATGTTCAAGCAAACTTTCTAGTATACTTCTTAGCATGATAGGGTTTCATTCTAACTTTAGCATACAAGAATGGACAAGTTTATGACATCTTATTACTCTTCTTATTAGCATGGCAATGGTTCGTTCGATAGCTGTGTCCGTGAAACTTAGCATATAACATTCTATTCTTTTACTTAGCATGACAATTTTCTTTTCAATGACAAGCATTATAAGTTCTCTAGTTAAGCATACATGTTCTCGATCTATCATTCTCATGCGAACATTATCTACCTAGCAACATACATTATAAAACTACGATTCATTATTATGGCGTGCAAGAATCAGAGAATGAAGTTCTGCCCGCTCACCTAGATCAGTCGTCTTCTGGTTCAACGAGGAGCTCTTCAAGAAGGTTTTCTTTTTTGAGTCAGCAAATCGATATCTCTTGTATATAGTGCCATCACTGAGCGGCGTACTATAATACTTATCCACCGAGAAATAGTTTTGCCTTGGAACTCAAGAAAAAAAAACTTACAATATCCTGAGTAGCGATAGTCCTCATCCCTCGTCATCCTCAATCAAAAAATACTAGCAATCAAGAATCACGAATCATATCTCTCAATCCATCAAGAAAACAACCAAGAAACTTTTGCGTGCATCTTTGAGAATATCTATGGACTTATTGTATGGAACGCTCATTGCAGCATCAATATCTAGGACATCTCTGAGTCAAAGTGAAACAACGGAATGACCAAAGGATTGAGTTACTCTGATACCATTATGTCACACCCCCAATTTCGCAAGGGCCGTTCATCCTCGCTTGGGGCCTTGCAGAACCGACCGTCCTCGCTTGGGCGTGATGTTGTGCAAGCCTAAGTTACGTTTGCATAAGGTCAGATCTTGAACAAGGACAAAATAAGATATTCAGAGTAAGAAACAGCGACACAACATAGTAGAAAAGTAAAGAACACAATGTCATAAGAAAATAAGCTCTTAATTGATATCTGAAATGATTACAAGGCTTGCCAATAGGCTACATCAATACATATTACAATGACATCGTTCCATATATTACATCCATTTATACTGAAAATATCTCTCAAAATATCTCGATACGTCTCAAGGCATCGACTCCAGATTTTTGGCTCCTGAGGATGAGGATATTCTATCGATTTTTTGGATGATCCAGCACCTGCGAGCAGAACTGGTGGGGGGTCAGCACTATGGAAAAAGTGCTGGTGAGTATAAAAGCAATGAACTGAAGCAACACTCTGTAAAACTAACACTAAGTAATTATGTTATAAAATATTTCATTACTAGTGATCTTGCTACTTTTACCTAGGTTCATTTCATGCAGTACAAGATTAGAGTCAAATTACTTCTTTTGAAAATATATCCTTGAAAATAGTTTGCATATTCAATACATTCAAACATTCTATAGGGACAGTATTCAATCATGCAATGCACATCATGTATCGTGAACCATATTCATTAACTCTTAGGAACATAAGATATCTCAAGTGGACTATTCATCTCAATTCAAGGCAGCAGTAATATATACACGTAAAGCAGACAAGTCTTATGAGAAGTTTGATAAGAAACATAAACAATAACTAGTGATCACTTATATAGTGATTCTTAGCCTCGGTCGAACGGTTATCCCTTCAACAGACATACAAGTTAGCAACAATTTGCATAAACATCTAAGTATTATTTTCTGTCTGTCTCTGCATCAAAAGGTTAGGTATGTAAGAAGGCTAAAATTGTAAACTCTCTCGACCAGATTTCAGTAAATTAGGATTAGTTTAGACTAATTAGAATTATAGCACCTTTTAAAAAAATTTATTTATTATATAATCTATTGATTGTGCACCTGTTCATTACACAATTAGTTAGGACATCATACTAGCTGTTAACCCTAAATCAATTTCACATCCCTGCCCTAGACTTGCTAGACTACTTTTTTTGTATTTTTAGCAAGTTTCAGGAACCTCGTTTGGTGCTTCGTTTTAGTCGCACAAATATCGTTACAAACGTACGTATTTATTTCCTATTTAAATTTCTGCTCTTTATCCATCTCTGTACCCTAGAGATTTGAGGACCAGTAGGCACCTGTTTTGCCCAAGCAAAAATACGATAATATTTTACTCTAATTGTATTATAATTATCGTATTGACACCGTAGAAAAATTATGACCCTAATAGCCTCTAAATAATTAGTGAACACCGTGCGCAATATTTATTAAATAATAAATACGGTGACCCGTATCACCTACAGAATCAGACCCTGCATCTGCCCAGCATCACCCCACACTGTCCAAAATATTTTCCCCAGCTATTTTCCCTCATTTTTGTACAATTTAGAATTTCGGAAAATCAGTATTTAAAATCAGGTAAATTACGAAATTACGCAAAATACCAAATTCATGCATTTATGCAATTATTGAAAAGTTAGGGGTCTTTATGCAAAATTGCATGCTAGGTGGCCTAATCCTATTGGCTAGACCATAGGTGTGAGGGACCCACCATAAGAATCCAGAGAAATCCTGTGAAAATATCATAAAATATCAAATTACCAATTTAACCCTAAACTTCTCCATAATTACGAAATTGTCATTCCCTCAATTCCTATATAAACTCTAACCCCTCCCTTACAAATCCCTACAGCCCCTTCCCTCCGCCACCTTCGACCACCGCCTCCGGTCAAACCCTGCCCGACCCTCCGCCTTGACCCCCTCTCCCCTCCGGCCAAGCCCCACCGCCAGCGCTGCCCTGCTCCGCCGGCCACAGCCCCCGTAACCTCCCCCTTCCCTCACTGTCCACAGCACCACCACCACTCCCATCCACCCCCAGCGCCGCCTCCGGCCGTCACCGACCACCGCCACCCTTCCCAAACGCTTCGCCATCCTTCCCTCCACCGGACCACCACTCCTCACCGCCCCACGACGCCTGCTCCGGCCGCCCTAGCCCCCGCAGCACTCTCGGCCACCCCCAACCCTAACCTACCCTCTCTACTCCGGCCGCCCCTAGCCGCCACTACCACCGTCGTGGACCTTCGCCACCACCACCAACCTGACCGCCACCCTCCCCTCTGCCGAACCCACCACCTGCCCGGCCACCCCCGCCGCTTCTCCGCCGCCGGCAGCCCCCGCACTCCACTGCTACTGCTGCTGCTGCTAACAGCTACTGCTGCTGTTCTCTCTTCTCCGGCCGCCTCCGGCCAGCTTCGCCGTCGTCCACCCGCCGTCGACAACCCCTAGGGCCCACTATCAGAGGGTATAACCCTAAACCCTATATATATGTAATTATATATATATTTGTATATGTATATGTATATGTAAATGTATATATATGTATATATATATATATATATGTATATATATAGGTATATATATATGTATATTTATATGTATATATGTATATTTATATATATATGTTATATACTATTATTTACAGTATATTATACTGTATATATATTATATATATATATAACTATATTTTATACATATATATTTATATATGTAAATTGTATATATGTATATATATCTATATATATAATATGTATACTATATGTTATATATGTATAATATGTTATATAAATACTATCATATAGTATATATATATACTATGCATTTTTTTTTCTGCACTTAATTTCCTGCACCTATTATATATGTTTATATATATATATATATCTATATATCTATATATATATATTATCTATATCCAGCTGGATAATACAGCTTATATATATATTATATATTTTAAATTCTTGCAATGTCATTTCAATTTATTACATATATCTATAATATTATATGAGCTGGATATTACAGCCTACTATATATACATTTACAATTCTTGCCCTGTCAATTCATTTTATCTAAATGTACTATATAGTATAGTATATAGTTATGTATGTATTTAAATTCTGGACTGTCATTTCAATTTATTTATTATTTATTATTATCAGTGGATATACCCTGAATACTTATATTATTATCTCAGTGGATATACCCTGACTATTATATTATATATATCAGGGGATACACCCTGATAATATTATATATTATTATATATATATAGCAGTGGATATACCCTGCTACTATTATAATTGTAATATATTTATACCTGCACTTTTTTGTTCTTTATATATTATATATACTGCTATATATATTATATCTATATATATACATACTATATATATATATATCTATATTATATATGTGTATATAAGTATATATATATACTTTATATCACAGCCATGATATTTACGAACACTGTCTATTTTAACAGAAACTAACTTCAGCACAGCCAGTGACACCCAGTCACAAGCACCTTCAACCCTGACTGTGAGATCAGGTTTTCAGTACTATCAGGGAGTAGGCAAGTATACCTTACAAAGTTAATGTTCAAATTAAATTATTGATATCTGCTTTGTTCCTGAATTTCATATACCATGATTACCTGAGACTGCCTTGGGTACAGTCAACTGATACGTTGACATTAGCATATTTAACTTAGTCTTAGAGACTCACCAGTTGCTGTGAGAGTATTCTAATATTCTCCTAGACCCTAACACGGGAACACGCAATATGGTTGCAATGCATATTGGGATGCGAGCTGCGTAGTTGATTAGCTACCAGTATGTGTGACCCGCATCACGGATTAGAATAATTCAGGAATAGTATGACTTGACATTTAGTTTTATTGGGATGGGAAAGATAACTAGTAGACGTATGGGATGCCCCCTCCATAAATATTTTATACTTTCGTACCATGATGGTCGATTGCAGAGTTCCCTTGAGTCATGGGGCATATGACACATATACTAGCCAGTCCCCACGATTGGTGAACTACGTCAGCATATGTCTAGCCGACACAATCCCATGCGTACTACAAGGTCTTTACTTATATTTCACTTCGAATGATTAGCACCCTGTATTTATTTTCTTTATTCAGTATTTACATACTTGGCATATCATTTTCTGTATCTTGTTATGTCCCACTGAGGACCTGGTTCCCTGCCAGATCTAGACGAGACTTTCTACCCCACTGTGTACGGCCCTGATCAGGAAGCTAGATGTGTTATCGAAGAGGAGCTCGAGGAGACACCCTCAGAGTATGCTTGACCCTAGAGGCCTGCCACCTAGAGATGGAGATATTTTGATCAGATAGACACTGCTTAGTCTATCTGATTTTTCTGCGCTATTATCAGTTTTTGTAGTAGGCTTGTAATCTCACCAGTTGTGTACTGTATCAGACTCAGTTTTATATATATTCAACACTTGCTTTTCTGACATTTTATTGTGGATGAGATAGTTTTGCCTGGGTTGTTCTTGTAGTATCTTAGGACAGCGTAGCACGTCCCTATGGGTCTATTCAAAATAGATTAAGCCCTTAGTGACGTGTCAGCTGGCCAGTGACACGTGGCCTAGTTCCTGACATTTTAGGACTGGGGCGTGATACGGTTTTAGTGGTGGCCCATGCAGGTCCAGTTTTTATTGCAAATGGTATGATGACATGCCTAGCAAGCCTGCAATAGGATAGGAATATTAGGTCTCATCCACACTGACACCATCTTTACAATTTCTATTATTGCATCTTGCTTGATTATCATTATTTATCTCCTTTGTGTTTTCTAATTATCCTATTTTCCTCAGAAATATGGACATACCCGGGAAACTTGCGAATAATGGGGCTGACCAAGCAACAGACCCTTCGCCAAGTGCCCAAGGAACTCCGTCCAATCATCAGAATTCTGGTCAGGAGACGACACCAACACCGCAGGCGGAGACACCTTTGCCTCCACCTCCAGCCTTGCCTATCCTGATGCCACAACTTGAGGGTCAACCTCAAATGCTGCAGTTTCTCCAGACTATATTGCAGAACCAGTGGCAACAGACCGAGGCCCTGAGACAGTCTCAGTGGCAGCAGACTGAAGCTCTGCGACAGACATTGATGACGGCTTTGGAGAGAACTACTACTCCGACACCAGCACCTGTCCAACCAGCGGGCACAGTTCGAGGCTTCCGTCAAATGAGCCCGAGAGATTTCAAAGGCAACGAGACTCCTGAGGAGATCTTCGACTGGATCTCCAACACCGAAATGTTGCTAGAAGGATCGCAACTCACCCCTGACCTATGGATGACCGCTGTGAGGGGCCAACTTCTTGGCAACACCCATCACTGGTGGAAATCCATAGAGCGCAGCGTCGGCAAAGACCAAACTTGGCAACAATTCTTGGAGCACTTCAACGCCAAGTACTTTCCAGCGACAGTCCAGAATGCCCTATACTCCCAGTTCCTGCACCTGGAGCAGGGAAACATGACGGTAGATGCCTACGACGCGGAGTTTAGCAGACTAAGTCATTTCGGTGCTGATCTGATTCTGAACGAGCTGAAGAAGGCTAAAAGATTCCACCATGGCCTTAACTACGAGCTCCAGAGGTACACAACAATGCAGTCAAGAATCTCCTACAACGAGGTTCTTACAGAAGCCAGGGAGCAAGAAGCCATTGGCCGAGGAGCCAGACGCTCAAATCCAACCTTCCCGGCCAAGAATCAGCACGGAGCAGGAGGACCTATACGTCGTCCTCAATATCAGACGCAGCAGACGATGGGGCCTTACCAGAAGAAGGAGCTCCCGACTTGTCACTTTTGTGGCAAGAAGGGGCATTTTGCCAATGACTGCAGAAAGAAGCTGGGATTATGCCTGCTATGTGGAGCTAAAAATCATATGGCCAGAGACTGCCCACAACGCAGAGATACAGCACCACAGCAAGGGCAGAAGCCAGGAGCCCAAGCTCAGAAGATGCTTCCCTCCACATCAGGAGGATATCAGAGAGGAGCACCTCTGCCTACTCAGAAGGCCCAGTTCAAGGCCAGACAACAAACCGGAGGACAAAGGCACGGACAAGCCTTTGCGTTAGCTGCCGTTGCAGAAGAGCCTGAAGGGGAAACTATAACAGGTACCATTTTAGTTGCATCATTACCTGCAACTGTATTATTCGATTCTGGGGCTACTTTGTCTTTCATATCCAGTAGTTTCGTAGCCATGCACAAGCTATTCACTTTTCCGCTACCCAAGTGTTGGAAAATACTTACTGGAGGAGGTATTGTTCCAGTTACCAACATTATCGAAATCTGTCCGGTAGTTGTTTGTAGTAGAGGACTAAGAGCGCGATTTTTGGTACTCCCAATGCCAAATTTTGACGTTGTCTTAGGCATGGACTGGCTAAGCCAGAATAATGCTATCCTAGACTGCCGAAAGGGTAGTGTTATCTTTAGACCCCCAGATCACCCAGAGTTCGAATATGTCCGAGGAACCGTCGAGCAAGGAGTAGGCCAGACTCCTAGAGCTTACATGGCGATGGAGACAGCACTTCCCTCAATTATAGCAGAGTTCGAGGACGTATTTCCAGAAGAATTGCCAGGCCTACCGCTTGACAGAGAAGTAAAATTCACTATTGAGTTGATACCCGGAGCTGCACCGGTATCCTCAAATGTATACCGACTGGCGAAGAAGGAGCTTGACGAGCTGAAGCTTCAACTGGAGGAATTACAGATCAAGGGTTTTGTTCGTCCTAGTGCATCAGCCTGGGGAGCACCAGTACTGTTTGTACCAAAGAAGGACGGAACATATCGGATGTGTATTGATTACAGAGCTCTCAATGCTTTGACAATAAAAAACAAGTACCCCTTGCCGATAATTGACGACCTGTTCGATCAACTAACAGGAGCCGTGGTATTCTCGAAGATAGACTTGAGATCAGGCTATCATCAGGTCAAGGTGCGGAGGGAAGATATTCCAAAGACAGCATTCAGGACTCGTTATGGTCATTACGAGTTCCTGGTGATGCCTTTTGGACTAACTAATGCACCTGCCGTATTCATGAATCTGATGAACCGAGTCTTCCACCAATATCTGGACCAGTTTGTGGTAGTCTTCATCGACGATATTCTGGTGTATTCGAAGAGCCACAAGGAGCATGAAGAGCACTTGAGACTGGTACTAGAGACGCTGAGACGGGAGAGCCTTTATGCTAAGATGAGAAAGTGTGAATTCTTCCTTGACCGTGTCGCATTTCTTGGACACGTTATCACAGGAGAAGGCATCTCGGTAGACCCAGCAAAGATTTCATCTGTAGAGACATGGCTAACTCCGAACAATGTCTCAGAGGTGAGAAGCTTTCTAGGACTTGCCGGATATTACCGGAGGTTCGTAGAAAACTTTGCAAGAATCGCAGGGCCAATTACCCGTCTTACCCGCAAGGAGCAGGAGTTCTTATGGACTGAAAAATGCCAGACAGCTTTTGATGAGTTGAAGAAGCGTCTAACTACAGCCCCCATTTTGACTATATCATCTGGATCCGGAGGTTTCGTCATCTATAGCGATGCATCCGGAAAAGGATTTGGTTGTGTCTTAATGCAACATGGGAAGGTTGTAGCTTATGCCTCAAGACAGTTGAGGACTCATGAGAAGAATTACCCCACTCACGATCTGGAGCTTGCCGCAGTCATCTTCGCCCTGAAGCTATGGAGACACTATCTATATGGCGAACGAGTGGAGATATTCACCGATCATAAAAGTCTGAAATATGTCTACACTCAGAAAGACTTAAATCTGAGGCAAAGACGGTGGCTTGAAGTGATAACGGGTTTCGAAATTAATTTACAGTACCATCCGGGAAAAGCTAATGTGGTGGCAGATGCTCTAAGCAGAAGACCATCGGCATTCTTTATGATCACCCAACCAGGTCTTCTGAAAAATCTAGAAAAATTGGGAATAGAGGTCATTATGCCAGGACTTGACGGCCAATTATCAAACTATCAGCTGCAATCAACCTTGGTAGAAAGAATCAAAGCTGCTCTACCAACAGATGCAAGATTTCAGAGGCTTCGACAAAGAACAGAGGCTGGAATTCAGACAGGATATCGCATACACGAAGATGGGACTCTAAGATGTGGTGATCGTCTTTATGTTTCAAATGGAGAACTTCGTAGTGAGCTGATGTCAGAAGCTCATAGCTCAACATACTCTATACATCCAGGAGGCACAAAGATGTACAGAGATCTGCGACAATATTACTGGTGGCATGGAATGAAGCGGGAGATAGCACGCTTTGTGGCTAAATGCCTGGTGTGTCAGCAAGTCAAGGCTGAGCATCAAAGATCTGCCGGTCTACTTCAACCCCTCCCAATACCTGAGTGAAAATGGGAACACATTACGATGGACTTTGTTACGGGCTTTCCAAGAAGTCCTAGTGGTCGTAATGCTGTATGGGTAATCGTAGATAGACTCACAAAGGCTGCCCATTTCCTACCTTTCAGAGTTGGACAATCTACAGAAGTCTTGGCGGACATGTACATGAAGGAGATAGTGCGTCTGCATGGAGTACCAGTAAGCATAGTATCTGACAGAGATACAAGATTTATATCTTACTTCTGGCAAAGTATGCAAGAAAGTCTTGGTACCCGCCTCAAGTTCAGCACCTCGTATCACCCACAAACAGATGGCCAATCAGAACGCACCATCCAGACACTTGAAGATATGCTGAGAGCCTGCATGCTTGATTTCAGCGGATCATGGGAAGATCACTTACATCTTGTAGTATTTTCCTACAACAACAGCGATCAAGCGAGCATTCAAATGGCTCCCTTTGAAGCTTTGTATGGAAGGAAATGTCGTTCCCCAGTATGCTGGAGCGATGTAGGCGAGAGACAGATCTTGGGACCAGAACTGATTATTCGTACGGTGGAGAAAGTAAAGAAGATCCAGGGACACCTACGAGCTGCACAAGACAGGCAGAAGCACTGGGCCAACATTCATCGCCGACCTCTAGAGTTCCAAGTAGGGGAGCATGTGTTCTTGAAGATCTCACCTACTCGAGGAACTATCAGATTTGGAGGAAGAGGGAAACTGAGTCCAAGGTACATTGGACCCTTCGATGTGTTAGAACGCGTCAGAGACGTTGCTTACAGGCTAGCTCTACCTCAGACCTTGGAGGGAGTACATGACGTCTTCCACGTATCTCAGCTGAGGAGGTACATTCCAGACCCGAGTCATGTGCTGGACTATTCAGAGATCACCATCGGACCAAGCTTATCATACCAGGAGGAGCCTGTAGAGATCCTGGACCGTAGCGAGAAAGTGTTGCGAGGCCAGACTATTCCTCTCGTTCGTGTTGCATGGAGACATCATGCACCAGGTGAATCCACCTGGGAACGAGAAGAGGATATTCGTCAGCGTTATCCCCATCTATTTCAAACCCAGGGTATGTCCAATATTTCAAACTAAATCTCTCTTAATCATCATATGTCCTTAATTAATTTTTCATTCTCATTATATGTGTGTTTTTATTTCGAGGACGAAATATTCTAAGGAGGGTAGATTGTAAACTCTCTCGACCAGATTTCAGTAAATTAGGATTAGTTTAGACTAATTAGAATTATAGCACCTTTTTAAAAAAAATTATTTATTATATAATCTATTGATTGTGCACCTGTTCATTACACAATTAGTTAGGACATCATACTAGCTGTTAACCCTAAACCAATTTCACATCCCTGCCCTAGACTTGCTAGACTACTTTTTCTGTATTTTTAGCAAGTTTCAGGAACCTCGTTTGGTGCTTCGTTTTAGTCGCACAAATATCGTTACAGACGTACGTATTTATTTTCTATTTAAATTTCTGCTCTTTACCCATCTCTGTACCCTAGAGATTTGAGGACCAGTAGGCACCTGTTTTGCCCAAGCAAAAATACGATAATATTCTACTCTAATTGTATTACAATTATCGTATTAACACCGTAGAAAAATTATGACCCTAATAGCCTCTAAATAATTAGTGAACACCGTGCGCAGTATTTATTAAATAATAAATACGGTGATCCGTATCACCTACAGAATCAGACCCTGCATCTGCCCAGGATCACCCCACACTGTCCAAAATATTTTCCCCAGCTATATTTCCTCATTTTTGTACAATTTAGAATTTCGGAAAATCAGTATTTAAAATCAGATAAATTACAAAATTACGCAAAATACCAAATTTATGCATTTATGCAATTATTGAAAAGTTAGGGGTCTTTATGCAAAATTGCATGCTAGGTGGCCTAATCCTATTGGCTAGACCATAGGTGTGAGGGACCCACCATAAGAATCTAGAGAAATCCTGTGAAAATATCATAAAATATCAAATTACCAATTTAACCCTAAACTTCCCCATAATTACGAAATTGCCATTCCCTCAATTCCTATATAAACTCTAACCCCTCCCTTACAAATCCCTACAGCCCCTTCCCTCCGCCACCTCCGACCACCGCCTCCGGCCAAACCCTGCCCGACCCTCCGCCTTGACCCCCTCTCCCCTCCGGCCAAGCCCCACCGCCAGCGCCGCCCTGCTCCGCCGGCCACAGCCCCCGTAACCTCCCCCTTCCCTCACTGTCCACAGCACCACCACCACTCCCATCCACCCCCAGCGCCGCCTCCGGCCGTCACCGACCACCGCCACCCTTCCCAAATGCTTCGCCATCCTTCCTTCCACCGGACCACCACTCCTCACCGCCCTACGACGCCTGCTCCGGCCGTCCTAGCCCCCGCAGCACTCTCGGCTACCCCCAACCCTAACCTACCCTCTCTACTCCGGCCGCCCCTAGCCGCCACCACCACCGTCGTGGACCTCCGCCACCACCACCAACCTGACCGCCACCCTCCCCTCTGCCGAACCCACCACCTGCCCGGCCACCCCCGCCGCTTCTCCGCCGCCGGCAGCCCCCGCACTCCACTGCTGCTGCTGCTGCTAACAGCTACTGCTGCTGTTCTCTCTTCTCCGGCCGCCTCCGGCTAGCTCCGCCGTCGTCCACCCGCCGTCGACAACCCCTAGGGCCCACCTATCAGAGGGTATAACCCTAAACCCTATATATATGTAATTATATATATATTTGTATATGTATATGTATATGTATATATATGTATATATATATGTATATATATAGGTATATATATATGTATATTTATATGTATATATGTATATTTATATATATATGTTATATACTATTATTTACAGTATATTATACTGTATATATATTATATATATATATAACTATATTTTATACATATATATTTATATATGTAAATTGTATATATGTATATATATATCTATATATATAATATGTATACTATATGTTATATATGTATAATATGTTATATAAATACTATCATATAGTATATATATATACTATGCATTTTTTCTTTTATTTTATTTTTCTGCACTTAATTTCCTGCACCTATTATATATGTTTATATATATATATATATATATATATATATATATATATATATATATATATATATATATATATATATCTATATATATATATATATATTATCTATATCCAGCTGGATAATACAGCTTATATATATATTATATATTTTAAATTCTTGCAATGTCATTTCAATTTATTACATATATCTATAATATTATATGAGCTGGATATTACAGCCTACTATATATACATTTACAATTCTTGCCCTGTCAATTCATTTTATCTAAATGTACTATATAGTATAGTATATAGTTATGTATGTATTTAAATTCTGGACTGTCATTTCAATTTATTTATTATTTATTATTTATTATTTATTATTATCAGTGGATATACCCTGAATACTTATATTATTATCTCAGTGGATATACCCTGACTATTATATTATATATATCAGGGGATACACCCTGATAATATTATATATTATTATATATATATAGCAGTGGATATACCCTGCTACTATTATAATTGCAATATATTTATACCTGCACTTTTTTGTTCTTTATATATTATATATACTGCTATATATATTATATCTATATATATATACATACTATATATATATATCTATATTATATATGTGTATATAAGTATATATATATACTTTATATCACAGCCATGATATTTACGAACACTGTCTATTTTAACAGAAACCAACTTCAGCACAGCCAGTGACACCCAGTCACAAGCACCCTCAACCCTGACTGTGAGATCAGGTTTTCAGTACTATCAGGGAGTAGGCAAGTATACCTTGCCAAGTTAATGTTCAAATTAAATTATTGATATCTGCTTTGTTCCTGAATTTTATATACCATGATTACCTGAGACTGCCTTGGGTACAGTCAACTGATACGTTGACATTAGCATATTTAACTTAGTCTTACAGACTCACCAGTTGCTGTGAGAGTATTCTAATATTCTCCTAGACCCTAACACGGGAACACGCAACATGGTTGCAATGCATATTGGGATGCGAGCTGCGTAGTTGATTAGCTACCAGTACGTGTGACCCGCATCACGGATTAGAATAATTCAGGAATAGTATGACTTGACATTTAGTTTCATTGGGATGGAAAAGATAACTAGTAGACGTATGTGACACCCCCTCCATAAATATTTTATACTTTCGTACCATGATGGTCGATTGCAGAGTTCCCTTGAGTCAGGGGGCATATGACACATATACTAGCCAGTCCCCACGATTGGTGAACTACGTCAGCATATGTCTAGCCGACACAATCCCATGCGTACTACAAGATCTTTACTTATATTTCACTTCGAATGATTAGCACCCTGTATTTATTTTCTTTATTCAGTATTTACATACTTGGCATATCATTTTCTGTATCTTGTTATGTCCCACTGAGGACCTGGTTTCCTGCCAGATCTAGACGAGACTTTCTACCCCACTGTGTACGGCCCTGATCAGGAGGCTAGATGTGTTACCGAGGAGGATCTCGAGGAGACACCCTCAGAGTATGCTTGACCCTAGAGGCCTGCCACCTGGAGATGGAGATGTTTTGATCAGATAGACACTGCTTAGTCTATCTGATTTTTCTGCGCTATTATCAGTTTTTGTAGTAGGCTTGTAATCTCACCAGTTGTGTACTGTATCAGACTCAGTTTTATATATATTCAGCACTTACTTTTCTGACATTTTGTTGTGGATGAGATAGTTTTGCCTGGGTTGTTCTTGTAGTATCTTAGGACAGCGTAGCACGTCCCTATGGGTCTATTCAAAATAGATTAAGCCCTTAGTGACGTGTCAGCTGGCCAGTGACACGTGGCCTAGTTCCTGACATTTTGGGACTGGGGCGTGACAAAAATCCTAGCATGTTCCCTAACTATATGATGGTCTATGAGAAACCCATGATTAGTAGCGTTGTTATCACGGTCCAGCACTACACCCAAATACGCTTAAAATGGCTGCTTTGACACGTGAACCAGCTAACTAATGACATAAACACCCGCCTAATAGCGATGACTTCATTGCCTCAGGGTGTTCCAATTAGCCTCTCCCAGGCCGAACGGTTTCCAGTGCCCCAGGATACCGCTCGAGAGACCCTATACCTTGTGCATAAGTTGTCAGACCAATGCATGGATGTAATTCTATCAGATAAAGACTATATGATGCACATGTCCAGAAACAAGCAGAGTTTTCAATCAAGTGATAAAGCCATTAGCTCTTCAATCTCTTCTATTCAATCAAGCGATAGGTTCAATCCTCTTTTTTTAATCGATCGATAGGTTCAATAACATACAGTATGAGTTATTCATATAATTCTATCTTTAGTAGTTCGATATAAGGAAACATGCAAGCGGAACATATTATAAGCAAGCATGATATTGATTTTATAAATCTAGCATGCAATTTATATCTCTTGTATTCTAAGCATGTAATTCTACCTTACCATAGCAATGAAACAAAGCATGTTTAAGCAAACTTTCTACTCAACTCCTTAGCATGGCAGGGGTTCATTCTAACTTTAGCATACAAGAATGGACAAGTTTGTGATATCTTATTACTCTTCTTATTAGCATGGCAATGATTCGTTTGATAGCTGTGTTCGTGTAACTTAGCATACAATATTCTATTCTTTTACTTAGCATGGCAAGATTCTTTTCAATGACAAGCATTACAAGTTTTCTAGTTAAGCATACATGTTCTCGTTCTATCATTCTCATGTGAACATTATCTACTTAGCAACAGACATTATAAAACTCATATTCATTATTATGGCGTACAAGAATCAGATAATGAAATTCTGCCCACTCACCTAGATTAGTCGTCTTCTATTTCAACAATGAGCTCTTCAAGAAGGTTTCCTTTTTTGAGTCAGCAAACCGATATCTCTTATATATAGTGCCACCGTGGAGCGGGACACTACATAGTTGACAATGTCTTCACCTCCATGTCATCAATTACGAATAATAAATATTTAGAAAAAATGAAGAAGATAAAAAGTTTTGTTGATAATTGAAAAAAGGTAAGCATATCAATACATTGCATTGGAGAAGACTTTTCTATTTCATTATCTTTTGTGAATATATATAGTCATGTCACCTGTGAAAGACACTGTTTTGTGCCTCACGCAGCCATGCCACGTAAGAATCACAACACATTACAAGTCGATAGGGTTGGAGATTCTTTTATCACTGAAAGTACAACTTTAAATCCGGGGATACAGACTTACCACCATCTTGACCGACTTGACGAGTGCACTTATGAATGGAGATCGTCCCCATATCAATTGCGACATGGGGCCGATCGTTGCCTATTCTCTTAATATAGATGTTAACGAGTCGAACTTAATTTGAGCAACCACACTCTCATATATCTGGATCTTGCTATATAAGGAAAAATAGAACTTGAGCTCAAGCTGGAACTTGTTAAAGTTTGACACTATAAATTTTATGAGGTCAACCTCTGTTCGCTCTTTTATATTAAAAAAATGATGAGATTGAATTATAGATAAATTATTTTAGGTTTAAATTGAACTTGTGTATGACCTCATGAATTTATTTCAAATCTACATAATTATAAGCTTGATATCAAATTAAAAGTATTTATATAATAATGGCTTCTCTTATTTACTATTTTAATAGTATTTCCATATTTTGATAATATATATATATATATATATTATTATTATTTTAATCTATCTTGTGTTATTTTATTTTATTTTGACTTCCTACTTCCCTAATTTAAACCTACCTTAATTCATTCATTCATAAAAGAAAAGAAAAGAAAAAAAATTCAATCTTTATAATTAGACTAATAAATTTTTTTTCCATTATTTTTTTTTCTATTTATTTTAGGGGATACCTCATGGCTAAAGTGTCTTCCACTAGTCATGAGACACCCAAGTGACATAGGTAGCCAAGACACCTAATATATATATATATATATATATATATATATATATATATATATATATATATATATATATATATATATATATATATATATATATATATATATATATGGGTAAACGAGATATGAGACATAGGCTCGTATTCTTACATGAGTCATGCACATGTTGACCAATAGGAATATATTGTATTAGTGCACATGGGATGTGGAAGTCTATTCCTATTGGTCTCTTACATGAGCCATGCACATGTGGACCAATAGAAAAATAAAAAAAAAAATATATATATATATATATATATATATATATATATATATATATATATATATATATATATATATATATATATATATAATACCATATAGTTAGAAAATGACAAAATTTTAGATTATATTTGTTTTAATTACGCAATAATATACATACGTTTTCAAGGCTCTTTATAATAGTAGAGATATTTTAAATAGTAGTTTACGAAACAACCCTAATATTCACTAGTCTACATACACATGTTTTGCAAGTATTTCAATTGGAAAATGGTAAGGACATGCATGTCTTTTCCAGGTGACTAATCATGTTCTTGTGCTTTCTTTTTGCAGTGTCAAGAGATTCAGGGTACGAGTTTTGTTCTTTTTGTTCATTTTCTATTAAGAATAATAACCTTTGAAAAATGGTAAGACCATCAGAATTTATTGTAAATGGGACATGGAGATTGTATAGAAAGAGTAGATTTATAATATGCATACTTTATTGCTCGGACTCTTAAACATAAATGACATGATATTTGACATATAACATCACGTTTTCTCTCAATACACAACATAATAAATGAGATACAATTTTAGATAGTAACATCATGTTTTCTCTCAATACTCAACATATAATTAATTCTTCAGATTATTATATATTTATTATCTATTTATCCCTCTTATTCTAAATTGCTCAGTCGTCCCTCTTAATTTTAGTGACCATTGTAATTACTAAATTTTGAACAATGACATATTTGGGGAAAAAATAACAGTGAAACCCAACTTTTCGTATTATAAAGTAGTATATATTTAAAATAGTAGTTTATGAAACAACCATAATATTCACTATGTACGTGCTTTGCAAGTATTTCAATTAGAATATGGTAAGGTCAGCCATTGTTTTTTCTAGGTGACTATTTCTGTGCATGTGCTTTCTTTTTATCGTGTCAAAGGATCGGGTACAAGTTTTGTTCTTTTTTTCATTGAGAAAAAATAACCTTTGAAAAATGGTGAAGCCATGAGGATTTACAAAGAGGGTTGCATGAAAAGAGTAGACTTCATAGCATACAAATTTTATTGCTTGGTCTCTTAAACATAAATGACATGCAATTTGACATAATAACATAACGTTTCCTCTCAATGCTCAATATAACATAAATGGCATACAATTTGACATAATAACATCATGTTTTCTCTCAAAACTCAACATATAATTAGTGCTTCAGATTCTTATATATTTATTATCTACTCATTCTCTTATTCTAAGTTACTCAGCCATCCCTCTTAGTGTTAGTGACCATTGTAATTAGTAAATGTTGAGCAATAATATATTTAGAAAAAAATCACGGTAAAACCCAACTTTTCGTATTATATAGTAATACTAGTATATATGCACGTGCGTTGCACATATTTTATACTACTCGGAAAGAGAAAATATTTTAATTTTCTACAACTTGAGAAAGCAAATCCTCTTAATTCATTACTACTTGGAAAAAGTAAATAACAATCCCCTTAATTTTTTTCATATGCGTAATTTTCTAACTACTTATGTTAAATTTAATGAATAATTTTAATTAGTAAACATATACGAGGGCAATTTTGGAGCAAAACTTTCACGGTGAAACCTCTAACTTTTCGTATTATATAGTAGACTATATATATATATATATATATATATATATATATATATATATATATATGCACGTGCGTTATACGTATTTTATACTACTTGGGAAGAACAAACAATACTTCCTTAATTGTTTACTACTTGGAAAGAACAAACAATTCCTTAACTTTTACAACTTGGATAGAGCAAACAACAACTCTCCTTATTTTTTTAAATATGTAATTAACTATCTACCTATGTTAAATTTATTGAGAAATTTTAATTAGTAAACATAGCTAATGATATTTTTTGAATAAAAATTATCACGATAAAGCCTAAGTTTTCTTATTATATAGTAGTATAGATAAAAATATCTTTTTTGAACAAAACTTTAACGGTTCAACTTTTCTTATTATATAGGCTAAATTATAACTTGATACCCTCAACTACTAAAATTGTTCAACTTGATACCCTCAACTTTGATACGTATTAACTTAATATCCTAAAAAAAATAAAGACAAAATTATCCCTGCCTCTCTCACCCCTTTCCAGTGGTTGCCTCCACCCCGTCCGCCCCCGGCTGCTCCGCCACCGTCTGCTCCAGGCTGCCCCCCCCACCCTCCGTCACCTCTCTCTTCCCGCGCTAGTGCCGTCGCCGCAGCCGTCGCGCGCGAAGAGAGAATGGGGAGGTGGGGGGTGGGAGCAGCCGCAGGGTGTTGTGGGGAATGAGGGACAATGTTGTCATTTTTTTTAGGTATCAAGTTGAAAATACTAGTTGAGGAAGGATATTAAGTTAGTACCTATATCAAGTTGAAAAAATCGAATAGTTGAGGGTATCAAGTTGAAATTTAGCCTATATAGTAGATAGATATACAATATCATAGATTTGGAATGAGGAGTTTTTTCCGATCCGTAGTGCCGACCATGATTTTTTTTTTCCTTTGTGCGGATCTGGACATCTTGTGAGCTGCCCAGCCCAGTAAAAACCTTCACCACAGGCCCATCAATTTTTTTGACTTTGACTTCATCCCCTTCTTCCTGTAAAAACCCTAAAATTCTCGTCCACTCTTTCTTCTTCCTCTTCCTCCGTTCGTGGAAGCAAACACCTACTGAATCATGGGCATGGCCGTCACGGAACAAACCTCCCAATCCCCACTCCTCCCCCAGACCCAGATCCCCTACGGAATCCCCTACAAAGAACCCCCCACCACCTACATCCTCCTCCCCGCCTACCGCCTCCGCCGCCGCAGCCTCCGCCGCTGCTGCCCCTCCCTCCTCTCCTCCTCCTCCCTCCTCCTCCTCTCCCTCTCCCTACTCCTCCTCCTCGCCGCCCTCTTCTTTCTCTACCCCTCCGACCCCCAGATCTCCCTCTCCCGCCTCCGCCTCAACCACCTCCGCATCAAGACCCTCCCTTTCCCCTCCCTCACCATCTCCCTGGGCCTCAAGGCCAGCGTCAGGAACCCGGACTTCTTCTCCCTCCGCTACCGCTCCCTCGTCGCCTCCATTGGGTACCGAGGGAAGAGGCTCGGGGTCGTCGAGTCGCGCGGGGGGAGGATCCGCGCGCGCGGGGTGTCGTACGTCGACGCGGAGCTGGAGCTGGACGGGATCGAGATTATCGGGGACGTGTTCTACCTGATCGAGGACATCGCGAGGGGGGTCGTGCCGCTCGAGACCGTCACGGAGCTCGACGGGGAGCTCCGCCTCTTCTTCTTCGATGTCCCTGTTCAGGTATAAGTAGGGTTTTGCTCTTGGTTGAATTTGCAGTTATAATCAATATAATTGGGATGTAACAATGGCTGAGACTAGGTTATATTGTATAGATACAGATAAAAACATGACACAGTTGGTTTAGCTATCACTACTGCAAGTCCCTGCAGTTATTCGGCTTCATTACCAGGGAAGAAATTAGAAATTATGGAGTGATTTTACCAAAATACTTGAAAAAGGAAAGGTATAGAATCCTATTCTAATTTCTATCTGTTCCTTAGAATTGAATTTCCAAAATAATTAGGATAGGAAAAAAAGAAAAAATTTCAAATAAGAGAGGAGAGATCTGGAACCCTAGTTGTCTTTTTACAAAAAAATGGAGAGAAAAAATTACTCAATTATAGAGATCGATAAATAGGGGGAGAGAGAGAGAGAGAGAGAGAGAGCACATGCTGGGTTCCCGCAGCAGCGGACGAGAGAGAAATCTGAAAGTTCTTCCAAATTTCCAATCCGCGGCACAAGCAATAGGTGGGTGATGGGTCAAGTGGCTAACCTGTAGCTTTTTTAACTTTTATTTTCAATATGTGGATGACTGCTCCTGGGCCGGCCTTGTCGGGGGGTCGCCCAAAAAATGGGGGGGTTGCCCAAGCCCAAGGGCTTGTTTGGCTTGTCCCAGGGCCGGCCCTGATACCCCCGGCCCTTAATTAGGGCAGTTAGCAGCCAAAACTAATCTGGAGTAAAAGATAGCATGAACTTTGTCATAAGAGAACACATAATTTGGATTGTCTTTGTTGTGTCCAATACAACATGATGCCGCCACAGTACATATTTTAGAGTTGTAATGTATTTTGGAGCGTACAGGTCTGACTCATTGACTTATAACACTGACTGAATACGTATTCTGGAGTTTCATAGTGTATTTTGGAGTCTCTGTGTCCAGCATGTATCCAACATGGACACAACACTGTTTTGTGGACTGTCCATGCTTTTATGTTGCATGGGCACAAATACAACACGAACACGACACAATACAGACACAACGATAAAGGCATGGGATTGATTTTGGTGCATGCTAGTGTATTCAAGAGTCTGTATACGACACAACACCTGTACAATAATGTTTTATGGGGTGTCAATGCTTCCTAGCAACTAAGGTTTTGCTCTATGTTATGTTTGCAGGGAAGGGTTTCTTGTTCGGTGAATGTAAATCCTGCGAACCAGACCATCGTTCGTCAAGATTGTTATCCTGATTGAGGTGAGTCATTCTAATTATGCTGATATCGGCAGACATTATGGAATATATAGAAAATTACTGGGTGATTGGTTGCTTACAAAGGAAAGTTTGTTATGCCTCCTAGTGTTGTAACTGGTAATATATTGTGTGGAATTATTGCACTTCTTCTGTAAGATATTTGATGCGAATGGTCGCACTGTAAATTATCAAATTCTCATCTATATTTTATTCATATAGTACCGAATTGGAGTATTATCTTCATTCTTCTCTTATCGCTGTCAACTGTCGTTTGAATATTAATATTAACTGTCCTTTTGCAGTGCCGCTTTTAATCTGGGTTCAATCTTTCTTATCGTTGTCAGTTATCACCATTATGCATGATTTTTATTATTTTATTTTTTTCCATTATGCATGAATTAGTATCACTTGATTTCATCTAAAAGAGTCCTAAGAACCAAAGCATGAGCCTTTGTTCAATTTGAATTTTCACTTGTGACTTTTGCTGCTAGTAAAATCTATCTTCTCGTACCAAGTTCATCAACAGATATTTATATTGCACGAATACGAACAGGAATATGGGTACATACAAAATACTGATATAGGATACTGACATTTTCAAATAAGTACCATACTAGTCACCTATGTTGCGTACTTGCATGACTATGATACTGGTACAAACATTGTTTTTCCGTGTATTTCCAACATTGGCTTACCTCAATGTCATCAAATTTCCTTCTGTATACGTAAGATTCTTCAGCCATGCTCTCCTATTCTGCTAATCAGTTAATAAATTTTCTTTTCTTTCTAACAACGTAACGTAAGAATAGAAGAATGATATGAAGGGGAGGTATATGTCGAGTAGTATAATATTGTTACTGGCAAGGTTTGAAGCACGATCAATGTTGTGATCATGCTGTGAGCACAATGGAAATTACGTCCATGATCATGCCACATCACACTGCCTACAACCTCCTTACAACCAAAGGGGTTACAACCGCCACGAGGCCGGCCTCTGTTGGGGGGGAGAGGGGAGAGGTAGGGCCGGGTGGGACTCATATAGCTGGGGGGGGGGGGGGGGGGGGGGGAGGGTGGTAAGATGGTTGTAGGCATTTGGTTGTAAACTTAGCATTATTGTTTTTTAATATAGGATCCACAAGAACCTGCTGTTTTTATCTGTTTATCTGTGTACATCTGTGGGAAGGGTATGAGCAAGCTTGTTAAGGTTGCACAAGGCTGTGAGGTGGCAAAGCTCCAAAAGGCCTAGACGGACCCTGAAGGCAGCAAGTCTGGAGCCTCAAGACTAGAAGTTGGGGTATGCAGTAGGTCAGTAAAGACAAGCCAGTAGTTTAGTGTCGTGGTGTGGGGTTATAATATTTTATTTCTACTTGATATAATCGTTTGGACTTTGTTCATTACTATATCATGTTGTTTCATGAAGAAATCCATGTTTTCTATCCCCTCTACCGTTGTCCAATATATCAGTCATATAACCAAAAATAGGAAATGGGAGAGAGAGACTCAAGAGGAAGAAAAAAAAAAGATATACTCCACGGAGTTTTAGAGATCAATCACCAGTATTGCGGATGGAGAGAGAGACTGAGAAAGTGGAGACAGAGTTAGTAAAACTGTGTGAGAGTGAAATTAGGAGCGACTTTGACATTGGTGTTGGAGTTGGAGGAAAGAGAGAGTGGAGAGAGGACGCTGAAGTGGAGTTGGAATTTTAGGACAAAGCAATTAGGAGGTAGGCATTGAATCAAGAGTCTTGTCATATTTCTATTTGGTCCGGGCTTAGGTTCCAACTTAAAAGTAAATGACACTGGCCGGATTTCTTTACTAAAGTGAGGCAGAAAAGACGGATACCTTGCGGCACCCCCCTCCTCCTCCTCCCCCTCCCCCCCCCCCTCAACCAACACCACCACCACCACCACACACACACATCCCACCCCCCAAAAGAAAAAAAGTGGATGTAGGCGTCCGTCTTTAATAAGCTCGAGTGTGAGGGGTTATGAATATGATTCAACTCATATCATGTTCCTTCTAAGCATTGGCTACAGGTAACAATCAACTTGTTCAGCTAAACCTAGACTAGTTAAAAAAATGGATTTCTTAGCTAGTTAAAAGTTGAAACCATTCAACTATACAATGAATTCAAAAAAGTTTGTAGACTAGTTGCTTAGATTAACCCTCGAACAACTCCTTTTTTCCCCCTTGCTTCCTTTTTCCTTTGC
This sequence comes from Iris macrosiphon, assembly GCA_036927795.1. Lineage (NCBI taxonomy): Eukaryota > Viridiplantae > Streptophyta > Magnoliopsida > Asparagales > Iridaceae > Iris > Iris macrosiphon. The sequence goes on along the minus strand of JAYESA010000003.1, from coordinate 139,818,322 downwards.
TCATATACCATAGATCGTGACATGGTTGAAAGTCATTTGTTCTAGGTTGCGTGTGGATATATATATATATATATATATATATATATATATATATATATATATTCTACACCATTGGATGCAACATAAATGATAGGAAAGGGTTAGGATTCCTTCATCTTGGTGGATTTAATATTCTTTAGATTATATCAAACGGTTGATATCTAAGTTTATGTTTTTCTTCCTCATAACTTTCAAATAAACCAATCCTTCCTCAAGAAGGAAAAAAGGCGATCTCCTGGCCCACTCCTATCTGCCTACCAGGGGTCGGCTCCTCGGCCCGATCCCTTCACATAACGTCCTCCAAATCTTAAGCCTCCGTGCCAACCAACTTAGTGTAAACCTCCTCATGACATCGCCTCGCTTTCTTGAAGTTCTTCATTGCATTCTCTACCTTCAAAAACAACATATTTCAGCACGTGGGCCGCTATCAAACAGTACTAAGATGGATTCTTCTTCTTCACAAGGAAAAAATACAAGACTCATTCCCTAACGAGGGAAGGAAAAAAATAACATCAATGTTTTAGAAATCGCTAGGTGGAATCGGTGCGGTGGAGGGCCGAATAGCGTCCAGAAGGTCGCACATATATATATATATATATATATATATATATATATTTGAAATATTAATATTTTTTTGAATATTTTTGAATATTTTTGAAAGTTCTTTTATTATTTTTGAAAGTTTTTTTTTTTAATTTCTTGATTTTTTTCTAAATTTTGATTTTTTTTAAAATATTTTTTTTGAAATTTCAAATTTAAAATTTCGAATTTTGAAATTTAAAAAAAATTCAATTTCCGTCCAGGCCGAACAGGTCCGCCTAGAGCAAAACATGTTCGTCTAGCCGCCTAGAACTGCCGATTAGGGGATTTTCGACGCGACGGTCCGCCGCCTAGTCCGATTTTTAGAACACTGTTTAACATAGAAACTTATGAACTCCCAACTATTTCTTTGGTGGTCTTACACATAGATAAGGCTTGTTCACAAAAATCTAAATTTACTCATTTCTTCTCGGTGAGTTATTATAGTTCTCATTAGTCATTTCAATTTTTTGGGTTTTGTCTTTATTTCTCTACCTTTATCTTGTGTTTCTATAATGAAACTTGTTGGAAAAAATACAAGGACTGGAGCTCGGCTTGAGTTCGAGCCGAGCTTGAATAACTTGCAAGCTACTCGCAAGCAGCTCAAGCTTGGCTCAAGAGCAAAAAGAGCCGAGCTTGAACATCTTTTTCAAGCTCAGTTCAAGCTCGACTTGATAAGGACCAACTCAAAATGAGCCGAAATTGATAATACAAAGTTTGAGTCGGCTCTGATCGATTGCAACGCTAATTTCTTTGCTGTTATGGCTGCTTGTTCTCCTGATGGTATTTTCTATTACCAGGGGTGTATGTATATATATTATGGAAGAAACAAGTTAAACCATGATTAGAACATGTGAATGAACTTGTGGATTTAATTGCAAATTTACATTTCGCCAAACAATAATGCTAAGTTTACTACCAAATGCTTACAACCTTCTTACAATCCTCTCTCTCCCTGCTATGTGGGTCACTCTCCGGTCTCACCTTTCTTTCAATGAACGACCGTCACGTGACGTTTCGGTCACGTGGCGACCATCCGGACAGCCACCAGGTTCCATCTCTTCTTCCTCCTCCAATAGACGGCCGTCACGTGACGGTTGTAAGAGAGTTGTAGGCATTTGGTTGTAATTCTAGCATAGCCCTTGGCCAAAACCTATAGAGGATCATGGAAGGTACCATCCATTGGTTGGAAAATATGATCTAACAATCGGAAGGCTAGATATCAATGTTACAACAGTTGTGTATAAGGATACTCCATAAGAGGTTTCTAGGAAACATTATTGTTCATATTTCTCGATATCTGAGAGTTGAGACGCTTCTGGATGAGGTTTATTATATAGTGTTTCTGTTGATATTAAGGTTCTAGTTGGGTTTATAATTATAGATGAAGATTGTGCGGATCTATTTTGGATACAACTACGTCTCTGAAGAAAAAAAATGGTGTCATTGGTAGGTAAGAAATAAGTTGTTCCTTAATATCGTTAAATAGCATAATATGCACGTGCATTGGGCTGAACAAGGAATTTGCATGATCTTGGTTTAAGTTGCTTCTTGTTTTTCCTGTGTTATAGTTAGGTGGCATCTATATACGGCTTAAGAAATAGGTTATTTTGTTGCGTATTTCATCTAAAGACTTGTGAAAACCCAAGATTAGTCCCATATTGGTTACACAAAGAGAGTCATGTGTTTAGATTCGAGTTAACCATTTAGACAAGTTAGATGCTCGAGTCATGTTCGTTGTCGGTGTGTGAAAATTGGTTATAGCTACCTAGTGGAGGATCGTGTTCCACTATTGTGAGAATGTGTCTTTTGTACGGACATTACGTCTTCTTCTTCTTCTTTTTCTGGCACAAACTTGGTATCGGTCTTTATACATGTTTCGGTCGATACCGTTAATATACCGATATACATTATCGGTACAGAGAAACTAATAATAAAATTTTATAACAAGTAAAAATTCTACAAATAGTAAAGAATTTTTAACTAATTTTTGGAAGGTAACGAAGTTCCACTCTTCTTTGCACCGCTATGAACGTCTTCTCGGCCGACGCCGCCACCGCCGACGCCGAAACTTGAGAGGAGCGGTGGAGGTCCAACGCTTCTGCGGGACGATCTTTTCCATCTGGACGTGATACCGCACGAATGTAAGCCGCGTCCGTACAAGGCCATAATCTGAACATGCGGTAAAATGTCTAAGCTACAGAGTCACACAGATAGTCCGAGTGCAGCGGAATAAGAAACGCACAGGCGATTGATAACAAGTTCACAGAGTCGTCAATAGCGGAAGCATTGAATAACACAAGTATAGAAGCAAAACAAACTCTTTTATTAATATTGAACAAGTGTTACAGGCGGCGTTAGGCCGAGATTACAAGTCGCTCAAGTCTCTCTCTCTCTGAAACGATAAAAGCGTGCCAAGTGGCTACATTTGTGGAACGATACATAGGCGATGTTCCAACATTATGTCTTGTATATATGCTTCAGCTCCGGACGCAACGTTCCAAGGCTTCAGAACAAACTCCATGCTTTATCACTTATTCAAGACATACTCAATCGTTCAATACAACTATCGCACGGGACCTATGAATCCGTCTGAACATTTCCAAAATGAACTATACACCACTCAGGAATCGAGTCACCCAATTAAATCCTCAATCGGTGTTCGTATCAATCGCTAGCATATTCACCAAGTCGTTTCTTAGAATTCCTGCAAGATACCTAAGCATCGCCTAATAAATTTTAGTCTCGTATAGTCTCTCCTCTACGATCTGGCGCGGTAGAGGCGAGAGGAGCGGTAGAGGAGAGGATCGATGGAGGCGGGCCGCGAAACCGTGTAGAGGAAAGAAACATTTTGGCTGAAATATTTTCTCTCTCCTCTCTGTAATATATATAGGCGGTGATTTAGGTTTAGGGTTTTGTCTGATGTAAAAAAAAAGAGAAAAATTGAACAGACGGCTCGAACCCAAAATCCGGCGCCTACTGGACATACTAGGACCCAAAGTCATCCTTCTAGCCAAGGAATCCTTTTAATTCTATTTTTTAGATCTGGCAATGTTATATACAATTGTATCTAACAATATTTATTATTATTATTATATATATATATATATATATATATATATATATATATATATATATATATATATATAACAATATTTATTATTGTACATATATATATACATATATTGTAGCTAACTATATTGTACATTTGTACTATATATATAATTTTTTTTATGTGTAATATTATTGTATGTAACATTTTTTAATATTGTATTTAACGTTTTTTTATTTCATTTTTAGGATTACATAATGACGCTAAAAAGTCGTTTGCTGGAGGAAATGGATGCTGGTTGGAGACATGGCAAATGTGTTGATCCAAATAATAAGAGGAAGGTGCAATGCAATTATTGTGGCAAAAATGTGCAATGCAATCTCTACTACCCTCATAACCAAGAATCATATCGGGACGATCCTGATAATTATGATCTATTTTAGTGATGTATTTGTATTTTTTTCGTATTTGTATTTTGTATTTATTTTCATATTTGTATGCTTTATGTAGTTCGTACCTATTGTAAAAAAAGATTATTATTCATGAAATTTAAATGAAAGGATAGACCAAAGTTTCAATGAATTTTTCTGGCCAAGTGTTTTTTGTTGTATATTTAAATTCAAACATGTAAATCTTGCAGCTAATTTTATTTCGGTATATTATGAAACAAAATAATTTGTGTCATGAATCGCATTGTAACAATTTGTAACTATGCATAAAACTATAATTAAATCTTTACATTTTTTTAGATAAAATTTAAAAATGCTCGAAGGCCTGGAAAAAGAAAGAAAACACCAGATGCACAATCTTGACAGGTCGACAGCGATAAAGACGACACTACTGTCGTGGAGGCAATGGAGCTACACTCGCTGGTGGTGCTGATAATACTAATGAATATGAAAGTCCTTGATATCAGTCTCATGAATACTCTGAAGACTGGTCAAGTGATTATCAACATAGAGAGCACCGCATGGATAATACATATGCTAGAGGATCTAGCCATCATGTTGTACCTACTCCTTCAGACAATTACAACAATACATATTATAGTTCATCCACAAGTTATTATCCATACAACATTCCAGAGGCGGAACAAGATTCAACATTTGATGGCCTCATGACAAGTTTTTTTCATAATACAGATATCAGTCTCTACTACCCTCATAACCAAGAACCATATCGGGACGATTATGATAATTATGAACCATTTTAGTGATATATTTATATTTTTTTGTATTTGTATTCATTTTCATATTTGTATGCTTTATGTAGTTCGTACCTATTGTAAAAAGATTATTATTCATGAAATTTAAATGAAGGGATATGCTAGTCCCAATGAATTTTTCTGGCGAAGTAATTTTTTGTCGTACCTTTAAATTTAAACATGTAAATCTTGTAGCTAATTTTATTTCGGTATATTATAAAATAAAATAATTGGTGTCATGGATCACATTGTAACAATTTATAACTATGCATAAAACTAAATATAATTAAATCTTTTTTTTTATAGAACTAAAAAAAATATCTCGAGTCCTCGACAAATATAATTATGGGTCTTGTGACTCTTGTCTCAAGATCTCATCCTACCATTTGCATTACTTATAATCTCTTGTGCCTCCCTCTATGCGTCTTAATTCGTCAAAATTGAAACACATAGAACAATACAAGATTCAATTATTACGAATATAACTAGATAGTAAGATTGTAATTAAAAACATGTAAATGAAGAAAACTTATATATCGCAGGTAAACCATTCAGCAAGGATGATTATTATTTTATTAAATTAAAAAAAAATATATAAAAAACACTTAAATAATGTATAACTATATAAATTACTTTTTTCTATTTTTTTACTAATTTATTAATAATTATTTAATATTGTCGAGATACTGTCGATACCAAAAAATTCGATATTCCGATCCGATACCGCCGATATGAATACTCATACAAACTGTTTGATACCGATACTGATACCGATTCCGAATTTTTGAACCTTGCTTCTACTTATGTTAGTCTCAGGGATAATCATCTTATCTTTGAGTGGAAGAGAGTGTGAAATTCCAAGATTTAGTCCTTATATGGATCTTATGCGTACATTCCAATTAACTATTTTAACTAGTTGGGTGGAGTGGTGTGCACATGTCGCCTATGCACCAGTCATATCCTGACTGGCTCGTAGGTGGGGACATGCCAATTAGTTAACAAATTTTATTATAAAGCCATTTGCTAAACAACCATAGCTTGTTTTGTTGTTTGCGTAAATATTTGTGTACCAACTTACAGGGAGAGGGTTGAGAAGTATATTGCTTTTACGAGTTGCATGGAGAGAGCAATTTTATTTCATATCAAATGGGTTACAGATCACTTCTTATCATTCAACAAACTTCACTACTTATAGAACTCGAAGTATTAAATGATAACTCATAAAACTAGGAGAGATACAATAAGCTAAGAGTTGGCTACTTAGAGCATCCACAGTGGGAGTAGTTTCAATTGCTATATTTTGACTTTAGTTAAATTTTATAGCACTTGAGGGTTACAATGAACTCTTGTCCACACTTGAAAAATGGTAGAAAGCCAAGAGACACTTCAAATTTGGAGAGTCCCGTAGCTGGTCTGTAGTAATTGATGGGCATACCAAAATAATCTGTCATTTATTTTCCTCCTCTCCCGCTCTCTCTCTCCCCTTCCATTTATTTTACAGAGAAAATTTTCTAGACCCCTTCTTCTTCTTCTTCTTCTTCTTCTCCACATATTCTTTTCTTCTCCACCCCTCCTTCTTCTTCTTCTTCTTCTTCTTCTTCTTAAGACTACATCTTTCTGGAGACAGGCTAAAGTAGTAATTAAAGTTGTCATAGGCAATAACCAGTATATCTAGAAAGTAGATTAGACTAACTAGATAATTCTAGTTTTATTGAGAACTATTAATTATTTTTGCACTGCATCACCCTTTTTAGGTGGGAAATAACTTGTTCAATCTCCATAATATTCTGAGAAACCCGGAAATAGAATGTAAGACGAAGAGATACAATCGACTAAGAGTTGAATATTTAAGATTACACCTTCCCCCACCTTCCAATGATATTGATTGGGCTTAAAGGTGGAGGAAAAGCACCTTCCAGTGACATTGATTGGGGGGCTTACAGGTGGAGGAAAAGTTAGCACAGAGAATCTTTCAACACTGTAAAGAACTCTGTAACACAGTAATAGGACATCCAACAAGCCCAAAATAACTCTTTGTCGTTCGAAGGCCAAATTAAGACCTTTCTTGATCAAAAGGGACTTCAACTTGAATATAGACAATAAAGTTCTCAGAAAGATCAATTTTGAAGCAAATCTCAACTTGAGCGCTGGATTGTTTATTTTGCAACAATCACGTTGTCTTGAAGCATAAAAGTGGAAGGTATGGTTGAAGCTCTCAGGAGGCGTGTCACATTCTTAAACACTATGAGCATGCAAGTGTTAATCATTTGAGAATGATTTTGTTAGTCCCGAAGTCAGATCAAAGTAGAGGAGGTCCCCAAAAGTTGGTGTACTGAGATTCACTCGCAAGCGCCTTTACAGTGACACAACTCCACAGTAGCACTAAACCACGAACATGTTACAAACAGACAAAAGAGAAAAAGGAAAATACAGCAACAACCAGAAAATCGTTCTTCTATTTACGTTTGTAGATGCTACAATGAGAAAGAACGAAAAAAAACAAGAAGAACAACACCAGAGAAAGAAACTCCTTGCTGGGGTGATCAAAACCACCGGTGGTGCTCAAGACAAGATTTGCCCTACACGACGATCTGCCCCCAGAATCCAGCAAGTTCGCAAACGAACTTCTGGAACGCTCTATGTCACATTCGGATTACTCGAAAATCACTATGTGGGAGGGGCGCTGGCTAGGCCACATACTAGCTCGGGTGCTCCTGGTTTTCTTGGTGAAGTCTAAAATACTCTCTCCTCAAATGGAAGAGGAGCCCCTATATAAATAGAGGAAATTAGCACATATGCGACATGAGTTCTCATGCCGCATATGCGCCATCCGACACCAGGCCGCATACTTAGCCGTAGCCGCATGCGACGCCTGGACCACATGCTACGCCGAAGTCGCATGCGTCGCCGCCGCCGCCGGTCACGTTGCACAGAGCAGCGCCGCCAAACACCACCAAGCGTCGAAAGCAGCTACCACTGTGCACGAACACCCCCGTGCTGCATGCGCCGCATAATCCGGATGGCACGTGTCACGCCCCAGTCCCAAAATATCGAGGGACTAGACACGTGGCATTGGCCAGCAGCACACACCGATGGACAAACCCAATTTAATGGATCCATCGGAGCGTACTTAAGCTGTACTATATTAGTCAGGGTTTACTAATCTCATCCATAGAACAACATGAACTAAAACAAAACTGAAATAAATGCTGAAAGTAAAATACTGTCGAATATCCAGCAAGAATGAATACTAAGTCGGGTGGAGACAAATCCACTACCGACAAACAAGAAAATAAAGACAAAGAATAGATAACTAAAACATGCTAGACAGTAACTAAGAAGCAGGGCCATCAACTGCAATCAAATTCTCGTCTGGTGTCGGTCCGTAAGCTGCGGTACTCCTTGTCTGCTAAATCTGGAGAACAAAACCAGGTCCTCAGGGGACATAGCAAGATACAAAAGAATACGAGCCAAATATAGTAAATGACATGCAAGATAGAGAAGAAAGTAAATACAAGCAAATGAGTCACGAGAAATCACTATATCTAAGACAGTGGCATGCCAGTGATGCTATCAAACATGACTACAAGCAATCGGGGTAATCGCATCTCAATAGGAGATCACGATCCTATAGAAAGCAGTCCAACGGGGACTCACAGTCTATAGTATGTCTCTTTCGCAGCCCAACGGAAGCTCACGAAGGAGGTAGTCAAATGAACAATTCTCTTTTGCAGTACTATGGGTACTCACAATCGAGGTTTGCTCAAGTGTAGTCAATGTCCAATAACAATCATCTAGAAACTAAGAAATCAGTCAAGTCAACTCCAGGAATGCAGAGTAAACAATATGTCTATGGAACAAGTAGTGATCCAAGGAAAGAGCAAATAATGTACATGCATGCAAAACGAGGAAATAAGACTAGAGCAGCAGGAATAAATCAGCAAGTATCAAGAACTATAAGAAAGTAACAGTTGCGAAGGGAAACATGCAAATATTGTACAACTAGCTTGCAAGACAATGAAAAATAAATCCAGGAGATAAGTAACAAAACTGCAGGATTTGGCAAGGTATACTTGCCTGGGTTCTGTCTCCATTTATAGCTCTGACTTCAGCGGAAATTGCAGGCAGTACTCCGTTAGCTGAAACAAATATCACTATCAGATCCAGAACATATTAATCAGTTAGAAACGCCTGTCCTTGAGTCCAATTTGGAGACAAGGGCAAAATCGTCATTTTCGGGTCAAGGCGGGGTCCAGATGTGGGCCGCTTTGCACCAAAAAATGCGTCAGGGTCAAAGGTCTCCAAAACAGTCCAACTTAGTGTCAACAGGTCAGGAACGATGATACGATCCCAACGGAACTTCCAGAATTGGATTCCGATGAGCCGTTCTCAAAATCGCCCGTCAAGTGGAGTCTATGGGGCCCACGACACGCAATTTTGTCAAAGTTCTCAGAATCGAACCAAACTTGGCTCACAGGACCAGCGTACACTACCAGAAAAAGTCAAATTAGCGACGTCTAAAAACGTCGCTAAATAACAATAAATCGTCGCTAATTAGGTTTAGCGACGTAGTTAGCGACGTTTTAAATCAGTCGGAAAACTCCAAGTCGCTAAAACCAAAAACGTCGCTAAACGTCGCTATGCCGACGTTTTTTAGCGACTTTAATGTGTCGCTAAATTTAGCGACGTTTTGCGACGCCAAGTCACTAAAAAGCGACGTTTAGTAAAGTCGCTAAACGTCGCTGATTAGCGACGTCAATCGCGACGTTACACCGACGTCTTTAATGACCTGGCTATACTGCCATGTCAGCAATTGGCGACGCTTAGCGACGACTTTAGCGACGTCATTAACGACGAACTTAGCGACGTTTTACAGCGTCACTGATTAGCGACGTAATTAGCGACGTAAATTAACGTCGCTAAGCGTCGCTACACGTCGCTAATAACGTCGCTAATTTAAAATTTTTTTTTTTTTTCCAGAATCAAACATTGGTGATTCCCTGCAGTTTTACAGCATCTTCATCATACACACCAACATGATTCAATCTAGTTAACTATATAATCCAATTAAATTAAAAACCACAAGAAGTATCAATCCAATTAAATGTGGATAACTATATAATCCAATTAAATTAACTAAAAAATTAAAGACCACAAGAAGCATCATACATCATGTCTATTGTTGAAGTACCAATAATTCATAAATAATAATAAAAATAACTAGACTACTACGGATCTGCAGGAGGCTGACCAGCGGCGCGCTTCAAGGATAACAACTCCTCATACTCGTCCAGTGGAATCGACACCGATGTCGATGGAGAAGGCAGTGACGTCGGTGGCGGCCGTGCCCGCTCCAAGTCTGCGAGTCGCTGGTTGTAAGAATCCAGGGTAGATAACAGCCTCGTACTGCTATCACCCATTGAATCCTGCATCCTCGTCAGGTTCTCGCCCATCGATAGCTGTGACGCATGCATCCTCGTCAGCTTCTCGCCCATCGATAGCTGTGACGCCTGCAGCTCCATGATGTTGCGATCATTGGAGGCTCTAATATCATTTGTCAATTCTCGTAGCTCCGTCATGCTGCGGTCGAGCATATCCAATCGTGCGATAAGCATCGGATCGTCCGCCTGCGGCTGGGACCGGGACTGGTCCTCCATACTTCGCAGCAAGTCGTCACGGAGAGACGCAATCTGACGGTCAACGGCCTCCTGGACGGCCTCCTGGACTCTGGCCGACGACTGCGAGGGCTGCAACTGCGAGGGGTGTGTGGAATGCACAGCTGTCGGGGAGGCCCTAGATGACTGCGTCGCAACCAGGGCGCCATAGGAGCCCGTACCGTAGTACGTACCCCTCTGGAGACCACCAGCTGCGGTCACCCACAGGTCGTCCGCCGACGGAGATGGACCGGGCTGCGACGAAGCACCAGCCTCTCCAGGTGTAGGTGCACTAGCAGTCGCCCGCTCACGAAGCCTAAGATAGTCGGCCTAGAAAAGGTTTGGAAACTCAATAATTGCCTAAGTTATATTAAAATAAACACAAAGTAAAGTAATACTTACATAGGTCTGTGAGGCCCTCTCATCAATGAGATTTCCGTCCTTGCGATGGGTGGCCAAGAAGACGGTCACCATGTTTGCATCCTCACCCCTCTGTACCTGTTAAAAATATATTTTTTATTACTAAACTTAAATATTTTTTCCAAGTACCATTTTATGGTACTTATATTAAAATAATATATTTTAAAAGAAAAAATATACCAAACGACGGAAATGTTCCGTCATCGGAATCGAGCCACCACACCACTTGGCAGCATTCTGCCTAGCCGCCTTGGCCTTCTTAGACCTTTCCTTGTAGCTCGGATCGTCGAATCTAGCCCTCATCGCAGTCCACTGCTCAGGCGTGATCCAACCTTGGATCGGTTTTCCAGCACGATCACGAGCCTTCTGGTCATCCAGAGCATCTCGGATAAGCTTGGCGGCAACGGTAGGAAAGAGCCGCTCGATCAACTCGGTCCGGTGCGGAGGATAAAAATACGTTTGCTACAATAAATAATTCATTAAGTTAGCATCACGAATATGCATAAATTAGAGGATTTATTTAATATACTTTTACCTGGAAGTGCGCAAACCAGAACGCCTTCCTCTCCTCCGGAGCCTCAGAGTAGTTGATCCAAGGGCCACCGTAGTTGTTCCTCAGAAATTGGCCCAGGCGTCTCTGAACCGACGATGGACGATATCTATACAGAAATAATAATTTAGATTACTGAAAAAGTCAATATACGATGAATAAAGAGAAACACAAATATATACTAAACCATCTAATTGACTTACTTTGTACCGTCGGCCCAAATCTCTGTCCTCGTCTCCTCCGGTGGTGCGCATGGAGGATCTTGCTGATGCTGGGACAACGTCGGTACGACCTCCTCTACATGCTCATCAGTCTCCATGGTTCCGTCAGCAGGAGGAACGCTGGACGAGGGAGTACTATCACGAGTACTATCACGCCTGGAACTACTCGTCCCAGGAGTGATGCCACGCAACGTCGTCGCAGTCGAAGATGTGGCTGCTCGATATACTGGAGTACTGGGCGACGATGATCCGGAACCAACAGTAGGCAGTACCGGAGTGGCACTCTGTCTACCTCGGGACCTGCCGAATCCTCCGCGTCGTCCTGTCATATCTGATAACAACATATGATGAATATAGAGAAACACAAATATATACTACATTCTATAGTCAAAATGTGATACATATCTCAAAGTATTATACAGTCAAAATATAATACATATATTCGTTAATGTTAAAATGTGATACATATCTCAAAGCATTTTACAGTCCAAATATAGTTACATTCTACATGGAATATTTTATATTTTCAATCATCTTCAGAAAATTCATCTTGTTCGCCTTCCTCGTCCTGCTCTTCCTCTTCCTCGTCTTCACTTTCATCTACTTCGTCGTCCTCTTCGGATAATTCTACATCTTCTACATTATTACTCGTGTAATGAGTAACTTCCGTTGAGTCCACATCTACAATATTTGTTACAAGAGGTAGATCGTCCTCCTGATAAGCTATTTCGTCAATGTCAAAGGTATTTCTAGCTTTAGTCTTGCATACTGCCCACCAATCTGACCTCGCTGTCCCCCGTCTAGGATAAGTTGTGAAGTACATGAGCTGAGCCTGACTTGATAGGACAAATGGTTCGTAGCCTTGATATCTACGCTTGTAGTTTATATCCACAAGGCCATGCTTGTCAATTTTCCAACCTTGATCTTGAATCGGATCGAACCATTCACACCTGAATAGCACGATATTAGCAGGTTCTGGGCCATAATTATATGTCAACTCCACAATCTCTCGTAAGATGCCAAAAAAATTATTGCCCGGATTGACGTCTTTGTAGTTTGTAGATTTGATACACAAACCACTGTTTTTCGTGGAATCAAGATCCAGAAAGCTGTCTCTGATAGGAGCATTTGTTGACTTGAACCTGAACCCATTCACACAGAAACTTGGCCATATTTTTACGGCAGTAATTGGTCCCTTGGCTAGAGTCCTAATAGATTCAGTCTCGGATGATATTAGACGATCGACCTAAATACCAAAGTAGCGATGGTAAGTTATTTGTTTTACAAGTGCAGAAATAAAAAGTAATTACCAAGTATCTTACATATGCGCTCAACCAAGAAGGAAAATGGCATCTCATTTCTTGTTCTACTTCTTCGTCTATTATGTAGGGTCTAACCGACCTCAACTCATCATTATATGTGCTAAAAAACAATGATGCAACTGCTAATTAGTAGCATAATAGTATCTTATACTATTACATTGAGATGATGTAAACGTAGACGTATTAATTACTTACCCCTCTAGCTTCTCCACTTCATCCTCGTCGCAATTGAGTAATATATACAATTGAGCAGCCCTTAGCTCATCGTCATTCAAATATCTCTTCTTCATTTTTTCCGAAGGCTTTCCGGATGCATTGAATACTTTGAGTATTGCATCATTAGATTCCTTATATGCGTCGTCGTTTCTGGGAGCTTTCGTCCTATTAGTAGCAACATGCGGTTTGAAATACGTCGAGCAAAAGTTTGTAATCTCCTCGAGAACATAAGCTTCACAAATAGATCCTTCAACCCGTGCCTTATTTTTCACCTTTCTCTTTAGGTGATTCAGATGACGCTCGAAGGGGTACATCCACCGATAACCGACAGGACCACCAACACGTGCCTCATAGGAAAGATGAATTGGCAAATGCTCCATAGAGTCGAAGAATCCTGGAGGAAACACCTTCTCAAGCTTACATAGTGTTACCGCAATGTCCCTCTCTTGCTTTTCTAGACGATCGACGAGCAACTTAGTACAACAAAGATCTCTGAAGAATATGCTCAGCTCTGTCAATGGGTCCCAAACGACCTGCGGTAAGAATTTCCGAAATGCAATCGGAATTAACCTCTCTATGAATACATGACAATCGTGGCTCTTCATACCTACTAGTTTGTTCTCCTTGAGGTCGACGCATCTTCTCAAGTTCGACACGTATCCGTCTGGAAACTTTAGACCCTGAATCCACCTACAAAGTCTACCTTTATCCTCTTTATCCAGTGAGAAAACTGACTTAGGTTGCTTTAACTTTCCATTCCCCTCCTCTATCAGATGCAATGCAGGACGTCTACATATGTCTTCTAAGTCCAACCTGGCCTTCGGATTATCTTTCGTCTTCCCCTTTACATCCATTACAGTATTAATTATGTTATCAAACACATTCTTCTCGATATGCATGACATCAAGGTTATGTCTGATCAGATTGGTGCTCCAATATGGCAGATCCCAGAATATACTCCTCTTCGTCCAGTTATGGGTGCGACCAAATCTGTCACACTTGTATCCCTTAGCAGGCTCTTCGATAGCACTTGGTAAATCTTTTACCTCTTCCCATATCGTGCATCCGGGCCACCTTGGAGGTGGATTGGCCTTCTCCACAACTCCCGCACGAAAAGCACTCCGATTCCTCCGGTACGGATGATCCTTCGGCAAAAATTGTCGATGACAATCGAAGAAGCACGGTTTGCCTCCGTGTTTCAAACGAAAAGCCTGAGAACGGTCCATGCAATACGGACATGAGAGACGACCATGGGTGCTCCATCCCGATAATATTCCATAGGCCGGAAAGTCGTTGATGGTCCACATAAGTGCTGCCCTCATCTGAAAATTCTGCTTTCTAGAAACATCGTACGTGTTGGCACCTACTTCCCACAGCTGATTCAACTCATCTATCAAAGGCTGTAAGTACACATCGATGTTCCTCTTCGGATTGTTCGGACCCGGGATAATAACGGTTAGGAACATATACGGAGTCTTCATGCACATCCAAGGCGGTAGATTGTACGGAGTGACGATCACAGGCCAACACGAATACTGGGAGCCCGAAAGTCCGAATGGGGTAAAACCGTCAGAGCAGAGCCCCAATATGACATTACGCGCTTCCTCGACAAAATGTGGATACTCTCGATCAAAGTGCTTCCATGCTTCTCCATCGGATGGATGATCCAATACTCCTTCGATCTGTTTTCGCCTGTGCCAACTCATGTTTTCTGCAGTCTCCTTAACCATAAACAACCGCTGCAACCGCGGCGTCAAAGGCAAGTAGTGCATCGAATCGGTAGGCTTTCTTGCACCGACAGACTTTCCTCTAACAGTGGCCTTGTAGCGATCAGCACCACAGAATCTACACGCATCTTCATCCTTGTCGTCTTTGTAGTACAATATGCACCCGTTGCGACATGCATCAATTTTCTCGTATCCCATCCAAAGCGATCTCACCATCCTCTTAGATCGATAGAAGTCTTTAGGCAACTTTGCACCCTCGGGCAAGATCTCTATAATCAAATCGAGCAGTCGATTATAGCATTCTTGCGACATGTTAAAATCGGACTTGATGCTCAATAATCTTGTAACCACCTCCAACGGTGAATGGTCCTCACAACCAGGATATAGTGGAGTCCTTGCATTCTCAAGCAACTCCATAAACTTTGCAGCATCGGCATTCGGTGCCTCCTCAGCTGCATCATAATTGTCTGGATTGAAACTAGGTTCTGCCGCATCATAATTGTCAGGATTGAAACTAGGCCCCGCCGCATCATAAACCATGTTCACCAACCCGTCGTCGTAAGCATCGTGGTCTTGGACATCCATATACGGCTCCACATAGGGCTCCGACTCCGATGCTAGAGATACAAGTTCTCCGTGCGCGGTCCACTGATAGTAATTCGGCGTAAAGCCCTTCGAGTATAAATGATATGTAACTTCCACTTCTGGATGATATTTCCTGTTGCGACATCTCACACATGGACACTTAATTTTGGTACCGTCCATGTACTGAGGGAACGCCTTGGCGAACTGCAGGAACTGCTGTACACCCTCAATGAATTCATCTCGCACACCGCAAATGTCATCAGGATGACGGTTGTACATCCACGAACGATGACGCAGATAGTAATTCATATCCATTTCTAGATACTTCTGCAAAATTGACAGTATGTATCATATAAATCATTACATGCAAAATTAACTTCTGTGTCTGTGTCAGTGTCCGTTATTGGAAAAGCAGTATATATATATATATATATATATATATATATATATATATATATATATATATATATATATATATATATATATATATATATATATAACATTACCCAAATAATATCTTAATACCACTTTACTACTATACCTTAACCCACTTCTGTGTCAGTGTCCGGATTTTAGTGTAGTAGGCTCCAGCCGAAGCCAATAAGTTTCTTGAGATGCATGTCCTAAATGATGCATGCTGCGATGATATCTTTGCTCCATTAGAGGCTCTTCATACTGCTAGCTAGTGATTTCAGTAAGTGTTGAAATTAATCCTTTATTTATTTAAGCTGATTTGTAAGTTTCGTTTAGCTAATTCAACTGTTATAGTCATATTATTTAGACCATTAGGCACTTCTTGAAACTGGCAGTAGGGTGAGGAACTGAGATACATAACTCCGCAGTACTTTGCTTTCGGCAATTAACCCCTATATATATTGGGAGTGGAACGAGGAAGTAGCTAGAGCTCAAAATTCTTGGGGCACAATTAAGGACGGTTGCTTAGATCATACACTTCCTGGTCGAATAATTGGCGTTCTAATTAATTTGATCACATGATCAGTTGTTGTACGAATATTCAGGAATTAGTTCTAATTTGTTCACCCAATGTACGTAGTCATGACATATGAACATGGATTCAATAATAGCCATCATTTCTTTCCCTCCTCCATTGGACCAATGAATAGTAACCACAAAATCAAACAATTAGTATGTATGTATGTATGTATGTATGTATATATATATATATATATATATATATATATATATATATTGCAAAAGTGCAAATAAATACACTTATGTTCTTTCTTTCTTATTCATCGATCCATATTATTTATTTATTTTATACTTGAAAGAAGAAATTAAAATCTGATCTCTACATGATCGCACATGCATGAACATTGTCAAAAAACCTAACCCTAACCCTAACCCTAACCCCATGTCAAAAAACCTAACCCTAACCCTAACCCTAACCCTAGGTCCAGATCAGTGTCTGTGTCAGTGTGTGTGTGTGCCGTGTCTGTGTCTGTGTCAGTGTCAGTGTGTGTGTCGTGTTTGTGTCAATGTCACATGTGTCCTGTGAGAGAGAGAGAGAGAGAGAGAGAGAGAGAGAGTATACCTTGCCGGAATAGTCGCGGTCGACGGAGCTGGGGGGGAGGAAATTTGTTTTCGAATCGAAATTTTAACTGACGGGGAAAAATGAAACCGACCCCTAATTAACCAAATTTTAGCGACGTTTAGCGACGTCCAATAAAAAATGTCGCTAAATTAAATATTTGCGACGTAAAGGACGTCGCTAAACACGTTGCTAAATATTTTGAGTTTAAATGTCGCTATATACGTCGCTAAACGTCGCTAAATTAGACATATTAGCGACGTTTAGCGACCTTAATTGAACTTATAGCGACTTATCTTTTAAAATCGTATTAAAAGTCGCTAAACGTCGCTAAATGTCGCCATTTAGCGACGTCTAGCGACGTGTTTATAATGAGTCGCTAATTTATATATTATTAGCGACGTTTATTTTGACGTCGCTAAAATACGTCGCTAATCCCGCTTTTTCTAGTAGTGGTATTGCTACGAGTCCGATGACGCAAGTTTCGTCTCGATCCGATGTGTGTACACAAAGTTAGGTCGAATTCCAGAAAAGTCGGATACGGGGCGATGTCTGCGGATACGCGTTGATTCCGGTGTGCACGCACATCCGAATCAGCTTCTGCGAAATCCCGCACGTCCGTATCAACGACGCGCACGTATCTTTGAAGACCGCACGCGACCAAGTCGTCCCGTTTGGCAGGGCGTACTCGATTCCGGGGTAAAACAGGGTCTGGTTTTCCTGTTTTTTGATCGCGGTGTGCGATCACCACAGGACGCGATGCCCCGAGCGGTTTGTCCGGGCATCGAGAGGGTCATACAGGCTTCGCAACGCAAAAGATGGAATCGAAAACGGGGTTACGAGGAAGAAAATACAAGTACCTGAACAGACTCAAAAAATTAGGATTTTCTCGTGTCCGACACAACACTGTGTCCTGAGTCCGGCCGTGTCCGGTCGTGTCAGGGTACTGTTCTGACCACAGAAGCTAGGGTTCAGGTCGGCGGACGTCGGCGAGTGCTCGGGGAGGTCCAGGGTGGCCGGGCGGCTCTGGCCGGAGGCAGGAGGTGCTGGAGAAGAAGGAGGAGGTCCGTCGCCGGTGGCGCTGGGCGGAGCAGCGGGTCGTCAGCGGATCCGGCAGCGGGTCAGGTGGCGGGGAAACCTCGGCTGCGGTGGGCTGGAGGAGGGATGGTTCGATGAAGGCGGCCGGACGTAGGTCAGGGCGATCGCCTGAGGCAGCTAGGGTTACGGTGGGTCAGCAGCCGGTGGCGGAGGAGGGGAGAATGGCTCGGCTGCGGGCGGCTTATATAGGAGAGATGGGGAGAGGGATCGGTGGCCGGCGAGGGGAAGCTGGAACGGAGAGGACGTCGGTTGCGGGGAGAGGAAGAGGAGGCGACGGGAGGCCAGGCGGCGGCGGCGCGTAACGGCCGGCGGAGGAGATCAGGCGTCGGTTTGCGTTGGGGGAGAAGAGGGGTTGGCAGGTCGGGTCGAGCGGCGGATCCGGGTTGGGCGGACCCGCCCGACCCGCTAAGCTAGGGCTGGGCTGGGTTTCGGCCCACTGGGCCGAGCCGGAAGAAAAATAACAATAATAATAATAATAATAATTAGTTAAATTCAATCAATAGTATTTAGGGCTTTTAAAAATATTTTCGGGGTCCAATAAATTCCCGGAAAATTACCCCATGTCTAGATTTCTATTTTACACCATAAAATATTATTTTCATAGTATTTAATATTAATTAATAACATTTAAAAATCCTTCAAAAATTAAAACAGATGATTTAAATTACAGAAAATTCCAAGAAAATTCCAGAAAAATCAGAAAAATCCAAATTTTAAATTTTTAAAAAATCAGGGGATTACAATCTACCCCCCTTAAGAGGATTGCGTCCTCGCAATCAAAGAATAACCGGTCAACAGAGATGACACGGTTACAACCATTTGTTCGAAGCACATCAAAATCAAGGAATTCCAAAGTTGAGAGTAATACCTAGGAAAATTATTTCCCTAAGCATTAAATGTTATGCAATTTTTTAAATGTGGGAAATCTAGAAATTACAGTTTTTAGAAAAATAGGTTATTCTTTTAAAGCATATTAAATTAACAGCAAAATTACTAGGTGATCACTAGGTTATCTATTATTAACAAGTTAAGATTATCAGGGTAAGGCTAGGGTCACGAACCAACAGGCACGATCTAGAAACAGAAAACTACAAGAACTTACGCGCATTAGCTACTTCATGAGTCTGCACGTTCTCCAAGGTCATCGTCAGGGCTTATCTGCGTCCTTGCCGTCGATTCCTCTGCTGCTGCTGAGCCTGCTGGAAGAGCAGTGCCTGGGGTATCAAAGGTGGCCTCGGCCGATACCCTCCTGAAGCTGGTGGTAGAACTTCTTGAACTTCCGTTTGTGGTGCTCCAAACGCTGGATAGTTTGGCCTCGGTACTGGTAACACTTGTTGGTTAACTTTTGGTGCTCTTTCTTGATGCTCTGGGCATTCCCTTAATAAATGCTGACTGGATCCGCAAGCTAAACATAATCCCTTTTTGCGTCTGCACTGGTCCTCAATATGGCCTCGCCTGTGACAATATGGACAGACAGGTATTGCCTGTGGAGATGCTTCTGGTGGCTGGTGAATGTGAAGTCTCTTTGCAACTTCTTCCTGTGGTGCTCCGACTGTTGCTGATGTGGATGACCTCTTCAGATTGGTCTCTCTCCTGATGACGCGCTCCATGCGTCGTGCTGCAGCAAGAACGTCCGGATAAGATGTAGGCGCAACGGATCCAATCAGTTTCTGCAGCTCAATGTTTAGTCCGTCGAAGAACTTCTCAGCCTTTTCTTCTTCTGTCTGAATCAAAGTAGGGGCAAAACGACTCAGACGAATGAACTCCGCGTTGTACTCTTCCACTGACAGATTGTCTTGAGTGAAGCGATTAAACTTATCCCGAAGTTCTGATCGAGCAATGGCTGGAATATACATCTCCAGAAAGAGTCTAGAGAACTCTTCCCAAGTGACTCGGTCTGGTCCGAGCCGGGTCTCTTCAGATAGCCACCAGTGATGAGCATTATCCGTCAACTGCATTCTAACGACAGTCATCCAACGTTCCCTTGGAAGTTCAGCTGCTTCTAATTGATGTTGTGTGTTGGTGAGCCACTCATGAACTTCGGTGGGCTCCTCTTTTCCTGAGAAGGTACGGGGCTTCAGCTGGCGAAAATCGGCGATAGAACCCGTTGTTGGCCGTCGTGCCTGCTCTAGTACGGTTACTAAGCTGCGACTCCAAACCTCTTGTTGAGCTTGCACTATTGCATAGATCATTTGAAACATCTGCTGCCCGTCCATGGCCTGCCCTGGTGGAATTACGGGTAATTGTGTCGATGGTGGAATGTTATCTTGCTGGATTCTCGTGGCATGATGACTTGCTTGTTGAGCTGATCGTCCTTCATCAACTGGTGTCGCTTCATCTTCGTTGGTTACCACAACATCTCGTGGTGATATTGCAGGAGCCTCGTCGTTTGCTCGTGAATCCATAACTCTGCAACCAAAATAAACAATGAGAGGCGCTCAGGAATCAAGGCAGGATGCAATTCAAGAAATTGATTCGAATTCGATATAGATATCAAGAATGTTTCAAGCAAGTGGATGAGATCCTAAAACTTATCATATTCTTATTGCAGGCCTGTTCGGTCCCTAAGTTGGAACCGAAGAATTTTGTCGTTGACCTGCATGGGCCACCATAAAAATCATGTCACGCCCCAGTCCCAAAATATCGAGGGACTAGACACGTTGCATTGGCCAGCAGCACACACCGATGGACAAACCCAATTTAATGGATCCATCGGAGCGTACTTAAGCTGTACTATATTAGTCAGGGTTTACTAATCTCATCCATAGAACAACATGAACTAAAACAAAACTAAAATAAATGCTGAAAGTAAAATACTGTCGAATATCCAGCAAGAATGAATACTAAGTCGGGTGGAGACAAATCCACTACCGACAAACAAGAAAATAAAGACAAAGAATAGATAACTAAAACATGCTAGACAGTAACTAAGAAGCAGGGCCATCAACTGCAATCAAATTCTCGTCTGGTGTCGGTCCGTAAGCTGCGGTACTCCTTGTCTGCTAAATCTGGAGAACAAAACCAGGTCCTCAGGGGACATAGCAAGATACAAAAGAATACGAGCCAAATATAGTAAATGACATGCAAGATAGAGAAGAAAGTAAACACAAGCAAATGAGTCACGAGAAATCACTATATCTAAGACAGTGGCATGCCAGTGATGCTATCAAACATGACTACAAGCAATCGGGGTAATCGTATCTCAATGGGAGATCACGATCCTATAGAAAGCAGTCCAACGGGGACTCACAGTCTATAGTATGTCTCTTTCGCAGCCCAACGGGAGCTCACGAAGGAGGTAGTCAAATGAACAATTCTCTTTTGCAGTACTATGGGTACTCACAATCGAGGTTTGCTCAAGTGTAGTCAATGTCCAATAACAATCATCTAGAAACTAAGAAATCAGTCAAATCAACTCCAGGAATGCAGAGTAAACAATATGTCTATGGAACAAGTAGTGATCCAAGGAAAGAGCAAATAATGTACATGCATGCAAAACGAGGAAATAAGACTAGAGCAGCAGGAATAAATCAGCAAGTATCAAGAACTATAAGAAAGTAACAGTTGCGAAGGGAAACATGCAAATATTGTACAACTAGCTTGCAAGACAATGAAAAATAAATCCAGGAGATAAGTAACAAAACTGCAGGATTTGGCAAGGTATACTTGCCTGGGTTCTGTCTCCATTTATAGCTCTGACTTCAGCGAAAATTGCAGGCAGTACTCCGTTAGCTGAAACAAATATCACTATCAGATCCAGAACATATTAATCAGCTAGAAACGCCTGTCCTTGAGTCCAATTTGGAGACAAGGGCAAAATCGTCATTTTCGGGTCAAGGCGGGGTCCAGATGTGGGCCGCTTTGTACCAAAAAACGCGTCAGGGTCAAAGGTCTCCAAAACAGTCCAACTTAGTGTCAACAGGTCAGGAACGATGATACGATCCCAACGGAACTTCCAGAATTGGATTCCGATGAGCCGTTCTCAAAATCGCCCGTCAAGTGGAGTCTTTGGGGCCCACGACACACAATTTTGTCAAAGTTTTCAGAATCGAACCAAACTTAGCTCACAGGACCAGCATATTGCTACGAGTCCGATGACGCAAGTTTTGTCTCGATCTACGTGTGTACACAAAGTTAGGTCGAATTCCAGAAAAGTCGGATACGGGGCGATGTCTGCGGATATGCGTTGATTCCGGTGTGCACGCACATCCGAATTAGCTTCTGCGAAATCCCGCACGTCCGTATCAACGACACGCACGTATCTGCGACCAAGTCGTCCCGTTTGGCGGGGCGTACTCGATTCCGGGGTGAAACAGGATCTGGTTTTCCTGTTTTTGGATCGCGGTGTGCGATCACCACATGACGCGATGTCCCGAGCGGTTTGTCCGGACATCGAGAGGGTCATACAGGCTTCGCAACGCAAAAGACAGAATCGAAAACGGGGTTACGAGGAAGAAAATACAAGTACCTGAACTGACTCAGAAAATTACGGTTTTCTCGTGTCCGACACAACACTGTGTCCTGAGTCCGGCCGTGTCCGGTCGTGTCAGGGTACTGTTCTGACCACAGAAGCTAGGGTTCAGGTCGGCGGACGTCGGCGAGTGCTCGGGGAGGTCCAGGGTGGCCGGGCGGCTCTGGCCGGAGGCAGGAGGTGCTGGAGAAGAAGGAGGAGGTCCGTCGCCGGTGGCGCTAGGCGGAGCAGCGGGTCGTCAGCGGATCCGGCAGCGGGTCAGGTGGCGGGGAAACCTCGGCTGCGGTGGGCTGGAGGAGGGATGGTTCGATGAAGGCGGCCGGACGTAGGTCAGGGCGATCGCCTAAGGCAGCTAGGGTTACGGCGGGTCAGCAGCCGGTGGCGGAGGAGGGGAGAATGGCTCGGCTGCGGGCGGCTTATATAGGAGAGATGGGGAGAGGGATCGGTGGCCGGCGAGGGGAAGCTGGAACGGAGAGGACGCCGATTGCGGGGAGAGGAAGAGGAGGCGACGGGAGGCCAGGCGGCGGCGGCGCGTAACGGCCGGCGGAGGAGATCAGGCGTCGGTTTACGTTGGGGGAGAAGAGGGGTTGGCGGGTCGGGTCGGGCGGCGGATCAGGGTTGGGCGGACCCGCCCGACCCGCTAAGCTAGGGCTGGGCTGGGTTTCGGCCCATTGGGCTGGGCCGGAAGAAAAATAACAATAATAATAATAATAATAATAATAATAATAATAATAATAATAATAATTAGTTAAATTCAATCAATAGTATTTAGGGCTTTTAAAAATATTTTCGGGGTCCAATAAATTCCCGAAAAATTATCCTATGTCTAGATTTCTATTTTACACCATAAAATATTATTTTTATAGTATTTAATATTAATTAATAACATTTAAAAATCCTTCAAAAATTAAAACAGATGATTTAAATTACAGAAAATTCCAAAAAATTCCAGAAAATTCAGAAAAATCTAAATTTTAAATTTTTAAAAAATCAGGGGATTACAGCACGGATAACCATCCGCCGTATACGCCGCCAACAACCGAATTCGTCCCCTCCATATGCGACTCGCTCATGCAAATTCGCAGGTCGCATGGCCCCTGGTCGCATAGCCCTTCTGGCCGCATAGCTCCTTGGACGCACAACGCCTTGGCCGCATAGCTCCAAGCCGCATAGGCGACACTACGCATGCGATCGAGCTAGCAATCATGCATAAAATCAGCGCATGTGCGCCATGCGATGATGTTGACGTACTAAGTGTAAAGTGCGCCAATAAAGCACCACTTTGCGCCCTTGAGTCTGAGTCTGAGTCGCTAAGTCCCTTTGGGACTTAGCACCTAAGGGAAGCATCCCAAATATGGTGACAAAATAAAGATTGCCCTAAAGGTGTTCACACTTAATCCCTCTAGGAAAGTCAACCCACATGGGTCACCACTCAATGTGCATATACCAATACTAAGTAAAGCTATATATTGAGATATACACATTGGTGATTTTCCAATGTGGGACTAAAACTCCCAAAGCAAAGTGGAAAACACCAACAATCTCCCACATATATCACAATATATGGTCGAACGTTCCTTACAGTGACTGCTCATCATGCATTAGGATAGATGTCGGTCACGACTTGAATCTTCCCGCATGGGTCAAACAACAGTACAATACAAGAATGGACTACGCCTTGAATTCTGAATCATAGCTGCAGTTCTTTCCACTCGCACAATGACAACAGTTGTGCCTCCGGTCGCACATTAAAGGCCCTGTACTGACCTGGTTTTGGTGTATGTATCTTGGGTGTCTACAAGTTTACCCTCAAGAGACGACCTATATCTCTGTCCATACACTTAGGTGAGTTCCTTTTAAGAGAGCTTAATATTATCCAGCATGAAGCCTTGCACTTCCGTGTGTCACGACCCGCACCCAGTTTAGGGGCACGAGTGCGTGGGTACGTCCAGCCTACGCCGCAGCATCGGCGGTAGAACGCTGTCTAGGTCATGTAACTATCTAATCAAACTCATGTGAATACCTGTAATCCCCCTGATTTTCAAAGAATTTTAAATTGGATTTTTCTGAATTTTCTGGAATTTTCTTGGATTTTTCTGGAATTAAATTCATGTTCTTTAATTATTAAAAGATTTTTAATTGTTAATAAATAATATTAAAATATTATAAAAATAATATTTTATGGTGTAAAATAGAAAACCAGACATAGGATAATTTTTCGGGAACTTATTGGACCCCGGAAGAATTTTTAAAGCTTTAAAAAACCATTGTTTTATTTAAATTAATTAAACCCTAGTGAACCAACCCAAACCCAGAGTCAGAACCGGACCGGACCGGCCGGTCTGATTGAACCGAACCCAGCCCAACCCCTTAGCGGGTCGGATCCGGGTCAGACCCGACCCGCTAAGCCCGACCCGACCCGAACCTCATTTTTCCCCAACCGACGAACCCGCCGCCGCCGCCTGTGTCGATTCCCCTCCCCTCCGGCCGACCGTTACGCCGCCGACTGGCCTTCCGAACGCCCGGCTCCTCCTCTCCCCTCCCCGTAACCGGCGTCGGCCGACTGGCCACCTCCTCCTCCTCTCTATATAAATCCCCCAGTCGGCCATCTCTCCTCTCCCCTCCGCCGACGCTCACGTTCCCGTCGAACCCGCTGCCACCCACTTCTTCTCCGACCACCCGACGCCGCCCTCGACGACCAGCCTCGCCGTCAGACCCCGGCCGCCCACCTCCAGAGGAACCTGACCCCAGTCGCCTCTCTCCTCGCGGACCCGCGCCGGCCCCTCTTCAGTCGTCGACTCCTCCGGCCGGCATTGACAGCACCGGCGCCACCTCCGCCCGCACCCAGGCCGACTACGGCGAGTCCCGACCAGCTCAGGCGAGCCTCCAGCAGCAAGCCCTAACCCGGACACTGGTCGGACACAGATTCTCAGCCGCGGACACAGGAGCAGTAAACCCTAGGGTAGGACACGAGGACACGATTTGAACTCGGTTCTTCGGACCACTTCAGGTATTCATAACTTTTTGCTCGTAGCTCGGAATTCGATTCCGTAAACTGTATCGCGTAGCCTGTATGCTCCTCTCGGTGCCCGGACAAACCGCTCGGGGCATCGCGTCCTGTGGTGATCGTACACCGCGATCCAAAAACAGGAAAAACCAGACCCTGTTTCACCCCGGTATCGAGTACGCCCCGCCAAACGGGACGACTTGGTCGCGTGCGGTCTTCACAGATACGTGCGCGTCGTTGATACGGATGTGCTGGATTTCGCAGAAGCTGATTCGGATGTGCGTGCACACCGAAATCAGTACGTATCCGCGGACATCGTCCCGTATCTGACTTTTCTGTTTCTCGTTGTAACTTAGTGTACACACGTCGGATCGAGACAAAACTTGCGCCATTGGACTCGTAGCAATACGCTGGTCCTGTGAGCCAAGTTTGGTTCGATTCTGAGAACGTTGACAAAATCGCGTGTCGTGGGCCCCACAGGCTCCACCCGACGGACGATTTTGAGAACGGCTCATCGGAATCCAATTCTGGAAGTTCCGTTGGGTTCGTATCATCGTTCCTGACCTGTTGACACTAAGTTGGACTATTTTTGAGATCTTTGACCCTGACGCATTTTTCGGTACAAAGCGGCCCACATCTGGACCCCGCCTTGACCCGAAAATGACGTTTCTGTCCTTGTCTCCAAATTGGACTCAAGGACAGGCGTTCCTAGCTGAATGATATGTTCTGGACCTGATGGTGATGTCTATTTCAGCAACCGGAGTACTGCCTGGAAATCCAGCCGAAGCTCGAGCTATAATTGAAACAGGAAACCCAGGCAAGTGTACCTTGCCATAAAATACAGTTTATTGATTCATTTTTGATTCTCTTGCTTTAATTTCTGTGACTGTGGTACTTGCCCTATCCAGTACTTTATACCCAGGACACCTGACACAAAGCATGATATAGAATCTTCCTGATTTTTAAGGAGTTTCATAATAGGATATAGATTTCATGATTTAAGCTTATTTTCTTAGAACTTAATAAATGACTGACTGCATTAGTTTTAATCTTGCGTAACATGAATATTGAGAACTGTGACGTGAGATTTCATTGGGTGGGGAGAGTATTACCATATCAAGGCTGAATAAATATTATATATTATTATCTGGAAGTGTCCTAGTCTCTGACACAGAGCTTTGGCACCTGTACTGGCCCTTCGAGAAAATACTGCTATGGTTTCTTGTCACTGATCCTGTAGTAGTCTCAGCCTGAGTATGAATAATAACTCTCACTTGCATGATCACTTAGCTAGTTTAATTATTTACCCAGATTTGTTTGATAGCAACATCGGCATGCCACTGTCTTAGACTTATTAATTTCTTGTGCTTCTCTTGTGTTTAACATTTTGGTTGACTTGCATGCTCATTCACTGTATTTTGGCTCGTATTCTTCTGTACCTTGTTACGTCCCTCTGAGGACCTGGTTTTGTTCTCCAGTTATAGCAGACGAGATCTACCCTGAGGTGTACGGAACAGGGGCACTACTCGGAGCAGTACCTGAACCTGAGGATGAGGTGATCGCTGAGGACTTCTCCTGAACAATTGCTTCGCCCTGCTCAGTATTATGGCAAATAGACTTTAATTCCTGTTAATTTAAACTCTTTATTTCCTGTCTTTGAGAACTTGTGTAAACAGACTTAATATCAGATTGTTCTCCGATTTTATTTACTTAGACTGTTGTTGTTTAATATTTCTTTTGATGACTTTGCTATCTTTATTTGTGGATGAGAATAGTAAAACCCTGACTGATGTAATACAGCTTAAGTATGCCCGATGGATCCATTAAAATTGGGTTTGTCCATCGGTGCATGCTGCTGGCCATTATCACGCGTCCAGTCCCTCGATATTTTGGGACTGGGGCGTGACATGGTTTTTTGTGGTAGCCCATGCAGGTCAACGACTAAATTGTTCGGTTTCAACTTAGGGACCGAACAGGCCTGCAATAAGAATATGATAAGTTTTTAGGATCTCATCCACTTGCTTGAATCGTTTTTGATATCTGTATCGTATTCGAACTAATTTTTGACTTGCATCTTGCCTTGACTCCTGTGCGCCTCTTATAGTTTATTGATGATGCAGAGTAATGGATTCACGAGAAAACGACGGAACTCCAGCAAGAACACCAATAGGTGCTGAAACCACCTATGGAGAAGATGAAGTGACGCTACTGAGTGGAGATCCCTCTACTCACCGAAGCAGACAAGCAGATCCGCAATCTTCTCGATTTCGGCGTGATGATATTCCACCTCCGCCCCAGTTCACTCCACAGATGCCTGTCTTTCCACCAGGCCAAGCAATGGACGGACAACAGATGTTCCAGATGTTCTACGCAATGATGCAAGCTCAGCAACAGATCCAAATTTAGGCCCAACGTCGTGAGGCTGAGTACTTGAGGAACAGCCTAGTAAATGCACTGGAGCAGGCCAACCTACCAGCTAGACGGCAACCGACGGGCTCTATCACAGACTTCCGCCAACTGAAGCCTCGTACTTTCTCTGGCAAGGAGGGACCAACAGAAGTGCATGAATGGCTCACCAACATTCGGCATCAATTAGAAGCAGCTGAGCTTCCACAAGAACGTTGGATGACCGCCGTCAGAATGCAATTGACGGACAATGCTCATCACTGGTGGATATCCGAAGAGACCAGGCTCGGACCAGACCGAGTTACTTGGGAAGAGTTCTCCAGACTCTTCCAGGAGATGTACATACCGGCTATCGCTCGATCAGAACTGAGGGACAAATTCAATCGTCTCACTCAGGAAGCTATGACGGTAGAAGAGTACAACACCGAGTTCATTCGTCTGAGTCGCTTCGCTCCTACATTGATCCCGACTGAAGTAGAGAAGGCCGAGAAGTTTTTCGACGGACTCAACATGCCTTGATTCGGCTGGATGACTGCCGTCCACGGGAACGCTGGATGACTGCCGTCCGAATGCAATTGACGGACAATGCCCATCACTGGTGGCTATCCGAGGAGATGCGACTCGGACCAGACCGAGTCACTTGGGAGGAGTTCTCCAGACTCTTCCAGGAAATGTACATTCCTGCCATCGCTCGATCAGAACTGCGGGACAAATTCAATCGCCTCACTCAGGACTCCATGACGGTGGAAGAGTACAACGCAGAATTCATTCGTCTGAGCCGCTTCGCCCCCACCCTGATCCCGACTGAGGAAGAGAAGGCCGAGAAATTCTTCGACGGACTGAACATTGAGCTGCAGAAACTAATTTGGTCTGTTGCACCAACATCATACTCGGACGTCCTTGCTGCGGCTTGACACATAGAGCGCGTCACCAAGAGAGAGACCAGACTGAAGCGGTCGTCCCCATCCGCACCAACCAAAGCAGCACAAGAAGAATCTGCAAAGAGACCGCACCAACAGCAGAAAGCATCTACACCACCAGTGGTAGTCCTCCTTACTTATCATTACTGTGGCAAAGCAGGCCATATCGCCAAGGAATGCCGACGCAGACTAGGATTGTGTTTGGCATGCGGATCCCGTCAGCATTCGGTAAGGGATTACACTCAACGTGGAGAAGGAACACCAAGGGCGAACCAGCAAACTCCACCAGCACCTCGAGCAGCACCCTACCAGCAAGCTCAGCAGCAGCAGAGGAATCTACCTCAAGGACGAGGGCAAGCTTACGCGATGACTGTGCAGGAAGCCGATGCGAGTAAGTGATTCGTAGTTATCCGTTTTTGTCTTGTGTAGTTCGTGCCTATTGGTTCGTGACCTCGGCCCCAACCTAGTAATTTGCAACTTGTTAATAACAACCTGGTTTTGATAAAAGTTATAGTTTTAACTAGATTTTCCTGTAAAGTATAAACTTTCAATTTTAGGGAAATGTTATTTCCCTGAAGTCTCTTGTGATGTACTTTCAAACGATACCTGCGACCGTGTCATCTCTGCTGACCGGTTATTCTTTGATTGCGAGGACGCAATACTCTTAAGGGGGGTAGATTGTAAACCCCCTGAATTTTCAAAATTTTAAAAACTGGATTTTTCACAATTTTTTGGAATTTTCTGGGATTTTTCTGTAATTTAAAAACAGGGTTTTAATTATTCAATAATTTTTAATTGATATTAAACAGTATTAAAATATTATGAAAATAATATTTTTGGATGTAAAATGAAAAACTGGACTTAGGGCAATTTTTCTGGAATTTATCGGAACCCGGACCTATTTTTAAATGCCTAAAAAGTAATTTATTATTTATTTAATTAATTAATTAATTTACTGATATTTATTTATTATTATTATTATTATTTTATTTTTTAACCCTCAGCCCGTTGGGCCGGCCCAGCCCGGCCCAACAGACCCAGCCCAGCCCAGCCCGCGCTGCTAGCGGGTCGGGTCGGGTCGGCGAGACCCGCCCGCTAGCCCGTGCCCGCAACCCGGCCCCCTCTCTCCTCCCCCCCACGATCCGCTCCGCCCGCGCCGCCGTCCGCTCCGCCCGGCCTCGCCTGCGCCCCACCCGGCCACGATCCCCCGCGCCTCCCTTCCCCGCACACGATCTCCACCTCGCTCAGCCCCTCACCCCCGGCCGGCCCCTATAAAGCCCCCCCCCATTCTCCTTCTCCGGCCACCGCCTCCCTCACTCCGCCGTCGCCATCGCCACCGCCTCCGCCCACCGCTGCGACGCCGCCGCCGCACCACCCTGCCCAGCCCAGCCTCCCTCCCTCTCCTCGTCGACCGTCGACAGCAGCCGTCGACAGCCGCAGCGGCCACCGCGGCAACAGCAGCAGCCAGCGCCTCCGCCGCCGTCCCCGCGCCGCCGGCGAGCCTCCAGCGCCGGGCCGCCCTCCGCCGCGTGCCCCCAGCCCTCCGCCTCAGCCGCCCGGCCGCCCAGCCGCCGTCCCCGCCGCCGGATCCCCAAACCCTAACCCTAATTCAGCCCCTGTGTCCGACACGAGTCGGACACGTGTCGGACACGATTCGGACCCCGGTTTTCGGGTCCCCTTCAGGTACGCATAACTTTTTGCTCGTAGCTCCGTTTTTGATTCCGCAAATTGCGTTGCGAAGCCTGTATGACCCTCTCGGTGTCCGGATAAACCGTTCGGGACATCGCGTCCTGTGGTGATCGCACACCGCGATCCAAAAACAGGAAAAACCCAGACCCTGTTTCACCCCGGAACCGAGTCCGCTCCGCCAAACGAGACGACTTGGTCGCGTGCGGTCTTCACAGATACGTGCGCCTCGTCGATACGGACGTGTGGGATTTCACGGAAGCTGATTCGGGTGTGCGTGCACACCGAAATCAACGCGTATCCGCGGACATCGTCCCGTATCCGCCTTTTCTGCAATTCACCCTAACTTCGTGCTCACACGTCAGATCGAAACGAAACTTGCGCCATCGGACTCGTAGCGATACGCTGGTCCTGTGGGTCTAGTTTGGTTCGATTCTGAGAACGTTGACGAAATCGCGTGTCGTGGGCCCCACAGGCCCCGCTCGACGGGCGATTTTGTGTTCGGCTCATCGGAATCCAATTCTGGAAGTTCCGTTGGGTTCGTATCAGCGTTCCTGACCTGTTGACACTAAGTTTGGTGAATTTGGAGACCTTTGACCCTGACGCTTTTTTCGGTGCAAAGCGGGCCCACATGTGGACCCCGTTTTGACCCGAAACTGCCGTTTCTGCCCTTGTCTCCAAATTGGACCCAAGGACAGGCGTTTCTAGCTGATTGATATTTTCTGGATCTAATGGTGATGTTTGTTTCAGCAACCGGAGTACCGCCTGCAATTCCCGCCGAAGTCAGAACTGCAAACATAGCCGGAACCACAGGCAAGTGTACCTTGCCAAAACTTGCAGCTTTGTTACCTATTTCTTGGACTTAGTTATATATCAGTGGGCAAGTAAAGCTTGTCAAATTCTCAGATAATTCTGGTTAAAGTATTTACTTGATTGCTTGTAGTTTCATAAGTAACTTGCTTAACTGCTCAACCCAGGACACCTGACACTCTTCATGTGATTGCCTGAGATATACCTGGTGATTCCGCATAGGTTACATTTTTCATGTCATTACAGTTTACATGCTTAGATTCTATCCTGACTCATTGCATTAGTTCAATCTTGCGTGACTTGTACCTGATATTCTGGAACTGTGACGTGAGATTTCATGGGGTGGGGAGAGTATTACCATATCAAGGCTGATTATAATGTAAATAATGTTATCTGGAGGTGTCATAGTCTCTGATGCAGAGCTTTGGCACAAGTTCTGGCTCTTCGAGAAAATACTGCTATGGTTTCTTCGACACTGATCCTGTAGTAGTCTCAGCCTGAGTATGACTAAAACTCTCACTTGCATATCACTTAGCTGGTTTACATATTTACCCTGCTATTTCATTATTGCTGCACTGCATATGTTTTGGCTTGTATTTTCTGTACCTTGTTATGTCCCCTGAGGACCTGGAATGGACTATGTCCCCTGGTATAGCCGAGGAGAACTACCCCGAGGTGTACGGTACAGGAGCACTCCTTGGAGCAGAACCCGGAACTGAGGACGAGATAGTGGCCGAAGACTTCACCTGAGCACCGGCTTCAGCTACACAGTATTTCCTTTTCAGTATTTTATTTCCAGTCTATGTTTCCTTAATTGTAACAGAATAATTCTCAGATTTGTTTCCCGAGATAACCTTATTTGATATTGCATATTTAATTCCATTGCATTATTTCTGGCAATTAATCTGTGTTTATTTGGTGGATGAGATTAGAAATACCTGAGACTTGTACTTAGTACTGCTAGAACTACAGCTTAAGCATGCTCTGATGGATCCATTAAATTGGGTTGTCCATCGGTGCGTGCTACTGGCCATTGCTCACGTGCTCAGTCCCTCGGCATTTTGGGACTGGGGCGTGACACTCTTCCAGGAGATGTACATACCGGCTATCGCTCGATCAGAACTGAGGGACAAATTCAATCGTCTCACTCAGGAAGCTATGACGGTAGAAGAGTACAACGCCGAGTTCATTCGTCTGAGTCGCTTCGCTCCTACATTGATCCCGACTGAAGTAGAGAAGGCCGAGAAGTTTTTCGACGGACTCAACATCGAACTACAGAAACTGATTGGATCTGTCACACCAACTTCGTACACGGACGTGAGATGTGGGGTGAGCTATGATGCATGTATAGGTCAGGCTAATCACACGTAACAGCTATGAAGCATGGAGATGGTCAGGCCGCACCCGACGTGAGATGTGGGGTGAGCTATGATGCATGAAAAGTGGGGTATGATCACATATCTACACTAAAATACTCTCCAACCCCCGACTGGTATAGTAGATCCAATCATGGTACGCTATGGCACGGGATTCCCTAGGAAGGTAGCAAATCTCCCCGAGAATCAGTGTCTGTACATGCACAAGATAACAAGAAAAATAAGTCTTGTACAAGCTACACCATGAATAAGGAATAACATCTCATGACGAGATCCGTGTATACCAATCCGTGTAACCAGCGTGTCAAGAGCATGGATATTTACTCTAGATACAGTGAACATAGGAGATATCATAAATTAGAAACTAATCAGAGAATGTACTCGCCTTGGGTCCTTAGCTGGTAATTATTGATGTCCTGTTCCAGAGTATCCCCTGGGTAACCAACAGTCCTATAACATATCACAAGCAAAACCACATTTGCATCAGATGCTACACTAACACAGTCAAAAAATACTGAGTTCGGGACTCCTCTAGGTATGATACTGGTCACCTAGGATCACCTAGTAGGGATACGTAAAACACATTACACTTATTAAGACTTACAATAATTATACATGCACCAATTTAAATGTATTTACAATATATATATATATATGCCTTTTAAATACATATCTGATTTATGCTAGTTGAACATTATATATGTATACTCATACATATGCTAACAATATATTTTTAAAAATATATATATATATTGTCAATGTTATTATTAAAATATATACTAATACTAGTACATCACATTAAATACAAATACAATACATTAATTGTATGTACAAGATATATATATATACATTTATACTAATTATACATATTTGAAAATATATTAAGTACATATATATATACAAAATATATACATATACTAAACATTATATATTTTATACCAAAATACCTACATATATATATTAAAGGAAATACACATATACATATTATACTATACCAATTGAATGATAAGGAGATATATATATATATATCAAATAGTACGTATACTATTACATTTTGTATACCAAAATACGTATTTGCATATATATATATCAATCAACATTATATATATATATATAACTAATCAAAGAATGTGTATAATGCCACCCTCCTCAAGGTGATCCCAAATGAAAAAGCAGTTAGCTCCAATGGGTCCGGAGCAGTCCAAATAGCTAGAAACTATATAAAGAAGTCCAAGATCGGAGTTCGCACGAAAATCGAGATAAGGATACCAGGCTAATAGGGGAAAGGGTCGTTTGTTGTGTAATTAGGGTAACACCTTAATTTAATGAAATCGTTTCGAATTTATTTTGAACAATAATTATAATTAAAAATTTATTTATAAAAATCTAGAATTTACGTAAAAGCCATCGTATATATTTTTTTTTTATATCTATAGTAAAATTTGTCACCAGCCTAAATAACAAATTTTGATCTTATTTATTATTATTGAAACTATATTTTAATTAATAATATAAACCCCAAAAATTATTATATTTTTGCATAATCGAAACCCTTTTTAATTACATATTAATATAACCAAATTCCTATATATAATACATAACGAAATTTATACACTATAAACAATAAAACTAATTATATTTTATCTACTAAACCAATTACATGAAATTACTAAACTAATTACATATATTACTAAACTAATTACATATAATAATTAACTACTGATTAATTAATTAATTGATTAAGAAATAATTAACTAAACTAAACTAATATAAATTAACTAATTGATTAATTAATTAACTAACTAATCACATATAAACTTAACTAATTACAAAAACTAAACTAACTACAGTGTTTCTCTGAAACACTGAGTCGAAAGAAAGAGGGAAGAGGGAAAGAGAGAAAGAGAGAAGGGGCTCACGAAGGGGTTTTCTCCGGTCGACGCGGAGGAGGTCTCGCCGGGGTCGGCCGGCAAGGCGTCGGCGCGGTCTGCTGAGGCGGCGATCGAACTCGGCGGCGGCGTCGGCTCCGGATCTGAGGCGGCGGCGTGGAACTCGAGAGCGGCGGCGGCTTCGACTCAAGGCGACGGCGGACCTGGTCGAGGCGGCGGGTGCTCGGCGGCGGCGATCGAAGCTTCGGCGGTGGTCGACGGCTCGACGAAGGCGGTCGACAGATCTGGGTTCGACGGATCTGAGGCAGCGGCGCGTCTGAAGCGACGGCGGGTGCTCGAACTCGGCGGTGGTCGACGCTGAGGGGGAGGTCCTGCAGCCACCGGAGCTTGACGACGAGGAGGTGATCCGCGGCCACCGGCTCGGCGAGGTTGAATCTAGGGTTAGGGTTTCTCTGAATCGAGTCGGGGTGTGTTGGGTCGTGTTCGAAGCTGGACACGGCGGGTTTGCTGTACTGTGGGGGACGTGTCCGGGTCTGTCGGACACAGGGTTGGGTGTTGCTGTGGTGGAGGTGGATGTGTCCGGATGTGTCGGACACGAAAATCTGATTGTAATGTTGTAAATCTGGACACAGGAAAGGAATGGATACCGTGGGACACCCGGGGTCGGACCCGAGGCCAATCACGACTGACACGATAATGCTGTACACACGGACACGAGCACACAATCAATGGTGATGGCTTGTTGGCTTGTGGGAAATTGTGAGGGCTAGCTAGGGTTTCTAGGGAATGGTGTGAATGAGACTTTAAATAGGCAAAGAGGGTGTGGGATGAAGGGTGCGGATTGGCCCAATAATGAATGGCCAGGATTATATAAATGGGTTTTTCATGTGGGAAAAATGAGGGTGTAAATGGGAGACGGTAAACTGGTAAATTAATAGAAAAATATAATTTAAGAAAAAAGTTTTAAGAGGCTTCCGATTAGCTACTAATTAAACTCATTTTCAAAACCCTAGAAAATATGTAATTTATTTATTTACTATCCCAAATGGATTTCAAATTTTATTATGAAGAAAACAACTAGTCCTTTAAATAATTTTATCAAACAAATGATTTTATGATTTTAAGCCAATAAACATTTGAAGCTAGAGAAATATAATATTATTATTTATTTATTTATTTTGTAATACATCGACATTTAGGAAAAATAATTTTTATAAAAGATTTTAAATTACCTTATAAAATCAAACTTTGCTCAAAACCAAATACAAGAATTCAAGGAGAAAATATTTTATAAACTGGATATTTAAAATAAATAAAAATCTAATTATTTCGGAATTTAGGAAATCGGAGGTTACAAGTCTACCCACCTTAGAAAAATTTCGTCCTCGAAATTTAAGATCCTCAATAATTGCATTTACACATTGTATTATTTCTATCAAAATTTAAATTTCAAACCAACTAATCATGAAGTAATTCCATATTGCTATTTCACAACCTTTCAAAAATTTTATAACATCATATTTCGGAAATTCTTCAAGTTTTAAAATCCAATTCCAATTTTTATCATAATCTCCTCCGAAATTTAAGTTCGCATCTAAATACTCAAGGATTTAATATCCAATCCTCCAATTGAAATCCAATCAATGCATATTTATAAAACTTAAAAAATATGTATCCCAAAATTTAAATTTTAAACACTAATCCATCAATCATCTTACTCCTCTAACTCAAATTTAATTGATGCTTATTCAAATCTAAATCCTCATCCCGAGAATTGAATTCGACACTATTCCATTAACGATTTTTATTTCCTGATTTTCTTTTTCCTCAATACTCAATGATGCGATACTTTCAAAATCTTCAATGCAACATTCATAATATAAAATGTAAAATTTCTATCTTGCAATCAAATAGATATAATGATAATTCCCTAAATTTTCTCAATTAACCAATTCAATCATATCAAGATTTCCTAAAATTAATAAATCCTTAAATTTTTGCCTTGTGAATTTCTTAACCCTCCATTTAAGTTAATGTTTATCCTCGAATTTCAATCATACCTCGATTTTCGCAAAATCAATGATCCATCAACTCTGTTATAACAATCCCCTAAATTCTTTATTTAAATTAATGCTCATCCATAATTTAATCATCTTGTCCCTTTTTGTCGGTCATAACCTTGTCATAGATCTTTGCTATGGTCAAAAACCCTAATGATCATGGTTTAAGAAAACTCTACCTACAGCCATGCAATTTAAGAAAAATATATAGGTCATGTTTCTTTTGTCATGGTATTTCAGTCTCCGCCAGGGTGTACTACTAGTTATATCCTAACAAGAAAATCATGAATACGAACTACAGTATTAGGAAAATCAATCAAACAAGAGACGAAAAAAGAACATTAGGAGGGAACGAAAGAACCTGCTAACATATTACTTGTAGTATCTACTATCTCTAACAAACACTTAACTTTAGCACATTCACTAACTAATTCCTATTCATGTACACTGGTACCCATATCAACTAATCATTAATCCACAAAATCCATGAATATATCCGTATTGCACACACCTGTCTATTAATACCGAAATCTGATGCCAAGAATCTCTAATATAACCATGATTCAATGATGCATCCAAGTTGATACCTCTATCTCTTTAGTACCATATCCTCTGTCAGTTCCCGTTCCTACTACAATTGTTCATACTAGTCGTTCTTATCACTCAATTATACATCAAGTACAACACCATACTAAATACTGCTCTTTCCAATACAACTTTAGATGGACACCCAAGTCAGTCTGCGGTGCCATCTCAATCATGCTCAAATCACCAGATCCTTACACATGTATATCATCTACTCATATATTAATATTCATATCTCTCATCTACCATAAAATTAATCCTCAAAATAATCGTCAAGGTTTAACTTCTTAAAATAAATTGTATATACTTCCTCAAAATCAGATACTCAACATCGAAATAAAATCTAATCACTCCAAAAATCTTTGCAGCCTTAACCATGTTTATTGAATTCATATTTAAAATTCTCAAAATTTAATGACGTAATCTCAACTCCTCAATTATTCTAAAAATAAAATTTTATTTTCACCTTTTAATTTATAACTCCACAAATGTACATATCAGTGCTCACGGTCTCTGATACTCAAGGTGCACTCAATGCATCTAGTGTCTATAACTGTGTACTAAAATTGTACTGCCTGAATCACTTGCACCATTATCTCCAATGATCAAAGTTATCATCACCTGTATTTTCTTTCATGATTTTCGATCTATATTAACTGGTATATCATCCAATCATCATCACGCATAGTGCTTACTGTTACTAGCGTCATTCTCGACTAATCCTCGATATATAACCATTAGCACTCTTGGTATTATGTCACTAGCTTCATTTATGGACCATTCATCAAGCTCATTATAACTCATGATTACATGTATCTACTATAACACTCCTGTTTTTTTACTCTCATGGGCATGTATATGGTTCTTCATCTCGATGGTTGTATAGATATTTTCCTTTAACCTTTCATAGCCTGTTACATTAATCTGTGATACGCTTTACCATCTTCATTACCGATTCCGATATTTCTCTACTCATGATACCTCATTATAACTCTTTATGCATATATATATTTCTTTACCTTTAACACGCCCGATATCAATTATCAAATTGAACGTTATGCTCCATTAATCCTTAACACAATTTCTGGATACTTAATTGTTTACATAGATCACTCAATTACATAATCATGATTATCCAGGACGGGTAATTGGCTCTGTTACTAACTCTTGAACTATCACTGATACTCTATTCTCTCCTTCTACTCACAGTCTCTAATGACACTTATCCTAGAACCATTTGTACAAGGTACAATGCTAAGGGCTAACTCTAGTTTAAAGCCTACTGCTCACATGTCCAACTAAGAAACACTTACAACTCACAAGTCACACTCAGTCAACTAATACAAGTCACAACCAAAATTGTAAGTCACTAATTATCACACTAACAAGGATCCTTAAAGAAATAAGGCTCAAAAGAACTGGGTTAAGGACTGAAGGTATCTTTACTGCTAGTAAAGAAAAGAAGCGATGGAACAAAGTCCTGGAATAACATAAATAGATAAGTCTTGAGATGATACTTTAAGAACCAATTTAAGATACAACCTGATAATCATACACGTCTGTCTGAAATCATGACACTCAGAATCCTCGCCACGCCAGTAAGCATAGATGCGATAAACGATAGGTTTCGTAACTAAGGTATACAACTCTATAATCATGTCATCTAAAATCTTCGCCACGCCAACCGGTATAGCTGCGAGAGACTCTAAGTTTCATAACTATAGTATGTACATCCAAGTCAGGTTCCTACGTTCTTGTCACCACAGCTAATATGGCTGCGATAAACTCTAGGGTCCATAACCAAAGTAGACGTTTTACCTTTCTCACTGTCCTCATCAACATATGTCATCAGATGATACCGTAAATTTTAGCCCGTAAAATTCATCTCGATATGAAATTAACTCAACAACGATACCCAGAATTTAAATTTAACAACTGGTCAACAAGAATCAACTCAACAATGATACCAAGATTTTAATTTAATAACTGTTCAATAAGGATCAAGTCCAATAACAACAAGCGACAGCAGACGGGAACAAGGGTAAAGGATTTAAATTGGAAAATTTATAATGAGATTCTCAAGGGTCGTCCCAGGAATCTCTCAAACAATTTGTGATTGAGTATCCTCTCTCATCCTAGTATCCTATGTCCTATATTCTATAGCAGGTACGCAGTAGTACAACTATGACGTCGCACTACTACGATATTGCACAACTAGCGAAGTCTGACCTGCATGGGCCACCACTAAAATGTGTCACAACCCGCACCCGGTTTAGGGGCACGAGTGCGTGGGCACGTCCAGCCTATGCCGCAGCATCGGCGGTAGAACGCTGTCTAGGTCATGTAACTATCTAATCAAACTCATATGAATACCCAACTC
The DNA here is from genome assembly GCA_036927795.1 of Iris macrosiphon. Classification (NCBI taxonomy): domain Eukaryota; kingdom Viridiplantae; phylum Streptophyta; class Magnoliopsida; order Asparagales; family Iridaceae; genus Iris; species Iris macrosiphon. Next base: position 139,778,513 of record JAYESA010000003.1, on the reverse strand, counting down.
CATAAGGAGACGTGGATATCATAGAATAATGCTAGAAATACTCAATCACATAAACTAAAGCACGATGAGATATCAAGGCAAGCAAGAAATACAAGACAAGTCTAACGACAAAATAATCATACCTGCAATCATTAACTTCCAATCCCCAAGTGTGTCGGAAACCAGTCTACTAAGGTCACAGTCTGGAAAAATATTTTTCAGTCAGGAAGGAGCAAAGTACATCTCTAAATAGCAGTTTTATATTAATGATATAAACTATGTAGCAGTTCTAGATGGAAATATACCAGAAACATGTATAGGTACGAGAAATAAAAGAAATACTGTAAGTAAATGCAGGAGAAGAAACAATAAGTCCATGAGCAAGAACCTATGACTAAGTGTATGAGTACTAGCTTTAACATGTGATCAGCTTGGGAACTTGATCAGGCTGGTTACATGTGATTAGCTATGATTCATGAAGGTCAGGCTAACCGTTGGTTAGCTATGATGCATGTATAGGTCAGGCTAATCACACGTAACAGCTATGAAGCATGGAGATGGTCAGGCCGCACCCGACGTGAGATATGGGGTGAGCTATGATGCATGAAAAGTGGGGTATGATCACATATCTACACTAAAGTACTCCCCAACCCCGACTGGTATAGTAGATCCAATCATGATACGCTATGGCACGGGATTCCCTAGGAAGGTAGCAAATCTTCCCGGGAATCAGTGTTTGTACATGCACAAGATAACAAGAAAAACAAGTCTTGTACAAGCTACACCATGAATAAGGAATAACATCTCATGACGAGATCCGTGTATACCAATCCGTGTAACCAGCGTGTCAAGAGCATGGATATTTACACTAGATACAGTGAACATAGGAGATATCATAAATTAGAAACTAATCAGAGAATGTACTCGCCTTGGGTCCTTAGCTGGTAATTATTGATGTCCTGTTCCAGAGTATCCCCTGGGTAACCAACAGTCCTATAACATATCACAAGCAAAACCACATTTGCATCAGATGCTACACTAACACAGTCAAAAAATACTGAGTTCGGGACTCCTCTAGGTATGATACTGGTCACCTAGGATCACCTAGTAGGGATACGTAAAACACATTACACTTATTAAGACTTACAATAATTATACATGCACCAATTTAAATGTATTTACAATATATATATATATATATATATGCCTTTTAAATACATATCTGATTTATGCTAGTTGAACATTATATATGTATACTCATACATATGCTAACAATACATTTTTAAAAATATATATATATATTGTCAATGTTATTATTAAAATATATACTAATACTAGTATATCACATTAAATACAAATACAATACATTAATTGTATGTACAAGATATATATATATATACATTTATACTAATTATACATATTTGAAAATATATTAAGTACATATATATATACAAAATATATACATATACTAAACATTATATATTTTATACCAAAATACCTACATATATATATTAAAGGAAATACACATATACATATTATACTGTAAACCCCCTGATTTTTCAAAATTTTAAAAACTGGATTTTTTCACAACTTTCTGGAATTTTCTGGGAATTTTCTATAATTTAAAAACAGGGTTTGAATTATTCAATGATTTTTAAATGATAATAAATAGTATTAAAATATTATGAAAATAATATTTTTGGGTGTAAAATGAAAAACTGGACTTAGGGCAATTTTTCTGGAATTTATCGGGCCCCGGACCTATATTTAAAACACATAAATTTATTTATTTAATTATTTATTTATTTATTAAATATTTACTGATTATTTATTTATTTATTAATATTATTATTATTAATATTTTTATAAATCGGCCCACTGGACCCGGCTCACCGGGCCCAGCCCCAACCCGGCCCAGCCCTGGCCTAGCGGGTGGGGCGGGTCAACCAGACCCGCTAGCCCACGCCCGCAACCCGCTCACCCGCTCACCCACGAACCCCAGCCTCCCCGCGCGTCCCGGCCGCTCCGCCGCACGTCCCGGCCACGTCTCCGCCCAGGCCGCCACCGCACGCCCCCACGACCCCCGTGAGCTCCGCCTCCTCCGCCTAGCCAGCCTCCTCCCCAGCCTATATAAACCCTAGGCTACCCCTTCCCTCCGGTCACCCGAATCCCTCCACCACCACCGCTGCCACTGCCCTCTGCACCTCCGACGACCACCGCATCCCTCACCGCTGCGCCGCCGTGCCCTCGCCTGGCTCCGTCCTGCGCCTCCACCGCTGCGGCCCCCTCTTCCTCCCCTCCTCTTCTTCTCCTCCGGCTGCCCTCCGTCGAACAGCAGCAGCGCCGGCCACCTCTGGCCGCCCCCGCGCCGCCAGCGCCTCCCCGAGAACCGCCCAGCCCCGGCCGACCGTTCCCCCACTGCCCCCAGCCCCTCCGACGGTCCTCCGGCCGCCACAGAACCCTAGACCTAACCCTAGACGCAGGACACGGCTTGGACACAGGACAAAGTGTCCTGTGTCGTGTCGGACACGATCGACCCCGGTGCGTGTATCTTCTTGCTCGTAGCTCGGATTTCGATTCCGTAAATTGCGTTGCGAAGCCTGTATGACCCTCTTGGTGTCCGGATAAACCGTTCGGGGCATCGCGTCCTGTGGTGATCGTACACCGCGATCCAAAAACAGGAAAAAACCAGATCCTGTTTCACCCCGAAACTGAGTACGCCCCGCCAAACGGGACGACTTGGTCGTGCGCGGTCTTCACAGATACGTGCGCATCGTCGATACGGACGTGTGGGATTTCGCGGAAGCTGATTCGGGTGTGCGTGCACACCGGAATCAACGCGTATCCGCGGACATCGCCCCGTATCCGTACTTTCTGGAACATGCCCTAACTTTGTGTACACACGTCGGATCGAGATGAAACTTGCGCCATCGGACTCGTAGCGATACGCTGGTCCTGTGGGTCAAGTTTGGTTCGATTCTGAGAACGTTGACGAAATCGCGTGTCGTGGGCCCCACAGGCCCCGCTCGACGGGCGATTTTGTGTTCGGCTCATCGGAATCCAATTCTGAAAGTTCCGTTGGGTTCGTATCAGTGTTTCTGACCTGTTGACACTGAGTTTGGTGAATTTGGAGACCATTGACCCTGACGCATTTTTCGGTGCAAAGTGGGCCCACCGGTGGACCCCGTTTTGGCCCAAAATTGTCGTTTTCGCCCTTGTCTCCAAATTGGACTCAAGGACAGGCGTTTCTAGCAGGTTGATATTTTCTGGATCTGATGGTGATGTTTGTTTCAGCAACCGGAGTACCGCCTGCGAATCCAACCGAAGTTAGAGCCGCAATCAGAGCCGGCACCACAGGCAAGTGTACCTTGCCAAACCCTGCAGCTTGCTAATTATTTTCTGGATTTAATTATGCAATAATGGACAAGTAAAGCTTGCCAAATCTCAGTAATTCTTGACATAGTATTTTAATGGATTTCTTGTGGAATTAAATGTAAACTTGTTTTAACTGCTTAACCTAGGAAACGAGTGACGTGCTTAGCGTCCGATCATAGTCGGGTGCCAACTCCGTACGCGGGATTGTGTAACGTCACATAGGCATGGATATCGAGACCCGATAATGCTCATACTTGTCTTATCAAGTACACCAGAACCCAGGATACTTGACACTATTTCATGAGACAGAGTCTTCCTGAGACATTCAAGGTGATTCTGTATAGGATGCATGTTGCGTGACATAGACTTTACATTCTTAGACAATTGACTCATAGCTATCAGACTTGCTGCATTAGTTATAATCGTGTATGACATGGACATGAGGCATCGTGGACATGAGACGTGGGATTACATTGGGTGGGGAGAGACACACAGACTACAGGCTGATATTATATATATATAACATAGTATATTTCAGAGTATAATTCATAGTTATTGTCGCTACCGGCTCCCCGACACAGAGCTTGTAGTGGCTTCAGCCTGAGTTCTAGTGCTGCTCTCATATTGCATATCACTTAGCTGGTTACATAGCTTACCCTCTTGTGTAATTATCTGCTGCACTGTGTTTATTTTGGCTTGTATTTTCTGTACCTTGCTGTCCCCTGAGGACCTGGATCCGGATTATGTCCCCAGGTACAGTTGAAGAGAATTACCCAGAGGTGTACGGTACCGGAGCACTCCTTGGAGCAGAACAAGGAACAGAGGATGAAGTAGTGGCCACAGATTTCTCCTGAGCACCGGCTTCAACTACACAGTATTTCCATTTCCAGCATTTCATTTCCTGTCTTTTCTCCTTAAATGTAACAGAATAATTTCTCGGATTGTTTCCCGAGATAACCTTATTTGATATTGCATATTTATTTCCATTGCATGATTTCTGGCAATTAATCTGTGTTTATTCTGTGGATGAGATTAGAAATACCTGAGACTTGTACTTAGTACTGCTAGACTACAGCTTAAGCATGCCCTGATGGATCCATTAAATTGGGTTGTCCATCGGTGCGTGCTGCTGGCCATTGCCACGCTTCTCCAGTCCCTCGGCATTTTGGGACTGGGGCGTGACATATACTATACCAATTGAACGATAAGGAGATATATATATATATATATATATCAAATAGTACGTATACTATTACATTTTATATACCAAAATACGTATTTGCATATATATATATCAATCAACATTATATATATATATATAACTAATCAAAGAATGTGTATAATGCTACCCTCCTCAAGGTGATCCCAAATGAAAAAGCAGTTAGCTCCAATGGGTCCGGAGCAGTCCAAATAGCTAGAAACTATATAAAGAAGTCCAAGATCGGAGTTCGCACGAAAATCGAGATAAAGATACCAGGCTAATAGGGGAAATGGTCGTTTGTTGTGTAATTAGGGTAACACCTTAATTTAATGAAATCGTTTCGAATTTATTTTGAACAATAATTATAATTAAAAGTTTATTTATAAAAATCTAGAATTTACGTAAAAGCCATCGTATATTTTTTTATTTTTATATCTATAGTAAAATTTGTCACCAGCCTAAATAACAAATTTTGATCTTATTTATTATTATTGAAACTATATTTTAATTAATAATATAAACCCCAAAAATTATTATATTTTTGCATAATCGAAACCCTTTTTAATTACATATTAATATAACCAAATCCCTATATATAATACATAACGAAATTTATACACTATAAACAATAAAACTAATTATATTTTATCTACTAAACCAATTACATGAAATTACTAAACTAATTACATATATTACTAAACTAATTACATATAATAATTAACTACTGATTAATTAATTAATTGATTAAGAAATAATTAACTAAACTAAACTAATATAAATTAACTAATTGATTAATTAATTAACTAACTAATCACATATAAACTTAACTAATTACAAAAACTAAACTAACTACAGTGTTTCTCTGAAACACTGAGTCGAAAGAAAGAGGGAAGAGGGAAAGAGAGAAAGAGAGAAGGGGCTCACGAAGGGGTTTTCTCCGGTCGACGCGGAGGAGGTCTCGCCGGGGTCGGCCGGCAAGGCGTCGGCGCGGTCTGCTGAGGCGGCGATCGAACTCGGCGGCGGCGTCGGCTCCGGATCTGAGGCGGCGGCGTGGAACTCGAGAGCGGCGGCGGCTTCGACTCAAGGCGACGACGGACCTGGTCGAGGCGGCGGGTGCTCGGCGGCGGCGATCGAAGCTTCGGCGGTGGTCGACGGCTCGACGAAGGCGGTCGACAGATCTGGGTTCGACGGATCTGAGGCAGCGGCGCGTCTGAAGCGACGGCGGGTGCTCGAACTCGGCGGTGGTCGACGCTGAGGGGGAGGTCCTGCAGCCACCGGAGCTTGACGACGAGGAGGTGATCCGCGGCCACCGGCTCGGCGAGGCTGAATCTAGTGTTAGGGTTTCTCTGAATCGAGTCGGGGTGTGTTGGGTCGTGTCCGAAGCTGGACACGGCGGGTTTGCTGTACTGTGGGGGACGTGTCCGGGTCTGTCGGACACAGGGTTGGGTGTTGCTGTGGTGGAGGTGGATGTGTTCGGGTGTGTCGGACACGAAAATTTGATTGTAATGTTGTAAATCTGGACACAGGAATGGATACGGTGGGACACCCGGGGTCGGACCCGAGGTCAATCACGACTGACACGATAATGCTGTACACACGGACACGAGCACACAATCAATGGTGATGGCTTGTTGGCTTGTGGGAAATTGTGAGGGCTAGCTAGGGTTTCTAGGGAATGGTGTGAATGAGACTTTAAATAGGCAAAGAGGGTGTGGGATGAAGGGTGCGGATTGGCCCAATAATGAATGGCCAGGATTATATAAATGGGTTTTTCATGTGGGAAAAATGAGGGTGTAAATGGGAGACGGTAAACTGGTAAATTAATAGAAAAATATAATTTAAGAAAAAAGTTTTAAGAGGCTTCCGATTAGCTACTAATTAAACTCATTTTCAAAACCCTAGAAAATATGTAATTTATTTATTTACTATCCCAAATGGATTTCAAATTTTATTATGAAGAAAACAACTAGTCCTTTAAATAATTTTATCAAACAAATGATTTTATGATTTCAAGCCAATAAACATTTGAAGCTAGAGAAATATAATATTATTATTTATTTATTTATTTATTTTGTAATACATCGACATTTAGAAAAAATGATTTTTATAAAAGATTTTAAATTACCTTCTAAAATCAAACTTTGTTCAAAACCAAATACAAGAATTCAAGGAGAAAATATTTTATAAACTGGATATTTAAAATAAATAAAAATCTAATTATTTTGGAATTTAGGAAATCGGAGGTTACAAGTCTACCCACCTTAGAAAAATTTCGTCCTCGAAATTTAAGATCCTCAATAATTGCATTTACACATTGTATTGTTTCTATCAAAATTTAAATTTCAAACCAACTAATCATGAAGTAATTCCATATTGCTATTTCACAACCTTTCAAAAATTTTATAACATCATATTTCGGAAATTCTTCAAAGGTCCTTCAAGCCCATTTTACCTGCTGTGTCTTCGACTAGCTGGCATTTGAGGCCTTCAGTGAACAGATCCGCTAGGTTCTCTCGACTCAGAATATCCACTACTGCAATGACACCAGTCTTGATGAGATTGTTCAGTGCTCTGTGCCGAAGTCGCACAATCCTCTTCTTACCATTGAAGATATTATTAAATGTCACTACTGCAGCTGCCTGGTTGTCCCAGAATATCGGTACAGCTGGAATCTGCGCACCAAATATTGAAAGATCGTACATGAGCTCCTGAAACCATTTTGCTTCATCTGCTGCAGCTATAAGTGCATTGAACTCAGATTCCATCGATGAGCGTGAGAGCATTGTCTACTTCTTCGACTTCCACTATATTGCAACTCCTCCCATTGAGAAAATATATCCTCCTGTGGATTTCTTGCTTTCTTCTTCTGAGCACCAACTAGCATCACTGAAGCCTTCTACCACTGCTGGATCTCTGCTGTAGTAAAGTGCAAACTTCTAAGTCTTCATGAGGTATCTTATCACCCTCTTCACAGCTTTCCAGTATTCCACACATGGGTCACTCGTGAATCTACTCAGCATTCCCACAACAAAAGCAATGTCAGGCCTAGTGACATTTGTAGCATACATCAAGCTCCTAATGACGCTAGAATACTCCAACTGTCTGACACTTTTTTCAGGATTAGGCTTCAGTTTCTTGTCAGACTTATATGGAGTATCGATCCCTGGAAGATCCCGATATCCATAGCGTGTGAGTATCTTCTACACATCGTGAGCTTGTGATAGAGCAAGCCCAGCTTCTGTCCGGATTATCTTTATCCCAAGGATGGCATTTGCATCTCCGATGTCCTTCATACTGAATTTGGACGAGAGGAACATCTTTGTTCTAGTGACACATTCTACATCCGTACCTAGGATTAGCATGTCGTCCACATAGAAACAAACGATGACACCTCTATCACCAGCTAACTTCGTGCACACACACTTATCAGTTTCGCTGACCTTGTAGCCATTTGATCTGATAACTTTGTCAAACTTCTCGTGCCATAATTTGGGAGATTGCTTCAGACCATACAGAGATTTTACCAACTTGCACACTTTGTCTTCAAGACCTTTGACGATAAACCCTTCTGGCTGTTGCATGTAAATCTTTTCAGTCAGTTCACCATTTAGAAATGTTATCTTGACGTCCATCTGATGAATCACTATTTTATGAATAGTATCTAGAGCAATCAACATCCTGATAGTAGTCATTTGTGCAGCGGGAGCATAGGTATCGAAGTAGTCAACCTCCTGTATGTAAGAAAACTCCTTGACCACTAGCCTGGCCTTGAACTTGTCGGCAGTTCCGTCTTCTTTCATCTTCTTCTTAAAGACCCACTTGCATCCGATGAGTTTAGCTCCTTCAGACAGATCGACTAACTTCCAAGTATTATTAGAAGTTATCGAGTCAAACTCGTCATGGATAGCCTCTTTCCAGAAAATAGCATCTCTGGTCTTCATTGTCTCATCATAGGTAAGCGGATCAGCTTTCACATGATAGGTAACAAAGTCTTCTCCGAAGTTCTTCGGCCTTCTCACTAGCTTTGCTCTCGGCTCAGCGGGTTCTGGTTCAAATGTTGTCTCATCAACTAAAACTTCTTCTTGGACTACTTCTCTCTGAGAGGTACTTGCCTCGTCTGTGCTAGCAACATTCTCTGGGACATCCGCGAGAACAACATTCTTGTGCCTAGCAAACTTGTCTTCAAAGAATTCCGCGTTGCGAGATTCTATATATGATTAGATTCGATATCAAGGAACCTTCGAGTATCACACTTATCAACATAGCCCAAAAATATGGTCTTCGTAGTTCTCGTTCCCAGCTTTTGAATCTTGAGATCCGAAAGCTTCACATACGCCAGATACCCCCATACTCGAATGACATTCAAGTTGCGTCTGACCTTGAACCAGAGTTCATGAGGAGTAATGTCAGATGTCGTGAACGGTACTCTATTCAGAATAAACGTATCCGTAAGCGCTGCTTCTCCCCAGAAGCACTTTGGAAGTCTTGCTGTCAGCAACATGAAGTACATCATCTTTATCAGCATCATGTTCTTCCTTTCTGCTACACCATTAGATTAGGGAGAATACGGAGCAGTCATTTCGTTGACAATTTCATGCTCTTTACAGAACGATGTGAATTCCAATGAACGATATTCTCCGCCTCGATCGCTTCTGAGTCTTTTAAGTTGTTGACCGGTTTGACGTTCTGCTATAGCCTTGAAGTCCTTGAACTTCTTGAACGCTTCATCTTTCGACTTGAGAAGATATACGAATGCGTACTCCGAAAAATCGTCAATGAAAGTGATAAAATACTTCAGCTTTTGTGGAGAATTGTTTGAAGTCACATATATCTGATTGTACCAACTCCAGAAGATCTGTGCTTCGGTTCACTCTTCGTACGGCTTCTTGACGATTTTCGTCTGCGCACAAACTTCACATTTCTCCACCTCCTTACCCCCACATTTGGAGATAAGGCCTAGACTAGACATCTTGTTAATGCGTTTACAATGTACATGTTCTATTCTATTATGCCACAACTCAAGAGAATAACCAGAAGTAGAGACTGCACTGATACAATCAGAAGGAGTTACAAGATGCAGTTTAAACATTCCTTCGGTATAGAAAGCTTTTCCGAAGTATGTTTCCTCGTAGGACATCACCATCTGACCGACATTAATGTTCATCCTCAGGCCCGCCTTGCACAACAGACTCCCAGAAACCAGATTCTTGGAAATCATTGGTACTCGCTTCACATTCTCCAGTGTAAGTGACTTTCCAGAGGTCGTCTTTAGCACTACCGTCCCGATCCCCAGTACTGCAACTTGAGACTCATCCGCCATCGAGACTTTCTCAGAGGTAGGCTCGTACTTGGCGAACAGCTCCTTCTTAGAGCCAAGGTTTAAAGGATCGGTCGATACCGATACGTATCGACCGTATCGTATCGGTTTTGGCCTATGCCGATCCGATACCCACAAAAAAGATCGGTATCGACCGATACCGGTACCAAAAAGTTTGTATCGGTCTGTATCGGCCGATACAGGCCGATACGGGACCGATACAGACCGATATAGACCGCTACCAAAATACAGCAAAAGCAAAAAATCGCATCTTAGCATTCAAAACAAAGCAAAAAAATAGAAACTTACCTGTGCTCTGCCGCCTTCGCCTGTGCTCCGCCGCCTGTGGTCGTGCTCGTCACTGGAGAACAGTGAAACTTCCTTTCCAAACTCTAGCCGGAGTACCCGACAACTCCACGGCCTCAAGCGGTGCCATCACTGAACCGTTTTCGTCTTTCCGTTCTCGGCGACGTTTCCAACGTCAACCGCCTCCCGGACCGCCATGCCCAGCAGATCCGATCTCCTCCGAGCATCGGCGTTTCTCCGCAGCTCCATCGCCGAGGTTCCCTCACGGAGCCGATCGGTATTAGGTGAGCGCACTCTTTTCTCCCTCTCTTTCCTCTCTCGGTTCTCAAAAATTTGGGGGGGGGGGTGAGCTTCTCTCTCTGCATTCTCTCTTTCTTTATAAAATATACTGCAGTGAATGGAGTAAATAGTAATTTGTTTTGGGATTGAATGCAATAAATAGTGTTTATTTTGGGAGTAATTACAATTAATAGTGAACAATTGGCTTTGAATTTTGAAATGAAATTGAAAATTCAAACACCTATGAGATTTTTGGATCGGGCTTCAATAATGAATAGGTTCTCTACTAAATTTCTTGTGCAATTAAATTGGGCCAGCTATGAGATTTTTAGCCTAAAGTTTTAATATTTAAGACTAAATGAAAGAAATTTATATAAAACCAGAAATTCTTTATCAAATTGTTTTGGGTAAAGTAACTGGGCTTTAGTTTTAGTGATGGGATTGATGGTTAAATGGATTTTGTTAACAAATTAAGACCTTAATTAATGAAATATAAGAGCTAAAGATTTTTGTGACAAATTAAGACCTTAATTAATGAAATATCAGAGCTTTTAGCCATTGGAAGTTGGACTTAGAATAGAACATAAAATATATAATAAATTAGAATTTTAATGGTATTCATATGGAATGATTATTTATAAATATTCCAATAAATTTTGAATAGGTTTGGGAATAGTTAGCAACTTCAACGAAGCTTTGGGCATGAGGCACGTACATTACCGCTATCGATTACTATTACATTCTAAATGCTATTGTCATTTTATATCCATATTTTATATTTGTTCCTGACACAATGTTGTGCATATTAGGTGAAGACATGGAGATCGACAGTTGGATAAGAAGACTATGTTTGATTAGATAGACTGTGTGTATATAACGGATGTATATTTGTTTATGATGTTATTTTAGCGAATTTGTCTTCGAAAATCTAACATGTATGATGTACTAACAACACTGATAGTAGACTAAGGTGACCGTGTGTGTGTTTGGATTATAATTTATACTAGTTCACTATATTTATATATATACTATTTATTATTATTGTATATATGTTATTTTTTATAACTTTCCTCTATATATATATATATATATATATATATATATATATATATATATATATATATATATATATATATATATATAGATTATTTTTATATGTACCGTTTTCTATAAGTGCACTATTATTATTGTATGTAATATTTTTTTATTGCATGTAACATTTTTTATAAGTGTAATATTATTATACGTAACATTTTTTATTATTGTATGTAACAATTTTTATAATATTTGTAGAATAACTTAATGACAAAAAAGTCGTACGTGGAGGTAAGTGGTGTTTTAGTCATCATGATGTACCTACTCCTTCAGACAATTATAACAATACATATGATAGTTCATCCATAAGTTATTATCAATACAACACTCCAAATGCGGAACAACATTTAATATTTAATGGCCTCATGACAAAATTTTTTCATAATACAGATATCACTCTCTACTACCCTCATAACCAAGAACCATATCGGGACGATTATGATAATTATGAACCATTTGTGATATATTTGTATTTTTTTGTATTTGTATTCATTTTCGTATTTGTATGTTTTATTTAGTTTGTACCTATTGTAAAAAGATTATTGTTCATGAAATTTAAATGAAGGGATAGGCCAGAGTTCCAATGAATTTTTCTCGCCAAGTGATTTTTGTCGTATTTTTAAATTTAAACATGTAAATCTTGTAGCTAATTTTATTTCGGCATATTATGAAACAAAATAATTGGTGTAGTGGATCAAATTGTAACAATTTATAACTAAGCATAAAACTAAATTTCTGAATATAATTAAATCTTTATTTTTTTTACAGAAATTTAAAAAAATATCTCGACTCCTCGACAAATATAATTATGGGTCTTGTGACTCTTGTCTCATGATCTCATCCGGCCATTTGCATTGCTTCTAATCTCTTGTGCCTCCCTCTATGTGCCTTAATTCATCAAAATTAAAACCTATAGAACAATACAAGATTTAATTAGTATGAATATAATGACATAGTAAGATTGTAACTAAAAACATGTAAAGGAAGAAAACTTATATATCGCAGGTAAACCATTCAACAAGGATGACTATTATTTTATTCAATTATAATAAAAAAAAACATAAAAATACTTAAATAATGCATAAATATGTAAATTATTTTTTCTATATTTTTACTAATTTATTAATAATTATTTAAATATTGTCGATACAGCCGATACCAAAAATTCCGATACTACGATCCGATACCGCCAATACTGCCGATACAGATACTCATACAAACTATCCGATACCGATACCGATACCGAGTTTTTGAACCTTGCTTAGAGCACACGTAGTAAGATGCACCGGTGTCCACCCACCAGTCAGTGTCCACGCCATGTGACTCAACCTGCGCAATCATAGCAACTAGGTTAAGCTCACATTGCTCTTTCGATTTAGGCTTTGATCTGCAGTCGCTCTTATAGTGACCATTCTTGCCACAGTTGTAGCATGTCACATCAGTCTTCGGCTTTGGCTTGAACTGAGCTGACTTCACCTTCAGCTGGTTGAAGTCCTTCTTCTTCTTCTTGTAGGAAAATTTTTGCTTCCCTTTAGAGTCACTAGCACGTACCATATTGGCCTTAGCCAATTGCTTGGACAAGGAGTCTAACTTCAATTGCCCCCTGGCTTCATCTTCAATGTAAATCCAGTAAAGAAGATCTTCGAGCTGGATCTTCATCTTTTTACGGTACATGTCAGTCTTGAACCTGATCCAATCTGGAGGAAGTTTGGTGACGATAGCCCCCACCATAAATTTGTCCTCTTGCTTCATGCCCTCTTCCTCCAGTTTCTGCTCCATCTTCAGGAGTTCCTTCACTTGTAGTAACATCACCTTCTCGTCCTCAAATTGCAAAGTAAAGAACTTTTCGACGAGATAAATTTTAGACATTTTTTTTGTCAGTTTTGTAGTGCTTCTCAAGAGATTCTCAGACATCTCTTGCCTTCTCCTTCTTGTTGTAGGACTCTGCCATCGAGTCGTCCATAGCATTGAGAATCAACAACCTGCAGAGGTCGTTGTCTTCCTTCCACTTGGAGTGCGCGTCCTGTGCCACACCAATTGCAAGCTCTCCTCCATCTTCGGTAATGGTAGGTTTAGGATCAACCAACACATAAGCAACTTTGACAAGACGAAGATTCAAGGAGATCTCCCTCTTCCAAATGTTGTAGTGTTCACCATCGAACTTCTCAAGCTTGTGAAAGCTAGTATCGAGAAGGTTTAAGCGGTTGTCTATTCTAACTCGGATCTTGCCTTGAGATTGTTAGTCCCGATGTCAAATCAGAGTAGATGAGGTCCACAAAAGTTTGTGTACTGAGATCCACTCGCAAGCTTCTCTACAGTGACGCACAACTCCACAGCAGCACTAAACCATGAACATGTTATAAACTGACAAAAGAGAAAAAGAAAAATACAGCAACAACCAGAAAATTATTTTTCTCTTTACGTTCGCAGACGCTACAATGAGAAAGAACGGAAAAAAGAAGAAGAACAACACCAGAGAAAGAAACTCCTTGTTGGGGTGATCAAAACCACCGGTGCTTAAGACAAAATTTGCCCTACACGACGATTTGCCTCAGGATCCATCAAGTTTGCAAACGAACTTCTGGAACGCTCTAGGTCACCTTTGGATCGCTCAAAAATTACTATGTAGGAGGGGCGTTGGCTAGGCCGCATACGAGCTCGGGTGCTCTCGCTGCACAGAGCAGCGCCGCCAAACGCCGCCAAGCGCTGAAAGCAGCTACCACTGTGCACGAACACCCCCGCGCCGCATGCGCCGCATAATCCGGATGGCATGGATAACCATGCGCCGCATACGCCGCCAACATCCGAACCTGTCCTCTCCACATGGGACTCGCTCATGCAAATTCACAAGCCGCATGGCCCCTGGCCGCATAGCACCTTTGGCTGCATAGGCGACACGACGCATGCGTCCGAGCTAGCAATCGTGCATAAAATGAGCGTCATGCGACAATGTTAAGTGGAAAGTGCGCCAACAAAGCGCCACTTTGCGCCCTTGAACCCGAGTCCGAGATAGCTCCTAAGGGAAGCATCCCAAAGGTGGTGAGAAAATAAAGATTGTCATAAAGGTGTTCAAATTTAATCCCTCTAGGAAAGTCAACCCACATGGGCCACCACTCCATGTGCATATACCAATACTAAGCAAAACTATATATTGAGATATACACATTGGTGGTTTTCCAATGTGGGACTAAAACTCCCAAAGCAAAGTGGAAAACACCATCAGACTTTTGGAGAGCTTTGGAGGCTGTGCAAAGAAGGGCACAATGCCAATTATTTGATCAATGATATATTTCTCTTTGGTGGAAATTATCCATTCCAAATGTTCCTTTTTACAATATTATCATTGAAGAGCAGCGTTAAGTTGGGGTTGTGTAGACAATTTGGTAGAAATGAGAACTTTGTTGTTTAAAGAAAAATACTATGGCTAATATCCACCATGGTTATTCGTTTTGTGAGATGTCTCCAAAAAGGGGAATACAAATATGTTAAAGTTGGGGTAAACTTAAAAGTATTGGTGCTTATTGTTCTTTGCCCATTCTAAAGGCCCCTTAGGAAGATATAAGTATGGTTTTGTCATTGTGGTTAGGTTCCATGGAATTTTCAACACTGTCACTTCTTATAGAGATAACCAAGTTCCTTAATCATTTTTGGAGATGCTTGCAGAAAAGGATTGGTACTGATTTGTTGTACAACAATGCTTATCGTCCTTACAGATGGACAAAAAGAAGCTATGAACGTAGTTTGGGGGATTTTCTTCAGAGTTGTGTTGCTAAAAAACCTAAGCAATTCGGGTTATGCTTTCCAGAACTGAATTTGTTTATACCTCCATTGTAAATCAGTCTATGTGAAACAAATCCATTGAAACAGTGTATAGAAGAGCTCCCACTCATTATCTTGATCTTGCAACTTGCTAATATTCCTTGATCACCATTATACTATTGTCCGATTAGAAGGCTGGGGAATGTGCAGGTCTTATGGCAAGGATACAGAAGGAAGTGAAAAAGGACGCTTGATGAAAGTAATATAATATACAAACAAGGTCTTATGGCAACTTGCTTTTCCTATCTTTTTCTTTCTCATCATCATTGTTCATGTACTATATCATGAACCCTAGATTTTGACAAGACTTCTATAGTATGAGTTGTGTAGGGTTTGCCCCTTTTGGGAAACTTAGAACCTACTTTTGGAACTGTATACTTGTTTTTGGAGATAGTTGTACCTCAAATCACTATCAAGGTTTTTTTATCAAGTGGGAACTCTGTTTGAAATATTCCTCAATTGCAAAAAGATAAACAACAAAAACTAGCAATAAGATATTATTGAGAATTCGAGATAGTATTGAGAATTCGAGACACGTTATAGAACGAACATTGTCCTTAGAATCTACTTTGCCCCTACGAAGAATAGTGCGGCAGGGAGATTGACCATATACTCCTGAGATACAACAAATTAGATGATCAGCGATACTATGCACCTGGTAGCAAATCCAACGACCGATCAATGTCTGATGGAGAAGAACGGGTGAAATGAGTTTTAGGTACTAGTGGGTTTTTTCGAGTTGTATCTCCTCTATGAGATTTTCTCTCCAAGAAGATGAAACATATAAAGTTTTGTTTTATAATCCAGATCCTGCAATCGCACAACTAATCCCGCAACAAAATTATGTACGATTTGTGGCAGTGGAAGCAGAAGACCAGGAAACCGCTCCGCAACAGGCGACTAGCAACTGCTTCGCGACGCAATCATGAATCGCTCCACGACGCAACCAAGAATTGCACCGCGGCGCAACCATCAAATCAAAATAAAAGGTAAAAAGGAAATTACTATTTTATCCCTATCCGATCCGCAACGCACATGCGTGCAAAGTACAAAAGTGCGCGACTAACGAACGGGTCAAAAAATGCGTTTAAATCATGCACCTGCTTGCTTGTTGCATGAGATTGAGCCCATCCCCCACAAAACTCAGTTACCCAACAAAGTAAGTTGAGCACTTTAAACAAAGGAGGGTGCTCTCTCCTATCTGATGTGGGACTAAAGAAATCCCTCCATATTGAATCACTTAGGCAACACATCCAACAAACTTATGATTAACCATGCATTTAGTTTCAATATGGTTGGTACCTTCTACATAGTACTAATTCCATAATTCCGCTAACCAATAAGAAAAACATATGGAGCCGGCAATCCTATATCAATTGAAACCAACTTCCTATTAAAAATGGGTCTAGATTGGTTGGCACAGTGAGTTTATGTCACGCTATTAGAATTTTATTTCCTCTTCTGAATGATGGCTTTGATAGAACACATCTAAGCAACATGAATTATCAGATATGGAGCATCTAAGGTGAAATTGGAAGTAAAGTTGTACTTGCAAAGGGGAATTCATAAAGGGAGAATGTGGGGGTTTGATGTGTCTTGTGGTGCCCCCCTTTGTTTTCTTGATTATATTTTATAGGCTAGGTTATTAGGCATGACAATCTGGCGGAATCTCTATAGACAAGAGACAATTGGATTTTATCGTTGTTTGTTGAGGCATATTAGAGCGGAACATGTCTATGATAGAGCTAGACCAAAATGTTGGTCTATCACTGTATCAGCTTACACGAAGCGCTACCAGTTGTAATATTTATTTCTGATTATGTGGTACTGTCGTGACTGTCATCATAGTGTGGATGAATTGTGTGGTGGAATGTGGTACCCATAATTAGGTTTATAGAATGTGGGCGAGCGTCAAAATGATGCAAAGTGAGAGTTGTTACTAGAACCTGACCTGAACATCTATGTATGGTGATAGATCCATGCTTGGTTGCTAGAGAATACCTTGGCTTACTTTGTATTGGATCTGGATAATATAGTCCCAAGATTATTCCTGGGTTGGTCCGGCGTTTATATAAATCTTACCACAGCTGGATCCAAACCAGGTGCACATCATTTGGTGGAATATAGGAATGAAATGATTTTGTTTTATTTCTGTGTCGATGACATGTTCCGACATGGAGTAGCACAACCCTTTCATATAGCAGGCCTGTGAAAGAGTGGGACGAGATGTGCTGAATGGTATCTTGTAAATAGGCCTCCTAAACAAATGGTATCTGAGATTAGTTAGTGTAATTGGGACTGGACATTTATAATGTTAAGGGGCTGCCCTCTTAATTGGAGTGTTAAAGCACAACAATGGCCTATAGAGGCAGTAAAAAAACTATAGAGGTAGTTGAAGAGATGCATGACATAGCCAAACTCCAAATTCCTCAGGAAGAAGGTAGACCATAGTAGTTCTCAAGAATACATTTGGACCTGATGAGCTAATTGGGAAGTTCAATGTTAGAGGATGTTGAACCCTCCAAATTATGTGTGCCGGACATGGGGACTCATGCTGAAGACTGTGTTGCAGCGCGCTTCACATCTTCACTGCCAATCAAAATCTTTACCTTCAAATTGTGGTTTACTGTGCATACGGAACAAAACATACAGATTGAATTATCTCCTATTTAGTTCGATATTGTTTGACCTGGCTACGAGATAAGATCCATGTTGTACTTTCAATGTTACAATGTTGACACTTATTTATATGATGTACGCTATGTTTTCTTTATATAATTATCCTCTTTGTACGTAATTCATCACTGATGTGCCTCTAGACTCTAGTAATGACAAGTTCTCTGTATCCAGAGAACATCTCTACTACATAAGGTCATGAACAGTTCCTTACAAATGGATGTTTATTTTTGACTGATGAAGTCTCTTGGGAACAATATTGTGCCTTTTTGTGCTGCTTGTGATCCTTGTGTGACAAGCTGGTCAGTTTGTTTGATTTCTTCTTGTCGTGTATGGAATAATTGGTATGCTTCCAATTCCCTGTAGTTTTGAGGAAATTCCCTCAATTGTGTCAAAACTCTCGAGTCTCCTGGTTCTAGGATATATTGGGGAAGTATATTGATGGTCACATATGAAGTCTGTCTTAAAATTTTCAACCATAGTTTTGTAATATCGGCCAATACTGATCAAATACTGCCAATATCGATATGGTTTGGCATGTTTCGATCCGATACCGACCAAATTCGATACTTGACCGACACCAAGTTGACCGATACCAGGAGAACTTTTTCAGTTAATTCGGCAAAAAAAATTAAACGAAAAAGACCAATTAGCAATGGTGTAAAAGCATAGTAAGGTTGTAAAAGCATGTAAAAGAAAAAAAATTTATCTATCGCAAATAAACCCATTGGAAATGAAGACTACTATTTCATTCAATTTCAAAACTACTAAGAAACAATACATGAAATACTTAAATTTTTGGTAAATGTAAAAAAAAAAACTCTAAAATTTTAAAATTTTTATTAATAATTATTTGTTTTTTAATAAAAAAATCTGATATTCCGTACTGATACTTCCGATCCCGATACCAATACCGACACTGCGAACCATGATTTCAACAACACCAGTGTGTATGTGGAGAGGAAATCTTTTGAATTGTCTACCCGCATGGCTTAATCATTGTTTTGATGAATTGTGGCTAATTTTTTTTTTTCTTCTAGCTATTGCTTGTTGGCTGAGGTGGTCTTTTTGAGTATATGAAGTCCCCTCCACGTGGTTGTTGCGCCCGAACCATCACTGTTCATTCTGTCCACTATGGTTTACGGAGGTTCTAGCTTGGTAATGTGTTTGGAGTTTGATGTTAAGTTGAAAATTGTCTCTCCCTGCAAATCTATACATTGATAGAAAGCTGCCACATGCAATTTGGTTTCTCTTAATTTGTGTACCATATGGGCAGTGTGAGGATGGAGCCAAATTTTCTTCCTATGTTTTCTTTGGATGCAGCCTTGTTTTGCCAGCCCCAGATGTTGTAGATCTTACATAATTTTGTGGTTGTTTTCCTTCTCTTTTTGAATCCGAAGTTCTAGGTTCTTGCAAGATTGATTTGGTGATGAATATATGTTCGTGCTCTCTATCTGTTGTTTCAGACCAGATTATTCTGATGTCTTTCTTGCTACTTGGATCGTTGTGTATACGATTAAGCTCCTCTTATAAAGCGGTTTTGTGAGCCTTCGTTTGGAAACGCAATGGTTTTCTTGCTTTCTCCCTCAAAAACACAAAGGGGAATGGGTCGAAAGAGTCCGAATATTTCGACCCATCTCGTGGGCTTTAAACACATTTTCCTATTGAGTTACCTGTTCCTGTAAGAATAGATTGTCACGGCCTGAGATATCGACGTAACTATATATTTTTTTTTATTAATGTAATTTGACAAACTCTACACCTGTGTTTTGTTTGATGGTGTTGCGCACAGCAGAAGCAATAATGGAATACGAAATCAAACGAGACAAGAAAAGAAATGAGATACGAGATTTACGTGGTTCGGAGGAATAACTCCTACGTCCACGGTGGTGCAGCCAAGTATTTCTTCAACAATACACAAGAGGATTACAAGGTGTTCTTCATCACAAGTGTCTCTCTTTTCTCTCTAATTTTTGCACACCTCAAACAAATGAAATACAAGCCTTTTTATAGGCACAAGTAGATGAATTTAGATACATGCAAGAATGTATCACACTTATGAGGATTAATTATTTCTTTGATTGAAGTTGGAGAGAGATGGATAGATTCATCAATGAACTAACAAGTTCATGCATCATCTTTAATTTGAGTCCATGAATATTTCCAACAATCTCTACCTTGACGAAAAAATTTCGTATCCTCATAACTGATTTGGCTGCAAACGGGTGCACCGACTATCCAATGTTGATCAGGTCCAAGCAATGGACAACTCATCTCGAGTAGCCACTTTCGTTAACACGTCGGCTGAATTTTCGGTAGTAGCTATCTTCAACAATCGAATATCACCTTCATTAATAATCTTTCGAATGAAGTGAAATCGAACATTAATATGCTTGGTTCGGACATGATGAACTTGATTTTTTTGATTAAAAAAATAGCACTCTGGCTATCACAAAACACCTCAACGTGCTTTTGAACAATTTTCAAATCATTCACCAAACCATTCATTCAAATAGCTTCCTTAAAAGCTTCAGTGACTGCCATATATTTAGCTTCAGTAGTGGACAATGCAACTGTGGATTGAAGCGTCGAACACCAACAAACGGGTCCACCAGCCATAGTGAACACATATCCAGTAGTAGATCTCATTTTGTCAAGATCACCGGTATTGTCCGAATCCACATAACCAACCACTAATTTATCAAACTCTAGATCATTCTTTCTTTGAAATTTTAAACCGAGATCAACAGTGCCACGAAGATATCGAAGTATCCACTTCACAGCTTGCCAATGTCCCTTTTCCGGATTGTGCATGTATCGGCTAACCATACTAACAGCATGTGAAAGGTCAGGCCGAGTGCACACCATAGCATACATCAATGATCCAACAACATTTGTATAGGGAACATTTTTCATGTATCTTCGTTCTTCATCAGAAGTCGGGCATAAAGAAGCACTTAACTTGAAATGAGGGGCGAGCGGAGTACTTACATGTTTGGTCCAACCATGCATATCAAATTTTTCCAAAATCTTCTTCAAGTATTGAGATTGTGACAACCAAACAATACCATTAGGACGACCCCTCTTGATCTCCATTCCAAGTATTCGTCGTGCCTCGCCTAAGTCCTTCATTTCGAACTCCTTTCGGAGTTGGGCCTTCAATTTATCTATCTCCACCTTGCTCTTGGATGCAATTAACATATCATCCACATACAATAGCAAATAAATGTAGGAGCTATCATTAAGTTTTTGAAAGTACACACAATGATCAAATGTGTACCTGTGTTCCACCATGAACTGATCAAAACGAGTATACCATTGTTGAGGAGACTGCTTAAGGCCGTACAAGGATTTTCGCAGTTTGCAAACCCAATTTTTCTTTCCAAGCACACGAAATCCATCAGGTTGTGTCATATAAATTTCTTCATTCAAGTCTCCATGCAAGAAAGCCGTCTTGACATCAAGTTGAAAAAGCTCGAGATCAAATTGAGCTACCAACGCCAACAACACTCGAATAGACGAATGTTTCACAACAGGAGAAAAAATCTCGTTGTAGTCTACACCCTTCTTTTGAGCATATCCTTTGGCCACCAATCGAGCTTTGTATCGAATTCCCTGAGTGTCATCTTTCTTTTCATACACCTGTTTGCATCCGATAGCTCTTTTTCCCTTGGGAAGTTGCACCAATTCCCAAGTCTGATTCTTTTTCAAAGACTTCATTTCTTCGTCCATGGCCTCCTTCCATTTCGAGCTTTCTGAATCTTGAATAGCATCTTTGTAGCTATTCGGAATTTCCTCGATCACAGGGAGTGCAAATGCAACAATATCATCAAATCGAGCTGGCCGTTTAATTCCCCTCCGAGGTCTATTCTTTGCAATAGATTCAGCTACCTCAGGTTCTCGAGTCTCTTCCTCGAGACATTCCTCCACCTGCACGATGTCCTCCACCTGATCGGAGTTTTCCTCATCATCAACCGGTTTATTTTGACAAGATTCTCCTACAGGAATAACCCGCTCAAGAGCAACAGTGACCTTCTTAGCCTGCTTAGGAGGTTCATCGGTCTTTTTCAAAAGCATTACCGATTCGTCAAATGTCACGTCTCGGCTCTTGACGATCTTCTTTGACTCCGGACACTATAACCTGTATGTTTTAACTCCTGAACTAAAGTCCATGAAAATGGCTTTCTTTGCTCGAGGGTCAAGTTTAGATTCAGAAACATGGTAATAAGAAGGGCAACCAAAAATATGCAATTGATCATAATCATTAATAGGTTTACCTGACCATTTTTCAAGTGGTGCTTTACCCCCGTTTGCAACAGTAGGTAACCGATTCACAAGGTGAACTGCATAGTTGATTGCTTCTGCCCAAAATGCTTTTCTCAAGCCTGCCTGAGACAACATGTACCGAGCCATTTTAACCAAAGTCTGGTTCATCCTTTCGGCGACCCCATTTTGTTGTGGATTTTTCGGAACGGTGAAATGACGAACAATTCCTTCTTCCCGACATACTTCAAGAAAAGGATCAAACTTGTATTCTCCACCATTGTCCGATCGTAACTTCTTGATTTTCCGTCCAGTCTGATTCTCCACCATCTTCTTCCACTCAAGGAAGATATCCATGACTTCATTCTTATGGCTCATCGGGTACATCCAAACTCGTCTCGAGTAATCATCAATAAAGGTGACAAACCACATTTTTCCTCCAAGCGACGCATTCTTCGTCGGACCCCAAACGTCCGTGTGAACATAATCAAGGATACCCTTCGTTCGGTGTATAGATGTGCCGAACTTCACCCTTCTTTGCTTGCCAAAAATACAATGTTCACAAAAACTGATTTTACCGATCTTAGTCCCTTTAAGCACGCCTTGTTTTATCAAAGTTTGAAGAGGCTTCTCACCGGTATGACCAAGTCGCATGTGCCAAAGTTTTGAAGCATCGGATTCCTTGGAACATGTCGTAGCTGCATGTCCAACAATTGTGCTACCCTTAAGGAAGTATAGATTTTTTTTTCGGGTCCCTTTGATCGTCACCAATGCGCCTTTAGCGACTTTGAGAGTTCCATCATCCATGGTGATCCGATAGCCTTTCGATTCCAAGGCTCCAAGCGAGATGAGGTTCCTTTTCAATCTAGGAACATAACGAACATCTCCAAGTTTTTGGATTTCTCCATCAAACATCTTTAACTGAACCGAGCCAATGCCCTCGGTTTTGCAAGTGTTGTCGTTGTCCATGTAGACAACACCACCATCGATCTTCTTGAAATTCGAAAATATTTCCTTGTTGGGGCATATGTGATAGGTACACCCCGAATCAAGGATCCACTCATCAAGGTTACTGACCGAAAGTGACACGGTCAAAGCCTCGTCTGTATCACTTTCATCTTTCTGGACCACATTTGCCTTGGACTCCTTCTTCTTCATGTTCGGGCAGTCCTTCTTCCAATGTCCCTTTTGGTGGCAGTAGGCACATTCATCTTTATCAATCCTTTTGCGGTCAAATTTTTCTCTCGACTTCGATTGAGACTTCCCTCTACCATCATTTTTCTGAGAGGAAGTCCTGCCTCTAACAGTGAGAGCATCCGAGCTAGAATCTCGCTGGACTTGTTTGTCCTTCTTCGCACCTCGTTATTCATCAAAGAATTACAAACATCGTTAAATTTTATCTCAGATTTACCATGCAACAAGGTAGTTGTCAAATGTTCGTAAGACTCGGGTAAGGAATTTAATAATAACAAGGCTTTATCTTCATCAGAGATTTCAACATCGAGATTCAACAAATCAGTGATAATTTATTGAAACTATCAAGATGCTCAACCATGGTTGTACCTTTACAATAGTCGAAGCGGAAGAGTTTCTTCTTCAAGTGGAGTTGATTTTCCACGTTCTTTTGCATGTATTTGGCTTTGAGTTTATCCCAAAGATCTTTTGCTGAGGTCTCATTCATGAACGAATATTTTTGGTCCGTTCCAAGACATGATCGAATGATCCCACAAGCTTGTCGATTAAGCTTTTTTCATGTCGAGTCAGATACATCACCGGGCTTCTCCTCGAGTGTGAGATCCAAATCTTGCAATACCAAAAGATCGAGTACTTCACCTTGCCAAATATCGAAGTTGTTTGTCCCGTCAAATTTTGAGACATCAAAACTCGAAGTCGACACCTTAGTTAGGTCGATGCAAGTTACTCAAAGACTCTCCAGTTATCTTTTTATCTTCAGCCATTCCAATGAATTTCTTTCACCAAGTGTGTTAAACAAACACAACTACAATCTTGAAATTCCAAGCACAAATTAATGTCCCAAGATATTCAAAACCATGGAGCTCTGATACCAATTGTTGTGTACAGCGGAAGCAATAATGGAATAAGAAATCAAACGAGACAAGAAAAGAAATGAGACACGAGATTTACGTGGTTCGGAAAAATAACTCCTACGTCCACGGTGGTGCAGCCAAGTATTTCTTCAACAATACACACGAGGATTACAAGATGTTCTTCATCACAAGTGTCTCTCTTTTCTTTCTAATTTTTGCACACCTCAAACAAATGAAATACAAGCCTTTTTATAGGCACAACTAGATGAATCTAGATACATGCAAGAATGTATCACACTTATGAGAATTAATTATTTCTTTGACTGAAGTTGGAGAGACATGAATAGATTCATCAATGAACTAACAAGTTTATGCATCATCTTTAATTTGAGTCAATGCATATTTCCAATAGATAGGAGTTATCGAATTGGTCTTCTCATGAACTCTCATTCAGGAGATGCAAATATAAGCAGACCTATTGAATTGTCTAGAGGGGGACAGAGAAAACGAAATCAAACAAATATGTAGGAAAATAATGATTCTACAATCGCGACTTATCTTGATCTACCATACTTGCTTTGTTTACTGCTAAAGTTGGGATTTCACTGTAAATTTTTTTGGCCCAAAAATATTTTTATTTATGTTTACTAATTAAAACTATTCGACATGGATAGTTAGATAATTACATATAGAAAATAAATAAATATTATTTGTTCTTTCCTATGTATTAAAAAAAAAAGTTTAATGAGCTCTTATTTGTTCTTGCTAAGTACATAAAATACGTTTCAGTTTGACGTTTCAGTTAGAATTTTATGGTGGTGACCCATAAAATTCTGCACTAGGTTAACGAAGAGAGAAACACAGGAAACGAGACCTACAAATCCTCTCGTTTTTCTTTACAGCCTGTCGCCGGTTCACTCCAGCTGTTCTAGGAATATCGACGTCTTCTATAGTCTTACGCACGAGCAAGTCTGATTGGCACTATTCTCTTCAGAAGATTCCAGCGTCGCAATCCGATTTCGTGTAGCCTAGCCTCAACCCGGTCGACTCGGTCTCGTCTTGTAACCGGCATAGAATTTGTGTCGACAAATGAACCTCCTCAGAGCGACCCAAACCGAACTCTGATCTCTATTTCGCATGTATCTTCATCGTCAAGTTAGGACCACGTCTGCGTAGAGAGATTATTTAGTAGATTGGATTCAACAGCTATCAGTGATGAACCTTAAGTCTCCTTTAATAGTACATTATAAAAAATAATATATATATATATATATATATATATATATATATATATATATATGTTGGTTTTGGTTTTGTTTTGGTTTTGTTTTCTTGCAAAAGCTCAAGTTCCCTTCCTTTGTTTAGTCCCACATCGGATGCACCAAAGCCTTCATGTGTACATATATTAGTTTCTCTCCTTTGTTCTATTAAGTTGTTGTGTGGGGAACCCCTTGGGCCACACGCGCGCGCCGCCGCTGCCGCCCGGTTCGGCGCGTGTAACGGGTGCGGGTACGTGCCCACATCTGCGGGCGCCGAATGTCGATCCGATTTTCTCTTCGGGTTCGGACTGGGACCCTAAAATTCTTTTTGCTTCCTCTTCTCTCTTTCATTTATTTTTTTTCTGGACGTTGGAATTAATTTCTGAATGTTACAAGTGTTTGAACGTTACAAATTTTCATGTCCAGATTCATTCGTTTAATTCTCCTGTGTAACGGCTGAATTAATCGTAAATTAATTCTGACCGTTACACAACAGTATTATATATTCGACTGTGTTCCATTGTAATCTATTCAGAAAAATTTTCTTTACGAAAAATCTCTGTCAACATTCTGTTCGTTCTTCATCGTCTCCAAGCTCTGGGCAGATCTAAGTTCTGGTCTTTCTCTCCAAGTCGTGTGCGGCAACGAGATACCGGTAGTGCGGGGGTTTTACCACTAGGAGCTTCGGGAACGTCTGCACACAGATCCCGAATAAACTCTTAGGGCAGTGCTTCGTGCACGACTTCCCCAGAGGCCGGTAACATTGTTTAATTTTTTTTTATTTTTTTTTATTCTGAAATTTTGCATAAAGGAAAGACAATAAAATTCTAACAATCTAAGAGTTTAGTCTTGTTAGAATTACCTACTGTTTGAATTAGCTACTGATAGTTACTATTAGCTACTGTTAGCAAATTTTGAAAGCTTCTTAATAGTGAAGAAAATTTGCTTCTGATTGAATTTGCTTCTGATTTAATTAGCTACTGTCAACTGTTACTTTTAGAAAATATTACATACAGTGAATAAAATTTGCTTCTGATTGAATTATCTTATACTGTCAATAAAATATTACATAGAAACTATTACTTAGTTTTAGAAACTATTTCCTATACTGTCAATAGTTTGAATTATCTAAAGCTTCTGATTAAAAAGAATTTTCTAAAATATTGTTAATATACAATTTCTAGAAAATTACTTACTATACTGTAACTATCAATATACAAATTTGCTTAACCTGTGCTTCTAACATTTTGTTAATACATTCTGTTAGCATATTACATACAGTGAACACATTCTGTTCTTCTAGCAATTTGTTACCACATTTCATAATTTTGTCAATTACAATTTTGTCAATTACAATTTGTTAGCAATTTGTAGAAAATTTCTTTCAGTTGTAACATACAATTTGCTTCATTTTTTTTTAATCACTTAGTTTTTGAAAGCAACTAGGACCAAAAGAAAATAGTTTAGTAAAAAAGAAAATTACAAATAAAATCTTCAAATCTAAAGTTTCAAAGTAGAGACAAACTCGGGCACAAGCCGAAAGGGTCCTTCTGTCAACCGGGTGTAAATAACCCTAAGCGACACGGTATTTAAGAGTCTTCGGACCACCGCTAGCTGGGAACCGGCCCCTACAGCTAACCTGATTTGATCAACACTTGAAAAACTAAAGATTTTAAGATTGTTTAGCAAAGACCACCTAAACTATTATCTTAAACATTATT
Organism: Iris macrosiphon; assembly: GCA_036927795.1. Classification (NCBI taxonomy): domain Eukaryota; kingdom Viridiplantae; phylum Streptophyta; class Magnoliopsida; order Asparagales; family Iridaceae; genus Iris; species Iris macrosiphon. Next base: position 139,751,175 of record JAYESA010000003.1, on the reverse strand, counting down.
ATTAAATAAATTTATATTTTTTAGACTGTAATCATGACTGGTAAGGAGGAATCCTCTACTGCAAAACCTGCTAAGTTTGATGGCTCATACTTCAAGAGATGGCAGAGCCAAATGAAATTTTGGCTCACGACCTTAGGACTTATTTCTGCCATTGATGGCTCCACACCCATCACAAATGATTCTGATGATACTGAGTCTGACATAGCAGTGTCCACCTCCTCGAAACCAAAAACACCTAAAGAGATAGACTTCCACTGTTTTCATAGAATTCTAAGCGCATTATCTGAATCCTTGTATGATATATTTTTTGAATACAAGAGCGCTAAAGAACTCTGGAAAGCCTTGGAAGATGAATACGGCTGTGATGATGCCGGAATAGAAAGGTTTAATTCTTCAACCTTTAATAGGTATTTCATGGTAGATAACAAACCAATGAATGACCAGCTCCATGAATTCCAAGAATACCTTAGACATATTCAAGCCAAAGGGACATCTTTCTCCAATGAACATAAATAGCATGCCTAATAGACAAGCTACCTCCCTCTTGGTCTGATATGGCTAAGGATCTTATCCATACACAAGGAGATCTTACCTACAATCAAGTCCTAAAGAAAATTAGAACCGAAGAACAAATTAGATTGAGGTCTAAGCCTAAGACTGGATCTAAAGCTAAGGTAAACCTTGTAGAAGGCCAAGAAAAACCCAAGTCTAATTTTCCTTATAAACCCAAAAAAAATTTCTTCAAGAAGAAGAAAAACTTTCAACCTAACCACCACAACCATCATCACCAAAACCAAAAACCTAGAAACTTCAGTCAGACTCAGGATCAAAAGAGGTTTTGTTTTGTGTGTGGTAAAACAAACCATATGGCCATCAACTGCTACCATAGGAAGAAGGAAGCTGTCCAGACCTCCTACAAAGGAAAGGGCTCAGTTAGACCAGAAGCGAACATGCTTCACAAAGGTTCTTCGAGTTCCTTCAGGTCTGTAAGCTTTCAATCCCTTATTAACCTCTCTTACCATTCTGATGATTGGTGGTTAGATTCTGGAGCTAATGTTCACGTTTCGTTTGATCGCTCATGTTTTTCAAACTATCAGGAATCAAGTGGAGGAGGTGTGACCCTAGGAGATGGCTCAACGGCACAAATTATTGGAAGAGGAAAAGTTAACCTGAAGATGACATCAGGAAAAATCTTAACTCTTCATGATGTTCTTCATGTGCCGTCTGTCAGGAGAAACCTAGTTAGTGGATCCCTTCTTGTAGCCTCAGGATACAAAATTGTAATGGAGGCTAATAAAGTAGTTTTTTCTAAGCATGACTCTTTTATAGGAAAATGCTTTGTAAAAGACGGTCTTTTCATTTTAAGTACAATGAATAAAATGTCTGATTGTTCTCTCATTGTCTCTAATATAGAATCTTCAAATATTTGGCATGGCAGACTAGGTCATGTGAACCTCGGTTCTATTAAAAGAATGATGACCTTAGATCTTATTCCCAAGACTCCAATAGATGACAAACACAAATGTGAGATTTGTGTTCAAGCCAAACACACTAGATTACCTTTCAAATCTGTAGAAAGAAATTCTGACCTTCTAGAACTTATCCATAGTGATGTATGTGACTCAAATAGGATTCTGACTAGAGGTGGTAGAAAATACTTTGTTACATTTATAGATGATTATTCAAAGTATTGTTATATCTACCTTCTCAAAACCAAAGATGAAGTTCTAGATAGATTTAAGGTCTTCAAATCTGAAGTTGAGAATCAATTAGAAAGGAAGATTAAGATTCTTAGATCTGATCGTGGTGGAGAATATACCTCAAATGAAATGATTAACTTCTGTGAAGAACATGGAATAATTCATGAGGTAACTGCTCCATATTCACCTCAATCTAACGAGTTGCTGAACGCAAGAACCGCACTTTGTTAGATATGGTAAATGCCATGCTTCTCAGCTCTGGTGCTCCTGATAACTTATGGGGAGAAGCCCTTTTAACTGCCTGTTACATTCTTAATAGGATTCCTAGTAAGACAAAAGATAAGACTCCCTATGAGCTGTGGAAAGGTAGAGCACCTAGGATTAATTACCTTAGAGTTTGGGGATGCCTTGCTAAAGTCGGAATTTTCGAACCTAAAAAGAGAAAGATTGGTCCCAAGACTGTAGACGCTATTTTCATAGGATATGCCTTAGACAGCTATGCCAATAGATTTCTAGTGACTCACTCAGAAGTAAATGAAATCTCTAACAATACCATTATAGAAGCAAGAGATACAGTTTACTTTGAAAATATTTTTCCTTTTAAGGATAGAAGTTCAATCTCTTCCTCCATACCCTCTACTAGTTCTCAAGTCCAAATAACTAGATCTCAATCTGAACAAGACTTAGAACCAAGACGGAGTAAAAGGAATAGGATTGAGAAAAATTTAGGAGAAGGATTTTTCACTTTTTTGATAGAGGGTGATCCCTCAACTTATGAAGAAGCAATGTCGTCTCCTGATGCTCCCTTCTGGAAAGAAGCCATTAACAATGAATACAACTCCATCATGGAGAATAACACTTGGTTTCTAACAGATCTACCTTTAGGGAATAAACCAATAGGTTGTAAGTGGATTTTCAAGAAGAAACTCAGAGCCGATGGTACTATAGAGAAATACAAAGCTAGATTAGTTGCTAAGGGTTTTACCCAGAAGAAAGGGTTAGATTATTTTGATACCTACTCTCCTGTAGCTAGGATCACATCCATTAGAACTCTCTTGGCCTTAGCATCCATTCATGATATGCTAATCCATCAAATGGATGTAAAGACAACATTCTTGAATGGAGATCTAGAGGAAGAACTTTATATGGACCAACCTGAAGGTTTCATTGCTAAAGGTCAAGAAAAGAAAGTCTGCAGATTAGTAAAATCCCTCTATGGCTTGAAACAAGCTCCCAAACAATGGCACAACAAATTTGATAAAGTAATTTGTGAATATGGTTTCTTGTCAAATGAGTATGATAAATGTATATACTCTAAAGGTACATGTAAAAGTTGTGTCATTTTATGCTTGTATGTAGATGACATCCTTATCCTAGGTTCATCACTGGAATTGATAAATATTACAAAGAACTATTTATCTAGCCAGTTCGATATGAAAGACCTAGGAGAAGCCAACATAATTTTAGGAATGCAAGTGACCAAAGGCAAAAAGGGTTATACTCTATCTTTAGCACATTCAATTGAAAAAATGCTAAAAAGATTTGAGTTATTTGATAAGAAACCTGTCCTTACTCCTTATGACAGCAGTATTGTACTGAAAAAGAATGAAGGATCACCTTTGGAACAACATAAATATTTTCAGATGATACGCTCCCTTATGTATATAACAAACAGGACAAGACCTGATATTACATTTGCTATTGGGAGACTAAGCAGATATACCAGTAACCCAAATCAGTCACATTGGACTGCCTTGGATAGGGTATTTAGATATCTCAAGGGCACCCTAGATTACAAACTTCATTTTACTAGGCACCCTGATATCATAGAAGGTTATTCAGATGCAAACTGGGTAACCGACTCACATGATATAAAATCTACTACTGGATATGTATTTACTCTAGGAGGAGCTGCAATCTCCTGGAGCTCTTGTAAGCAAACTATCATAGCTAGGAGTACAATGGACTCTGAAATGATAGCTTTAGATACAACTTGTACAGAAGCTGAATGGCTTAAAAATCTTATTATGCATATACCTGTTTCTCTTAGTCCTGTTCCTGCAATTTCTATAAATTGTGATAATAAATCTGTTATTGAACTACTAAAGCATGATTCTGTGAATGCTAAGATGAACAGGCACCTGCAGCTGCGCTTCAAGTCAATAAAAAGCCTACTAGGCAAATATGTGGTTCTTGACTATATAAAGTCAGAAAAGAACCTTGCAGATCACTTGACGAAGGGTCTGTCTAGGACTTTGATCCTAGAATCATCGAGGGAGATGGGGTTAAGCCCATAAGTTAGTCACCAGCAGTGTCAACCCAACCGAGTCTGACTAGAGATCCCAAAAAGCCGGTTCAATGGGTAGAAACAAGCTGAACTTAGGTGACTTTATGGAACACTGACTCGAGATTAAAGTCTCATTAAAATAAAGCCCAAGCGGCTGTACATGTGTACAATGACTCCCCATCCCTATGGTGACAGTGTTATATGGTTAGGATGAGGTTAAAACTCTTAATAGGTCCAAGCTGTAATGCTAGGTTGATTCATATCACCAACCATTAAGGACTTACCTATATGAGAGGTCGTGAAGGCCGCGACTATGGGACAGGACGATCCCAGACAACTCTCATGAATGTGGAATGTGCGCATGGCCATTTAAAAGCGCCACCCGATAGACCAAGGACCTCTAGCGTACTATGTGTGCTATTTTCTAAATCTGGTTCAAGAAGTCTGATTCAAGGCATAGTCCATCAAGTACTTCTTCAGATTAAGGCAATAGTCACTACGTGAGATTCAAGGCTGTAGTCCATCTCATCTATGCATAGTATTTTACTGCCCAGATGCTCTCTCTCTCTCTCTATTTTACTTCACTCTTATCTCTGTTTCGGAACTTGACCTTTTGGGGGGGGATTGTTGGTTTTGGTTTTGCTTTCTTGCAAAAGCTCAAGTTCCCTTCCTTTGTTTAGTTCCACATCGGATGCACCAAAGCCTTCATGTGTACATATATTAGTTTCTCTCCTTTGCTCTATTAAGTTGTTGTGTGGGGAACCCCTTGGGCCACACGCGCGCGCCGCCGCCGCCGCCCGGCCCGGCTCGGTTCGGTTCGGTTCGGTTGGGTTCGGCGCGCGTAACGGGTGCGGGTACGCGCCCACATCTGCGGGCGCCGAATGCCGATCCGATTTTCTCTTCGGGTTCGGGCTGGGACCCTAAAATTCTTTTTGCTCCTCTTCTCTCTTTCATTTATTTTTTTCTTAACGTTGGAATTAATTTCTGAACGTTACAAGTGTTTGAACGTTACAAATTTTCATGTCCAGATTCATTCGTTTAATTCTCCTGTGTAACGGCTGAATTAATCGTAAATTAATTCTGACCGTTACACAACAGTATTATATATTCGACTGTGTTCCATTGTAATCTATTCAGAAATTTTTTTTTTACGAAAAATCTGTCAACATTCTGTTCGTTCTTCATCGTCTCCAAGCTCTGGGCAGAACTAAGTCCTGGTCGTTCTCTCCAAGTCGTGTGCGGCAACGAGATACCGGTAGTGCGGGGGTTTTACCACTAGGAGCTTCGGGAACGTCTGCACACAGATCCCGAATAAACTCTTAGGGCAGTGCTTCGTGCACGACTTCCCCAGAGGCCGGTAACATTGTTTAATTTTATTTTTATTTTTTTTATTCTGAAATTTTGCATAAAAGAAAGACAATAAAATTCTAACAATATATATATATATATATATATTATATATGGCCAAAGCTTGCGTTGTCCGACTGCAAGTGCATGGAATGTGCGACACGCATGCCATGCAAAGCCCAACCCTTCTTATCCTTCCCTTCTTGCCAACAAGTGGTGCAACCGAACTTGAATAGAGTTTTGCTTTCCAGCAAAGGAAAAAACAAAAGGAAGAATCTCATTCCTTTTCTTCTCCTTCTTCGCCACCACCCAATCTCTAGATAAAACTACTACTGCTACTTCATTCTCACAACTCTCCGTGCCAGGAGATGTGTTGTCAGCACGTCTGTCCTCTGCTTCCCTCTAGGCAGAGGCTGTGGACACATATCGTGTTGCCAGCAGCAGCAGCAGCTGATCATGAAGCGAATATACAGGAGGAAGGACGGTCGGTCGCGTCGCCGCGAAGCAGAGGCAAGCAGCAGTTCTGTCTCTGCTCCCCGACGCAGCACCCTGGCTCCTTCCGGTGCAGGCTCCATCTCAGTGAGTACAAATGGGGGAGTTCATCGTCCATCCATGCCTAGTAGCTAAAGTCTATCCCCCCCCCTATGCTCTTTTCATGGTTTCCCATACTGAATTACATGTAAATGATGCTATATAAATATATGTAATATATATAATATATGTGCCATAATTGCTGTCAATTGAAATCAAGAACTTCTTGATAGAATATCTTATTGAGGATTCCATAGCAAGCTAAAGTCCTGGAATGACCTTTCAATGGCTAACAAGTTTTGGTTGCAATTTAGGAAATTCAGAGAACTTGTGTACTTACTGTTGGAAATAAGGGGGACTATAATTGGGGTTCTGGAGCCCTGGTCAGCCTTTCCTTTCCTGGGTTCATGTTTGCCAGAATTAGTTCCGATGATTTTCGGCAATATTTTCTAGGTTCTGGAGGCATTTTTGTGCTATAAAAACCCAATAGTTCTTTCGTAAGGAGGAGCGATGATATAGTAGTTAATTGAGCCGTTAGAACAATAGGTATTTCTACACAAACGTAATTTGAAGTGTTAAAGAATGATATGATATTTGTTAGTATTACAGAGGAGAGGACATGGTCCTTATAGAGGCAAATGGAAGAAAATGATTCTAACAGTGATTCAAAAAATTTCAGAAGTTATACAGTGGAATATTTCATTGTTTTCACAAGTTCCCCAGGCTCTAATATAGTTCTGTCCCTGTGTACTTGCCAGAGTGCTAATGGTAACTTGATTGCTGATGAGTCTATAGATTGTCAGAGCCGAAAGAAAGGAATTTTGTTTTAGAGGATTCTTTTCTTTCTCCTTGTTTTTTTTGTTTCCTGGTAAAGGGTTTTGTGCCTTAGCAAAAAGAAGGTAGATTAGGAAAGGCGTCTCTTCTAGAAAATTTTCAGTGAGCCAGGCTCACCATGTGGCAATGGTGAGTCTTCATTTCCCTCAAATAAACATGGCAATGTACTATTGGAGGAGAATCAAGACTCACCACTGCCACATGGTGAGTCCGGCTCACTGACGTCTTTTCCATTGGATGGCTTTTTCTATGTGCCAAGTGCCATAGGGAGAAAGTAGGTAAGGGTCAACCTTAATTTTACTAGTGCATTTGCAAGCGCTGCTTTCTTGCATGTGAGATTGCATCTGCTGTTTGCCACATGCATCTTCACGGGGGAGAATCTGATCCTAATCTGGTCACCTGATGAATGCAGATTTGATTCATGCTTGAGAATCTTGGGATCCATTTGGTGCTTAGAAATCTGAAATAGAGCCAAGTTATATGGTTGGAATATCCCAAAGTTATGTCAAATTTATTTTTTATAAATTTGTTTGACAGATTTATCACTTCTCAAGTGTTCATTAGAATATAGGGTATTGTTTGGTGCGAGTACAAGGGCTAGGCTTGAGTTTCGGAAACTTTTCTCTAGGCTGCGTACATGTTGACTCTAAATGAATCCTGCACTCGCAGGGGCTTCCCGGAGCTTGTAAAGGTGTTCTCTCCTTAAATAGGATTAGTATGAAATGTAATTGTAGGGGTTAGTCAATTTTTTTTCATTTCAGAAACTTATTTTTAAGTTTTACTACCTGCAAGTTTTTCGGATATTTTCATAAAAATTCCAATATACTCCATATTACCAAGAAAGGACTGCAAATCTGAAAGTAACCTCTTTGTGCGGTATGGCAAAACTAGTTTATACCATCTCACTCGCGATGAAGTGATGTGTGGTGAGGGTGAGTGGGGTCAACTGATCCTACTGGAAATAAAAAATGATAGGAGGAGATACGTGTTTGTTGCTTTGGGTTTCTCCATACTAAGATAAGTAATAGAACCGACACAAATGGAATGTTCTTGTAATTTCTGAACGTATGAAATTTGTTGCTCTATGGACTTGGTACATAGGAAAGGTATATTTGTATATTTTTTTACATTTGAGGTTGATCTTTCTTTTCTAAATTTCTGCATCCGCCTCTGAATGTGAGGGTACAAAATCAGCCAAAAAGGAAGTTGATGGAACATCCCGAAAAGATGATTCTTACATTCTGCAGAACAACATACAATCATTTATGTTTGTGGGCTCACATTGTTATACTACAGAAATTCCAGTGGAGAAAAAGATTTTCCGTTTGCAGCTGGCTAAGTTTGAAACAGGAAATTGCTGGTTGCCTGTAGGCTTTGTCTATGCTGCAAGTACATGAACACGACATGGCAATGACTACACAACACGGACACAATACATATTTTGGTGTGTCCGCTCATAGTTTGGAGTGTCCGGGGTGTGTCTGATGCATTTTTGATTCGATCAAGGTTCAGATGTTTCGGGTGTCAGTACTTGATGAGTTGATGACACTTCTTTTCCTTGTTGTATGGCCAAGCTAAATCTTGATAGCTGTTCTCAGAGCTGTGTTTGGTTTGGTCAAAGTGATTCAAATTCCTTTTTTGTTGGAAAGAAATAACATTTCCTGCAGCCAATAACAGTCTGGTACAATGTATACAAATTCTATTTTTTTTGGAAATAGAAACTTTGATAACAACAATGAAACAGCTTGCTGGAAATAGAAACTTTGATAACAACAATGATGCAACTAACACGAAAACAGAATGTAAGAATATCTGAAGAAGAAAATTTACTGAGTTGATAATGATTACCGTTGCTCAAAGTAAGATTCAACCTTATTCCGACGATCTGTTTTCAAGAATCAGCAATTTCACGGAGTTGAACTTCAGAAACGCTCACTTGTAACCCTTGAGACTGGACAACACTTGGACTCTCGGATCGTACGTCGATGCTTCACGGTTGATGTTATCTCCTCTCGTAGTATATATTTCATGTCGTAATGTCTAAGGTAAAAACACCTAAATATATAGGAGATGCAACCTCCCTTAGCAACCATAACTATTCATGAAGGACATTAAATTAAACGAATAGGTTTCCATAATGTATCCGGTCAGTAACTCATACGAAGTGGACAATTACGAAAATGAAAGGGTACCAAAAAGCAACCTGAAGCAGCTGAGCAAAAATCCAAATTTCGCGTGAGCACGTCACGCGGAATTATAATTTTCACGTGGACCCTAACCACTCGAAACTGCAACTTCCGCATGTCCGATACGTATGTGCAAAGTGTGTCGTCAAAACGTCACATTGCATGCGTCCACATTTGAGTCCTCGTGACAAAAATAAATATTTTTTGGAGGATTTGAACATTAAACTCTAGTAAAATTGTTAGAAAATTGTTGTCTTTTACTTACTGAAAAAATTCCAGAATACAAAAAATAAAATTAGATGTTACCGGCCTCTGGGGAAGTCGTGCACGAAGCACTGCCCTAAGAGTTTATTCGGGATCTGTGTGCAGACGTTCCCGAAGCTCCTAGTGGTAAAACCCCCGCACTACCGGTATCTCGTTGCCGCACACGACTTGGAGAGAACGACCAGAACTTAGCTCTGCCTAGAGCTCGGCGACAACGAAAATTGAATAGAATGTTGACAGAGGTTTGGAGTACGAAATATTTCTGATAGATTCTCAAAGAAATCAGCACAAATATATAATACAAATATGTAACGGTCTGAATTAATTCTTATATTAATTCAGACGTTACACAAAGTAAAAGAGTGAATCTGGACACAATAACGGTTCAGAAACAAAGTAACGTTCAGAATAAATTCCAACGTTCAGAAAAATAAATGGCAGAATTAAGAGGAGCAAAAAGATTTTTAGGGTCCCAGCCCGAACCCGAAGAGGAAATCGGATCGGCATTCGGCGCCCGCAGATGTGGGCGCGTACCCGCACCCGTTACGCGCGCCGAACCGAACCGAGCCGAGCCGGGCGGCGGCGGCGGCGCGCGCGTGTGGCCCAAGGGGTTCCCCACACAACAACTTAATAGAGCAAAGAAGAGAAAGTAATATATGTACATAGGAAGGCTTTGTCCCATCCGATGTGGGACTAAAGAAAGGGAGAGGAATTGAACTTTTGGAGAAAAGCAAAACCAACAATCCCCCCCCAAAAGGTCAAGTTCCGAAACAGAGATAAGAGTGAAGTAAATAGAGAGAGAGAGCATCTGGGCAGTAAAATACTATGCATAGATGAGATGGACTACAGCCTTGAATCTCACGTAGTGACTATTGCCTTAATCTGAAGAAGTGCTTGATGGACTATGCCTTGAATCAGACTTCTTGAACCAGATTTAGAAAAATAGCACACATAGTACGCTAGAGGTCCTTGGTCTATCGGGTGGCGCTTTTAAATGGCCATGCGCTCTTTCCACATTCATGAGAGTTGTCTGGGATCGCCCTGTCCCATAGTCGCGGCCTTCACGACCTCTCATATAGGTAAGTCCTTAATGGTTGGTGATATGAATCAACCTAGCATTACAGCTTGGACCTATTAAGAGTTTAAACTCATCCTAACCATATCACACAGGAACACTGTCACCATAGGGATGGGGAGTCATTGTACACATGTACAGCCGCTTGGGCTTTATTTTAATGAGACTTTAATCTCGAGTCAGTGTTCCATAAAGTCACCTAAGTTCAGCTTGTTTCTACCCATTGAACCGGCTTCTTGGGATCTCCAGTCAGACTCGGTTGGGTTGCCACTGCTGGTGACTAATTTATGGACTTAACCCCATCCCCCTCGATGATTCTAGGATCAAAGTCCTAGACAGACCCTTCGTCAAGTGATCTGCAAGGTTCTTTTCTGACTTTATATAGTCAAGAACCACATATTTGCCTAGTAGGCTTTTGATTGACTTGAAGCGCAGCTGCAGGTGCCTGTTCATCTTAGCATTCACAGAATCATGCTTTAGTAGTTCAATAACAGATTTATTATCACAATTTATAGAAATTGCAGGAACAGGACTAAGAGAAACAGGTATATGCATAATAAGATTTTTAAGCCATTCAGCTTCTGTGCAAGTTGTATCTAAAGCTATCATTTCGGAGTCCATTGTACTCCTGGCTATGATAGTTTGCTTACAAGAGCTCCAGGAGATCGCAGCTCCTCCTAGAGTAAATACATATCCAGTAGTAGATTTTATATCATGTGAGTCGGTTACCCAGTTTGCATCTGAATAACCTTCTATGATATCAGGGTGCCTAGAAAAATAAAGTTTGTAATCTAGGGTGCCCTTGAGATATCTAAATACCCTATCCAAGGCAGTCCAATGTGACTGATTTGGGTTACTGGTATATCTGCTTAGTCTCCAAATAGCAAATGCAATATCAGGTCTTGTCCTGTTTGTTATATACATAAGGGAGCCTATCATCTGAGAATATTTATGTTGTTCCAAAGGTGATCCTTCATTCTTTTTCAGTACAATACTGCTGTCATAAGGAGTAAGGACAGGTTTCTTATCAAATAACTCAAATCTTTTTAGCATTTTTTCAATTGAATGTGCTAAAGATAGAGTATAACCCTCTTTGCCTTTGGTCACTTGCATTCCTAAAATTAGGTTGGCTTCTCCTAGGTCTTTCATATCAAACTGGCTAGATAAATAGTTCTTTGTAATATTTATCAATTCCAGTGATGATCCTAGGATAAGAATGTCATCTACATACAAGCATAAAATGACACAACTTTTACATGTACCTTTAGAGTATATACATTTGTCATACTCATTTGACAAGAAACCATATTCACAAATTACTTTGTCAAATTTATTGTGCCATTGTTTGGGAGCTTGTTTCAAACCATAGAGGGATTTAACTAGTCTGCAGACTTTCTTTTCTTGACCTTTAGCAATGAAACCTTCAGGTTGGTCCATATAAAGTTCTTCCTCTAGATCTCCATTCAAAAATGCTGTCTTTACATCCATTTGATGGATTAGCATATCATGAATGGATGCTAAGGCCAAGAGAGTTCTAAAGGATGTGATCCTAGCTACAAGAGAGTAGGTATCAAAATAATCTAACCCTTTCTTCTGGGTAAAACCCTTAGCAACTAATCTAGCTTTGTATTTCTCTATAGTACCATCGGCTCTGAGTTTCTTCTTGAAAATCCACTTACAACCTATTGGTTTATTCCCTAGAGGTAGATCTGTTAGAAACCAAGTGTTATTCTCCATGATGGAGTTGTATTCACTGTTAATGGCTTCTTTCTAGAAGGGAGCATCAGGAGACGACATTGCTTCTTCATAAGTTGAGGGATCACCCTCTATCAAAAATGTGAAGAATCCTTCTCCTAAATTTTTTTCAATCCTATTCCTTTTACTCCGTCTTGGTTCTAAGTCTTGTTCAGATTGTGAGCTAGGTATTTGGACTTGAGAACTAGTAGAGGGTATGGAGGAAGAGATTGAACTTCTATCCTTAAAGGGAAATATATTTTCAAAGTAAACTGCATCTCTTGCTTCTATAATGGTATTGTTAGAGATTTCATTTACTTCTGAGTGAGTCACTAGAAATCTATTGGCATAGCTGTCTAAGGCATATCCTATGAAAACGGCGTCTACAGTCTTGGGACCAATCTTCCTCTTTTTAGGGTCGGGAATTCCGACTTTAGCAAGGCATCCCCAAACTCTAAGGTAATTAATCCTAGGTGCTCTACCTTTCCACAGCTTATAGGGAGTCTTATCTTTTGTCTTACTAGGAATCCTATTAAGAATATAACAGGCAGTTAAAAGGGCTTCTCCCCACAAGTTATCAGGAGCACCAGAGCTGAGAAGCATGGCATTCACCATATCTAACAGAGTGCGGTTCTTGCGTTCAGCAACTCCATTAGACTGAGGTGAATATGGAGCAGTTACCTCATGAATTATTCCATGTTCTTCACAAAAGTTAGTCATTTCGTTTGAGGTATATTCTCCACCACGATCAGATCTAAGGATCTTAATCTTCCTTTCTAATTGATTCTCAGCTTCAGATTTGTAGACCTTAAATCTATCTAGAACTTCATCTTTGGTTTTTAGAAGGTAGATGTAACAATACTTTGAATAATCGTCTATAAACGTAACAAAGTATTTTCTACCGCCTCTGGTCAAAATCCTATTTGAGTCACATACATCACTATGGATAAGTTCTAGAAGGTTAGAATTTCTTTCTACAGATTTGAATGGTAATCTAGTGTGTTTGGCTTGAACACAAATCTCACATTTGTGTTTGTCATCTATTGGAGTCTTGGGAATAAGATCTAAGGTCATCATTCTTTTAATAGAACCGAGGTTCACATGACCTAGTCTGTCATGCCAAACATTTGAAGATTCTATTTTAGAGACAATGAGAGAACAATCATAATTTTTATTCATTGTACTTAAAATGAAAAGACCGTCTTTTACAAAGCCTTTTCCTATAAAAGAGTCATGTTTAGAAAAAAAACTACTTTATTAGCCTCCATTACAATTTTGTATCCTGAGGCTACAAGAAGGGATCCACTAACTAGGTTTCTCCTGACAGACGGCACATGAAGAACATCATGAAGAGTTAAGATTTTTCCTGATGTCATTTTCAGGTTAACTTTTTCTCTTCCAATTATTTGTGCCGTTGAGCCATCTCCTAGGGTCACACCTCCTCCACTTGATTCCTGATAGTTTGAAAACCAGGAGCGATCAAACGAAACGTGAACATTAGCTCCAGAATCCAACCACCAATCATCAGAATGATAAGAGAGGTTAATAAGGGGTTGAAAGCTTACAGACCTAAAGGAACTCGAAGAACCTTTGTGACGCATGTTCGCTTCTGGTGATGAAGGTTGTGGTGGTTAGTCTGAAAGTTTTTCTTCTTTTGAAGAAATTCTTCTTGGGTTTATAAGGAAAAATAGACTTGGGTTTTCCTTGGCCTTCTACAAGGTAATAGTTTAGGTGGTATTTGCTAAACAATCTTAAATTCTTTAGTTTTCCAAGTGTTGATCAACTCAGGTTAGCTGTAGGGGCCGGTTCCCAGCTAGCGGTGGTCCGAAGACTCTTAAATACCGTGTCGCTTAGGGTTATTTACACCCGGTTGACAGAAGGACCCTTTCGGCTTGTGCCCGAGTTTGTCTCTACTTTGAAACTTTAGATTTGAAGATTTTATTTGCAATTTCCTTTTACTAAACTATTTTCTTTTGGTCCAAAATTGCTTTCAAAATACTAAGTGATTAAAAATTGCAATTGACAAAATTATCAGATGTACTAACAATATTTAAAACACTTTAAGCAAATTTACAATTTGACAATATAGTAAGCAATTTGACAAGTAAACGAATAAATGAATTGAGGAATTGAAACAAATTACTACAGTGACAGAAAATTGTTAGAAGTCAACTTGTATTTGCTACGAAATCAACTTGTTGAATTTGTAGAAAATTAATTTGCTACAGTAATTATCAATTATTTAGAATAAATCAATTATAACAAATAGTGAGAATCAAATTTTTATTAGCTATCAATTAGAAGCAAATAGTGAGAAGCTAATAGTGAAAATCAATTCTAAGAAATCAATTATAATTGACAATTGTAAGCAAACAGTCACTATTAGTAAATCAAGTTGTAACTGTCAATTTTATTAGCTATCAATTCTATCAAATTGTAACTCAATTTTATTAGCTATCAATTCTATCAAATTGTAACTGTCAATTTTATTAGCTATCAATTCTATCAAATTGTAACTGTCAATTCTATTAGCTATCAATTAGAACAAATTATAACTGTTAATAGCTTTCGACAGTTACAATTTTCTACTGTTAATAGCTATTCGACAGTTATAAAATTGTTACAATTGTATTTTAGACAGTTTTCAAAGTGGCTTTATAACTATTGAAGCAGTAGTAAATTGTAACAGTAACAATTTTCTACTGTCAAATATTGTAACAATAATGAATTTAATTCCAACAAAGTTCTACTCTAACAGTGAACAATAGTTAGAAAAATTGATTCTAACACGAATAAACTCTTAGATTGTTAGAAAATTGTTGTCTTTTACTTACTGAAAAAATTCCAGAATACAAAAAATAAAATTAGATGTTACCGGCCTCTGGGGAAGTCGTGCACGAAGCACTGCCCTAAGAGTTTATTCGGGATCTGTGTGCAGACGTTCCCGAAGCTCCTAGTGGTAAAACCCCCGCACTACCGGTATCTCGTTGCCGCACACGACTTGGAGAGAACGACCAGAACTTAGCTCTGCCCAGAGCTCGGAGACAACGAAAATTGAATAGAATGTTGACAGAGGTTTGGAGTACGAAATATTTCTGATGGATTCTCAAAGAAATCAGCACAAATATATAATACAAATATGTATCGGTCTGAATTAATTCTCATATTAATTCAGACGTTACACAAAGTAAAAGAGTGAATCTGGACACAATAACGGTTCAGAAACAAAGTAACGTTCAGAATAAATTCCAACGTTCAGAAAAATAAATGACAGAATTAAGAGGAGCAAAAAGATTTTTAGGGTCCCAGCCCGAACCCGAAGAGGAAATCGGATCAGCATTCGGCGCCCGCAGATGTGGGCGCGTACCCGCACCCGTTACGCGCGCCGAACCGAACCGAGCCGAGCCGGGTCGGGCGGCGGCGACGGCGCGCGCGTGTGGCCCAAGGGGTTCCCCACACAACAACTTAATAGAGCAAAGAAGAGAAAGTAATATATGTACATAGGAAGGCTTTGTCCCATCCGATGTGGGACTAAAGAAAGGGAGAGGAATTGAACTTTTGGAGAAAAGCAAAACCAACAAAAATATCCTACTATACCAACCACGTAGGCTATCACTTCCTATATGAGCAAGTCAATAAAAAAATATTTTATTAAAAAAATGCACTTATAATTTGCACATGGGTGTTGACAACTTTCTAGAGAATAATTTCAATAAACCTTAACAGACCTTAACAATTTTGTAGGTATAAAGAAGAAGCACACCTACTTTCCCATAAAAGGTGACGCATGAGTGACATTTTGCGTGATATCATTATGTTTTTTTTTTCACTTAGGACCTATTTGGATTGAGTGTTAAGAGAGTTAAGTGAGGGGAAGTTAAGTAAGGACAAAAAAAAATTATGCTTGGTTTGAGGGTAGGGGTTTAGGAGGAAGAGTCATATATGGTTAAGTGAGAATTTGTTTAACCTTCTTTTGTCCATTTTTTTAACCTCCCAAATCAAAGGGTTAACGAGGGAAAGTGAAGGATTTTGTTTAAAAAATCATGAATAGCCCTTATTTGTCCTATAAAATATTATGACTTTTTTCTTCATTTTTTTTTCTTTCAACATGCATGTTGCTCCGTAGCTTTCTGACTGTGTCTAGGTGCGTCATGTCTCTTCTCGTTTTCTCATACTTTATAACTCATCGTTGAAAAGAAAACCGTCTATGATGCTTTATAACCCATAGGTTGAGTTGTTGAGGATTTAATGCATCTGTTGATAAAAAAATCAAAGTGAAAAGAAAATTTTGTTGATGCATCTGTTGATAAGAAGAAGAAAAATTCTAAGTTTTTGATGCATCTGTTCATAAGAAAAATCATTGATAAAAAATCGTTGATAAAAAAATTATAAGAAAAAAAATTGGTGCTCCTATGAATTATAATCGGTCATGATATATTTGTTAATAAGAATATGAGATCCAGATGCAATGCATTATTCTCTTTTAATTCATAGGATTGCAATATGTAATAATAATATTTTGGTAACTGTCACGTCCCAGTCCCAAAATACCGAGGGACTAGCCACGTGGCAATGGCCAGCAACACAACTCCAATGGAAAAACCCAATTTAATGGACCCGTTAGAGTGCACTTAAGTTATAATAAATATAAATGCAAGTCTACACCATCTATCTCAGTATAATTCTAATTTCATCCACAGAAAGAACACAATACAATATGATAGACCAGTCAAGATAATAGATAAAAAGAAATAGTCCATCATCAAGTCAACATAAGTAGTGTCTCGAGGAACAATCCGACACAATAAAGGAAAGAGAATATTACCAATACATATGTCAAGTCCAGATATGAAATAACATTAAGCATAAATAACTGAGTACTCAGGAGAAATCCTCTGGCACAACCCCGTCCTCTGGTGCCAGTACAGCTCCAATGTCAGCTCATGTCTCGTATATTTTGGGGTAACTCTCCTCGTCTATACCTAGGGACATAATCAGGATCCAGGACCTCAGGGGAATAGCAAGGTACAAGAAACACTCAAGCCAAATGAAATACAGTAATAAAAATAGATCCTCAGGGCAAGCTATGTAACCAACTATGTGAAATACAAATGAGAGCATCACTAGTACTCAGGCTAAGACCACTACAAGCTCTGTGTCGGAGAGACCGTAGCAGCAAGAATATCACGTAATGGGCCAAGCTCTGGTACAGAGACTAAAGCACCTCCAATAATAAAGTATATATGTATATAATCAACCTGTAGCTTGTGTGTCTCTCCCCACCCAATGTAACCTCATGTCTCATGTACACAATGTCTTATGTCCATAACACGCAAGATCATGACCTCTAGCTAGTACAACGAGTCATAACGATATCTATGTATATGCAAGTCTCATGTCACGAATCTTGTAAGCTCATACAGAATCACCATAAGTAACTCAGAAATAATTCTGTCACATGAATAGTATCAAGTGTCCTATGGTATGACATACTTGGTAAAGCAATTAAGCACACAAAAATATATGATCGTGGTATCAACTCTCTAAGTGACGTTACAGGACTTCGCGTACGGCGTCGACACCCGAATCTTGTTCGGACGCTAAGCAACGTCTCACGGTCTTAGGTTAAACAGGTACAACACAGAAGTATATATATAGAAAGAACACAAGAAAATAATATATCAGGATCTCTGCAAGTTGGCAAGGTACACTTGCATGGGCTCTGAACTCCATCAATTGCTCCTGTAACAGTGGAATCTTCAGGTACGCCTCCGATTGCTGGAAAAAAACTTATCATTGCTCTCAGAATACTTGAAATAGCTAGGATTGACTGTCCATAAGTCCAATTTGAATACATGGACAGAATTGACAGTTTTTGGTCAAAGCAGGGTCTACATGTGGCCCACTTCTCACCGAAAAATATGCCAAAGACAAATTTCTCTAAAATTGTCAAACTTAGTGTTTACGAGTCCAGAACGATGATACGAACCCAACAGAACTTCCAGAACTGGATTTCGATGAGCCGGTCAGAAAATCCGATTGTGCAAGTTTTGTTACAAAACGACAAGCACACGAAGTTATGACGAGTGTCAGAACAGGCCGATACGGGACTTTTCAACGGATACGCATTGATTTCGGTGTGCACGCACATCCAAATCAAATTTCATAAATTCCATACGTCCGCGTTGACGATACGCGCATTTTGGTGCAATTCGTACACGACGAAGTCGTCTCGTTTAGCGGGACGCACCATATTTCGAGAAAATTTGGGTTTAGAAAATCAAGTTTTTTACGAAATTCAACAGCAAATAAAATACAGCATACATTGAATTAAAATAAACTAATTGAAGAGACTAAAACTCGGTCTAATTTATTGTTCAAGTAGAATTTCATTATCGCGTGCCGTTATGAAGATAACGAGACTCAAACACGCGTACTTGGAATAATTTCTGCTCCAAAAAAGTTATTTTTTCCTGTCTTGTATTACAATTTGCGATCGACACAAGACACGATAAGCTAAACTAATTACACATGGTTCAAGGGGGTCATGTGTTCTTGGCATAGGACTTGACGGGTCGCTATTTGGATTATTGTGCAGGGAGCAGTCACAGAGTATCGGGGTAACTGCTCCATGAGCCCGAGTGTATCTCTGCAAGTTGGCAAGGGATACCACGATCATATATTTTTGTGTGCTTAATTGCTTTACCAAGTATGTCATACCATAGGACACTTGATACTCTGTGACTGCTCGTCGCCGACCACCACCACAGTCAAGACGAGCAGCAGCAGTAACGAGGTACTCAACCTTGTTAGATTGTAAACAGCGGTGGTGGCGTGCTGCAGTTCGGCAGTCGGCGGCGGTCGGCGATGGTCGGGGTGGTAGAGGAGATGATTGTGGTGGTGGTCGGCTAGGTTGGGGTTTATATAGGGTGAAGGGGGAGAGATTACAGAGAGAGGAAGAATGGGGGTAGTCGGTTTCAGAGGAGGGGAAGGTATCGGGACGCGGGGGGGTTCGAGTGTACTGTAGCAGCGGGTTCGGGTGGGTTATCGGGTCTGTGGGTTAACGGGTTCGGTTGGTTTAGTTTTCGGTTGGGTTGGTTTGGTTTAGGTTGGTTTGGTTTGATTTGGGTTGGTTTGGTTTGTAAATAGCTATTCTCTCTTTTTATATATGTATGTAAATAACTATCTAAAAATAGTTTTAGCCCTCAATAAATTCCAGAAAAATTATACAATACTCTAAAATTAGTTGTACACCCAAAAATATATTTTATGTACTATATTAATAATTAATTAAATACACATAAATATTAATCCATGAATCTTTATTTATTATAAATGGCTAAAAATGACAAAAAAATTTCTCTTAAACTCAGTAATTACAAATAATAAAATTAAAATTTAATTCCTAAAAATCAGGGTGTTTACAATCTACCGAACTTAAAAGAATTACGTCCTCGCAATTAAGAAAATAAAACATAACCGGTCAGGAAAGGTTTGTTCCAGAAGAGATGACGCGGTTGCTAGACATGTTTGTTGAAGCACGACACAAAGGATAAGGGACCATGAACAAGAAAAAAAAATTTGAGAGAAAGGGTGAGAGTTTTGTTCAAACAGAACACGTAGGGAAGCAATAAATTTTTTTCCTAGGCAATGAGAGATAAGTAACTCAATATTAAAGGAGTCTGGTTAGAGCGAGGATCAACTACTGCTTCTGAAAACTTGGGTACCACTTACATACTACTACTCCAGACCAACCAGTTCATGCTAACATAATACTAGGTATAGGCTAGGGAATGGAACTAACAGGTACATGCTAAAATATTACTAGGAATATTCGCTACTATAGCTAGCTATGATAAAACTAAATCTTACTCATATTTGCTACTCCTCAAGTCTGTGCCTCCTCCACTGTCATCGCAAAAGTCTGTCCACGTCCTTGTGGTGGTGCCCTCTGCTGTTGTTGGACTTGCTGGAAGAGTGCTGCCTGTAGTGCCAAGGGTGGCCTAGGCTGATATCCTCCCGGTGTTGGTGGTCTGATTCCTCCAACTTCCGTCTGTGGGGCTCCCAGTGCTGGATAATCTGGTCGATGTGGCTGCTGGACTGGTCTCGGTGCTGGTAAAGCCTGTCGGTGTACCATCGGTGCTCCTTCTCGACGCTTAGGATAATCCCTGGCTGAATGCTGGCTGGATCCGCAAGCTAAACATAATCCTCATTTACATCTGCATTCCTTCTCAACATGGCCTACCTTGCCACAATAGTAACAAGTATGAAGGACTAGTACTAGTGGTGTAAATGCTCTATGTGGTGGATTCATCTGTGGTCGCTTTGCAGCTCCTCCCTGCTGTGCTCGGTCTGGTGCTAGTGCATGTTGCCGCTTCTGGCTGGACTCTCTCCTAATAATGCACTCCATGCGTCGGGCTGCAGCCAGGACGTCCGTATAAGAAGTAGTTGCAATGGAGCCGATTAATCTATGTAGCTCAAAGCTAAGTCCATCAAAGAACTTCTCCGTCCGGCATTGCTGGGCCTCTTGATGAACTTGATGTTGTGCTTACATCATTGCGTAGAATATTTGGAACATCTGATGTCCGTCCATAGGCTGTCCTGGTAAAAAAATGGATATTGGTGGAGTAAACTGTGGCGGTGGTGGAATGTCGTCTCGCTGGAACCTCGAGGCATGTTGATCTGCTTGATTGCTTTGTTAAGTGGAGGGATCTCCACTTAGTGGCGTCACCCCATCGTCGTAAGTGACCACAACACCTTGTGGTGTCCCCGCTGGAGTCTCGTTGCTGGCTCGTGGATCCATTACTCTGCATATAAAGTAAACTATAAGAGGTACACAGAGGAATCAAGGCATGATGCAAGTCAAGAAATTATTTCGAAGTCGATATAGAGGTCAAGAACATATCAAAAAGTGGATGAGATTCTGTAATTTATCATATCCTAATTGCAGGCTTGCTCGGTCCTTAAAACCGAAACAATATAGTCGTTGACATGCATGGGCCACCACAAAAATATTGTCACTCCCCGGTCCCAAAATACCGGGGGACTAGCCACGTGGCAATGGCCAGCAGCACAACTCCAATGGGCAAACCCAATTTAATGGACCCATTAGAGTGCACTTAAGCTATAATAAATATAAATGCAAGTCTACACCATCTATCTCGGTATAATTCTAATCTCATCCACAGAAAGAACATAATATAATACGATAGACCAGTCAAGATAATAGATAAAAAAAAATAGTCCATCATCAAGTCAACATAAGTAGTGTCTCGGAGTATAACCCGACACAATAAAGGAAAGAGAATATTACCAATACATATATCAAGTCTAGATATGAAATAATACTAAGCATAAATAACTGAGTACTCAAGAGAAATCCTCTGGCACAATCTCGTCCTCTAGTGCCAGTACTGCTCCAATGTCAGCTCATGTCTCGTATATCTCGGGGTAACTCTCCTCGTCTATACCTAGGGACATAATCCGGATCCAAGTCCTAAGTGGACATATCAAGTTACAAGAAACACTCAAGCCAAATAAAATATAGTAATAAAATTATATCCTCAGGGCAAGCTATGTAACCAGCTATGTGAAATACAAATGAGAGCATCGCTAGTACTTAGGCTGAGACCACTACAAGCTCTTTGTCGGGGAGCCTGTAGCAGCAATAATATCACATAATGGACCAAGCTCTGGTACAGAGACTAAAGCACCTCCAATAATAAAGTATATATGTATATAATCATCTTGTAGCCTGTGTGTCTCTCCCAACCCAATGTAACCTTACGTCTCATGTACACAATATCTCATGTCCATAACACGCAAGACCATGACCTCTAGCTAGTACAGCGAGTCATAATGATATCTATGTATATGCAAGTCTCAAGTCACGAATCTTGTAAGCTTATACAGAATCACCACGAATAACTCAGAAAAGATTTTTGTCACATAAATAGTGTCAAGTATCCTATGGTATGACGTACTTGGTAAAGCAAGCACACAAAAATATAGGATCGTGATATCAACTCTCTAAGTGACGTTACATGACTCCTCGTACGGCATCGACACCCGAATCTTGTTCATACGCTAAGAAACGTCTCACGGTCCTAGGTTAAACATGTACAACACAGAAGTATATATATAGAAAGAACACAAGCAATAATATATCAGGATCTCTGCAAGTTGGCAAGGTACACTTGCATGGGCTCTGAACTCCGTCAATTGCTCCTGTAACAGTGGAATCTCCAGGTACGCCTCCGGATACTGAAAGAAACATCACCATTGCTCTCAGAATACTTGAAATAGCTAGGATTAACTACCTATAAATTCAATTTGAACACAGGAGCAAAATTGACAGTTTCTAGTCAAAGCGGTGTCCACATGTGGCCCACTTCGCACTAAAAAATATGCCAAAGATAAAGTTCTCCAAAATTATCAAACTTAGTGTCTACGAGTTCAGAATGAAGATACGAACCCAACGGAACTTTCAGAACTGCATTCAGATGAGCCGGTCACGAAATCGCCCGTCATGGATAACCGTGGGGCCCACGAAATGGTGTTTCGTCCACGTTCTCTGAATCGAATCAAACATGGGTCACAGGACCAACGTAACGCTGCGAGTCCGATGGCGTAAGTTTTATTACAAAACGACAAGCACACACAAAGTTATAAATAGTGTCAAAACAGGCAAATATTGGGCTTTTCGACGGATACGCGTTGGTTCCGATGTGCACGCAAATCGAAATTAAATTTCGTAAAATTTTACACGTCCGCGTTGACGATACGCGCCTTTCGGTGCAATTCGCACACGATTAAGTGGCCTCGTTTAGCGGGACGCGCCAATTTTTGGAAAATTTTGGGTTTAGAAAATCAAGTTTTTGACAAAATTCAACAGCAAATAAAATGCAGCATACATCAAATTAAAATAAACTATTAAAGAGTTTAAAACTAGGTTATGTTGTCTAATTTACTGTTCAAATAGAATTTCAGTATCGCGTGCCGTTATGAAGATAACGGGACTCAAACACGCGTACTTGGAACAGTTTCTACTCCAAAAAGTCTTTTTTTTTTTTTTTGTTATGCGTCGCAATTTGCGATCAAAACAGGACACGATAAGCTAAATTAATTACACATGTTTCAAGGGGGTCATGTGGTCTTCATATAGGACTTGACGGGTCGCTATTTGGATTACTGTGCAGGGAGATACAAGGGCGAGAAGTTGAGTACCTCGTTACTGCTGCTGCTCATCTTGACTTTAGCGGCTGTTCGCGATGGTGGCGCGCGGCGGTCGTCGGCGGTCGGCGATGGTTGGGGTGGTAGAAGAGATGATGGTGGTGGTGGTCAGTTAGGTTGGGGTTTATATAGGGTGAAAGGGGAGAGGTTACAGGGAGAGGAAGAGTGGGGGTCGTCGGTTTCGGGGGAGGGGAAGGAATCGGGACGCGGGGGGGAGGGGGGGTTCGGGTGTACTGTAGCAGCGGATTCGGATGCGTTATCGGGTCTATGGGTTAACGGGTTTGGTTGGTTTAGTTTTCGGTTGGGTTGGGTTGGTTTGGATTGGTTTGGTTTGATTTGGGTTGGTTTGATTTGTAAATAGCTACTCTCTCTCTCTCTCTCTCTCTCTCTCTATATATATATATATATATATATATATATATATATATATATAGTTTTGGTCCTCGATAAATTCTAGAAAAACTATACAATACTCTAATATTAGTTGTACACCCAAAAATATATTTTCTGCACTATTTTAGTAATTAATTAAATACACATAAATATCAATCCATGAATCTTTATTTATTATAAATGGCTAAAAATTACAAAAAAATTCCCCTTAAACTCATTAATTACAAATAATAAAATTAAAATTTAATTTCTAAAAATCAGGATGTTTACAGTAACTATTGTATTTTTATTAATTTTTCTCCCACTCAAAACCTCCAAACCAAACAAGAATTATTAATCACACCCCACATAACTCTTCCTCCAATTCAAACAAGGTTATATGTATTGGCTCTCCTCTACCCCGATTAACTTTTTTTTACTTAATCTCACTTAACTTTGCTTCTTCTTTTTTTTTCTCTAATTCATATCATTTTTCGATAATCCTCCAAACCTATACTTGCAGGATCTTGTTTTCCTATTTCTATATTTAAAGAGTTCCATCAAAATCCTCAGTAATCTTCAATTCATATAGATCTTAGATTATTTTTCTGTATCAAATCTTGAAGATTTCAGCTCATTGCTCATCCCAAACACACTCGAAATCTGGAAATAGGGCAAAAGTCCATTTCAGTGGTCAAGCAATGAGATATAGCTAAAGAAACTTTATACAAATAAGACCAGTTGAAAGAATTTTTCAAATATTCGAACCACAAAGCATTCACGGACTGACCGAATTTGTATATGCATAGTACTTGTCAGATTGTTTGGTGGAATCTGTACATGCATTCAAGAAAATTTTAAAATTGAATAACGAAATTTTTTTGTACATGCGAATATTGAAAATTCAAAAAAATTGTTTGAATTCCGTCAGGACGAAATATTTTGAGAATTTTAATATTTGTAAGCTTCTCTATTTGTTCTATTTCTATAAATATCTTTCACCCAATATTTTTTCGAAAAATTCCGTTCAAAGCAACGAAGATTAAAAATTTTTTAATGAAAGCATTAAATTTTAAAAATTTACAGTATCAGCATCAGAATGTCCTTTCTAAGGACGTTTTACGCTTTTTCGTTAGAAAAGTAAAAAACTCCATTAGAAAAGTAATATATATATGCACGTGCTTTGCACGTATCTTGGAGTGGATGATTTTGATAAGTTTGTTAAACTTTGCTGCTTTTAATTATATAGGTTAAGAGTTCAACCATTGGAATTTCTTGTTAATAGCTTAAAAAACTTAGCAAGTAGCATGAACTCTTTGATTTCTATAATATATTAATGCATCCCTTAAATGGTTGTCATTGGAATTTATTGTAGGTATTATTTTTAATTAGTAAATATAATGAAGGATATTTTTGGAAAGAAAACTTTCACGGTGAAGCCTACTTTCCTCATTATATAGTAGAATAGATATATATATATATATATATATATATATATATAAACGTCCTTCTAGAAATATTAATTTTTTTTTTTTTTTGTTTAACTTTTCTCTCTTCTCTCTCTCTCTCACCCACTCACTCCTCTCACCCGTCCACTCTCTCTCACTCACTCATCCGTCCACTCTCTCTCTCTCTCTCCTCTCTCTCACTCTCCTCTTTCTCTCTGACTCACTCACTCATTCAGGCCGGGATGGGCTCGGAGCTCGTCTCGCCGGAGCATAGCAACACATTGGCCCCCTGCCTGCAGTTGGCGAGCATGAGCTCGACGTCGACCATGTTCGGTCGGTAGTGCCCTTATCAAAAGTCATTTTAGTGGAACTAGCCCTTATCAAAAATCATTTAAATGGGTTGTACTCTAAGATACTGTTCCGTCTAATTAATGCCACGGACCGACTGCAGACTACTTGTGTGGAGAGAGATTATGAAAGCAGCTTGGGTCACCTGAATGAATGCAATGGTCACTAATTTATGTACAACAGAACAAAAATATACATATTAGATGCATTAACTAGTTTATGAATTCTGAATTCCTGACGAGGAACGTTGAATGTGTTACTTGTTGGAGCAATATATAAATTTGTTGGTGATTCAATAAAGAAGATTAAGAGAGAACCCTTTCCTTTGTTTAGAGTACTATAATGGATGATTGAATATTGTGAATACAATTGAGTTAAAACCAACCCGCAAATAGGAGAGTGGTTGCTATTTAATGTGTTTTTTTTTTATGTGTTTATTAATCTCATACTTAACACTTGCCGCAGATAGGATCAATAGTATATAGTTAATTTATAACTGCCATTTATTGTTTAATTTTTTTTTTTAATTGGGTTGTTGGTCTTTGGCATACATATTCTTTCGTTATGGTATTGGTGGGAGATTATTCCGGACAAGGTAGATGCAGAAATTAGTGAAAGATTATCCTGGACATGATAGGTCCAGGGATTTGTTTAAAATAGAAACATATTATTTGTTTTCAGTAGATCTCTCTCTCTATATATATATATCCGTTTTTCACATAGAGACGGACTACCGTCACCAAAATTTAAAATCTTCCCAAAAGTAAAATTCCATCCGTCTTCTCTTCTAGACAAGGAATGATCGTTTGTTGGACTCATCAGCTGGTGCACGTGCATGTAGTTATTAGATTCGTTGTTTCTCGATGATAGATTACTGGAAACTTGTTGTACTTTTTGTGAAAAATAAATTCTATTCTAAGAACAACGTTGTAACGTGTCTCGAATTCTTACTTTTAATTTCTATATATTTTTTGTCTGCGTGCTTTAGAAATAGTTTTTTTTTTTTTTTTTTTTTTTTTTTTTGCAATGTCCGACTGTACACGCTGCGCTGCATGTCTTTTGGGTCTACTGTTCCAAATTTTTACACACACCTACATCTCTTCCGCACTTCGAATCCGAAACCGTCTGTCTAGCCAGGTAAATTCACAAGTGCCAACTGAGTTTTGTGTTTAGAAATAGTTTCTAACAAGAAATTCTTAACTTTTTTTTTTTGCGATGTCCGACTTTGTACATGCTACGTTGCATGTTATTTGGGTCTGCTGTTCCTATTTTTTATACACATGTATCCACACTTTCAATGTGATTTGATTTTGAGACCGCTCGTCTAGTCAGAAAAGTTATTTTCGCTAACTAAAAAAATAAAAAATAAAAGCAGCTTTCACTGAATCCATCTACAACACCCCGAATGAACATATGCAGCTCGGTGCGTCCACAAGTCGTCAGCAACGACGACGACCCGTCTGTCGTATCGTCTGGGCCGTTGCGCAGCAACTCTATATGCTCGTACATTCATTCTCCCGTGTCTCGATGCCGAAGTTGCCGGATCTCACCAAGAACAAAATATTTTCGTCGCTAAAAACTCATATATATTATTATATTTTGGTGGCGGACATATAGAGAAGAAACAAGATGCCAGCCAGCCAGCCAGCTTGCGAAAGCGATACAGAGTCCAGATCCGGTCAACGATCTGGACCGGCTTGGTCTGTCTTTCTCCGCGGATTCGGACTGGGTCAACAAAATCGATCCGTAAGTTCAGTCCGATCCAGTGTGCAACGTTGCAGGTCCGGACCGGTTCCGGGTTGGACTGGACGAGCCCAATTTTTCTATTTACTTTAATATATATATATATATATATATATATATATATATAAATTTTATATAATAATAAAAAATCGGGCCGGTCCTGTTCGACCGTGGATCGGTCCGGACCGAGAGCGGTTTGGCCCGGTCCTACCCTGATCGGGTCATGGGTCCGGACTGGATCAGATAATTTATTGACCGGGCTGGACCGGTCCGTCGCTCTCTTCGATTTGAGTTCGGTCTGGACCGGATCCGGTCAAATCCAAATGGTCGGACCGACCCGGACCGGCCCAATACACACCTTCATAAGAGCATCTCCAACCCTCATGATTGTTTGGAAAAAAATGATTGTCACGTAGGAATCACAATTTTTTATTTTTAAATTTTTTTCTCTCCAGTGCAAATATGAAATAAATTGTGAAGTTGACATGTCAGTCAAAGACAATATAAAGTTGGTTGTCTATATCTAGAAAATGGACTTCACAATATTTTACTTCAATATCATCAATTATGAATAAAAATATTTATAAAAAAATGTAAAAAAATATTTGGAAGTTAAAAAAATTACTTTTTATTATCTTTTCGATATTTTTTCATTGGATAATACTTTTTTATTTTATTGTCTTATTTGAATATAATTTTCAGAAAATTTACTGTAGCGAAATAAATTTATATTAAATTAATGCAAACGAAACAAGTTTGTAAAATTTTGAAAAAAAGACAGAGTCCGCCAACAATTTTGGCGGAAAACACAACTGATGTACACGTAGGCAGGAAAAAAAAATTTAAGTGGGACCCACAAGCCAATTTCTGCCAACACTGTTGGCTGAAATTTGGGGGGGGGGGCAATTTCAGCCAACACAGTTGGCAGAAATTGGATGTGGGGCCTACGGGTTTATTTGATTGGTTCGATTTGGTTTGTTTGGTTGGATCGGTTTGTTTGGTTGGTTTGTTTTAATTAGTTATGTTTTTTTTTTTAGTTTTGTTTTGTAATTAGATTTAAGAAAATTTATTTTAATGAAATAAAACTAAAATAAATTAATTGTAAAGAAATATTTAGAAATATTTTTTGTGATTTTTTCATATAAAGTAATAAAATATATAATATTTATATAAAAAGGGATAACTTTTGGGGTATTGCGGATGGGGGGACCACTCGCCAACTCAGTTGGCGAGCTGCTGAGTTGGCGAGGGGCTCGCCAACTGAGTTGGCGGGGCACCCTCTTCGAGGGGCCGCTCGCCAACTCAGTTGGCGAGCCGCATGCTGACTGGGCCAACGGCTATTTTCCAACGGCTATTTTCCACATTCCTATAAACACCCCCCCCCACCCAACACTCCTCTCACAACATTCACATTCTCCTCCTACCCCAAACCCTCCTTACACCAAATTCTCCTCCTCTTGATATTTACTGGCGATGGCTACCCGCAATGACGGTCGTATTCCTGGCGGACCGACTACCGAGCTTATTCTTAAGCAACGTGAAGAGCACATATCTACTCAGATTTTTACTGGCGAGGTATTTTTTGAAATTACAAGTTACTAACTTTATTTATGTATATATTTTTTAGAATGTCTATGTTTACTTTATTAATGCATATAATTTGTATAGTTATACGACCATGATAATGCTTTACGAACCCGGATCCACGTACATTGGCGGTCTGAAAGGAATTATCGTACGTGGGAGCTTAATCCAGCTCAAAAGGCTTTGGTGGAATCCTTTGGATTCCACTATATAGATCGTGTTAGATATTTAATTCACGATCTTCATTTAGTTGTAAGCCTTGCGGAACGTTGGTGGCCAGAACGCAACACTTTTCAACTCCCATTCGGCGAGATGACGATCACCCTTTTTGATGTGGCGAATATACTAGGGTTACCTATTAAAGGTAACGCTATATATTTTGATCCGCACTTAAAGGGATCTGATCTGATCCGGAGTTATCTCGGTGTTAGCCCTCCTCCTGGTCTAAAAGATGGCAATTATGTAAAATTTTCATGGCTCCGTGGCAACTTTATAGACCTACATCAAACTATTGATGGGGTGGTTGATGTAGATAAAAATCGGGTATGTATTTTAATTAGTAAATTTGTTTATTACTTAATTTAGTTGTGCAATTTAATAAATTTGTTTAACACTTAATAAATCCAGGTCATTCGTTGCACTAGAGCGTATCTGCTCTGTTTATGTGGTGCAATTCTATTTCCCGATGCATCGGGAAATATGGTAAATGTGCAGCTTTTACCATTCTTGGATGATCTGACCAAACCTACTGAGCATGCGTGGGGAGCTGCTACTCTTGCGTTTTTATACGCCAATTTGACAGAATTTGTGAGATGCAATCGCAAGAGTATTTGTGGATGTATTTCACTGATACAGGTACGAATGAAAGACCTTAAAAAGTTAGAGTAATTTTATACGCAAATTTTGTTTCTACTAATGTCATTTTTTTGTTTTATAGTTCTGGTCCTACGAGCACTTCTATATTGGTAGGCCTGTTACCAGCGTTCTCAGTGATGTTGGAGTATTTCCAGTTGCTATGCGCTGGCCTACAGATGTAGTGGATTATCAACACTACCAATACAGGACTGTATCACTATATCGAAGCCAATTTGATACACTGCGGTCTAATGAGGTAATTTTTAAATATGCAATAAATATCTTTAAATTATTTAAGTTTTGATCGTAGATAAACATCACATCTAATCTCTTGGAATATCTTTAAATAGGTAACCTGGTTACCGTACATATGTGAACCCGATGCTCCAGAAATCAAGATGACATCATGTGCATTTAGTTTACACAGATGTCATATTATATATGATCGGTTCACCATGTACCATCCGGCAGACCGTGTTCTTCGGCAATTCGGAATGGCCCCAATAATTCCCGATGATCCACCGACAGTCGGTTATCAGACATCAAATGCATTCCAACGAATCATTGGTCTCGTTGCTGACTGGAATAATCGGTTCGAGAATTATAGTGTGAGGGACATGTCTCCTAGACTAAATTCTGCTGAGGAATGTAAGTTATAAGTTACTCATTATTCGTATTGATTTAGTGTAAATAGTTTGCTAAAATTTTGTTTATATTTTGCAGACCTAGGTAGCCTGGACTACAGACAATGGTGGGGATGCCCTCTTATGAGCAACCGAGTATACCACTATGAGGAGCCCAGGTTCAAGACTAGAGCCCTAGACGATTCTACTATGCGTGCTTTTATTGATGGAATGAATGATTTGGTATGACTTCATTATACTTTAACTTCCTTATACTTTAAAAAATACATATACATAGATATGATAAATATTTTAATTTACATGTTTGAAATTTCAGAGTGGGGTATACGAGCAACATTTACAACAACCTCATATGGAGGAACATGTGACTCGTCGTCTTATGGGGGAGCTTGTTACTCGTGTTCGGCATCTGGGTATTGGACCAGAACCGGAAATGCCTCGAAGAGGGTGCCCCGCCAACTCAGTTGGCGAGCTCCTCGCCAACTCAGCAACTCGCCAACTGAGTTGGCGAGTGGTCCCCCCATCCACAATTACCCCAAAGTTATCCCTTTTTATATAAATATTATATATTTTATTACTTTATATGAAAAAATCCGATATTTTTTTCGAAAATTTGTTTCTAGAGCATCGTATAAATTCCATCTTAAGCATAAAAGTTTAAAAATTATGAAAAAAACATCAATTAGACGTTTATATTTTTAAATATTATATTTCTATCGTTAATTTTTTCGTCGTTAACAGATGTTAAAAAAATAATAATAATAAAAATCTGCCGTAAGAATATTACGTCTGCCATCAAGCAGACTTCGAGCGACCATAAATACTTGTTTTGAAATCGTTTTTCGTTAAACAATAAGTCGATTTGTATGTTTTCGACGAGAGTAACACAAATCGTGTAGAAAAAAAATTTATCCGAAGCAAGACGCACATGTTACAGAAAAAAAAAATATAATCTAAAACTTTAAAGTATCATAACTTTTGATTGAGAGATCGAAACAAGCTCCAGTTTGTGCCAAAATGACTGTATCGAAAAGTACTACGGGATAAACCTTTTCACCGTTTTACGGACTTTGAAAATTTTCAGAATCGCAAAAAATAATGTTTCGATCTCCAAATTTTACTTTCGGTCATTTTTTTCGAATATTTAAAATTTACTGTAGCGAAATTAATTTATATTTGGTGTGAGGCCAACGGATTTAAAACGATGTTTCGACCTCCAAAAAAATTAGGAAGAAATTTAAAAAGAAAAAATTTAAATTAATTGTTTTAAATCCGTGAGGCAAAAATAGTGGACATAAAACATGTGCGAAAAAAATATTCCTAAATTTTTCTGTACAATTAATTTATTTTAATTTTATTTTATTAAAATATATTTTCTTAAATTAAATTTCAAAACTAAACTAATCAAAAAAATAACTAAATCATAACTAATTAAAACAAACTAATAAAATAAACCAAACCAAACCAACCAAACAAAATCCAACCACCCAAACCAACCTGTGGGTCCCACAAGGCAAAACTTCGCAACACTGTTGGCTGAATTTGTGCTTGTACAAATTCAGCCAACGGTGTTGGCGGAATTTTATCTAGTGGGGTCCACTTTTGACATTTTTGTCTACGTGTTCATTATTTTTTGTTTTCCGTCAATATTGTTGGCGGACTCTGTTTCTATTTCAAATTTAAACTTGTTTCGTCTGCATAAATTTAATATAAATTTATTTTACTATAATAATTTTTTTTTATAATTTTACTATATAAAAAAATATTATCTTGCGTCTACTGTTACACAAATCAAGACAATGCTCTACGGAGCATTAGGGGAGAGCACATCGAGGTGGTATGCACGTTAGATGCTCAATTCCTGCCCCACTAGAGCACTATCTTGGGATCGCCAATCTCTCTGTCTCTATGCTTTACTAAATAGAAAATGCGGTGGAACAAATTTGACAGATTTTTTCCCCGGAAAAAAAAAATTGCAAAATTTATAATTTTTTTTATAGAGCATCAAAGTTTAAGTATTTTTGAAAAAGTTTGGCTAACTCAAACAATAGCGTTTTAGTTTTCTCAAAAAAAATTATTTCGTTGGTGTGTATATGTTAGAAATTTTGTTATTTTTCTTTTTGAAAAATCAAAATAAAAATAAAAATAAAATAAAACTGATTTACCGGCCTCTGGGGAAGTCGTGCACGAAGCACTGCCCTAAGAGTTTATTCGGGATCTGTGTGCAGACGTTCCCGACGCTCCTAGTGGTAAAATCCCCGCACTACCGGAATCTCGTTGCCGCACACGACTTGGAGAGAACGACCAGAACTTAGTTCTGCCCAGAGCTTGGAGACGATGGAGATTAAGCAGAATATTGACAGAGGTTTGGAGTAAGAAAAATTTCTGAATGATTTTACAAAGAATTCAGTCCGAATATATAATACAATAGTGTAACGGTCAGAATTAAATTTACGATTAATTCAGCCGTTACGAAATGAATCTGGACATGAAAAAATGTAACGTTCAAACAATTGTAACGTTCAGAAATTAATTCCAAAGTTTAAGAAAAAATTAAATGAAAGAAAGAAGAGTAGCAAAAATATTTTTAGGGTCCCAGCCCAAATCCGAAGAGGAAATCGGATCGGCATTCGGTGCCCGCAGATGTGGGCGCGTACCCGCACCCGTTACGCGCGCCGAACCGAACCGAGCCGAGCCGGGCCGGGCGGCGGCGACGGCGCGCGCGTGTGGCCCAAGGGGTTCCCCACACAACAACTTAATAGAGCAAAGAAGAGAAAGTAATATATGTACACAAGAGGGCTTTGCCCCATCCGATGTGGGACTAAAGAATGGAAGAGCGACTTGAGCTTTTGCAAGAAAAGCAAAAACAAAAACCAACAATCCCCCCCCAAAAGGTCAAGTTTCGAAACAGAGATAAGAGTGAAGTAAATAGAGAGAGAGAGCATCTGGGCAGTAAAATACTATGCATAGATGAGATGGACTACAGCCTTGAATCTCACGTAGTGACTATTGCCTTAATCTGAAGAAGTGCTTGATGGACTATGCCTTGAATCAGACTTCTTGAACCAGATTTAGAAAATAGCACACATAGTACGCTAGAGGTCCTTGGTATATAGGGTGGCGCTTTTAAATGGCCATACGCACTTTTCACATTCATGAGAGTTGTCTGGGATCGTCCTGTCCCATAGTCGCGGCCTTCACGACCTCTCATATAGGTAAGTCCTTAATGGTTGGTGATATGAATCAACCTAGCATTACAGCTTGGACCTATTAAGAGTTTAAACTCATCCTAACCATATCAGACAGGAACACTGTCACCATAGGGATGGGGAGTCATTGTACACATGTACAGCCACTTGGGCTTTATTTTAATGAGATTTTAATCTCGAGTCAGTGTTCCATAAAGTCACCTAAGTTCAGCTTATTTCTACCCATTGAACCGGCTTCTTGGGATCTCCAGTCAGACTCGGTTGGGTTGCCACTGCTGGTGACTAACTTATGGGCTTAACCCCATCCCCCTCGATGATTCTAGAATCAAAGTCCTAGACAGACCCTTCGTCAAGTGATCTGCAAGGTTCTTTTCTGACTTTATATAGTCAAGAACCACATATTTGCCTAGTAGGCTTTTTATTGACTTGAAGCGCAGCTGCAGGTGCCTGTTCATCTTAGCATTCACAGAATCATGCTTTAGTAGTTCAATAACAGATTTATTATCACAATTTATAGAAATTGCAGGAACAGGACTAAGAGAAACAGGTATATGCATAATAAGATTTTTAAGCCATTCAGCTTCTTTGCAAGTTGTATCTAAAGCTATCATTTCGGAGTCCATTGTACTTCTAGCTATGATAGTTTGCTTACAAGAGCTCCAGGAGATCGCAGCTCCTCCTAGAGTAAATACATATCCAGTAGTAGATTTTATATCATATGAGTCGGTTACCCAGTTTGCATCTGAATAACCTTCTATGATATCATGGTGCCTAGTAAAATGAAGTTTGTAGTCTAGGGTGCCCTTGAGATATCTAAATACCCTATACAAGGCAGTCCAATGTGACTGATTTGGGTTACTGGTATATCTGCTTAGTCTTCCAATAGCAAATGCAATATCAGGTCTTGTCCTGTTGGTTATATACATAAGGGAGCCTATCATCTGTGAATATTTATGTTGTTCCAAAGGTGGTCCTTCATTCTTTTTCAGTACAATACTGCTGTCATAAGGAGTAAAGACAGGTTTCTTATCAAATAACTCAAAAAATTTTAGCATTTTTTCAATTGAATGTGCTAAAGATAGAGTATAACCCTCTTTGTCATTGGTCACTTGCATTCCTAAAATTAAGTTGGCTTCTCCTAGGTCTTTCATATCAAACTGGCTAGATAAATAGTTCTTTGTAATATTTATCAATTCCAGTGATGAACCTAGGATAAGGATGTCATCTACATACAAGCATAAAATGACAAAACTTTTACATGTACCTTTAGAGTATATGCATTTGTCATACTCATTTGACAAGAAACCATATTCACAAATTACTTTGTCAAATTTATTGTGCCATTGTTTGGGAGCTTGTTTCAAGCCATAGAGAGATTTTACTAGTCTGCAAACTTTCTTTTCTTGACCTTTAGCAATGAAACCTTCAGGTTGGTCCATATAAAGTTCTTCCTCTAGATCTCCATTCAAAAATGCTGTCTTTACATCCATTTGATGGATTAGCATATCATGAATGGATGCTAAGGCCAAGAGAGTTCTAATGGATGTGATCCTAGCTACAGGAGAGTAGGTATCAAAATAATCTAACCCTTTCTTCTGAGTAAAAACCTTAGCAACTAATCTAGCTTTGTATTTCTCTATAGTACCATCGGCTCTGAGTTTCTTCTTGAAAATCCATTTACAGCCTATTGGTTTATTGCCTAAAGGTAGATCTGTTAGAAACCAAGTATTATTCTCCATGATGGAGTTGTATTCACTGTTAATGGCTTCTTTCCAGAAGGGAGCATCAGGAGACGACATTGCTTCTTCATAAGTTGAGGGATCACCCTCTATCAAAAAAGTAAAGAATCCTTCTCCTAAATTTTTCTCAATCCTATTCCTTTTACTCCGTCTTGGTTCTAAGTCTTGTTCAGAATGAGAGCTAGGTATTTGGACATGAGAACTAGTAGAGGGTATGGAGGAAGAGATTGAATTTCTATCCTTAAAGGAAAATATGTTTTCAAAGTAAACTGTATCTCTTGCTTCTATAATGGTATTGTTAGAGATTTTATTTACTTCTGAGTGAGTCACTAGAAATCTATTGGCATAGCTGTCTAAGGCATATCCTATGAAAACAGCGTCTACAGTCTTGGGACCAATCTTCCTCTTTTTAGGTTCGGGAATTCCGACTTTAGCAAGGCATCCCCAAACTCTAAGGTAATTAATCCTAGGTGCTCTACCTTTCCACAGCTCATAGGGAGTCTTATCTTTTGTCTTACTAGGAATCCTATTAAGAATGTAACAGGCAGTTAAAAGGGCTTCTCCCCACAAGTTATCAGGAGCACCAGAGCTGAGAAGTATGGCATTCACCATATCTAACAGAGTGCGGTTCTTGCGTTCAGCAACTCCGTTAGACTGAGGTGAATATGGAGCAGTTACCTCATGAATTATTCCATGTTCTTCACAGAAGTTAGTCATTTCGTTTGAGGTATATTTTCCACCACGATCAGATCTAAGGATCTTAATCTTCCTTTCTAATTGATTTTTAGCTTCAGATTTGTAGACCTTAAATCTATCTAGAACTTCATCTTTGGTTTTGAGAAGGTAGATATAACAATACTTTGAATAATCATCTATAAATATAACAAAGTATTTTCTACCGCCTCTGGTCAAAATCCTATTTGAGTCACATATATCACTATGGATAAGTTCTAGAAGGTCAGAATTTCTTTCTACAGATTTGAATGGTAATCTAGTGTGTTTGGCTTGAACACAAATCTCACATTTGTGTTTGTCATCTATTGGAGTCTTGGGAATAAGATCTAAGGTCATCATCCTTTTAATAGAGCCTAGGTTCACATGACCTAGTCTGCCATGCCAAACATTTGAAGATTCTATATTAGAGACAATGAGAGAACCATCATACATTTTATTCATTGTACTTAAAATAAAAAGACCGTCTTTTACAAAGCCTTTTCCTATAAAAGAGTCATGCTTAGAAAAAACTACTTTATTTGCATCCATTACAATTTTGTATCCTGAGGCTACAAGAAGGGATCCACTAACTAGGTTTCTCCTGACAGACGGCACATGAAGAACATCATGAAGAGTTAAGATTTTTCCTGATGTCATCTTCAGGTTAACTTTTCCTCTTCCAATAATTTGTGCCGTTGAGCCATCTCCTAGGGTCACACCTCCTCCACTTGATTCCTGATAGTTTAAAAAACAGGAGCGATCAAATGAAACGTGAACATTAGCTCCAGAATCCAGCCACCAGTCATCAGAATGGTAAGAGAGGTTAATAAGGGGTTGAAAGCTTACAGACTTGAAGGAACTCGAAGAATCTTGGTGAAGCATGTTCGCTTCTGGTCTAACTGAGTCTGACTAAAGTTTCTAGGTTTTTGGTTTTGGTGATGATGGTTTTGGTGGTTAGGCTGAAAGTTTTTCTTCTTCTTGAAGAAATTCTTTTTGGGTTTATAAGAAAAATTAGACTTGGGTTTTCCTTGGCCTTCTACAAGATAATAGTTTAGGTGGTATTTGCTAAACAATCTTAAAAATTTTAGTTTTTTCAAGTGTTGATCAACTCAGGTTAGCTGTAGGGGCCGGTTCCCAGCTAGCGGCGGTCCGAAGACGCTTAAGTACCGTGTCGCTTAGGGTTGTTTACACCCGATTGACAGAAGGATCCTTTCGGCTTGTGCCCGAGTTTGTCTCTACTTTGAAACTTTAGATTTGAAGATTTTATTTGCAATTTCCTTAAACTATTTTCTTTTGGTCCAAAATTGCTTTAAAAAATACTAAGTGATTAAAATGAAGCAAATTTTATTAGCTATCAATTAGAAGCAAATAGTGAGAAGCTAATAGTAAAAATCAATTCTAACAAATTTCTAGAAATCAATTGTAACAAATAAATTACTACAGTATGTTTAAGCAATTGTAACAATTTTTCGGGATTCTAACAAATTGCTAGAAGTAGCGGTAACAGTAACTATTGGTTAGAAATTTCAAAAATACTAAGTGCTATTTTGTTGTGAACAAAATATTTTATCAGTGTTGTGAACAAAAGTGTAACAAATTAAAAGTTTAGGGATTGTAACAAATTGCTTGAACAAATATTTGAGAATAAAACACTGTATACACTTACTGTTAGTTGTGAACAAAAGTAACAGTAACAGTGTTGTGAATAAAAGTAACAAGTTGTGAATAAAATGTTACAGTCAAATTCAACAGTAGCTATTTGGATCAAAATTTTTATTCTAACAAATTGCTATAGTATTGCAAATTTCTACAATATTAAAAGATTGGTACAGTAACAAATTGCTAGAAGAATTTGCTTAAACAGACAATATAGTAAGACACTTTAGGCAAATTTAAGCAATTTGAATAATGACTCTGTAGAAAGAGTAATTTGTTATAAAATTGGTAGAAATATTTTCTAACAAAGGTTGCAAATTGTAGGTTAAAATTGAAATAAATTTTGTGAACAAATTGCTATAGAAACAGTATTAAAAAATTTCTAGAAGAATTATTACAGTATTAAAAATGGTTAGAAGAATTGCTATATAACCAACGGTATTAATTAAACAGTATTAAACAATTGTTAGAAGAATTGGTGAATAATGAAAGTTGATTCAAATTTTAACAATATTAGAATTGCTATAAGATTGCTATATAACTAACAATATTAACAACAGTATTAGACAACAGTATTAAAAGTTTTCTAACAGTATAGAGGTTTCCCAAATAAATTTTTTTTTTCTTCCGACAGTATAGAAATTGTTTAAAAATTGCTTCAATAGTTACTCTTGAAACTATTGTAAATTTAAACTAACAGTGAATCAATTCTAACAAAAAATTAAACTCTTAGATTGTTAGAAATTTTGTTGTTTTTCTTTTTGAAAAATCAGAATAAAAATAAAAATAAAATAAAACTGATTTACCGGCCTCTGGGGAAGTCGTGCACGAAGCACTGCCCTAAGAGTTTATTCGGGATCTGTGTGCAGACGTTCCCGACGCTCCTAGTGGTAAAACCCCCGCACTACAGGAATCTCGTTGCCGCACACGACTTGGAGAGAACGACCAGAACTTAGCTCTGCCCAGAGCTTGGAGACGATGGAGATTAAGCAGAATGTTGACAGAGGTTTGGAGTAAGAAAAATTTCTGAATAATTTTACAAAGAATTTAGTCCGAATATATAATACAATAGTGTAACGGTCAGAATTATATTTACGATTAATTCAGCCGTTACGAAATGAATCTGGACATGAAAAAATGTAACGTTCAAATAATTGTAACGTTCAGAAATTAATTCCAACGTTTAAGAAAAAATTAAATGAAAGAAAGAAGAGGAGCAAAAAGATTTTTAGGGTCCCAGCCCAAATCCGAAGAGAAAATCGGATCGGCATTCGGCGCCCGCAGATGTGAGCGCGTACCCGCACCCGTTACGCGCGCCGAACCGAACCGAACTGAACCGAGCCGGGCCGGGCCGCGGCGGCGGCGCGCGCGTGTGGCCCAAGGGGTTCCCCACACAACAACTTAATAGAGCAAAGAAGAGAAAGTAATATATGTACACAAGAGGGCTTTGCCCCATCCGATGTGGGACTAAAGAATGGAAGAGGGACTTGAGCTTTTGCAAGAAAAGCAAAAACAAAAACCAACAATATATATATATATATATATATATATATATATAATGTTCATTCTTGTTCTACTCGAATCTGTGGCAAAGCCACCCAGCCAATCCGAACGGAGTATAGTCTACAACCCAGAGTGCTCAACAACAATGAACCCTCCTTCCGCGGAGAGGAGTCTACAATTTGGATCATCCAACATGGAGTCCATGTCCCATCCAAGTACGCTTGGCACATCCGTGACACAAAGCCATCCAGCCGGCGTCCAAGGGAGGCTTGAACCGTGGTCTCCCCGACAGGAACCTCCCGTTGTAACCACTAGGCCACAACCCTTGGATTATATATATATATATATATATATATATATATATATATATATATATATATCATTATTATCGACATTTTTGATTTGATATTATTTTAAAATATGGAAAAAAACTAAAATAATTTTAGCAAGGACTTTTTGGTTCTCTCCTCGCAATATTACGAAACCTTTTTCTTCCTTCGTAAAATACGGAAACGTTGATGTTCTATACGAAAATTTCTGAAATAGAAAATGTGTTGGAACAAATTTGAACTCTTTTTGATCGCATAAAGTATAAAAAAAAATTCTTATAATTTATATTTAAAAAAACTAATAAATTTTTTAATCAGTTAAACTCTTGCATTTTGGAAACTTTGATCAATCATCCCCTCTGTATTCTAATCGCTACAATTTAAACACTATAGTCAAATTTTGACTGAAAAATACTTAAAACATCAAAAATACTTATACACGTGTCCATTAAAGATTGCAACGGTCTTACCATACTTCTATATATAGGATTAAAATACTCCATATTTTATCATTCTTTCCATTTTCTCTTCCATGTTTCATTCCGTTTTCATTTAGTTTCACATTTGTATATTATTAGTTTATTTTCTTTTCTGCATAAATAATTCAAATAAGCCTTGTTGACGGTAAATTGATTGTTTGTTGACGTTGGCGTTCAATTTTTGTACAAATTATACCAAGTTAAAAATTAGACGGATCTGTTTAACTATGAGTCTTTTTTTTTTTACAATTTTTTTGAATCTTGCCAGAAATTTGTTTCACTTTATCCATTTTTCTCTCACATTTTTTCCTAAATTTCAAAATCAAAATGATTTAGGACCATCATAGGACTCCAATTGAGCTTTAGGGCCTGTTTGGATGCCTATTTTAACTCAGCTTTCTGAGTTTAAAAGGCAGACGTTGAATAAATGGTGTTTGGATATTTGCTTTCTGAAATGTACATTTTGAAGTTTTTTTCACAAACCAACACTTAAACTCTCTTTTCAGAGAGTAAATAAAACGTGCATTAAAACTCTCATTTCAGAGAGTATGTGGGTCCCCCAGGTGGTGGCCCCTCTCAAAAATTTCAGGGGCACCCCCCCTCTCTCTCTACAAGCTCTTCCCCGCTCCTCCTCCTTCTCGACATACTGTCTCTCTCTCCACGCCTTCGACAACAATCTGGACGTCCACGACGGAAGTCGAGGCTAGCGAGGTCTTCATCGATCGTCCAGCCGGCCAAGCGAGGAGCTCGACAAGGACGCTGGAGAAAGTCGAGGCCGGCCGGCGGGGGATCTGGCTCGAGGCGGCGTTGGGAGATGCAGCGGTCGGTGTCGGTGGCGATGATGAGCTCGACTTAGGGATAGGGTTTTGGGACAAACTCGACGTCGGTCACGAACGACGGTGGAATGGTTTGGACGTTGACCATGGAGTCGACACTCCTCTTGGCCACGAACAACGATGGAGACGACGACCCTAGACGAAGCTCGCCGGCTCGACTTTGGACTTCGTCGACGCCATGGCCAAGCTCGTAGTTCGAGCTCCAGCGAAGATGCTTTGGTTACTGTCGGAGATCTCGTCTCCTGCCTCATGGCTGTAGCGCCCCGTTCCTCCTATTCGAGGAGCGCGGCTAAGAAACACAAGACGGTATTGTTCGATCGGGATAGATTGAATTAAGAACTCGTCCTCGTTATGGATTTATTTCTTCGAAATCGATTTCCATATTCAGTGGACTGTGCCCCAAGGATCGACTTAGCGGCAGAGTCAGGAGGGACCTCTCCGCTGCTATCTTTTATTGCCTCGGTTTTCAATGTCGCTTGTTGCTTTCGTGCTTTGAGTTGGTTTTGGATTTGCTTGGATTTTCTTGAACGGTTTCGATGATTTCATTGTTTTCGTTCATTGAATTGCACTTCAATTCGGAGATTGGAAAGAGCGGAAGGAGTATTGATCAAGCTGTTCGTGATGCAGGTGAACGAGCAGTAGGCGGCTTACGAGCGGAGTCGTGAAGCGCCTCTTTCCTTCTCCTTTCCTTCCAACCAAGTGAGTGGCTACCAACCCGATTAGCTAGCCCTGCTTCCAAGCTTCACACCCTAAAATCTTGCATTCTTCTTTGCCCTGATCAAACGATACCAAGTAATAATAAAAGAGATCAAGATAAAAAGGGAATAGACTTGGAATTATTGCTTGTCAACTAAACTTATGAACGGTTATCATCCTGTATGCTAGTTCGTTTATAACTGTTCTATAAATCGTGCTAAGTATGGAATTATGCTTGTTATGAAATAAACTGTCAGGAAGACTATGCAAAATCGTTATGCTATGGAACAAATTCTATGAGTGTTGTTTGATCACGGACAACTTGTGCACAAGGTATATTTTGAGTTCCGCGGACGGTCACCGGGGCGCTGGGACCGATCCGATCCGGACGGAACGTATGTATAGTCGTATGTTATGGGGCAAAGTGTTATGCAGCGGGGCTCGCCACCTGCGTTGTATATCATTTGTGTCTTGAGACTATAACCCATCCCTTCGTGGCATCATGCCAGTGATTCTATGTATATTTAAACCTGTTGCATACTAACTTGTGTCTTTGTGGCAGGGAAGGCATGGTAAGTATTGTGCAGGTCATTCAGACGGACAGGTAAAATCCACCGAACGGTGGCACATTCATTTCAGTAAATTCTATATGCTGCTTACTTGTAAATGAACTAAGGCAAGATAAAAACCCACCAAATATGCATGCTTCATTAAATAACGTGTTAATTGGTATAGTTCGGTTAGCTCGCCTTCACCAGTATGTTTCGACATGCTGACCCTCGTTGGAACAGGTTCTCCGCACCAAGGCGAACCGAGCGAGGAGCCGAAGTCGTCTTCCCGATCCAGTCCAGCTGTTGGCGCATCTTCACCGCGCCCCTTGAAGCATTTTGGAGCCAGAAGCTTACAACTCTTCATACACAATACAGCTTCGTGGCAAAGCCGTCCTCCAGCCAGGAGGTCTATATATTTTGAAGTTTATAAAGGGATGTAATGTACATGACTGCTATCTCATTTTGAGTCAATACTTTTGTAAGCCTTTCGGCATAATTAGCTGACTCGTTCAGGAGTTTGTAATAGATGTTCATTATCAATAAAGAGAACTTTTCCATGTTTCAAATCTGTGTTTCAATTTATCTGCGTACTCTGAATATGTGCTCGTTATGCAAAATACTTAAGCCTTGTGCGGGCGCAACCCCAGGCCCGTACGGCATCACGATTCGGGGGATGCCCCAACGATTCTACGGAATCGGGTCGTGACATAATGGTATCAGAGCACAGATTCAAGTTTCTTAGACTTCGTGCTGGAAAAGTTCCTTTAACGATCAAATTCCTGTGCGAACTCTTGAACTCGCTAGGCCAAAATGAGATACGTTCATGCAATAAGTCCATAATACATTATGATTCTAATATAATTTACCTTCTTTTGAAGGAATGGTACCAGCACAATCTGTAGCGCAAGCACCGAACGAAACACAAGAAAGTAGTTCGGGTACTTCGGGAAGCTCTCAGAGCCAGCACGGCATATCTCAAGTCGATCCGCTTGAGCGGGTAATGCAAATGTTAGAATCGCAACGACAAAGAGATGATGCTCGCCAAGCCAAGTTCAAAAGCAATTTAGAGACCCGATTCTCAGTCCAACAGAAGCAGGTAGATACCCTGTAACAGATCGTTCAGACTTTGGCTGCCAACCATTCCGCCGTAACAACAACAACTCTGGTGGAACAGCCCATGCTTGAAGTAGAGACGCCGCAAATCCCAAGGCCGAGGGACGTAACTGCCTTCAACTTGGGCCACTTCAAGAAAGTTTACAATACCCCATTCAACGGGACTGAGGACCCAGTGGTAGCTTTAGATTGGCTAGCCGAACTTGAAGATCACTTCGCTCTGTTAGAGGTCCCCGAAGAGAAGCGCGTCGCCTGCGCGCAACTTCAGCTCCGCCTCAACGCACACTATTGGTGGAACGTGCATCGACGATCTCTCCAATTTGATCACGGAGAGGAGGCGATCTCGTGGACGACCTTTCGTGCCGCGTTCGAAGAGGAGTATGTACCCCCACCAGTATAACGTCAAATGGAGAATGATTTCGTGCAGCTGCGACAGGGCAGTATGACAATGAAGCAATACTCCGCCGAATTCAACCGACTCTCCAAATTCGCTAGGGCCTATTTACCTGATGCAGCGAGTCGAGCAAGAAGGTTTGAAGGCGGTCTGCGCCCTGCCATCCATGCGCACGTGGTCAATAATCAGTATGGAACAATGCGTGAAGTAATGAATTACGCCCTATCTCTTGAACCGCAGTATCCTCACGTTTCCACCGGGGCTGTGCATACCTACAATCACAAACGCCAAGACAACGAGAGAGGAAACACCGCTGCAAAGTGCCCTAACCACGGCGGTTCACAAAAAGGAAACCCGAGACCATTCTGTGATTACTGTAAAAGGCAAGGGTACACTACCGATAGATGTTACAGCAGAAAAGGTCTATGCTTCAACTGTGGCGGGCCAGGCCATATAGCTCGGGATTGTCCACTCCCCTCTAAGCTTCTGCCTCAACCAAATAATCCCTAACGGTTGGTTCTATTCCTAAGTTTCGGGACGAAACTTCCAATTAGTTGGGTAGGATGTAGCGCCCCGTTCCTCCTATTCGAGGAGCACGGCTAAGAAACACAAGACGGTATCGTTCGATCGGGATAGATTGAATTAAGAACTCGTCCTCGTTATGGATTTGT
The DNA here is from genome assembly GCA_036927795.1 of Iris macrosiphon. NCBI lineage: Eukaryota > Viridiplantae > Streptophyta > Magnoliopsida > Asparagales > Iridaceae > Iris > Iris macrosiphon. Next base: position 139,707,101 of record JAYESA010000003.1, on the reverse strand, counting down.
TTTTTCGGAATTGTAAACCCCCTGATTTTTCAAATTTTTCAAAACTGGATTTTTCACAATTTTCTGGAATTTTCTGGAATTTTCTGTAATTTAAAAACAGGGTTTTAATTATTAAATGATTTTTAATTGATAATAAACAATATTAAAATATTATGAAAATAATATTTTTGGATGTAAAATGAAAAACTGGACTTAGGACAATTTTTCTGGAATTTATTGGGCCCCGGACCTATTTTTAAAACACCTAAAAACTAATTATTTAATTATTTAATTATTTATTATTTACTGTTATTTAAATACTTATTATTATTATTTTTATACCGGCCCATGACCCAGCCCGCGGCCCATTGGGCCGGCCCGACCCAGCCCAGCACCTATCGGGTCGGGTCGGGTCTGTCAGCCACCCGACCCGCCCGCGCCCGTACCCGGCCCCCACTCTCTCCCCCACGACCCCCTCTTCCCCGACATTCGCGCCGCCTCCGCCGCCGGCGCAGCGCCGCCCGGCCAGCCACGCCACCCCCTCGCTTCGCCTTCACCGCCCCTCTCCCCGCCTCCTCCGGCCCCCATCCCCCTATAAAAACCCTAGCTCCGCCCTCTTCCTCCCCTAACCCGAACCCTATCTCCTCCGTCGACCGCCACCGGCGAACCCCCTCCACCACAGCGCCGCCGTGCCCTCGCCTAGCTCCGCCTCGCCTCCACCGAGCCCCGGCGACCCCCTCCGTCTCCTCCACCTTCCTCCTCTCCCGCTGCCTCCGACTCCCCCAACCCAGCGCAGCCGAGCGCCACCTCCGGCGCCGCCGCGAGTCCCCAGCCCCGCCGCGCCGCCCCGCCGCGTTCCCCCAGCCCCTCGCCGCGCTGCCCCCGGCCGCCCAGCCGCCGTCTCCGCCGTCCCAGCCCTGAGCAGCCGAAACCCTAACCCTAATTCTTCCCTGTGTCCGACACGAGTCGGACACGTGTCGGACACGGTTTGGCCCTGATTTTTGGGTCCCCTTCAGGTGCGTGTAACTTTTTGCTCGTAGCTCCGTTTTTGATTCCGCAAATTGCGTTGCGAAGCCTGTATGACCCTCTCGGTGCCCGGATAAACTGTTCGGGGTATCGCGTCCTGTGGTGATCGCACACCGCGATCCAAAAACAGGAAAAAACCAGACCATGTTTCACCCCGGAACTGAGTACGCCCCGCCAAACGGGACGACTTGGTCGCGCGCGGTCTTCACAGATATGTGCACCTCGTCGATACGGACGTGTGGGATTTTACGGAAGCTGATTCGGGTGTGCGTGCACACCGGGATCAACGCGTATCCGCGGACATCGCCCCGTATCCGACTTTTCTGCAATTTGACCTAACTTTGTGTACACACGTCGGATCGAGACGAAACTTGCGCCATCGGACTTGTAGCGATACGCTGGTCCTGTGGGTCAAGTTTGGTTCGATTCTGAGAACGTTGACGAAATCGCGTGTCGTGGGCCCCACAGGCCCTGCTCGACGGGCGATTTTGTGATCGGCTCATCGGAATTCAATTCTGAAAGTACCGTTTGGTTCGTATCAACGTTCCTGACCTGTTGACACTAAGTTTGGTGAATTTGGAGACCGTTGACTCTGACACGTTTTTCGGTGCAAAGCTGGCCCACCGGTGGACCCCGTTTTGGTCCGAAATTACCGTTTTTGCCCTTGTCTCCAAATTGGATCCAAGGACAGGCGTTTCTAGCTGATAGATATTTTTTGGATCTGATGGTGATGTTTGTTTTAGCAACCGGAGTACCGCCTGCAAATCCAGCTGAAGTCAGAACCGCAACTGGAACCGGAACCACAGGCAAGTGTACCTTGCCAAACCGTGCAGCTTGCTAATTATTTTCTGGACTTAATTATGCAATAGTGGGCAAGTAAAAGCTTGCCAAATCTCAGTAATTCTTGACATATTATTTTACTTGACTTATTGTGAAATTAAATATAAACTTGTTTCAACTGCTTAACCTAGGAAACGGGTGACGTGCTTAGTGTCCGATCATAGTCGGGTGCCAACCCCGTACGCGGGATTGTGTAACGTCACATAGGCATGGATAACGAGACCCAATAATTCTTGTACTTGTCCTATCAAGTACACCAGAACCCAGGACACTTGACACTATTTCATGAGACAGAGTCTTCCTGAGACATTCAAGGTGATTCTGTATAGGATGCATAGACTTTACATTCTTAGACATTGGATTCATAGCTATCAGACTTGCTGCATTAGTTATAATCGTGCGTGACATGGACATGAGACATCGTGGACATGAGATGTGGGATTACATTGGGTGGGAAGAGACACACAGACTACAGGCTGATAATATATAAAATATAGTATATATCATAGTGTATTTCATAGTTATTGCCTCTACCGGCTCCCCGACACAGAGCTTGTAGTGGCTTCAGCCTGAATTCTAGTGCTGCTCTCGTATTGCATATCACATAGTTGGTTACTTATTTTACCCTGCTGATTATTCTATTTGCTGCACTGATATTCATTTTGGCTTGAGTTATTTCTGTACCTTGCTATGTCCCCTGAGGACCTGGATCTGGATGATGTTCCCAGGTACAGCTGAAGAGAACTACCCCGATGTGTACGGTACCGGAGCAGTCCTTGGAGCAGAACAAGGAACCGAGGACGAAGTGGTGGCCGAAGACTTCTCCTGAGCCCGGCTTCAGCTATACAGTATTTCCATTTTCAGCATTTCAATTCCTGTCTATTTTTCCTTGAATGTAACAGAATAATTCTCGGATTTGTTCCCGAGATAACCTTATTTGATATTGCATATTTATTTCCATTGTATTATTTCTGACAATTAATCTGTGTTACTCTGTGGATGAGATTAGAAATACCTGAGACTTGTACATTATACTGCTAGGCTACAGCTTAAGCATGCCCTGATGGATCCATTAAGTTGGGTTGTCCATCGGTGCGTGCTGCTGGCCATTGCCACGCTTCTTCAGTCCCTCGTCATTTTAGGACTGGGGCATGACAGGAATCGATTCCCATATTCAGTGGACCGCGCCCCAAGGATTGACTTAGCGGCAGAGTCGGGAGGGACCTCTCCGCTGCTATCTTTTATTGCCTCGGTTTTTGATATCGCTTGTTGCTTTCGTGCTTTGAGTTGGTTTTGGATTTGCTTGAGTTTTCTTGAACGGTTTCGATGATTTTATTGTTTTCGTTCATTGAATTGTACTTCAATTCCGAGATTGGAAAGAGTGGAAGGAGTATTGATCAAGTTGTTCGTGATACAGGTGAACGAGCAGTAGGCGGCTTACGAGCAGAGTCGTGAAGCGCCTCTTTCCTTCTCCTTTCCTTCCAACCAAGTGAGTGGCTACCAACCCGATTAGCTAGCCCTGCTTCCAAGCTTCACACCCTAAAATCTTGCATTCTTCTTTGCCCCGATCAAACGATACCAAGTAATAATAAAAGAGATCAAGATAAAAAGGAAATAGACTTGGAATTATTGCTTGTCAACTAAACTTATGAACGGTTATCATCCTGTATGCTAGTTCATTTATAACTGTTCTATAAATCGTGCTAAGTATGGAATTATGCTTGTTATGAAATAAACTGTCAGGAAGACTATGTAAAACCGTTATGCTATGGAACAAATTCTATGAGTGTTGTTTGATCACGGACAACTTGTGCACAAGGTATGTTTTGAGTTCCGCGGACGGTCACCGGGGCGCTGGGACCGATCTGATCCGGACGGAACGTGTGTATAGTCGTATGTTATGGGGCAAGGTCTTCTCTTCGAGCCCGTGATTGTTAGTTGATATCCTTATATTGTGTTTGTTCTATTGCACTTGTATGTTCTAGTTCGACAATGGATTTGTTTTCATCCGGCTGCCATCTTTAGATACTTTATATTGAGATCTAGTTATAGATATTGGTTATTTATTTCTATTTGATTCTGTGGATGAGATTTAGATCATACCCTGTGACTTGTGATAGTTTTACCACTTGTGAATTATTGTTCACGATACAATGTACGCATGTGTTATGGTTTCCATATATTGGAGTTGTCATATACATGCGGCTGGCATGCTTACGTGTCCTAGTCTTACATGTTTTGGGACTGGGATATGACATATTTTAGTTGTGGCCCATGCAGGTCAAGAGCATATTGTCTCGGTTACATTACTGTACCGAGCAAGCCTGCACCTAGGATTAGAGTATAGAATCTCATCCACAATTGACTATGAATTATCTTCCTTCATATCCGTTCTATCACATCCTGCTCGATTCATGTGCTTTCCTAATAGTTCCTAAAGTATAGCCTCTGATAGAATATAGGAATCCCTTGTTATTAGAATGATAATTAGGGTAATATTTTTTACTAAGGATGCAACTAGGATATTGACACATCACTAAGTTAGAATACTTAATGAACCCTAACATGCCTTACCTGTAGATGGATTGACCATTATCCCTTGATAACTAGGGATGACTTGAGAGTGGTATAGACACTACTAGAGTTAGATAGAAGTTTAACCATATTGTTTGACCCTAGTATTGAGGAACCAATAGAAATCTAAGGTTGAGTATTAGGACTAAATCTAACTTTTATAGTGAGATAGTATTGTAGAACTATAAATTTAGCTCATTGTCTTGATGTTAGCAGAACAACACCATAGGAAGCCAAGAGGAACGAATATAACATTTTCTTGATCATACCTCAAACACAGAGATTAGCATAGCATCTTCCCTTAGGAAACCATGACATTATCAATAGCCTCTCTATTTTATTTCATGTCTAGTTCCTCTGAAACCTTAACGCTCGCTAGTTGTGCGACGACTAAATTATGACCTTCTATTCTTCATCTTTCAATTCGTGCCACCTAACCTTTCTGATTGTAGGCTAAGTGATTTTATTTGGTGTTAAGGACATATAGTTGCTAGGATTATAGTTGTTAATGTTAAATTTTGAATTTTTATGATTGGTAGTTAGAACTTGATAGTTTAAGTTATTCTTGTAGATTATAACCTAATGATTATCGCTTAGTTTTAAACCGCGTAACTTGTACCATATCTCGATACGAGTTATATTTTCTTTTTCCCTTGAAGGCCAGTAACTCTTCCATTCTTACTATTGGCACTTGTTCTATAAGCACTATGACTTAGACTTAAGGTGACCATGACCTATATAATAGGATACTCTAATAAGTACCAAGACCCTTTCTCGTAAACCTTAATAGGAGTTACTACATTATCCTTAAGTGTAAACTCCCTCGACCAGATTTCAGTAATTTAGAATTATTTTTGCTAATTAGAATTTCTGTAACTTTTTAAAATTTATTTTGTTTACATATCCTTTTCAATTACACCTGTACTTCACACAATTGTTTAGGGCATTACACTAACTGTAATTCCCAAACAAAATTCACATACCTGCCCTAGATATGTTAGACTATTTTCTAGAATTTTGTACAACTCCCAGATGAGTTATTTTGAGCCTCGTTTGGGACGCACAAATATCGTTACAAAAGTTTGTATTTAATTCCTATTTTATTTCTTGCTCTTTAACCATCTCTGTACCCCTAGAAATTTAGAACCAACAGGCACATGTTTTACCCAAACAAAAATATGATAATATTCTACTTTAGATATACTACAATTAGTATATTGACACCGTAGTAAAATTATGACCCTACCTGCCTCTAAATAATTAGAGAACATCGTGCGCAGTATTTATTAAATAATAAATACGGTGACCCGTATCACCTAAAGAACCAGGCCCTGCCCCTGCCCAGGCTCACCCCCACACCCCCCAAGGCACTCCCCCAGGTTTCCCCCTCATTTCTGTACAAACAGTATTCCCAGGAATCAGTATTTTTAAATAAGCAAATTGCATAATTACGCAAAATACCAATTTTGGGACCTAATTGCAATTTATGAAATTTTAGGGGTTTTTATGCAAATTTCCAGTGTGAGGTGGCATCACCTCATTGGCTGGTGAATGTGGACCGCACACGTGTCATGTGGGACCCACAAAAATATCTAAATGGCTACTAAAAATATCTAAAAACCCAAAATACCCAAAACACCCCTAAACTTCCCTCTATTTACCAACCTTGCCACTCCCCCTAAATCTATAAAACCCGACCCCCTCCCCACTTCCAACCCTCACACCACCCAACTCCGGTCACCCCCTCCGACCAACTTCCGCCGACAGCCTCGCCCTTACCCCACCTCCCCTCCGGCCAAGCCTCACCCCCTCCGGCCACCGCCTCCGCCGCCTACGGCTGCCACAGACCCAACTCCCCAACACCATCGCCCACAGCCACCACCACCCGAACCACTTCCACCACCGCCTCCGGCCACCGAGCACCCCCACCACCACCACCAATCGACTCGCCACCGCCTCCTCCACCGTCCCAACCGACTCCCACCGCCCCACGACCACCACGCCGGCCACCCTCACCCCCGCAGACCCTCCGCCCTCGTCCATTCCAACACCACCACCCCCATCCCGACCATCCCCCACCGTCCCTCCGGCAGCCTCCGACCTCCGCCACCACCCCAGGCCTTTTTGCCCCGACCTCCTCCTCCGTCCTGACCGCCTGCACCGCCACCCCCACCGCCACTGACACCGCAGCAGCCTCCGCAAGCCCCGCTGCTGCTGCTGTTGATATCTGCTGCTGCCGTTGCAGCCACCGCCACGGCCAGCCGCCGCCTCCTCCGCCGCCGTGCTCCCACCGACGACGAGCCCAGGGCCCCACCTACCTGACCGGAACAGTACCCCCTGTCACGACCCGCACCCGAAAATCGGGCATGAGTCGTGGGTACGTCCAGCCTACGCCGCAGCATCGGCGGTAGAACGCTGTCTAGGTCAACTAACTAAATAATAAATCTCACACAAAAATCGGCCATGACCTCTCCAAAAGGAGGGCAACCACACAAACAATATATATAAATCTGCCAAGATCTCAACTCCAAACGGAGGAGCAATATCAAATGATAATCACAATATACTCAATCACGAATCTAAGCACGATAAGATAACACAGAGATCTAACAACTATAAAGTCTAACCAACAACAACTACTACAACAACCACAACATCAAATAATAATACAACAATATCCAAAATAATATACAAACAAGGTCTCAATCTAAAACCGGAGACAAATCCGGTGCTAAAAGCTAATAAAAAGAACAACAAAGTCCTAGTGATCCCGGCTACCAACCCGGAAATCACCCCTAAACTAGAGGGTCCCTGTCTGCACCATCGACAGGCTCAGGTCCATAAAACGTCGGACACCACTCCTCCGGATACTCTGAAAAAATATGTCCAGTCAGGACTGGAGCAAGTACATCTCTAACAGCAGTTCCATTTAAATGATAAAAACTATAAAACAGTTATAGCAAGTAGCAAGAAGAGTGAAGCAAGTATAAAACAAGGAAATATGTATAACTGGTGCATAAAGGTAAAGATGCATGGATATCAGAGCAAGATAGTAATAACTACAAGATACAGGAAATCTAAGCTAAGATCAAGTCCGTGCACATGAACGTGTAGTGAGTCCAGCATGAAAAACATGTAGTGAGTCAAGTCCAGAAACATGTAAGTGAGACAAGTCAAGAAATACATGAGAGTCCAGACTATAAAGAATGAACTCGGTGTCTTTGAAATACTTGTTTCGACATGTAAACAGCTAGGGGTAAGTACGGCTCACCGCGCACTGGGTGCGCGGCTGCTATCATTCCAGATTAGACCAGAGGGAGTAATTTCTGATGATGCCAGATAGGAATGTTTACATGTCTACTCGTGTATTTCCCCGCCCTGACTAATACAAGTGGATCCAAGACCCGACACGCAAATCAAGATGAGTCCAGCCTGAACATGAATGATGCCTGTAGTGATGCCTGTAGGTGATGCCAGTAGTGATTCCAGAATAGAGGCCAGAAACATAAAATGTACGTGTCGCAAGTAAATGAATCCAGAAATACCAGTCAATGTCCCGTGTTGTGCCAGAATAATCAGATGATACTATACTAGAAGCTGAATCATAATAATCATCAAATAATGAAAACTATCAGAGAATGTACTCGCCTGATGTCCTGAGCAACTTGCGATCCGAACCGGTGTCGCAACGACCTAATACGAAAAATAAGGTTAAACAGGGTTCTAATGAGTTAAACAGATATAAAATAACTAAAAATAGGCTTCTAGGGTCGTTCTAGGTCAAACGAGTCAAACCGGTGAAATCTGGGTCAAAAAGTCAACTCTGGGTCCAAAAAGTCAACTCTAGGTCAAAACTAGGTCAAAAGTTGACTTTGGCGGTCAACCGAGTCAACTACGGTCAAGTCTGGGTCAAACTAGGGTGCTCCTGAAATTCTAGGTCAAACCGAGCTCATTAAGCTAGAAAACTCACAAACTCGCCTCCTTGAGATACCGGGATACCCTCGGTATCCGATACCTCAACCTAGGCTACGCACCCCGCCTATACCCTCTAAAACCTATGCTAGCACGCGTAAATATATACACATAAGCATATAAAAATCACTCAAATACTATTTTTAGGCTATTGCTCAAAAACCCCGCTCGAAACCCAATACCTTGGTTATCTTAAGGTATTGAGATACCTCGGTATCTCAAGGTATTAAGATACCGCTCTAAACTCAACCCGACTACCCCTCTAGCTAACTAACTATGCATAAACATATATATCTAGTTATATTCTAGGCTAAAATATAGATATCTAATACATATAGGCATATACCTATATATCTATACCCAATACCTTACCTTATCTTACACATACCTTACCCTCAAATATATAAATATATCTATATCTAGATATCTAACTATCTATCTAGCTATGTATATATCTATTTATAAATCTATCTATCTATCTCTCTAGATATCTATAGATATATATAGCTATAGGTATAAATATCTATACCTTAGATATATATATAACTATCTACCTATCCATTACCTACTTATCTATCTTATTACCTATTTATCTAGTAATCTAACTACCTATCTATATCTATATATCCATCTAGTATCTATATATGTATCTCCCTAGCTAACTATTATCTATCTAATAATCTATCTATCTTATGCATCTATCTAGGTATCTAACTATCTATCTAACTATCTAGTATCTATCTATTTATCTCTAACTATCTAGGTATCCATTTACCTATATCTAATCTATCTATTTAATCTATCTATCCAACTATCTATCTAAATATCTAACTATCTATTAATCTCTCTAACAATCTATCTAACTAATCTATCTTTCTATCGAGATATCTAGATACCTACCTACTAGATCTCTACCTATCTAACTATCTATCTAATACCTATTATCCATCTATCTATCATTCTATCTAACTATCATCTATCTACCTAACTATCTAGATATATGTATCTATATCTATCTACTTATCCATCTATATATATATACCTCTCTCTCTCCCTCGCATACTGCTGCTACTAGCGCTGCTACATGGCTGAATTGCTGCCTTGCTGCTGCCTTGCTGCTGCAGCGCTGCGCTCGAGCGAGCTGCTGCTACTGCTGAATATTGCCGCTGCTGCGCCTATTTCTGCTGCTGCAGCTGCTGGTTCCAGTCCCAGGCACCCCCCCTCTCTCAAACACACACACACACACTCCTATATACATATACATATATACATATACATATATATACATCTATATATATATAACTAGATATCTATATATATATTCACACTCATCTACACACTCTAACACACACACTAGCACACTAATACACACACACACTCACAACACTATCAACACACACACATAAGCACACACATATATCTATACATATATAAATACACATCTATATATATATACACACATATATATCTACACTCATATATATATATATATAGGCACTCACTCACACTCACACACACTCACCTACACACTAGCACACACTCACACAAGCACTCACTAACACACTCACAAACACATAACCACACATATCTATATAAATAGAAATATATATATATATATATATATATATAGGAACACACACACAAATAAATATATATATAGAGACATATATACACAAACACAACACCACCACAACGATGCACACAACGCTCACAACGCCCCACCTACGCACGCCCAACGACCCCGACACTCACCAACGCCTATAAATATATAAAATATAACTCGAAAACTCTAGCACACACTCCCCGATACTAACCCAACGCGCGCACAAGCCCGAAACGAGAAAACCAAGTCGAAATGGCCGTTCGGTCATTTCGACGAACACGTGGTGCGCGGCTCGGAAAACCTCCTAAAACGTACACCAAACGAACTCGGAATCGGCCCAAAATTTACCCACGTGCTCTACACGATGTCTAGATCCTAGAAAATGCGCTCCCGCATCGATTCTAGGCCCATGGCGGAAAAGCACACGCACTTAGAATCGGCGATGACGAAAAGCCCCAATTTTGCCCGAAACGCCCGTTTCTCCGCGACACGGCTTCCCGTGTCCGAACGGAGGCACGCACTCACCCTCAAGACACCCGACAACGTCTACCTAGGTCCGTCTAACCTAGGGCATCACCCAAAATTGGGCCAAATTCGGGTTCCACCCGAAATTGACACAAAACCTAGTGTTAAAGTCTCTAAACACTACCCAACTAGTTCCAACTTCCTCCCACGGGTAGCCTAAGGGTCTAGAAAGGTTCTAAAATATTAATTACACTATAAAAGAGTAATTACAAGGGGAAAATTAGGGTTTACCTCTTGGGAGTTGGAATCCCAAGCCAAAATCTCCAAAATGCTCCAAATCCACCAAACCAAGCTTCCAAGCTCCCAATCTAAGCTCCAACACAAAATCTAGGCTCTACCCACCTAGGTTAGGGAAGAATGTAGGGTTAGGGTTACTTAAAGAAGAAGGAATGGAAGAAAGAAGGAAGAAAAATGACTTACTTGAAGTAGGAAGGAGAAAGGAAGAAGAAAAATGAGTGGAGAAGAAGAAGAAGTGAAGAAGGAAGGAAGGAAAGGGGCTGGGGCTGCTGGTTTGCTGTTTGGTCGGGTGAGGGGGGCTGTGGGAATCCGGCCAAGTGAAATATAAGGGTTCCACAAAGTCCAAATGACCAACATGTCCTCCAAACTTGGGTTTTTGGGTTTCGGGGTTCCAAAGGCACTCAAACTAACTCCAAATCTCTCCCACTAACCTCCTAAAAATAAAATAAATATTCTAAGCCCCAAAATAATTCTCACAAGGGTGTGGGCTGGGTCGGACATGGGTCCACTAGGGTCTGACATGGGTCCAGGCTAGCCAAAATCCTAAAACAAACAATAAAAATATAATACAATCAATAATTAAATATAAATACAATTAAATATAAATAATCCACAATTAACTAAATTAAAAATAAAAAAAATACCCGGCTCTGGAAATGGGGTGGTGACAAGCCTATCCTCCTTAAAAAATTTCGTCCTCGAAATTTATAGTCAATCACAATCTCTCTAGGTCAAACCCCCAACAATCACAGTCAAGAAATTCTACCTAAACAACATGCAAGATCAGGGTCCTACTGGTCGTGTTATCACAGTCTCAATCAGGGTTACTACACTATCTACCACAGCACAAGAAAATCTAACAGGTACTAATGAAGCACACCACAAGGAATGGAAAGGACAGGAAGAAGAAACAAGAGACAGATCTGCTAACCCGACATTCGTAGCATCGGCCTCCTCGACCGTCAACGCATAAGCCCTGCCCTGCTGGGGTGTATCCCTCTACTGGTGCGGGGCATGATGCTGTGCCACAGATGGCCTAGCTCCAACTCTCTGATCCTGTGCTCCACCCAATGGAGGTGCAGTAGGGCAATCTCGCATCTGGTGAGCAGCGGATCCACAGAACAAACACACCTTCAGCCTCCTCCTACAAATATCCCAAGTGTGTCCTGCCTTCCTGCAGTAGGCACAAGTGGGCACCCTCTGATCCTGACCCTGCTGCGCTGCCTTCTGCACATAGGGACGCTTAGCTGGTCCCGTACTACCACTGGCACTGCCTGAATCATCCCTGCCTCTCTCGGACTTGAGCTCCAAGTCATCCTCTGCTCTCTGAGCATCCCCTACTATCTGCTCAAAAGTCGCCTCGCGGTCGCTCCTGGTCAAAGACTTGACCGCCATAACCAAGCCCTTGCGAAACTTTCTCGCCTTTGCTGCCTCACTCAAGCCATCTACAAATCTGCCCAGACGGCAGAACTCCGCTGCGTACTCGTCCACCGTTATGCTCCCTTGGACGAGTGCCTCGAACTGGCTCTCCAAAGCACTGAGCGCCACATCTGGGAAAAACTTCTCCTTAAAAAGCCTCTTGAAAGCCTCCCAAGTAAGCCCTGGCGCTGTGATCCTCGTATCTGTACGATACCACGTCAAAGCGAGGTCGAACATCTGACTGCCCGCCGCCTCTATCTGTATGCTGTCTGGAATCTGCGCCAGCCTGAAGATCCCCTCGATCTGCTCTATCCAGTCATCTGCGTACAGGATCCCTTCTGTACCACGAAACTCCTTGGGCCGCATCCTCTGGAAGTCAATAATACTGCCTGGCCTCGGATGCTGAATCTGATCTGCCTGTGGCTGATTCTGTGCCACCCTATCCACTACCGTCATGGCCACCTGGTGGGCGTTCTCAATGCCCAGCCTCATCACATCCACCTGACGGTGCTGCGCGTCCATCATCTCCCTGAAGAACGCAAATAACTGCGCGGCATCTACTGGAGCAGGAAGTGGTGGAGGAACCACCGGAACAACTGGGATAGTCCTCGGATCGACAGGTGAAGGAGGATCCCCGAAAGAAGCAGATGCTCCCTCAACCGCAGGAGTGGTGAGTGGAGCGGTAGCAGCTGCCTGAATACGAGCTGGACGAGAGGTAGCAGACCTCTCAGTGGCAACTGCTGGAACGGTACGATGGGATCGTGTCTTCGGAGGCATCCTGAACACAGATCAAAGAAGTCAATACGGCGCAAGATACGATATCATCAAAGAAGGACAGTAATATTTCAAAAGAAAGCAATTTCAGAATAATTTGAATGGAATTGTTCCTAGTCGTGATTGAGTACACACTCATCCTAGATCCTATAGCAGGCTCGCAGCAGTACAACTAAGTTGTTGTACCACCACGACATCGCATTAATTGCGAATCGAGACCTGCATGGGGCCGCCACCAAAAACGTGTCACGACCCGCACCCGAAAATCGGGCATGAGTCGTGGGTACGTCCAGCCTATGCCGCAGCATCGGCGGTAGAACGCTGTCTAGGTCAACTAACTAAATAATAAATCTCACACAAAAATCGGCCATGACCTCTCCAAAAGGAGGGCAACCACACAAACAATATATATAAATCTGCCAAGATCTCAACTCCAAACGGAGGAGCAATATCAAATGATAATCACAATATACTCAATCACGAATCTAAGCACGATAAGATAACACAGAGATCTAACAACTATAAAGTCTAACCAACAACAACTACTACAACAACCACAACATCAAATAATAATACAACAATATCCAAAATAATATACAAACAAGGTCTCAATCTAAAATCGGAGACAAATTCGGTGCTAAAAGCTAATAAAAACAACAACAAAGTCCTAGTGATCCCGGCTACCAACCCGGAAATCACCCCTAAACTAGAGGGTCCCTGTCTGCACCATCGACAGGCTCAGGTCCATAAAACGTCGGACACCACTCCTCCGGATACTCTGAAAAAATATGTCCAGTCAGGACTGGAGCAAGTACATCTCTAACAGCAGTTCCATTTAAATGATAAAAACTATAAAACAGTTATAGCAAGTAGCAAGAAGAGTGAAGCAAGTATGAAACAAAAAAAATATGTATAACTGGTGCATAAAAGTAAAGATGCATGGATATCAGAGCAAGATAGTAATAACTACAAGATACAGGAAATCTAAGCTAAGATCAAGTCCGTGCACATGAACGTGTAGTGAGTCCAGCATGAAAAACATGTAGTGAGTCAAGTCCAGAAACATGTAAGTGAGATAAGTCAAGAAATGTATGAGAGTCCAGACTATAAAGAATGAACTCGGTGTCTTTGAAATACTTGTTTCGACATGTAAACGGCTAGGGGTAAGTACGGCTCACCGCGCACTGGGTGCGCGGCTGCTATCATTCCAGATTAGACCAGAGGGAGTGATTCCTGATGATGCCAGATAGGAATGTTTACTTGTCTACTCGAGTATTTCCCCGCCCCGACTAATACAAGTAGATCCAAGACCCGACACGCAAATCAAGATAAGTCCAGCCTGAACATGAATGATGCCTGTAGTGATGCCTGTAGGTGATGCCAGTAGTGATTCCAGAATAGAGGCCAGAAACATGAAATGTACGTGTCGCAAGTAAATGAATCCAGAAATACCAGTCAGTGTCCCGTGTTGTGCCAGAATAATCAGATGATACTATACTAGAAGCTGAATCATAATAATCATCAAATAATGAAAACTATCAGAGAATGTACTCGCCTGACTTCCTGAGCAACTGGCGATCCGAACCGGTGTCGCAACGACCTAATGCGAAAAACAAGGTTAAACAGGGTTCTAATGAGTTAAACAGATATAAAATAACTAAAAATAGGCTTCTAGGGTCGTTCTAGGTCAAACGAGTCAAACCGGTAAAATCTGGGTCAAAAAGTCAACTCTGGGTCGAAAAAGTCAACTCTAGGTCAAAACTAGGTCAAAAGTTGACTTTGGCGGTCAACCGAGTCAACTACGGTCAAGTCTGGGTCAAACTAGGGTGCTCCTGAAATTCTAGGTCAAACCGAGCTCATTAAGCTAGAAAACTCACAAACTCGCCTCCTTGAGATACCGGGATACCCTCGGTATCCGATACCTCAACCTAGGCTACGCACCCCGCCTATACCCTCTAAAACCTATGCTAGCACGCGTAAATATATACACATAAGCATATAAAAATCACTCAAATACTATTTCTAGGCTATTGCTCAAAAATCTCGCTCGAAACCCAATACCTTGGTTATCTTAAGGTATTGAGATACCTCGGTATCTCAAGGTATTGAGATACCGCTCTAAACTCAACCCGACTACCCCTCTAGCTAACTAACTATGCATAAACATATATATCTAGTTATATTCTAGGCTAAAATATAGATATCTAATACATATAGGCATATACCTATATATCTATACCCAATACCTTACCTTATCTTACACATACCTTACCCTCAAATATATAAATATATCTATATCTAGATATCTAACTATCTATCTAGCTATGTATATATCTATTTATAAATCTATCTATCTATCTCTCTAGATATCTATAGATATATATAGCTATAGGTATAAATATCTATACCTTAGATATATATATAACTATCTACCTATCCATTACCTACTTATCTATCTTATTACCTATTTATCTAGTAATCTAACTACCTATCTATATCTATATATCCATCTAGTATCTATATATGTATCTCCCTAGCTAACTATTATCTATCTAATAATCTATCTATCTTATGCATCTATCTAGGTATCTAACTATCTATCTAACTATCTAGTATCTATATAGTATCTATCTATTTATCTCTAACTATCTAGGTATCCATTTACCTATATCTAATCTATCTATTTAATCTATCTATCCAACTATCTATCTAAATATCTAACTATCTATTAATCTCTCTAACAATCTATCTAACTAATCTATCTTTCTATCGAGATATCTAGATACCTACCTACTAGATCTCTACCTATCTAACTATCTATCTAATACCTATTATCCATCTATCTATCATTCTATCTAACTATCATCTATCTACCTAACTATCTAGATATATGTATCTATATCTATCTACTTATCCATCTATATATATATACCTCTCTCTCTCTCCCTCGCATACTGCTGCTACTAGCGCTGCTACATGGCTGAATTGCTGCCTTGCTGCTGCAGCTGCTGCTGCTGCTGCAGCGCTGCGCTCGAGCGAGCTGCTGCTACTGCTGAATACTGCCGCTGCTGCGCCTATTTCTGCTGCTGCAGCTGCTGGTTCCAGTCCCAGGCACCCCCCCTCTCTCAAACACACACACACACTCCTATATACATATACATATATACATATACATATATATACATCTATATATATATAACTAGATATCTATATATATATATTCACACTCATCTACACACTCTAACACACACACTAGCACACTAATACACACACACACTCACAACACTATCAACACACACACATAAGCACACACATATATCTATACATATATAAACACACATCTATATATATATACACACATATATATCTACACTCATATATATATATATATAGGCACTCACTCACACTCACACACACTCACCTACACACTAGCACACACTCACACAAGCACTCACTAACACACTCACAAACACATAACCACACATATCTATATAAATAGAAATATATATATATATATATATATATATAGGAACACACACACAAATAAATATATATATAGAGACATATATACACAAACACAACACCACTACAACGATGCACACAACGCTCACAACGCCCCACCTACGCACGCCCAACGACCCCGACACTCACCAACGCCTATAAATATATAAAATATAACTCGAAAACTCTAGCACACACTCTCCGATACTAACCCAACGCACGCACAAGCCCGAAACGAGGAAACCAAGTCGAAATGGCCGTTCGGTCATTTCGACGAACACGTGGTGCGCGGCTCAGAAAACCTCCTGAAACGCATACCAAACGAACTCGGAATCGGCCCAAAATTTACTCACGCGCTCTACACGATGTCTAAATCCTAAAAAATGCGCTCCCGCGTCGATTCTAGGCCCGTGGCGGAAACGCACACGCACTTAGAATCGGCGACGACGAAAAGCCCCAATTTTGCCCGAAACGCCCGTTTCTCCGCGACACGGCTTTCCGTGTCCGAACGGAGGCACGCACTCACCCTCAAGACACCCGACAACGTCTACCTAGGTCTTTCTAACCTAGGGCATCACCCAAAATTGGGCCAAATTCGGGTTCCACCCGAAATTGACACAAAATCTAGTGTTAAAGTCTCTAAACACTACCCAACTAGTTCCAACTTCCTCCCACGGGTAGCCTAAGGGTCTAGGAAGGTTCTAAAATATTAATTACACTATAAAAGAGTAATTACAAGTGGAAAATTAGGATTTACCTCTTGGGAGTTGGAATCCCAAGCCAAAATGCTCCAAATCCACCAAACCAAGCTTCCAAGCTCCCAATCCAAGCTCCAACACAAAATCTAGGCTCTACCCACCTAGGTTAGGGAAGAATGTAGGGTTAGGGTTACTTAAAGAAGAAGGAATGGAAGAAAGAAGGAAGAAAAATGACTTAGTTGAAGTAGGAAGGAGAAAGGAAGAAGAAAAATGAGTGGAGAAGAAGAAGAAGTGAAGAAGGAAGGAAGGAAAGGGGCTGGGGCTGCTGGTTTGCTGTTTGGTCGGGTGAGGGGGGCTGTGGGAATCCGGCCAAGTGAAATATAAGGGTTCCACAAAGTCCAAATGACCAACATGTCCTCCAAACTTGGGTTTTTGGGTTTCGGGGTTCCAAAAGCACTCAAACTAACTCCAAATCTCTCCCACTAACCTCCTAAAAATAAAATAAATATTCTAAGCCCCAAAATAATTCTCACAAGGGTGTGGACTGGGTCGAACATGGGTCCACTAGGGTCTGACATGGGTCCAGGCTAGCCAAAATTCTAAAACAAACAATAAAAATATAATACAATCAATAATTAAATATAAATACAATTAAATATAAATAATCCACAATTAACTAAATTAAAAATAAAAAAAATACCCGGCTCTGGAAATGGGGTGGTGACACCCCCCCCCCCTCTAATGTACGTATAGGTATTATTTTATGTATACGTATGTGTATATGTATATATATATGTATATATTTATATATATTAATATACTATATATATGTTATTATATATAATTAATTATATATTATTAAATACTATAGTACTGTATATACAGTACATATATGTATTTATATATTTTCTGCATTTTCCTTTTTTTTTATATATATATATTTATATATACATATATGTATATATGTATATATATATATATATATCTATATATATATATGTATTTATATATTATCTAAATACTATTATATATATAATATATACTAATATACTGTGTATATTATACAGTATAATATATAAATATTATATATATATTTATATCTTTCTTTTTCTATTTTTTTTTATATTTTATTATATATATATATGTATTATAAAAATATATGTATATCTATATATTTACTTATATATATATATATCTATATATATGTATATATATATTATGTATAGTATTTATTATATGTATATGTATATTATAACTATATATATATATATATGCTTTTCATTTTTTTATTTTTGTACTATATATACTATATACTATATACTAATATATATGTATATATATATATATATATATATATATATATATATATATATATATTTTAATTTCAGCATTTTCTTCTCTTATATATATATATATATATATATATATATATATATATATATATATATATATGTAAATATATATATATCTATATATATATCTATATAAATATATAATATTATAATATGTATATTATATATGTATACTTTTCTTTTCTTTTATTATTTATTATATGTAAATAGATATATATCTAATATATGTATCTATATATATATTTCATTTTTCTGCACTTTCTCTTTCTTTTATATAAATATATATATATAAATATATATATATCTATATATATATATATATATATATATATATATATATATATATATATATATATATATATATATATATATATATATATATACCTATATATGAATATACTACTTATATATAAAATACATACATATTATATATATATATGTATGCCCTTTAATTTTTTTTTTTTTTTTATATATATATATATGTATACTACTTATGTATGTATATGTATTTTTTATTCCAGCTTATTTTCTTTTATGTCTATATGTAGTATATATATATATATCTATTATATATGTGCTATATATACCTAATACTGTATATGCTATATCTATATGTATTTATATATACTCTATATATGTATTTGAACCCTATATATATATATGTATTATGTGTATATATCTACATAAGAATATATACTATTTAATTATGCCTTTTATTAAATTGGTATTTACGAATCCTATAAACATCTTAAACAGAAAACATCTCCAGCACAGTCAGTGACCCCCTGTCACAAGGACCCTCAGTCTTGACAGTGGGATCAGTTGTCCAGCACAGTCAGGAAGTAGGCAAGTATACCTTGCCAAGTTACTGTTTAAATTCAAGTGCTGTTATATGCTATTTTCTTTCCTGAATTCCATATAACTGTGAGTACCTGAGCTTGCCTCAGGTACAGTCAACAAATACGTTGACACGTAGTGTAAATAACTTAGTACTTTACAGACTTACCAACAACTGCGAGGATATCCTAATATCTTCCTAGACCCTATCACGGGAACACGCAACATGGTTGCAATACATATTGGGATGCGAGCTACGTAATTGATTAGCTACCAGTACGTATGACATGCATCACGGCTTAGCATAAAATCAGGAAACTCAGGAAAAGTACGACTTGGCATTTAGTTATATTGGGCGGGAAAGATAACTAGTAGACGTATGGGACACCCCCTCCAAGAGTCATTTATCCTTCGTACCATACTCTTCGGAGATGGTCGATTGCAGAGCTACCCGTGTGTCCGGGGGCATATGACACATATACTAGCCAGTCAACACGATTGGTGAATTAAGTCAGCATATGTCAAACCTACACATTTCCATGCGTACTACAAGGTCTTTACTTGCATTTCACTTAGATGGTTAGCACCCTGTATTTATTTATTTATTTATTTATTCAGTATTTTATACCTGGCATGTTATTTTCCTGTATCTTGTTATGTCCCACTGAGGACCTGGTTCCCTTCCAGATTTAGACGAGGCATTCTATCCTACGGTGTATGGTCCCGGACAGGAGACCAGGTGTGCTACTGAGGAAGAACTAGAGGAGACACCATCAGAGTCTACCTAATTCTAGAAGCTTGCTCTCTTGGAGATGGAGATGTTTTGCTAGATAGACGATACTTAGTCTATCTGGTTTACTGCACTTTTATTATATTTTTGGTAGTGGGTTTGTTCCCACAAGATGTGTATTATTACATTTTCAGACTCAGCATTATATATATTCAGCACTATTTCCTGATATTTTCTGTGGATGAGATAGATTTTCTTGTATTAGACTTATAGTAATTTTAGGACAGCGTAGCACGTTCCTGTGGGTCCATAAAACCCTTAGTGACGTGTCAGCTGGCCAATGCCACGTGTCCTAGTTCCTCTCATTTTGGGACTGGGGCGTGACATGGTTTTAGTGGTGGCCCATGCAGGTCATGTTTATTGCTAGTGGTATGATGACATGCCCAGCAAGCCTGCTATAGGATAGAATTATTAAGTCTCATCCACACTGACTTCATCGAGAACCTTTAAAGGCAGCAAAACCCCAGAGGAGATCTCGGACTGGATCTCCAATACGGAGATGCTGCTGGAAGTCTCACAACTCTCCCCCGACCTATGGATGACCGCCGTGAGGGCCCAACTTCTCGGCAACGCCCATCACTGGTGGGAATCTATAGAACACAGCGTCGGCAAATACCAGACTTGGAAGAAATTTCTGGAGTACTTCAATGAAAAATACTTCCCTGCTACAGTCCAAGATGCTTTGTATTCCCAGTTCCTGCACCTGGAACAAGGGAACCTGTCCGTCGAGGCTTACGATGCAGAATTCTGCCGACTAAGTCGATTCGGTACCCTCCTGATACCGAACGAGTTGGCGAAGGCCAAAAGATTCTACCGTGGCCTCACCCTAGAACTTCAGAGGTATACGACGGCACAATCAAGGATCTCTTACGAAGAGGTTCTTACTGAAGCAAGGGTGCAAGAAGCAATTGGCCGAGGAACAAGACGCCCGAATCCAACCATCCCGGCCAAAAACCAGCAAGGAGCAGGAGGACCTAACCGTCGTCCACAGAATCAGACACACCAGACGACGGGGCCCTACCAGAAGAAGGAGCTCCCAACTTGTCACTATTGTGGCAAGAAGGGGCATTATATCAATGACTGCAGAAAGAAGAAGGGACTCTGCCTAGTATGTGGAGCTAGCCAGCATATGGCTAGGGACTGTCCACAACGCAAAGATAGAGCCCCGGGCCAGAAGACGCATACCTCAACTGGAGGTGCACATCCTTCAACATCTGGAGAATATCAGAGGGGAGCACCCCTGGCTACACAAGAAGCCCAGCTCAACAAAGCCAGACAACAGTCTGGAGGACAAAGGCACGGGCAAGCCTTTGCCTTAGCTGCAGTTGCCGAAGAACCCGAAGGAGAAACCATCGCAGGTACCATTTTAGTTGCATCATTACCTGCAACTGCATTATTTGATTCTGGTGCAACCCTATCATTCATATCTAGTAAATTTGTAGCCATGCACAAACTAGTTACTTCCCCACTACCCAAGTGCTGGAAAATTCTTACCGGAGGAGGTATTGTTCCAGTTACCAACATTATTGAAACATGTTCAATAATTGTTTGTAGTAGAGAGCTAAAAGCGCGATTTTTGGTACTCCCTATGCCAAATTTTGACGTCGTCTTAGGCATGGACTGGTTAATCCAGAACAATGCTATCCTAGACTGCCGAAAAGGTAGTATCATCTTTAGACCCCCAGACTACCCGGAGTTCGAATACGTACGAGGTACCATCGAGCAAGGAGTAGGCCAGACTCCTAAAACTTACATGGTAATGGAGATAGAACCCCCAGCACTCATTGCAGAATTCGAAGACGTATTTCCAGAGTAATTGCCAGGCCTACCGCCTGACAGAGAAGTAGAGTTCACTATTGAGCTGATACCCGGAGCTGCACCGGTATCCTCAAATGTGTACCGACTGGCGAAGAAGGAGCTTGACGAGCTGAAGCTGCAACTTGAAGAACTGCAAATCAAGGGATTTGTTCGTCCTAGTGCATCACCCTGGGGAGCACCAGTGTTATTTGTACCCAAGAAGGACGGAACATATCGAATGTGTATTGATTACAGAGCCCTCAACGCTCTGACAATCAAAAACAAGTACCCCTTACCGCGAATTGACGACCTGTTCGATCAACTGACGGGAGCTGTGGTATTCTCAAAGATAGACCTAAGGTCAGGCTATCATCAGGTAAAGGTACGGCGAGAAGATATTCCAAAGACAGCATTCAGGACTCGTTATGGTCACTACGAGTTTCTGGTGATGCCGTTTGGACTGACTAATGCACCAGCCGTATTCATGAACCTGATGAACAGAGTCTTCCACCAATATCTGGACCAGTTCGTGGTAGTCTTCATCGACGACATCTTGGTATATTCAAAAAGCCACGAAGAGCACGAAGAGCACTTGAGACTGGTGCTAGAGACGCTGAGACGCGAGAGCCTGTATGCTAAACTAAGCAAGTGCGAGTTCTTCCTTGATCGTGTCGCTTTTCTTGGACACGTGATCACAGGAGAAGGCATCTCGGTGGACCCTGCAAAGATCTCATTTGTGGAGACATGGCCAACCCCGACCAATGTCTCGGAGGTGAGAAGCTTTCTAGGACTTGCCGGATATTACCGGAGGTTCGTAGAAAACTTTGCAAGAATCGCGGAGCCAATTACCCGTCTTACCCGGAAGGAGCAGGAGTTCATATGGTCTGAGGAATGCCAGACCGCTTTCGATGAGTTGAAAAAGCGTCTGACTACTGCCCCCATCTTAACCATACCATCTGGATCCGGAGGTTTCGTAATCTATAGCGATGCATCCGGAAAAGGATTGGGTTGTGTCTTAATGCAACATGGGAAGGTTGTAGCTTATGCCTCAAGACAACTGAGAACTCATGAGAAGAATTATCCCACGCATGATCTGGAGCTTGCCGCAGTCATCTTCGCCCTGAAACTTTGGAGACATTATCTATACGGCGAACGAGTGGAGATATTCACCAATCACAAAAGCCTAAAATACGTCTATACTCAGAAGGACTTAAAACTGAGACAAAGACGATGGCTCGAAGTGATGACGGATTTCAAGATTGATCTGCAGTACCATCCTGGGAAGGCTAATGTAGTAGCTGATGCATTAAGCAGAAGACCCTCGGCATTCTTTATGATCACCCAACCAGGTCTTCTGAGAGATCTAGAAAAGTTGGGAATAGAAATCACTATGCCAGGAATAGACGGCCAATTATCAAACTACCAGCTACAATCAACATTGGTCGAAAGAATCAAAGCTGCTCTACCAGCAGATGCAAGATTTTAGAGGCTTCGCCAAAGAACAGAGGCTGGAATACAGACGGGATGTCGCATACACGAAGATGGGACTCTAAGATATGGTGATCGTCTTTATGTTCCAAATGGAGAACTTCGTGAGGAGCTGATGTCAGAAGCTCATAGCTCAACATACTCTATACATCCTGAAGGCACAAAGATGTACAGAGATCTGCGACAATACTACTGGTGGCATGGAATAAAATGAGAGATAGCACACTTTGTGGCAAAATGCCTGGTGTGTCAGCAAGTCAAGGCTGAACATCAGAGATCTGCCGGTCTACTTCAACCCCTCCCAATACCCGAGTGGAAATGGGAACACATTACGATGGACTTTGTTACGGGCTTCCCAAGAAGTCCAGTGGTCGTAATGCTGTATGGGTAATCGTAGACAGGCTCACCAAGGCTGCTCATTTCCTACCTTTCAGAGTCGGACAATCTACCGAAGTCTTGGCGGACATGTACATGAAGGAGATAGTGCGTCTGCATGGAGTACCAGTCAGCATAGTATCTGACAGAGATACGAGGTTTACATCTTACTTTTGGCGAAGTATGCAAGAAAGTCTTGGTACCCGCCTCAAGTTCAGCACCTTGTATCATCCTCAGACAGATGGCCAATCAGAGCGCACCATCCAGACACTCGAAGATATGCTGAGAGCCTGCATGCTTGATTTCAGCGGATCATGGGAAGATCATTTGCACCTGGTGGAATTTTTCTACAACAATAGCTATCAAGCAAGAATTTAAATGGCTCCCTTTGAAGCATTGTATGGCAGAAAATGTCGTTCTCCAGTATGCTGGAGCGATATTGGCGAAAGACAGATCTTGGGACCAGAATTAGTTGTTCGTACGGTAGAGAAAGTAAAGAAAATACAAGGACACCTACGAGCTGCACAAGACAGACAAAAGCACTGGGCCAACATTCATCGACGACCTCTAGAGTTCCAAGTAGGAGAGCATGTGTTCTTAAAAATCTCACCCACCCGAGGTACTATCAGATTTGGAGGAAGAGGAAAGCTGAGTCCAAGGTACATTGGACCCTTCGATGTGTTAGAACGCGTCGGAGAAGTTGCTTACAGACTAGCTCTACCTCAGACTTTGGAAGGAGTACATGACGTCTTCCACGTATCTCAGCTGAGGAGGTACATTCCAGACCCGAGTCATGTACTGGACCATTCAGATATCACCATCGGCCCAAGCCTATCGTACCAGGAGGAACCTGTAGAGATCCTAGATCGTAGCGAGAAGGTATTGCGAGGCCAGACTATCCCTCTAGTTCGTGTTGCATGGAGACATCATGCACCAGGTGAATCAACCTGGGAACGGGAAGCAGATATTCGACAGCGTTTTCCCCATCTATTTTCAAACCAGGATATGTCCTAATATTTCAAAACAATATTTCGTTTTCATTATATGTCCGTTTTTATTTCGAGGACGAAATATTCTAAGGAGGGTAGATTGTAAACTCCCTCGACCAGATTTCAGTAATTTAGAATTATTTTTGCTAATTAGAATTTCTGTAACTTTTTAAAATTTATTTTGTTTACATATCCTTTTCAATTACACCTGTACTTCACACAATTGTTTAGGGCATTACACTAACTGTAATTCCCAAACAAAATTCACATACCTGCCCTAGATATGTTAGACTATTTTTTAGAATTTTGTGCAACTCCCAGATGAGTTATTTTGAGCCTCGTTTGGGACGCACAAATATCGTTACAAAAGTTTATATTTAATTCCTATTTTATTTCTTGCTCTTTAACCATCTCTGTACTCCTAGAAATTTAGAACCAACAGGCACCTGTTTTACCCAAACAAAAATACGATAATATTCTACTTTAGATATACTACAATTAGTATATTGACACCGTAGTAAAATTATGACCCTACCTGCCTCTAAATAATTAGAGAACATCGTGCGCAGTATTTATTAAATAATAAATACGGTGACCCGTATCACCTAAAGAACCAGGCCCTGCCCCTGCCCAGGCTCACCCCCACACCCCCAAGGCACTCCCCCAGGTTTCCCCCTCATTTCTGTACAAAACAGTATTCCCAGAAATCAGTATTTTTAAATAAGCAAATTGCGTAATTACGCAAAATATCAATTTTGGGACCTAATTGCAATTTATGAAATTTCAGGGGTTTTTATGCAAATTTCCAGTGTGAGGTGGCATCACCTCATTGGCTGGTGAATGTGGACCGCACACGTGTCATGTGGGACCCACAAAAATATCTAAATGGCTGCTAAAAATATCTAAAAACCCAAAATACCCAAAACACCCCTAAACTTCCCTCTATTTACCAACCTTGCCACTCCCCCTAAATCTATAAAACCCGACCCCCTCCCCACTTCCAACCCTCACACCACCCAACTCCGGTCACCCCCTCCGACCAACTTCCGCCGACAGCCTCGCCCTTACCCCACCTCCCCTCCGGCCAAGCCTCACCCCCTCCGGCCACCGCCTCCGCCGCCTACGGCTGCCACAGACCTAACTCCCCAACACCATCGCCCACAGCCACCACCACCCGAACCACTTCCACCACCGCCTCTGGCCACCGAGCACCCCCACCACCACCACCAATCGACTCGCCACCGCCTCCTCCACCGTCCCAACCGACTCCCACCGCCCCACGACCACCACGCCGGCCACCCTCACCCCCGCAGACCCTCCGCCCTCACCCATTCCAACACCACCACCCCCATCCCGACCATCCCCCACCGTCCCTCCGGCAGCCTCCGACCTCCGCCACCACCCCAGGCCTCTTCGCCCCGACCTCCTCCTCCGTCCTGACCGCCTGCACCGCCACCCCCACCGCCACTGACACCGCAGCAGCCTCCGCAAGCCCCGCTGCTGCTGCTGCTGATATCTGCTGCTGCCGTTGCAGCCACCGCCACGGCCAGCCGCCGCCTCCTCCGCCGCCGTGCTCCCACCGGCGACGAGCCCAGGGCCCCACCTACCTGACCGGAATAGTACCCCCCCCCCCTCTAATGTACGTATAGGTATTATTTTATGTATACGTATGTGTATATGTATATATATATGTATATATTTATATATATTAATATACTATATATATGTTATTATATATAATTAATTATATATTATTAAATACTATAGTACTGTATATACAGTACATATATGTATTTATATATTTTCTGCATTTTCCTTTTTTTTATATATATATATTTATATATACATATATGTATATATGTATATATATATATATATATATATATATATATATATATATATATGTATTTATATATTATCTAAATACTATTATATATATAATATATACTAATATATTGTGTATATTATACAGTATAATATATAAATATTATATATATATTTACATCTTTCTTTTTCTGTTTTTTTAATATTTTATTATATATATATATATGTATTATAAAAATATATGTATATCTATATATTTACTTATATATATATATATATATATCTATATATATGTATATATATATTATGTATAGTATTTATTATATGTATATGTATATTATAACTATATATATATATATATATATATGTTTTTCATTTTTTATTTTTGTACTATATATACTATATACTATATACTAATATATATGTATATATATATATATATATATTTTTAATTTCAGCATTTTCTTCTCTTATATATATATATATATATGTAAATATATATATATCTATATATATATCTATATAAATATATAATATTATAATATGTATATTATATATGTATACTTTTCTTTTTTTATTTATTTATTATATGTAAATAGATATATATCTAATATATGTATCTATATATATATTTCATTTTTCTGCACTTTCTCTTTCTTTTATATAAATATATATATAAAAATATATATCTATATATATATATATATATATATATATATATATATATATATATATATATATATATATATATATATATATATATATATATATATATATATGAATATACTACTTATATATAAAATACATACATATTATATATATATATATATATATATATATATGTATGCCCTTTATTTTTTTTTTTTTTTTTATATATATATGTATACTACTTATGTATGTATATGTATTTTTTATTCCAGCTTATTTTCTTTTATGTCTATATGTAGTATATATATATATCTATTATATATGTGCTATATATACCTAATACTATATATGCTATATCTATATGTATTTATATATACTCTATATATGTATTTGAACCCTATATATATATATATATGTATTATGTGTATATATCTACATAAGAATATATACTATTTAATTATGCCTTTTATTAAATTGGTATTTACGAATCCTGTAAACATCTTAAACAGAAAACATCTCCAGCACAGTCAGTGACCCCCTGTCACAAGGACCCTCAGTCTTGACAGTGGGATCAGTTGTCCAGCACAGTCAGGAAGTAGGCAAGTATACCTTGCCAAGTTACTGTTTAAATTCAAGTGTTGTTATATGCTATTTTCTTTCCTGAATTCCATATAACTGTGAGTACCTGAGCTTGCCTCAGGTACAGTCAACAAATATGTTGACATGTAGTGTAAATAACTTAGTACTTTACAGACTTACCAACAACTGCGAGGATATCCTAATATCTTCCTAGACCCTATCACGGGAACACGCAACATGGTTGCAATACATATTGGGATGCGAGCTACGTAATTGATTAGCTACCAGTACGTATGACATGCATCACGGCTTAGCATAAAATCAGGAAACTCAGGAAAAGTACGACTTGGCATTTAGTTATATTGGGCGGAAAAGATAACTAGTAGACGTATGGGACACCCCCTCCAAGAGTCATTTATCCTTCGTACCATACTCTTCGGAGATGGTCGATTGCAGAGCTACCCGTGTGTCCGGGGGCATATGACACATATACTAGCCAGTCAACACGATTGGTGAATTAAGTCAGCATATGTCAAACCTACACATTCCCATGCGTACTATAAGGTCTTTACTTGCATTTCACTTAGATGGTTAGCACCCTG
This sequence comes from Iris macrosiphon, assembly GCA_036927795.1. NCBI lineage: Eukaryota > Viridiplantae > Streptophyta > Magnoliopsida > Asparagales > Iridaceae > Iris > Iris macrosiphon. The sequence goes on along the minus strand of JAYESA010000003.1, from coordinate 139,678,672 downwards.
TATTTATTTATTTATTTATTCAGTATTTCATACCTGGCATGTTATTTTCCTGTATCTTGTTATGTCCCACTGAGGACCTGGTTCCCTTCTAGATTTAGACGAGACATTCTATCCTACGGTGTATGGTCCCGGACAGGAGACCAGGTGTGCTACTGAGGAAGAACTAGAGGAGACACCATCAGAGTCTACCTAATTCTAGAAGCTTGCTCTCTTGGAGATGGAGATGTTTTGCTAGATAGACGATACTTAGTCTATCTGGTTTACTGCACTTTTATTATATTTTTGGTAGTGGGTTTGTTCCCACAAGATGTGTATTATTACATTTTCAGACTCAGCATTATATATATTCAGCACTATTTCCTGATATTTTCTGTGGATGAGATAGATTTGCCTGTATTAGACTTATAGTAATTTTAGGACAGCGTAGAACGTTCCTGTGGATCCATAAAACCCTTAGTGATGTGTCAGCTGGCCAATGCCACGTGTCCTAGTTCCTCTCATTTTGGGACTGGGGCGTGACATTAAGGCATTACAGTATTAATTTATTCTTTTAAGTTGGGTAGTGTGCCTCATAACCTAGTATCACATAGACCTCTTGACACACTAATGAAGAGTAATTGAATGACATTAACTGTATACTAGCATAAGACGTTAGTGTTTATTCAAACTGTAGAACTTAGAAGTCCATACCCCTATTTAGTCAACTAGCGACTTAGACAAGGAGTTCGTATGACAACTGTAGAGACTATAGAGTCTTATTTTTTTTGTGAACTTGAATTAATTGGTAACTTCTCTCATCATAATCTAGCGTGCTTATATTTTCTGTACTACCTTGACTTATGCCTCTATTATAGCCTAGTTTTGCAAGCTTATCCTTTTATCGAGCTTGTTCATGACATATGTATTATTGGGTCGACACACTAATACAATTGTCTATTCAGAATCAGTGTATTATGGTCTGATCAACCTTAGTGCATTTTGGTTCGCACTTCGCACGACTACTTTACGTGGATTGAGATATATAGTTGACTAGTAGACGAATATACTTGCCCTCTAGATATATCTGAGCATATTGTATCAGTTACATAACTGTACTAATACGAGCATGCGAATAAGAAATTACCAATCAGGATTTCAATCCACAACAGCCTCGACAATTTCCATTTGAATTCTTTAAATGCCTTGATTCCCACACTTCTATTCTATTACCTTCTCCTTGAACTCTTTATTATTGTTTTTCGTCTTCCCTTATTCCGGAAAGACGAACGCTCGTGTCGAGTATAAGTTGATACACTGATAAGTACTAGATATACCCCATAGGCTAATCATATGACTTGGTGACTCCCTTTTATAGTTGATTAAGGGCATATCATAGATGATATGTTTGGTGTTAAAACTTTGAGGATTGAATAACATGATTAAATAATTAGAGAAATATTTTTTTAGATGTATAACCTTAGGTGATAGATGGGTAAATTCTAAGTTGGGTAGAAACCACATTGTTAAAACTTGAGGTAAATTATCTTAGACTATGACCAAGTGAGATTAGATAGAGAAAAATTATGCCTTATTTTAATTTCGAGAACGAAATTACTTTATGTTGGGTAGATTATAAACCCCCTCACCCAAAATTAGAGCTACTTGGCTTAGATAATAAAATTAGGGCTATTTGAATCCAATTAGAAATAGAACACGATATTTTATTTAATTATACAATATTTATATCACATAGTGCACCTTACCGTTGCTTCGATAATTAGATCACCTCACTAGCCATTACCTTCCTACAAATTTTACACTCTTGCCCTAGACATGACCGCCTTCTTTTTTGACCTCGGTATAACTTACAATTATACTTTCTTGTGCTACATTTTAGTCGCACAACATTCGTCGCAGACGTTATTATTTAATTCTAAATAAAATACGATTTTGTACCCTTGTGCGTTCCAATCGAAATTGGGAACACAATCTTGACCGTTTTGTGTAACCCAATTTTTTCTTAATATTCTACTCTGAGCCCTCTATGTCCCTGACACTTGTGTCTCACCTAATTTTAGCCCTATGTACTTCTAATTAATTCCAGAACATCTTGCGCACAAATTTTAAATAATTTAATCCAATTTCTATCTTTGTGCAATTTTCTCAATTGTTGGACACTTTTATGCAAAACTGCATTAAGGTGTCTACACCATTGGACAATATCTGAAGAAATCCAACTTTCCCCTTCATAGAAAATTTTCCCATAATTTTTGGAATGTGCAACACGCAACATCGCCCCCTCATTTAAACATATCCTTACATTTTAAACAATATAAATTATAGTCCTCCAACATCCCCATGTGAGCCCAAGGCCCAAGCCCAACCACAAGGTCAACACAAACCCTAGTTCACATGTATATATATACACTTTTTCCTCTCCCTTTTCTTTTCTATTTTTAGAACCCAAACAATCCCTAGCCGAACCTCCTCCCCTCCCTATTCATCAGCCCTCTCCTCTCGCCGGAGACGGAGCCGCCGACCACCCAGCGCCCGGACCTCCTCCTTTTCTTCTCCCCCTACCTTACTGTACACCCACCATCACCGCTGAACTGGCCGGAGACCGCCGGGCCTGATCCTGAGCCGACTGCACCAACACCACCACCATTGCCATCTCGTCGACGTCTCCTTCCCTCTACCATGCCCCGCTCCACCCGCAGCACCCGCCTGCATGACCGGCCAACCGACCCTCCTTCTGTTCTCCTCCAGTCCCGCTCGCCTGGAGCTCGACCCCCCCTCTGCTTCCACCTGTCACGCCCCAGTCCCAAAATATCGAGGGACTAGACACGTGGCAATGGCCAGCAGCACACACTGATGGACAAACCCAATTTAATGGATCCATCAGGGTGTACTTAAGCTGTAGTACAACAATAAGGGTCTAGATATACTAATCCCATCCACAGAAATGAATATAACAATATCAGAATCATAAAGCAAGACCAATCTCAATAAATATAATACTCGAGAAATAATCCGATAATGAGTCTGATACATCTGTCAAGATACAAGAATAAAGATAACCACAGCAAATACTAAGTATGGAAACATGATATACTCAGAAGATACTCTCAGGGATCACTCGTCTACTGGATCTGGTACTGCTCCAGTGTCTGCTCCTGCTCCTGCTCCTGCTAATGCTCATGTCCCGTATACCTCGGGGTAGATCTCGTCTGCTAATCCTGGGGACATAATCCGGATCCAGGTCCTCAGGGGACATAGCAAGGTACAAAATAACTCAAGCCATAAATAATGCAGTACAGAAAATAAATGAAACAATAGGGTAAACCATATAACCAACTAAGTGATATGCAAGATGAGAGCATCACTAGTACTCAGGCTGAGACCACTACAAGCTTTGTGTCGGGGAGCCGGGTAACAGTAATAACATGTAATGTGCCTAGCTCTGCTGGAGAGTCTACGGCCTCACAATAATAATAGATATATATAAAACAGCCTGTAGCCTGTGTGTCTCTCCCCACCCAATGTAACCACACGTCTCATGTCCACAACGTCTTATGTACATGTCACGTCTCATGTACATGTCACGCAAGATCATAGCTAATGCAATAAGTCATCTAATATCTATGAATATAATGTCTATGTCATAAAACCTGCATCCTATACAGAATCACCATGAATATCTCAGAAAGATTATGTCTCATGAATAGTGTCAAGTGTCCTGGGTTATGGTGTACTTGATAAGACAAGTACGAGAATGTAAAGGGTCACGATGTCCATCTCTAGGTGACGTTACACAACTCTGCATACAGTGTTGGCACCCGACTATGAATCGGACGCTAAGTAAGTCACACGGTCCTAGGTTAAGCATGAACAACAATATAAATAAATCTAAGAAATATGTAACAAGAACTGCAAGTTTTGGCAAGGTACACTTGCCTGGGGTTTGAATACCAACAGCTGTCCCTGTATCAGTGGAACCTGCAGGTACTCCTCCAAAAGCTGAAATAAATATCACCAACAGCTCAAAAAATATCAAATAGCTAGAAACGTCTGTCCTTAAGTCCAATTTGGACACAAGGACAAAAATAATATTTTCTGGTCAAAGCGGGGTCCACATGTGGGCCGCTTCGTACCGAAAAATGTGTCAGGGTCAAAGGTCTCCAAATTCGTCAAACTTAGTGTCAACAAGTCAGGAACGATGATACGAACCCAATGAAACTTCCAGAACTGGATTCCGATGAGCCGATCACAAAATCGTCCGTCAAGTGGAGCCGCGGGACCCACGATACGCGATTTTGTCAACGTTCTCAGAATCGAACCAGACTTGGGTAACAGGACCAGCGTATTGCTACAAGTTCGATGGCACAAGTTTTGTTTCGATCCGACGTGTGTACACGAAGTTACGACGTATTCCAGAACAGGCGGATACGGGACGTTGCCGGCGGATACGCGTTGATTCCGGTGTGCACGCACATCCGAATCAACTTCTGCGAAATCCTGCACGTCCGTATCAACGGCGCGCACATTTCGGTGAAGACCGCACGCGACCAAGTCGTCCCGTTTGGCAGGGCACACTCAGTTCCGGGGGAAAATAGGATATTATTTTTTCTGTTTTTGGATCGCGGTTCACGATCACCATAGGACGCGACGCACTGAGCGGGTTGCACGGGTATCGAGAGGGTTACACAGTCTACGCGTCACAACTGACAGAACAAAAAATGGAGCAACGAGGAGAGAGAACGGGTTACCTGAACAGGGCTCCGTGGAACGAGGATTTCTCGTGTCCGGGTCACTGTGCTGTGTCCTGGTTCGAGTCTGCCGTGTCCGAGGCTTCATCGTGGAGGCTCAGGGCTACTCCGGAGGGGACGGCGCCGACGGAGGCGGCTAGGGTCGACGAGGTCGGGGCTGGCCGGGGTCGGGTGGCTGTGGCAGTGGGTTACAGTCGGAGGGAGGTCGTATTGATGGTGATGGCTCGGGTGACTGCGGGTGTGGTGGCCGGAGTTGGGATCGTGCTCCGGTGGCTTGGTGGTCAGGGGAGAACGGAAGGAGAAGGTCGATAGGACGGGAGGAGAGGCAGGGTGGATGGGAGTTAATCGGAGGCGGTGGTGTAGCGGTCCGTTCGGCTGATCAAGGTACAGGGAGGAGAGCACGGGAGCGGGGGTGGCGGTGCTCCAGGCGGGGCCGGAGGAGAGAGGAGGACGACGGGGAGGTAGGGGCTGTGGAAGACTCGCCGGAGAGATGGCGGAGAGGGAAGGCTGGGGAGGTGGAGGTTCTGGTCGGGCGGCTAGGGCACGGTTCAGGCGGGGTCGACGGGAGAGATGGTGGCGAGAGGAGAGGAGTTACGGTTCAGGCGGTCGGGTAGTTCGTCGATGGAGGAGGAAGACGAGGGTTAGGGTTCAGGCTAGGGTAGCCGGGGGTGACCGGAGCAGCTCTGGGCGGCGGAGAGAGGAGAGATTAGGTTTCGGCCGGCGGAGCGAGGAGTTCGAGGCAATTTTTAAGGGGGTCGGAACAGTGTTTCGGGTAAGGATTAGGATTAGGGTTCAGGCCGGGTTTCGGGTCTGGGTCGGGTTCACTTTGGATCCGACCCGACCCGTTAGGAGCGGGTTTTGGTTTGGTTCGGTTTGACAGCGGTTTGGGTCGGTTTGGTTTTGTTTATTTAAGAATAAATCGGGTTCAGTCAGGGTTTAATTTAGGTTTAAATATACATTAGTTTTTAGGGCTTTAAAAATATTTTCGGAGTCCAATAAATTTCCGAAAAATTACCCTATGTCTAGTTTTCCATTTTACACCAAAAAATATTATTTTCATAATATTTTAATATTAATTAACATTATTTAAAAATCTTTTAATCACGAAATACCTTAGTTATAATTCTAGAAAAATTACGAAAAATTGTGTAAAATTGTTTTTAAAAAAAAACTTTGAAAAATCAGGGGGTTTACACCACCGTCCTCGTCGACCGGAGATCCGCCGGAGACCCACGACTTCGTCTGAGCCACTGAACTCCCCCGCACGACAGCAACCACCTTCCTCCGCCTGCACTTCCTTCTTCCCCGATGACTCCCCGGCCGTCCCCATCCCTTCCAGAGCTTCTCCTCCCGATCATCCCCTTACCTGCCACCACCAGCGCCGCCACCACCTCTTCTTCTTCCTCCCTGCTCTCATCCCGAACACCTCCCTCAGCCAGTCACCACCACCAGCAGTACCTCCTCCTCTTTCCTGTCCCCCTTCCTCCCCGCTCGTCTCCACCTCGACAGGACCCCCCCTGGCCGGAGCTGCATCCCCACCACATCATCATCCTCCCATTATCAAATCAATCACCGTCATCCACATCATCGTCCTCGTCATCACCATCATCCACATCGTCATCCTGGTCATCATCATCAATCAACACATCATCACCCCCTTCACTATTATCATCCACATCATTACCATCATCCCAGTCATCATCCACGTCACCACCATCATCATAATTTTCATCATCAATCACCACATCATCACCCCTTCACTATTATCATCCACATCATCACCATCGACCCAGTCATCATCCACGTCACCACCATCATCATAATTTCCATCATCGTTATCGTCATCACCTTCACCATCGTCATCACCTTCACCATCATCATCGCCATCGTCATCGTCGTCATCACCTTAACTATCATCGTCATCGTCGTCACTGTCATCTCCGTACGCGTACCCTGAGGATATTGGATCGTTCTGTGCGACTTTTGGAGCAGGTTATTGGTACTATGCAGCTCTCTTGCCAGGCAAGTATACCTTGACTTGTTGTACTATTTAAATTCAGTTATTATTTTAGTTGCATGTTTATTGTTTTAGATTATATAAACTGTGCGCGTCCGAGAGAGACTCGGGTGCAGTCAACGAAGGCGTTGACGTTATGACTTGTGTTTGACCTAGAGTCTAGTAGACCCACCTAAAGTTGTGGAGTTATCGGTATGACTCCCCAGACCTTGACACTTATCATTACACGTCACAGAGTGAGTTCATGTAGGGACGCGTGCCTCATACTCGACTGGCCATCGGTGTGAGCAACACGTGTGACTGTATTTAGCTTAGTATTTATTTCTATAGGGACTTGCATTTTAGTATGAGATGTCCACGTCGTGTTCACGACTTGTATATCTACATTGGGCGGGGAGTATGACTAGTAGGCGTATGGGACACCCACTTCATTTATTCAGATGCCACACTCGACGGAGTGATATGGACGTTATATACTATTCAGATGCCACATTCTTCGGAGCGATATGGACGTTATATACTATCCAGATGCCTCACTCTTCGGAGTGATAGGAAGTTATTATATTACATTGCGCCCTTGTATTGGGGGCATATGTGGCATATACTAGCCAGTCATGTCGATTGGTGAATTACGTCAGCATATGTCTAGCCTACACTTTCCATACGCACTAAGTTGTCCTCAACTTGCATTTCACTTAGCTGGTTAGTTCACCCTTGAGTTTTCGCAGTATTTACTTTATGACATATTTCTATGTATCTTGTTATGTCTCTCTGAGGACCTGGTCCCTTTCCAGGTGTAGATGTTCATGAGTATTCGCAGGAGCGCAGATCTGGACTTGCTACGTATTTTCCGAGGAGGTCTTCTCTTCGAGCCCGTAATTGTTAGTTGATATCCTTATATTGTGTTTGTTCTGTTGCACTTGTATGTTATAGTTCGGCAGTTGATTTGTTTCCATCCGGCTGTCATCTTTAGATACTTTATATTGAGATCTAATTATAGATATTGGTTATTCATTTCTATTTGATTCTGTGGATGAGATTTAGATCATACCCTGTGACTTGTGATAGTTTTACCACTTGTGAATTATTGTTCTTGATACAGCATACGCATGTGTTATGGTTTCCATATATTGGAGTTGCCATATACATGCGGCTGGCATGCCAACGTGTCCTAATCCTACGTATTTTGGGACTGGGGCGTGACACGTTTATAGGTAAAATATATATAGAGAGGATGAGAGCGGGGGGGGGGGGGATTTACACGCGCGCGCGGGGGGGGGGGGGGGTGGTTCTGTTGCCAGCGGTGAATTCAGAAGTCAAATTCAAGTGCAGAAGATACTTTCATCCTTTATCTTCTATCATTTTCGCCTAAGCTATTTTCTGACATACTTCTGTAAGTCTCAATTCAGACAAAATTTTGTGACTATGGATCAAAATTTAGTATAATTTGCTACCATGGAGGTATACTAGATGGATTATCTTACCATGGGCGTAATACTTATCTTATAACCACTTATCAAAATATTACTTTAGCTAGTTTGTGTAGTATTATTTCTGATCATTTTTCTATAAGTTATGAATTTACAATAAGGTGGTTTTATGAAGATGCGTTGATAATAGTAGATTGTGAAGAAACATATAATTTTATTGTTCAAAGTAATCTAGTTTTATCTTGTATTAAAATTTACATCATTCCATCACTAGCAAATATCGACACAACTATCATTTCAAGTAGTGAATATTTTTATGATAACCAAGATTTTAATGTTGGTCCTAGTTGTATAAATCACACTGAAATTAACTCTGATACTAAAAACAATGATGTTGGCGATGAAAACAATAATGATTTGGTTGAAAATTTATATTGCTATTTAGATAATAATGATGCTATTGTAGCTGGTTGCATTCACGGGTTAATTGTTGGCAGACAATTTGATTCTCCTCAGGATTTTCAAAATTTTATTAGCGATATAGCAATTACATATAAATTTAGTTGTTCATCTAACCATAACAATCATCAAATAATAGTGTATAATTGTGATTCTCCAAACTGTTGTTGGAGAGTATACGCTAAAGCTAATGGTGATGGTAGTACATTTAAAATCCGTACATTTGAAGGTAGACATTCATATTTAGGTGGATTTACAGGAGGACATCATCCACTAGCCACCACTGCATGGGTAAGAAGTAAAATAATTGGTAAAATTAGAGATAACAACTCTTATATATTCCAAAGCTTGGAGAGCTAGGAAACTTGCATTATCTAATATTAACGGCAGTTACGTTGATGCATATGGTAGTCTTGAGAAATATTGTTTTACAATTATGGAAACAAATTCCGGTAGCAAATATTTTTTAAAAATAGTAGAAAATAATGTCTTCCAAAGAATATTTATTTATGTCAAGGCTTGTATGGATGGTTTCTTAAGTAGTTGTTTATATGTTATTAGTATTAATGCTAATTTTATTATATCTAGATTCCAAGGTAATTTATTTGTTACTTGTGCTCATGATCCAAACTATTAACTATATCCTATTGCTTATTGTGTTGCTGAGAATGAAAATTGTAGTACCACTTCTTGGGCGTAGAGCTGGCAGACCGAAGAAGAATCGTATAATGACAAGAGAACCGTCGACAAGAGACCTTCGTTACAGTAATTGTGTCGGGCTGGGACACAACAAAAGGAGTTGAAGAAACCAACCGAGGCAGTGAATATTATGATTGTATCTTTTTAGAGTAATTATGATTATGATTTTACGTCATTATAATGTTGTAATTGAAGTTGCTGAACTTTCGAATAAAATAAAAATTATATTACTGAAATTTAAAGACCAACAAAATATTACCATACATTTATTTATGGAGACCAACAAAATTTTTAGCCCCCTTTGTCATCCCTTCTATAATCTCTACGATCAACTCGCCTAAGATCTAACCTATCTCTTCTTTCCTCTGTACCCTCCGCTGGTGGCAAATATAAATGGGAGTCTGGATTAAGGCTGGCTGAGCCAAACAACGAAGTGCCAGTCTCTTGCAGGTAATAATTTCAATCCCAGTCATGAAAAGCAGCCTATGGCATGGCATCGTAGCTCTTATATGTGCCCTCGTTGCTCTGGGATGTGCTATCGTAACTCTGGGATGTGTCATTCTCATGGTGTGGCCTACCCTCGTAAGGTTGTAACATGCTAGCGTAAGGCTGGGAATATCCCTCGTAATATTGTGGCATGCCAACGTAAGGCTGTGACGTGCCAGCGTAAGGCTGTGAATATCCCTCGTAATGTTGTGGCATGCCAACATAAGGCTGTGGCATGCCAGCATAAGGCTGCGAAGTGCCCTCGTAAGCTTGGGATGTTCTCTCACCAACCTGTAAAATTCGTACCTCTGCATTGCTCGAACCAACTCCTCGATCACGTGCCCTACGAGGACGTGCCTGCCTCTGTCTCACGAAGCCTATCGGATGGCTGTCTGGTATATCGAGTGGAGTAAAACGGAGACTCAGTGGTGCATGCAGATATTGTACAGTCGTCCCTAAAATCCCTTCTGGATCTCTTTCGGGGTCCTCAACTATATCAGCCAGTGTCTCCGTCTGAATATTTAAATCCACACTCAATGAATATAAAAGTAACATATATAAAGATGATAGTTTATATAAAAAAGAACACATACCACTATAGCATCGCGTTCCCTCCTGTCACGCAAGCTCAGATCGTCTAAAGCTCGTGGATGGAACCGAGGGTCTTCAAATTTATACATCCTATTTTGCACTAGCGGGCATCCATACCAACGTAGAAAATCGGCACTACCCTCCACTGTAAAATTTTAACACAAAAGGATATGTAAGATCTAATACCGTATAATTTATTTGAAATACCCCTTAATTTATAATCTGCTGTCGATGTTATTAATTCGGACATGTGTTCCACGCTATGCGTGGTAAATCTGGAATGTCAATCAAGCATATATGTACGAACCCGCTCTTCCATATTTGATTTGGTACTGCTAGAAGCCAAAGGCTCCAGGGGTATCATCTGTTTCAGTTCGAACTGTCGCATAACATGATCAGCTGGATAAAATATGATAGATCCATTGTACATGATATAATACCTATCGAGACTGCGGACACGTTCACCATCTTTCACTTCTTGTGGCACACTTAGTGGTTGCCAAATAACCTATTTGACATTCAACAAGTAATAAATGGTAGGCACAAAAATAACATCTAAAAATTTAATTTAATAATTATATACTTACCTCATAGGCGGTTAACGTGTCAAATCGATGCCGGTAAAGATATACCACTTTTGTCATACAATGCACATAATTTGTATTTTTAGTAATCCAGCGAATGCCTGCTGGCCATACTATTTATTCAGCTCTATATTTACTAATTGGTCTACCAATCTCGAAGTGATCGTAACACCAGAACTACAAAGAAGAACATAAATAAGATCCAAATAAATATAGCAGATATTATTCATTTGTATTCATACATGTATAAGTGTTAGACACTTATATCTTTTGTTGTTCTACCCTTTGATACCTTACTCACAAAAGATGTCATAGAGCGGTATAAATATGCTAACACTGCTTCACTCCATGAGTGTTGTCACGCCCCAGTCCCAAAATGCCGAGGGACTGGAGATGCGTGGCAATGGCCAGCAGCACGCACCGATGGATAACCCAATTTAATGGAACCATCAGGGCATACATAAGCTATAAAAAGGTCTACTACAACAAGCCACACTAATCTCATCCATAAAGAAAAAGAAATAAACTGCATAATCAAATGGATATAAGTATCAACATCATCACAGCAAGTCAGTCGGAGAAACGATCCGACTTAAGTCTGAATAAACTGGCTCTATAGGCCAGGAACAAAAGAGATAAACATAAAATAAATAAAAGAGTACTGGGACAGGCACTCGGGAGAAGTCCTCGGCAGTCATCTCGTCTTCAGTGTTTGGTTCAGCTCCAGCAATAGCTTCAGCTCCGGTCCCGTATATCTCGGGATACTGCTCCTCAGCTAAACCTGGGGACATAATCCATTCCAGGTCCTCAGTGGATATAGCAAGGCACAAGATAAAACAAGCCAACTGAATAAGCAGTGCAATAAATAAATGAACAGCAGGGTAAGCTAAGTAACCATCTATGTGATATGCAAATGAGAGCAACACTAGTACTCAGGCTGAGACCGCTACAAGCTCTGTGTCGGGGAGCCGGTAGCAGTAATAACACGTAAAGGGTCTAGCTCTGCTGGAGAGTCTACAACCTCACAATAATAGTAGATATATATAGAACAGCCTGTAGTCTGTGTGTCTCTCCCCACCCAATGTAATCACGCAAGCCATGACCATAACGTCTCATGTCCATGTTAGCGGGATTATAACTAATGCAACAAGTCATACTGTCTATAAATAAATAACTCTGTCAAGTCCTGTATCCTATTCAGAATCCCCACGAATATCTCCGGAAGATTCTGTCCATGATAGTGTCAAGTGTCCTGGGTTGTAGGGTACTTGATAGGTCAAGTACAAAATAAGGGGATAGTAAATCCATCTCTAAATGACGAACCCAACACCGCGTACGGTGTCGGTATCCGACTATGATCGGACACTGGGTACGTCATACGTTCCCTAGGTTAAGCAGTTTAAATCAGTTTATATGAATTTGCACAAAAAATCCAGCAGAGTATTTTTACAGGAAATATGAAAATAATGACTGCAAGTTTGGCAAGGTGCACTTGCCTAAGGTTTGAATTCCACTTAGGTCCTGGTTTCGGAAATTTCCAGAGATGTCTCCGAAAGCTGAAATAAACAGTACCATCACGCTCAGAAGGTGTCAAACAGCTAGGATCGCCTGTCCTTGGGTCCAATTTGGAGACAAGGGCAAAAACGACAATTTCGGATTAAAACGGGGTCCACCGGTGGGCCCGCTTTGCACCGAAAAACGTGTCAGGGTCAATGGTCTCCAAATTTACCAAACTTAGTGTCAACAGGTCAGGAAAGCTAATACGAACCCAACGAAACTTTCAGATTTGAATTCCGATGAGCCGATCACGAAATCGCCCGTCGAGCGGGGCCTGTGGGGCCCACGACACGTGATTTCGTCAACGTTCTTAGAATTGAACCAAACTTGACCCACAGGACCAGCGTATCGCTACGAGTCCGATGGCGCAAGTTTTGTCTCGATCCGACGTGTGTGCACGAAGTTAGGGTGAATTGCAGAAAAGTCGGATACGGGGCGATGTCCGCGGATACGCGTTAATTCCGGTGTGCACGCACACCCGAATCAGCTTCCGCGAAATCCCACACGTCCGTATCAACGACGCGCACGTATCTGTGAAGACCGCACGCGATCAAGTCGTCCCGTTTGGCGGGGCGCACTCAGTTCCGGGGTGAAACAGGGTCTGGTTTTTTCTATTTTTGGATCGCGGTGTGCGATCACCACAGGACGCGATGCCCCGAGCGGTTTGTCCGGGCACCGAGAGGGTCATACAGGCTTCGCGTAAAAATTTACAGAATCTAAATCGGAGATCCGAGGAGGAAATTAGGAGTACTTGAACAGGGCTTCTTGAAACGGGGTTCGCCGTGTCCGAATCGTGTCCTGGACACGTGTCCACTGCTAGGGCTAGGGTTTGGTGTCTGCCGGGGTTGTGGCCGGCCGGTGGCGGGTTGGGCGGCGTTGGCGGCTGAGGGAGCCGGGGACGGCATCGCCGTGGTCTCGGGGCGCGGGCTGTGGCGGGCAGCGGGTCGCCGGAGACTTGGGCGGCTCGGCTCTGCTGGAGAAGAGAGAGGAGGAAGGGGAGGAGAACGGGGGAGCTGGTCGCCGGCAGTTGGGAGGTGGAGGGCAGCGCCTAGGGGAGGGGTCGGATCTAGGGTTCCGGCGCTAGGGCTTGGGTGTGGGGAAGAGGAATGAGGGAGGAGGAGGACCGGAGCTAGGGGTTTTTTATAGGGGTCGAGGGGGGGCTGGCCGGGGCGTCGTGGGCGAGGGGTCCGGAGGGGGAGGCGACGTGGGGGTGAGGCGCGGTCGTGGCGCGCATTTTTCGACGGGCGGCGGAGTTCACGGGGAGAGAGGGAGTCGGGGGTTGGGGGTGACCGGGTATCCGGGTCGGGTCGGGTCCGGGTCGGGTCGGGTCCGGGTTGGGCCGACCCGCCCGACCCGCTAAGCCAAGGGCCTGGGTTGGGCTGGGTCTCTGGGCTCGGCCCACTGGGCCGGGCCGGGCCCAAACAAAAAGAGATAATAATAATAATAATAATAATAATAATAATAATAATAATAATAATAATAATAATAATAATAAATTACAGAATTAATTAATTTAATTTAGAAAATAGTTTTTAGGCTTTTAAAAATAGGTCTGAGGCCCAATAAAATCCCAGAAAATTACCCTAAGTCCAGTTTTCTATTTTACACCATAAAATCATATTTTTATTTCATTTTAATGCTGTTTATTGGAAATTTAAAAATTACAAACTCTCTACAGGTCCTATGTAAATTTCTGAAAATGCATTTTAAATCCCAAAATTGATTTTAAAAAAGTTTGAAAATTTAGGGTGTTTACTGTCACGACCCGCACCCGAAAATCGGGCATGAGTCGTGGGTACGTCCAGCCTACGCCGCAGCATCGGCGGTAGAACGCTGTCTAGGTCAACTATCTAGATAATAATCTCACACAAAAAAAATCGGGCATGACCTCTCCAAAAGGAGGGCAACCACACAAACAATATATAAACCTGTAAGATCTCAACTCCAAACGGAGGAGCAATATCAAATGATAATCACAATATACTCAATCACGAATCTAAGCACGATAAGATAACAAAGAAGACTAACAGCTATAAAGTCTAACCAACAACAACTACTACAACAACCACAACATCAAATAATAATACAACAAAACATCATCCAAAATAATATACAAACAAGGTCTCAATCCAAAACCGGAGACAAATCCGGTGCTAAAAGCTAATAAAAACAACAACAAGATCCTAGTGATCCCGGCTACCAACCCGGAAATCACCTCTAAACTAGAGGGTCCCTGTCTGCACCATCGACAGGCTCAGGTCCATAGAAAGTCGGACACCAATCCTCCGGATACTCTGGAAAAAATATGTCCAGTCAGGACTGGAGCAAGTACATCTCTAACAGCAGCTCCATTTAAATGATAAAAACTATAAAACAGTTATAGCAAGTAGCAAGTAGGGTGAAGCAAGTATGAAACAAGAAATATAAATCACTGGTGCATAAAGGTAAAGATGCAAGAATATCAGGAACAAGATAGTAGTAACTGTAAGATACAAGAATCTAAGCTAAGATCAAGTCCGTGCACATGAACGTGTAGTGAGTCCAGCATGAAAAACATGTAGTGAGTCAAGTCCAGAAACATGTAAGTGAGACAAGTCAAGAAATGCATGAGAGTCCAGACTATAAAGAATGAACTCGGTGTCTTTGAAATACTTGTTTCGACATGTAAACGGCTAGGGGTAAGTACGGCTCACCGCGCACTGGGTGCACGGCTGCTATCATTCCAGATTAGACCAGAGGGAGTGATTCCTGATGATGCCAGATAGGAATGTTTACATGTCTACTCGAGTATTTCCCCGCCCCGACTAATACAAGTGGATCCAAGACCCGACACGCAAATCAAGATGAGTCCAGCCTGTACATGAATGATGCCTGTAGTGATGCCTGTAGGTGATGCCAGTAGTGATTCCAGAATAGAGGCCAGAAACATGAAATGTACGTGTCGCAAGTAAATGAATCCAGAAATATCAATCAGTGTCCCGTGTGGTGCCAGAATAATCAGATGATACTATACTAGAAGCTGAATCATAATAAATATCAGATAATGAAAACTATCAGAGAATGTACTCGCCTGACGTCCTGAGCAACGGGCGATCCGAACTGGTGTCGCAAGGACCTAATGCGAAAAGCAAGGTTAAACAGGGTTCTAATGAGTTAAACAGATATAAAATAACTAAAAATAGGTTTCTAGGGTCGTTCTAGGTCAAACGGGTCAAACCGGTGAAATCTGGGTGAAAAAGTCAACTCTGGGTCCAAAAAGTCAACTCTAGGTCAAAACTAGGTCAAAAGTTGACTTTGGCGGTCAACCGAGTCAACTACGGTCAAGTCTGGGTCAAACTAGGGTGCTCCTGAAATTCTAGGTCAAACCGAGGTCATTAAGCTAGAAAACTCACAAACTCGCCTCCTTGAGATACCGGGATACCCTCGGTATCCGATACCTCAACCTAGGCTACGCACCCCGCCTAAACCCGCTAAAACCTACGCTAGCACACGTAATTATATATATATAAACATATAAAAATCATTCCAAGACAAATCCTAGGCTATTGCTCAAAAACCCCGCTCGAAACCCAATACCTTAGTTATCTTAAGGTATTGAAATACCTTGGTATCTCAAGATATTGAGGTTTCGCTCTCAAACCCTCTAACTAGCTACCTAGCTATTGATTATGCACCTAGTTATTAATCTAGGCTAGATAATATATATATCTATCATATATATATATCTAAGTAGGTATCTACCTATATACATATATATCCACACACATACCCATTAATACCCATTACCTTACTCATACACACATATATATATATATATATTACCTTACCTTACCCAACTCATAAATATCTATGTATAACTATCTAGATATCTATAGATATGTATATAACTATATGTATATACATCTATATCCTAGATAGTTATAACTATCTATCTACCTATCTATTATCTAGAAACCTAACTATCTATGTATCTATTCAACTATTTACCTACTTACCTATTTATCTATCAACTAACTAATACCTATCTATTTAATCTATCAATCTAACTAACTATCTAGCTAGTTATATATCTATCTATTCTATTTATATAGAAACATCTATCTATCTATGAATCTAGCTAGCTATCTATCTAACAATCTATAATATCTATCAATCTTATTCACTATCTAATATCTATCTAGTTATTTATCTAACTATCTAGATATATATATACACCCTATCAATCTATCTCCCTACTACCTCACTGCTTGCTACTGCTACTAGCGCTGCGAATACTAGCTGCTGCTGCTACTGTGCTTATCTGCTGCTGCTGCCACTGCTTTTGCTGCTATGCTGCTGCTAGCTGCTGCTACTGCAGCTTTGCTGCTGCTGCAGCTACTGCAGCTGAAGCTGCTGCTGCTGCTCCAGAATCTGCCCCCCCCCTCTCTCTCTCAAACACACACACACACACACGCCTACATATACACATATATATATATATCTATATATATATATACATACATCTATATCTATATATATATAACTAAATATCTATATATATATAACTCTCATCTACACACCCTAACACACACACACTAGCACACTCACACTAATACACACACACACTCACAAACACTCATACACACACACACACACTCACAAACACCCTAACACACACACAACACTATCAACACACACACATAAATATATATACATATCTATATATATATACACACATATATATCTATATATATATATACACTAATATCTATGTATATATATATACACCTATACACACTCACACACTAACATATATACTAATATCTATATATCCTCACTCACACACACTCACTCACACTAGCACACACCCTCACACACACTAGCACACACCCTCACACACACACTCTCACACACACTCACAAACACTCACAAACACATAACCACACATATATATAAATATATATATAAAAACTCACACACAATATATATATACACATATATATAAACAAACACAACACAACGCACACCACGCCCACAACGCCCACCAACGCACGCCCAACGACCCCGACACGCCCAAACACCCAAAAATATATAAAACATAACTCGAAACCTCTAGCACATACTCCCCGATACTAACCCAACGCGCGCACAAGCCCGAAACGAGGAAACCAAGTCGAAATGGCCGTTCGGTCATTTCGACGAACACGTGGTGCGCGGTTCGGAAAACCTCCTGAAACGCACACCAAACGAACTCGGAATCGGCCCAAAATTTACCCACGCGTCCTAAACGATGTCTAGATCCTAGAAAATGCGCTCCCGCGTCGATTCTAGGCCCGTGGCGGAAACGCACACGCACTTGGAATCGGCGACGACGAAAAGCCCCAATTTCGCCCGAAATGCCCGTTTCTCCGCGACACGGCTTCCCGTGCCCAAACGGAGACACGCACTCACCCTCACGACTCCCGACAACGTCTACCTAGGTCCATCTAACCTAGGGCATCACCCAAAATTGGGCCAAATTCGGATTCCACCCGAAATCGACACAAAACCTAATGTCAAAGTCTCTAAACACTACCCAACTAGTTCCAACTTCCTCCCACGGGTAGCCTACGGGTCTAGGAAGGTTCTAAAATATTAATTACACTATAAAAGAGTAATTACAAGGGGAAAATTAGGGTTTACCTCTTGGGAGTTGGAATCCCAAGCCAAAATCTCCAAATCTCTCCAAATCCTCCAATCCAAGCTTCCAAGCTCCCAATCCAAGCTCCAACACAAAATCTAGGCTCTACCCACCTAGGTTAGGGAAAGATCTAGGGTTAGGGTTAACTTAGAGAAGAAGGAATGGAAGAAAGAAGAAGAAAAGTGGAAGAAAACTTACTTGGAGAAGGAAGGAAGAAGAAAGGAGAAGTGGAGAAGAAGAAGGAATGAAGAAGAAGATGAAGAAGAAGAGAAAGGGAGAAGAGGGCTGCTGGTGTGCTGTGATCGGGTGTGGGGGGGGTAGGTAGGGGCCGACCATGGGAATTAAAAGGGGATTTACAACTTCCAAATTCCCAAAACGCCCCTATTCACTCGGTTTTGGGTTCCGGGTCTCCAAATGCACTCAAACTAGTTCCAAATCTCTCCAACTAACCTCCTAAAAATAAAATAAATATTCTAAGCCCCAAAATAATACTCACAAGGGTGTGGGCTGGGTCGGACATGGGTCCACTAGGGTCTGACATGGGTCCAGGCTAGCCAAAATCCTAAAACAATCAATAAAAATATAATACAATCAATAATTAATTATAAATACAATTAATTAAAAATAATGCACAATTAACTAAATTAAAAATAAAAAAAAAATACCCGGCTCTGGAAATGGGGTGGTGACAAGCCTATCCTCCTTAGAAAATTTCGTCCTCGAAATTTAAAGTCAATCACACTCCTCTAGGTCAAACCCCCAACAATCAAAGTCAAGAAATCCTACCTAAACAACACACAAGATCAGGGTCCTACTAGTCGTGTTATCACAGTCTCCATCAGGGTCACTACACTATCTACCACAGCACAAAAAAAGTCTAACAGGTACTAATGAAGCACACCACAGGAATGGAAAAGGACAGGAAGAAGAAACAAGAGACAGACCTGCTAACCCGACATCCGTAGCATCGGCCTCCTCGACCGTCAACGCATAAGCCCTGCCCTGCTGGGGTGTATCCCTCTGCTGGTGCGGGGCATGATGCTGTGCCACAGATGGCCTAGCTCCAACTCTCTGATCCTGTGCTCCACCCAATGGAGGTGCAGTAGGGCAATCTCGCATATGGTGAGCAGCGGATCCACAGAACAAACACACCTTCAGCCTCCTCCTACAAACATCCCAGGTGTGTCCTGCCTTCCTGCAGTAGGCACAAGTGGGCACTCTCTGATCCTGACCCTGTTGCGCTGCCTTCTGCACATAGGGACGCTTAGCTGGTCCCGCACTACCACTGGCACTGCCTGAATCATCCCTGCCTCTCTTGGACTTGAGCTCCAAGTCATCCTCTGCTCTCTGAGCATCTCCTACTATCTGCTCAAAAGTCGCCTCGCGGTCGCTCCTGGTCAAAGACTTGACCGCCATAACCAAGCCCTTGCGAAACTTCCTCGCCTTGGCTGCCTCGCTCAAGCCATCCACAAATCTGCCCAAACGGCAGAACTCTGCTGCGTACTCGTCCACTGTCATGCTCCCCTGGACGAGTGCCTCAAACTGGCTCTCCAAAGCACTGAGCGCCACATCTGGGAAAAACTTCTCCTTGAAAAGCCTCTTGAAAGTCTCCCAAGTAAGCCCTGGCGCTGCAATCCTCGTATCCGTGCGATACCATGTCAAAGCGAGGTCGAACATCTGACTGCCCGCTGCCTCTATCTGCATGCTGTCTGGAATCTGTGCCAGTCTGAAGATGCCCTCAATCTGCTCTATCCAGTCATCCGCGTACAGGATCCCTTCTGTACCACGGAACTCCTTGGGCCGCATCCTCTGAAAGTCAATGATACTACCCGGCCTCGGAAGCTGAATCTGATCTGCCTGTGGCTGATTCTGTGCCACCCTATCCACTGCCGTCATGGCCACCTGGTGGGCGTTCTCAATGCCCAGCCTCATCACATCCACCTGACGGTGCTGCGCGTCCATCATCTCCCTGAAGAACGCAAACAACTGCGCGGCATCTACTGGAGCAGGAAGTGGTGGAGGAACCACCGGAACGACTGGGGTAGTCCTCGGATCGATAAGTGGAGAAGGATCCCCGAGAGAAACAGAGGCTCCCTCAACCGCAGGAGTGGTGAGTGGAGCGGTAGCAGCTGCCCGAATACGAGCTGGACGAGAGGTAGCAGACCTCTCCGAGGCAACTGCTGGAACGGTACGATGGGATCGTGTCTTCGGAGGCATCCTGAACACAGATCAAAAGAAGTCAATACGGTGCAAGATACGATATCATCAAAGAAGGACATAATATTTCAAAAGAAGCAATTTCAGAATAATTAGATTGGAATTGTTCCTAGTCGTGATTGAGTACACACTCATCCTAGATCCTAGATCCTATAGCAGGCTCGCAGCAGTACAACTAAGTTGTTGTACCACTACGACATCGCACTAATTGCGAATCGAGACCTGCATGGGGCCGCCACCAAAAACGTGTCACGACCCGCACCCGAAAATCGGGCATGAGTCGTGGGTACGTCCAGCCTACGCCGCAGCATCGGCGGTAGAACGCTGTCTAGGTCAACTATCTAGATAATAATCTCACACAAAAAAAATCGGGCATGACCTCTCCAAAAGGAGGGCAACCACACAAACAATATATAAACCTGTAAGATCTCAACTCCAAACGGAGGAGCAATATCAAATGATAATCACAATATACTCAATCACGAATCTAAGCACGATAAGATAACAAAGAAGACTAACAGCTATAAAGTCTAACCAACAACAACTACTACAACAACCACAACATCAAATAATAATACAACAAAACATCATCCAAAATAATATACAAACAAGGTCTCAATCCAAAACCGGAGACAAATCCGGTGCTAAAAGCTAATAAAAACAACAACAAGATCCTAGTGATCCCGGCTACCAACCCGGAAATCACCTCTAAACTAGAGGGTCCCTGTCTGCACCATCGACAGGCTCAGGTCCATAGAAAGTCGGACACCAATCCTCCGGATACTCTGGAAAAAATATGTCCAGTCAGGACTGGAGCAAGTACATCTCTAACAGCAGCTCCATTTAAATGATAAAAACTATAAAACAGTTATAGCAAGTAGCAAGTAGGGTGAAGCAAGTATGAAACAAGAAATATAAATCACTGGTGCATAAAGGTAAAGATGCAAGAATATCAGGAACAAGATAGTAGTAACTGTAAGATACAAGAATCTAAGCTAAGATCAAGTCCGTGCACATGAACGTGTAGTGAGTCCAGCATGAAAAACATGTAGTGAGTCAAGTCCAGAAACATGTAAGTGAGACAAGTCAAGAAATGCATGAGAGTCCAGACTATAAAGAATGAACTCGGTGTCTTTGAAATACTTGTTTCGACATGTAAACGGCTAGGGGTAAGTACGGCTCACCGCGCACTGGGTGCACGGCTGCTATCATTCCAGATTAGACCAGAGGGAGTGATTCCTGATGATGCCAGATAGGAATGTTTACATGTCTACTCGAGTATTTCCCCGCCCCGACTAATACAAGTGGATCCAAGACCCGACACGCAAATCAAGATGAGTCCAGCCTGTACATGAATGATGCCTGTAGTGATGCCTGTAGGTGATGCCAGTAGTGATTCCAGAATAGAGGCCAGAAACATGAAATGTACGTGTCGCAAGTAAATGAATCCAGAAATATCAATCAGTGTCCCGTGTGGTGCCAGAATAATCAGATGATACTATACTAGAAGCTGAATCATAATAAATATCAGATAATGAAAACTATCAGAGAATGTACTCGCCTGACGTCCTGAGCAACGGGCGATCCGAACTGGTGTCGCAAGGACCTAATGCGAAAAGCAAGGTTAAACAGGGTTCTAATGAGTTAAACAGATATAAAATAACTAAAAATAGGTTTCTAGGGTCGTTCTAGGTCAAACGGGTCAAACCGGTGAAATCTGGGTGAAAAAGTCAACTCTGGGTCCAAAAAGTCAACTCTAGGTCAAAACTAGGTCAAAAGTTGACTTTGGCGGTCAACCGAGTCAACTACGGTCAAGTCTGGGTCAAACTAGGGTGCTCCTGAAATTCTAGGTCAAACCGAGGTCATTAAGCTAGAAAACTCACAAACTCGCCTCCTTGAGATACCGGGATACCCTCGGTATCCGATA
Source organism: Iris macrosiphon (assembly GCA_036927795.1). Taxonomy (NCBI): domain Eukaryota; kingdom Viridiplantae; phylum Streptophyta; class Magnoliopsida; order Asparagales; family Iridaceae; genus Iris; species Iris macrosiphon. The sequence continues at coordinate 139,656,301 of JAYESA010000003.1, read as the reverse complement.
CCTCAACCTAGGCTACGCACCCCGCCTAAACCCGCTAAAACCTACGCTAGCACACGTAATTATATATATATAAACATATAAAAATCATTCCAAGACAAATCCTAGGCTATTGCTCAAAAACCCCGCTCGAAACCCAATACCTTAGTTATCTTAAGGTATTGAAATACCTTGGTATCTCAAGATATTGAGGTTTCGCTCTCAAACCCTCTAACTAGCTACCTAGCTATTGATTATGCACCTAGTTATTAATCTAGGCTAGATAATATATATATCTATCATATATATATATCTAAGTAGGTATCTACCTATATACATATATATCCACACACATACCCATTAATACCCATTACCTTACTCATACACACATATATATATATATATATTACCTTACCTTACCCAACTCATAAATATCTATGTATAACTATCTAGATATCTATAGATATGTATATAACTATATGTATATACATCTATATCCTAGATAGTTATAACTATCTATCTACCTATCTATTATCTAGAAACCTAACTATCTATGTATCTATTCAACTATTTACCTACTTACCTATTTATCTATCAACTAACTAATACCTATCTATTTAATCTATCAATCTAACTAACTATCTAGCTAGTTATATATCTATCTATTCTATTTATATAGAAACATCTATCTATCTATGAATCTAGCTAGCTATCTATCTAACAATCTATAATATCTATCAATCTTATTCACTATCTAATATCTATCTAGTTATTTATCTAACTATCTAGATATATATATACACCCTATCAATCTATCTCCCTACTACCTCACTGCTTGCTACTGCTACTAGCGCTGCGAATACTAGCTGCTGCTGCTACTGTGCTTATCTGCTGCTGCTGCCACTGCTTTTGCTGCTATGCTGCTGCTAGCTGCTGCTACTGCAGCTTTGCTGCTGCTGCAGCTACTGCAGCTGAAGCTGCTGCTGCTGCTCCAGAATCTGCCCCCCCCCTCTCTCTCTCAAACACACACACACACACACGCCTACATATACACATATATATATATATCTATATATATATATACATACATCTATATCTATATATATATAACTAAATATCTATATATATATAACTCTCATCTACACACCCTAACACACACACACTAGCACACTCACACTAATACACACACACACTCACAAACACTCATACACACACACACACACTCACAAACACCCTAACACACACACAACACTATCAACACACACACATAAATATATATACATATCTATATATATATACACACATATATATCTATATATATATATACACTAATATCTATGTATATATATATACACCTATACACACTCACACACTAACATATATACTAATATCTATATATCCTCACTCACACACACTCACTCACACTAGCACACACCCTCACACACACTAGCACACACCCTCACACACACACTCTCACACACACTCACAAACACTCACAAACACATAACCACACATATATATAAATATATATATAAAAACTCACACACAATATATATATACACATATATATAAACAAACACAACACAACGCACACCACGCCCACAACGCCCACCAACGCACGCCCAACGACCCCGACACGCCCAAACACCCAAAAATATATAAAACATAACTCGAAACCTCTAGCACATACTCCCCGATACTAACCCAACGCGCGCACAAGCCCGAAACGAGGAAACCAAGTCGAAATGGCCGTTCGGTCATTTCGACGAACACGTGGTGCGCGGTTCGGAAAACCTCCTGAAACGCACACCAAACGAACTCGGAATCGGCCCAAAATTTACCCACGCGTCCTAAACGATGTCTAGATCCTAGAAAATGCGCTCCCGCGTCGATTCTAGGCCCGTGGCGGAAACGCACACGCACTTGGAATCGGCGACGACGAAAAGCCCCAATTTCGCCCGAAATGCCCGTTTCTCCGCGACACGGCTTCCCGTGCCCAAACGGAGACACGCACTCACCCTCACGACTCCCGACAACGTCTACCTAGGTCCATCTAACCTAGGGCATCACCCAAAATTGGGCCAAATTCGGATTCCACCCGAAATCGACACAAAACCTAATGTCAAAGTCTCTAAACACTACCCAACTAGTTCCAACTTCCTCCCACGGGTAGCCTACGGGTCTAGGAAGGTTCTAAAATATTAATTACACTATAAAAGAGTAATTACAAGGGGAAAATTAGGGTTTACCTCTTGGGAGTTGGAATCCCAAGCCAAAATCTCCAAATCTCTCCAAATCCTCCAATCCAAGCTTCCAAGCTCCCAATCCAAGCTCCAACACAAAATCTAGGCTCTACCCACCTAGGTTAGGGAAAGATCTAGGGTTAGGGTTAACTTAGAGAAGAAGGAATGGAAGAAAGAAGAAGAAAAGTGGAAGAAAACTTACTTGGAGAAGGAAGGAAGAAGAAAGGAGAAGTGGAGAAGAAGAAGGAATGAAGAAGAAGATGAAGAAGAAGAGAAAGGGAGAAGAGGGCTGCTGGTGTGCTGTGATCGGGTGTGGGGGGGGTAGGTAGGGGCCGACCATGGGAATTAAAAGGGGATTTACAACTTCCAAATTCCCAAAACGCCCCTATTCACTCGGTTTTGGGTTCCGGGTCTCCAAATGCACTCAAACTAGTTCCAAATCTCTCCAACTAACCTCCTAAAAATAAAATAAATATTCTAAGCCCCAAAATAATACTCACAAGGGTGTGGGCTGGGTCGGACATGGGTCCACTAGGGTCTGACATGGGTCCAGGCTAGCCAAAATCCTAAAACAATCAATAAAAATATAATACAATCAATAATTAATTATAAATACAATTAATTAAAAATAATGCACAATTAACTAAATTAAAAATAAAAAAAAAATACCCGGCTCTGGAAATGGGGTGGTGACATTTACAATCTACCCACCTTAAGAGGATTGCGTCCTCGCAATCGAAGGGTAAACTATAAAGACAAGATTTACAGAATTAAAGAATGCTTAAGTTCTACCTGATTCTGCAAATAGGTGTGGATAACGCTGGCGCATAACATCTTCTCGTTCCCAGGTCGATTCGCCAGGAGAGTGCTGTTTCCAAGCTACTCGAACCAGCCTGATTGTCTGCCCTCGCAGTGTCTTCTCGCTGGTGTCGAGTATACCCACTGGCTGCTCTTTGTATCTCAGGCTAGGTCCCACTGAAATCTCAGAATAATCAACTATATGGCTTGGGTCTGTCACATATCTCCTCAGTTGTGAGACGTGGAATACGTCATGCACTCCCTCTAAGGATGGAGGTAATGCAAGACGGTAAGCCACCTCACCAATGTGCTCCAAGATATCAAATGGCCCAATGTACCTTGGGCTTAACTTGCCTCTGCTGCCGAATCTGATAGTACCTCTAGTGGGCGAGATCCTCAAAAATACATGCTCTCCTTCCTTGAACTCCAGGGGTCGTCGGTGTGCATCGGCCCAGTGCTTCTGTCTATCCTGGACTGCACGGAGATGGTTCTGAATCTGTTTTACTCTCTCTACTGTCTCTGTTACCAACTCTGGACCCAGTATTTGACGTTCGCCAACGTCGCTCCAGCATACAGGCGATCTGCACTTTCTTCCGTACAACGCCTCGAAAGGTGCCATCTGAATGCTTGCCTGATAGCTGTTGTTGTAGGAGAACTCCACTAAGTGCAGATGATCTTCCCAAGATCCTCCGAAGTTCAGTATACAAGATCGCAGCATGTCTTCTAGGATCTGAATTGTGCGCTCTGACTGTCCGTCTGTCTGAGGGTGATAGGCAGTACTGAATTTGAGCCTGGTGCCGAGACTCTCTTGCATGCTTCGCCAGAAGTGAGATATAAATCTCGAGTCTCGATCTGATACAATACTAATCGGCACTCCATGTAATTTTACGATCTGACGCATATACATGTCGGCTAGTACTTCTGTGGATTGTCCAACTCTGAACGGCAAGAAGTGAGCCGACTTAGTGAGCCGATCAACGATGACCCATACTGCATCCTTACCACTAGGGCTTCTTGGAAATCCAGTGACGAAGTCCATGGTAATATGCTCCCACTTCCATTCAGGGATGGGAAGCGGCTGCAACATACCTGCAGTCCTTTGGTGCTCGGCCTTCACCTGCTGGCAGACTAAGCATTTTGCCACAAAGCGGGCAATCTCCTTTTTCATTCCATGCCACCAGTAATATTGTCTTAGGTCCCGGTACATCTTGGTTCCTCCTGGATGAACCGAGTATATGGAGCTATGGGCTTCTGTCATCAATTTCTGCCTTAATTCTCCATTTGGAACACATAGGCGATTTCCGCACCTTAATGTTCCGTCCTCGTGGATGCGAAGTCCCGTCTGCAGGCCTGCTTCTGTTCTTTCTCTCAGCCTTCGGAATCTGGCATCATTAGGCAAAGCTTCCTTGATTCTCTCCACCAGCGATGACTTTACTTCGAGGTTAGCCAGCAAACCATTTTGTCCAGGTAGAACAACCTCTATCTGAAGATCTTGCAAGTCTTGTAATAGCTGGGGCTGCTCCGTCAAGAAATAAGTCGAGGGTTTTCTGCTGAGGGCGTCGGCTACAACATTTGCTTTCCCCGGGTGGTACTGCAGATCGATGTCAAAGTCCACCATCAACTCAAGCCAACGCCTTTGCCTCATGTTGAGCTCCTTCTGTGTATAAACATACTTCAAGCTCTTATGATCAGTGAATATCTCGACCTTCTCTCCATACAGATAATGTCTCCAGATCTTCAATGCAAAAATCACTGCAGCTAGCTCCAGGTCGTGTGTTGGGTAGTTCTTCTCGTGGACCTTCAGCTGCCTCGATGCATAATCGATAACCTTGCCATGTTGCATCAAGACACAACCTAGTCCATTACCGGACGCATCACTATAAACAACAAAACCTCCTGACCCTGAGGGGAGAGTCAAGACTGGTGCTGTTGTTAGACGCCTCTTCAATTCTTCGAAGGCATTCTGGCATTCTTCCGTCCATATGAACTCCTGATCCTTCCGTGTCAGCTTAGTCATCGGCTCTGCGATTCTTGAAAAATTTTCTACGAACCGTCGGTAATACCCAGCAAGTCCAAGAAAACTTCTCACTTCCGCAACAGAGGTAGGGGTAGGCCAGGCTTCTATAGCAGCGACTTTTTCTGGGTCCACGGACAGTCCTTCACCCGAGATAATATGCCCTAAGAATGGCACCTTGTCCATACAGAACTCATATTTGCTGAGTTTGGCATATAGCTTCTCCCTTCTCAAGGTTTCTAGCACAATTCTAAGGTGTTCCTCGTGCTCTTCGTGGTTCTTGGAGTAGACTAGGATATCATCAATGAATACCACCACGAACTTATCCAAGTACTGATGGAAGACCCCGTTCATCAAACTCATAAATACGGCGGGTGCGTTGGTTAAACCAAACGGCATAACTAGGAACTCATAATGTCCATACTTAGTTCTGAAGGCCGTCTTTGGGATATCTTCCTTCTTCACCCTAATCTGGTGATAACCGGATCTAAGGTCAATCTTTGAGAATACCTTAGCACCACTCAATTGGTCAAACAAATCATCAATGCGTGGTAATGGGTATCGGTTCTTAATAGTTACAGCATTAAGGGCTCTATAATTAATGCACAGCCGTACAGATCCGTCCTTCTTGGGTACAAAAAGTATAGGCGCTCACCAAGGTGAAACACTGGGCCTGATAAATCCTTTCTCCAGAAGGTCATCAACTTGTGTTTTCAGCTCCACTAACTCCTTAGGTGCTAGCCGATATACCGATGAAGTGATAGGTTCGGCTCCTGGAGTTAGGTCTATTGTGAATTCTATCTCCCGATCAGGTGGTAAACCTGGAAGGTCATCGGGAAATACATCCACAAACTCCGTTATGACTCTTGGGTAACTTGGATCTTCTTCTATAGTCAATACCCTAAGAGTTGGCTGGACCCCTTGTTCTACAGCTCCTCGTAGAAATTCAAACTCAGGAAGGCTAGGGGGTCTAAATATCACTTTTCCAAGCCGGCAATCCAGTATCGCATGGTACTGACTTAACCAGTCCATACCAAGTACAACATCGTAATCAGGCATAGAAAAGATCAGGAATTGGGCTCGCATCTCTCGGCCATAGACTACTACCGAACATGATCTACAAGTATCACTAACCGGGATAATTCCACCTCCCGTTAGGATTCTCTTCATCTTCGAGAGAGGTGCGGTAGCTATTCTATGGGTGGCTACGAAGCTAGCAGCAATAAATGAATACGAAGCTCCAGAATCAAATAATGCTACAGCAGGAATTGAAGCTACTAATATGGTACCTGCTATTACTTCGCCTGCAGTAGCTTCCTCAGTGACTGCTAGTGCATATGCCTGACCTCGTCCCTGAGCGGGACCCCTTTGCTGACGAGCTTGTTGGAACAATGCTGCCTGAGGTGGCCTGGCTCCTCCAGGCCCTGTCTGAGTTGCTCCCCCAGCTGGAAGAGCTGCAGGTGGAGCTGGTCGATTCGGAACTCCCTCTCGACGTTCCGAGCAGTCCTTTGAGAAGTGTTGTCCAGATCCGCAAACCAGGCAGAGTCCCAGCTTACGTCGACATTCCTTTTCAATATGTCCTACCTTGCTGCAGTAATGGCAAGTAGGCAGGTTCTTAGTTGCTGCTCTTGGAGGCGGGCTCTTCTGGGGCCGTTTAGCAGATTCCCCTGGTGATGACTTGGGTGCTGAGGAGAAGGGACGTTTCAGGCTTGATTCCCTCCGAGTAACGCGCTCCAGCCGACGTGCTGCAGCTAGGACGTAGGTGTAAGAGGTGGGCGCGACCGATCCGATTAACTTCTGAAGCTCGAACCTGAGCCCATCAAAGAACTTCTCCGCCTTCTCCTCTTTGGTAGGAATTAGCGAAGGGGCGAAGCGGCTCAGGCGAATGAATTCGGCGTTATATTCCTCTACCGTCATGTTGCCCTGGATCAAGCGGTTGAATCTGTCTCGGAGTTCTGACCGAGCCACAGCAGGGATGTACATTTCCTGGAAGAGTCTGGAGAACTCCTCCCAGGTAACCTGATCATGTCCGAGCCTTCTTTCTTCGGACAACCACCAATGATGTGCGTTGTCCGTCAGTTGCATCCTAACGGCAGTCATCCATTTGTCCCTTGGTAGTTCGGCGGCCTCCAACTGATGCTGTGTGTTTGTAAGCCATTCATGCACTTCAGTTGCTCCTTCCTTGCCCGAGAAGGTACGGGGTTTGAGTTGGCAGAAATCTGTAATAGATCCCGTCGCTGGCCGCCTATTTGGTGGATTTGCATGCTCCAATGCTGCGACTAGGCTGTTCCTTAGGTTCTCGGCCTCTCGGCGTTGGGTCTCCTGTTGGATCTGTTGTTGTGCCTGCATCATGGCGTAGAACATCTGGAACATTTGCTGGCCGTCCATTGCCTGTCCTGGGGGAAAGACAGGCATCACAGGGAGAAACTGGGGAGGAGGCAGGATGTCATCACGCCTGAACCTGGAACTTGGCTGGCCAGTTTGATTGCTCTGGGAGGATTGTCCTATGGTATCTGGCGTCGTTCCAGCTTCGCAGGTAAACCCTGCTTCAGTCGGTGTACCCAAGGGGGTCTCGTCACCACTTCTGGGATCCATTTCTCTGCATCAAAAGGAAACAATGAGAACGCACAGAGGAATCAAAACAGGATGCAGTTCAAGCAATTAAATTGAATTCGACATAGAGTTCAAAAAAATGATTCAATAAATGGATGAGATCCTATAACCTATCCTATCTTGTTGCAGGCCTGTCCGGTCCCTAAGTTAAAACCGAACAATTTAGTATGACCTGCATGGGCCACCACAAAAACCATGTCACGCCCCAGTCCCAAAATGCCGAGGGACTGGAGATGCGTTGCAATGGCCAGCAGCACGCACCGATGGATAACCCAATTTAATGGAACCATCAGGGCGTACTTAAGCTGTAAAAAGGTCTACTACAACAAGCCACACTAATCTTATCCATAAAGAAAAAGAAATAAACTGCATAATCAAATGGAAATAAGTATCAACATCATCACAGCAAGTCAGTCGGAGAAACGATCCGACTTAAGTATGAATAAACTGGCTCTATAGGCCAGGAATAAAAGAGATAAACATGAAATAAATAAAAGAGTACTGGGACAGGCACTCAGGAGAAGTCCTCGGCAGTCACCTCATCTTCAGTGTTTGGTTCAGCTCCAGCAATAGCTTCAGCTCCGGTCCCGTATATCTCGGGATACTGCTCCTCAGCTAAACCTGGGGACATAATCCATTCCAGGTCCTCAGTGGACATAGCAAGGCACAAGATAAAACAAGCCAACTGAATAAGCAGTACAATAAATAAATGAACAGCAGGGTAAGCTAAGTAACCATCTATGTGATATGCAAATGAGAGCAACACTAGTACTCAGGCTGAGACCGCTACAAGCTCTGTGTCGGGGAGCCGGTAGCAGTAATAACACGTAAAGGGTCTAGCTCTGCTGGAGAGTCTACAACCTCACAATAATAGTAGATATATATAGAACAGCCTGTAGTCTGTGTGTCTCTCCCCACCCAATGTAATCACGCAAGCCATGACCATAACGTCTCATGTCCATGTTAGCGGGATTATAACTAATGCAACAAGTCATACTGTCTATAAATAAATAACTCTGTCAAGTCCTGTATCCTATTCAGAATCCCCACGAATATCTCCGGAAGATTCTGTCCATAATAGTGTCAAGTGTCCTGGGTTGTAGGGTACTTGATAGGTCAAGTACAAAATAAGGGGATCGTAAATCCATCTCTAAATGACGAACCCAACATCGCGTACGGTGTCGGTATCCGACTATGATCGGACACTGGGTACGTCATACGTTCCCTAGGTTAAGCAGTTTAAATCAGTTTATAGAAATTTGCACAAGAAATCTAGCAGAGTATTTTTACAGGAAATATGAAAATAATGACTGCAAGTTTGGCAAGGTGCACTTGCCTGAGGTTTGGATTCCACTTAGCTCCTGGTTTCGGAAATTTCCAGAGATGTCTCCGAAAGCTGAAATAAACAGTACCATCACGCTCAGAAGGTGTCAAACAGCTAGGATCGCCTGTCCTTGGGTCCAATTTGGAGACAAGGGCAAAAACGGCAATTTCGGACTAAAACGGGGTCCACCGGTGGGCCCACTTTGCACCAAAAAACGTGTCAGGGTCAATGGTCTCCAAATTCATCAAACTTAGTGTCAACAGGTTAGGAACGCTGATACGAACCCAACGGAACTTTCAGATTTGAATTCCGATGAGCCGATCACGAAATCGCCCGTCGAGCGGGGCCTGTGGGGCCCACGACACGTGATTTCGTCAACGTTCTCAGAATCGAACCAAAATTGACCCACAGGACCAGCGTATCGCTACGAGTCCGATGGCGCAAGTTTCGTCTCGATCCGACGTGTGTGCACGAAGTTAGGGTAAATTGCAGAAAAGTCGGATACGGGGCGATGTCCGCGGATACGCGTTGATTTCGGTGTGCACGCACACCCGAATCAGCTTTTGCGAAATCTCACACGTCCGTATCAACGATGCGCACGTATCTGTGAAGACCGCACGCGACCAAGTCATCCCGTTTGGCGGGGCGCACTCAGTTCCGGGGTGAAACAGGGTCTGGTTTTTTCTGTTTTTGGATCGCGGTGTGCGATCACCACAGGACGCGATGCCCCGAACGGTTTGTCCGGGCACCGAGAGGGTCATACAGGCTTCGCGTAGAAATTTACAGAATCTAAATCGGAGATCCGAGGAGGAAATCAGGAGTACCTGAACAGGGCTTCTTGAAACGGGGTTCGCCGTATCCGAATCGTGTCCTGGACACGTGTCCACTGCTAGGGCTAGGGTTTGGTGTCTGCCGGGGTTGTGGCCGGCCGGTGGCGGGTTGGGCGGCGTTGGCGGCTGAGGGAGCCGGGGACGGCGTCGCCGGGGGCTCGGGGCGCGGGCTGTGGCGGGCAGCGGGTCGCCGGAGACTCGGGCGGCTCGGCTCTGCTGGAGAAGAGAGAGGAGGAAGGGGAGGAGAACGGGGGAGCTGGTCGCCGGCAGTTGGGAGGTGGAGGGCAGCGCCTAGGGGAGGGGTCGGATCTAGGGTTCCGGCGCTAGGGCTTGGGTGTGGGGAAGAGGAATGAGGGAGGAGGAGGACCGGAGCTAGGGGGTTTTTATAGGGGTCGAGGGGGGGCTGGCCGGGGCGTCGTGGGCGAGGGGTCCGGAGGGGGAGGCGACGTGGGGGTGAGGCGCGGTCGTGGCGCGCGTTTTTCGGCGGGCGGCGGAGTTCACGGGGAGAGAGGGAGTCGGGGGTTGGGGGTGACCGGGTATCCGGGTCGGGTCGGGTCCGGGTTGGGCCGACCCGCCCGACCCGCTAAGCCAAGGGCCTGGGTTAGGCTGGGTCTCTGGGCTCGGCCCACTGGGCCGGGCCGGGCCCAAACAAAAAGAGATAATAATAATAATAATAATAATAATAATAATAATAATAATAATAATAAATAACAGAATTAATTAATTTAATTTAGAAAATAGTTTTTAGGCTTTTAAAAATAGGTCTGAGGCCCAATAAAATCCCAGAAAATTACCCTAAGTCCGGTTTTCTATTTTACACCATAAAATCATATTTTCATTTCATTTTAATGCTGTTTATTGGCAATTTAAAAATTATAAACTCTCTACAGGTCCTATGTAAATTCCTGAAAATGCATTTTAAATCCCAAAATTGATTTTAAAAAAATTTGAAAATTTAGGGTGTTTACAAGTGTTTTGTGTTGGAATGGATGTCCGCAAGAAATGGTAGCAGTCGCACGTTGATCATATTTTTCGTAGCGTCGAAGAATAAAAAAGTACCGCATAGACACAGAAAGTAAGCTTTAGTGCAACATATCACCTGGAAACATAATTGAATATTGATACCATTTATATTAAATAAATATTAACAATAATTAATATATGTAAATAAATACCCGTGAATAATTGACATGAACTGTTGTAGAGCCGATATGATCAATATACATAAAAGTATACCGGAGCCAAGTGAGTTTGACAGTGCTGGTTTCTCCCATGTCAGAGGGAGGCTCCACACCGAGATATTCTCTAACGAGATATTTTGCTTCCAACTTTTCGTTGAAATATATAGGATTACCCTCGATAGGTAATCCCAGAATCTGTGTCACATCCGCTAATATGATCGTCATCTCCCCGAAGGGTAGCTGAAATGTGTTGCATGTTGACCACCATCGCTTAATGATACTTAATATCAGGTCTCTATCGTGACGCTTAATTCGTATAGCGTCAACAAAGTGAAAACCAAAAACCTCAACCAAGACCTTTTGGCCTTCAGTCAACTCCCATGATGACCGCCACTCACCATGCTCTCGTAATTTTACATCTGGATAATCATAGCGCTATATAATATATGTATAGATATCGTTAGTACAATATAATATACTTAACAACAATAATATCAATTATTTAAAAATTACATTACCGGTCCTACGAAAACCAGACTAGAAATGTGAGACTCTCGCTCACGTTCAATGGCCGAAGTTGTAGGTCCACCGGGTATGCGTACGTCATTTTGAAAAGCCATTTGTATTTATGATTAGGACATTACATGAAAAATACGTAATTAAATTGCTATTGAACTCTTTTCAAACTCTTGAACTCTTTTACCTGTTTTTCCTTTTGTATTTCTTCCTCTTGAACTTTTTTCAAACTCTTGCAGCCTTCAGCTTCTCCTATTGAATTCTCTTCCTGAAGAAACTCTCACAAACACTTTCTTCTTCTCCTTCTGTAAATTTATAACTGGAATTCTCATTCTTATAAATACTTCCTTCTACTAGTAACTTTATTTTTGGTCAAAAGCTGTATCATGGCATGCATGCACCATACCTACTTTATTTTTGGTTAAAAGCTGTATCATGGCATGCATGCACCATACTTTTTATCTTTCCAAAATTTTTATATCATTTTCCAATGCATTGAAACCAAGAATGCTCACGGGCTCCCATGCGCATCCATGTGATTATGTGAAAAAAAATAAAAAAATGAGAGAAGAGTGTCAATAAGAGAGGAGAGGAGAGGAGAGATAGAGAGACGAGCG